>CM077199.1:3130000-3730000 GCA_039654625.1 Rhinogobio ventralis
GCTTCTAACACATCAACTTTGAGGACAAGATGTTCACTTGCTGCCTAATATATCCCACCCACTAACAGGTGCTGTGATGAAGAGATAATCAGTGTTATTCACTTCACCTGTTAGTGGTCATAATGTTATGCCTGATCGGTGTACACTACACACTATACACAGTATATACACTACACACTATACAGTTTTTATACACTACACTCTATATATACTATATACATTTTATACACACTACATTGCATACACACTTTTTATACATTTAAGCTATACACACTTTATACACTACACTATTTACACATGCTTTATACAGTTTATGCACTACATTTTATATATAATATACACGTTATACTACATAATATATACACTATATGCACATTATACACTAAACATGCAATTGACAATTCAAGTACACTATAAACTACACGTATACAGTGTGCACCGTACGTTACAGACTACACACGCATGTATCTGAAGATTGTCTTTCTCTGCTCAGGGAGCTCGTGGAGAAGCTTCATCAACGTAACGTGAAGGTCTTCCTCATCTCCGGCGGTTTCCGCTGCATTGTCGAACACGTGGCGTCGCAGCTCCTCATTCCTCTGCACCACGTCTACGCAAACCGCTTGAAATTTTACTTCAATGGTAAGAGGCGTCCAGCTGGCTCATGGGGCTGTTGAGGTTAGACAGTGACTGATGAGGCGCTGTGTGTTGTGCTCTGTCAGGCGAGTACGCGGGTTTTGATGAGTCTCAGCCCACGGCGCAGTCCGGAGGGAAGGGCACAGTGATCCGCATGCTAAAGGAGCAGTACGGCTTTGAAAACGTGGTGATGATCGGAGACGGAGCCACTGATCTTGAGGCCTGTCCTCCTGCGGTGAGTATTTCACCATATAGACTAGGGCTGCATCGTCAAACACGTGGCATCGCAATTCCCCCCAAAAAAGTAAGCGTCCTAAGTTGAAAAATTTAGGAGTGCATTTAGAAACTTTAGGGGCGCAAATAACTATTTCTGCATTTATATGTGTATATATAAAACACACTGTAACAGATTTTGCCATACTAGTGTTGTTTTAGTATCACTGGGATATTATATAGTTTTTGTTCATATTTTGAGTTCAATTTAATTCTACTTACATTTTTTTTTCTTTTTAAATGTCTGCATAGTTTTTATTAATTTTTATTTCAGTTTTAGTTTAGTACATCAGGTTAATGAATCTAAATAAAAATATGAATTTTTTTTTGTATTATGTTAGTTAACATTTTTTTAAAATTTTTAAATAAATTTTTTTTATGGTTTTAGCTTTTGTTAACTATAATAACGCTGATACTAGTAAAATCTATATATTTAATAGCATGCGTCAAATTTTTTTTTTGTCTTCCTGTGACGGGGCGTCCCAGACAGAAACTACAATAGTTTACTGTAAATTTCATATAAATTAAATGACATACAGTTTGTAGGGTAAAACTTACACCCCATTGCGAGGTATGTTCTGACAGAGCCTGTCAGCCTCTTCAAATGTGGTAATCCACATGTTTCTACGAAATCCTCACTCTGAGCTACGAGTCGTCATAGTTCGTCGCAATGCAAAGTCTATGGGCGAACATCGTACACTGTTTGTCGTAGACCCATGAATGAGGTGTCAAATCGTGCAGGTTATTGAGGAATGGTGTGCTATATCTTTTCTAAGCGATTGGGTGTACGATGTACATCCTTCGATGTAGATAGAATTTTAATATTGTCAAACATATTTTATTTTGCACTGAACTGTTATATTTGTGCCCTTTTCTGATTTCTGGATGAAATGATTTTTAAATTTCCAGCACTGGAACACATTTTTACCACTCGTCATGGTGGCAACTCTCAGACAGGTTGTAGCCTTAAGCTTTCAGTGGCAATGTGAAATGTGGCAAAATTTAATTGATGAACGCTCGAATCATAACACAAAAACTGCATTTTTCAGCCTGGACTCTGTCTAATGCGCATGTGCAGTCTTAAAGGTGCACTATGTAAAAAATTTTCAGTAAAATAACCAAAAACCACTAGGCCAGTGTTATATATTTTGCTCAGTTGAGTACTTACAATATCCCAAATGTTTCCAACTATTTGTAAATCGTGAGGAACTTGCTATTTTAACCAAGGAACCGGGACGTGTGAGGGAGTCGCCTGTCTATTGCGTCATATCTGCGTTACCCTCGGTTTCCGGTTTTATTTAGCAGAAACGCTTTACTCTCACTGCAGTGTGCAACAAGTGTCATAGCATATACACTCACCTAAAGGATTATTAGGAACACCATACTAATACTGTGTTTGACCCCCTTTCGCCTTCAGAACTGCCTTAATTCTACGTGGCATTGATTCAACAAGGTGCTGAAAGCATTCTTTAGAAATGTTGGCCCATATTGATAGGATAGCATCTTGCAGTTGATGGAGATTTGTTGGATGCACATCCAGGGCACGAAGCTCCCGTTCCACCACATCCCAAAGATGCTCTATTGGGTTGAGATCTGGTGACTGTGGGGGCCATTTTAGTACAGTGAACTCATTGTCATGTTCAAGAAACCAATTTGAAATGATTCGAGCTTTGTGACATGGTGCATTATCCTGCTGGAAGTAGCCATCAGAGGATGGGTACATGGTGGTCATAAAGGGATGGACATGGTCAGAAACAATGCTCAGGTAGGCCGTGGCATTTAAACGATGCCCAATTGGCACTAAGGGGCCTAAAGTGTGCCAAGAAAACATCCCCCACATCATTACACCACCACCACCAGCCTGCACAGTGGTAACAAGGCATGATGGATCCATGTTCTCATTCTGTTTACGCCAAATTCTGACTCTACCATCTGAATGTCTCAACAGAAATCGAGACTCATCAGACCAGGCAACATTTTTCCAGTCTTCAACTGTCCAATTTTGGTGAGCTCGTGCAAATTGTAGCCTCTTTTTCCTATTTGTAGTGGAGATGAGTGGTACCCGGTGGGGTCTTCTGCTGTTGTAGCCCATCCGCCTCAAGGTTGTGCGTGTTGTGGCTTCACAAAGGCTTTGCTGCATACCTTGGTTGTAACGAGTGGTTATTTCAGTCAAAGTTGCTCTTCTATCAGCTTGAATCAGTCGGCCCATTCTCCTCTGACCTCTAGCATCAACAAGGCATTTTCGCCCACAGGACTGCCGCATACTGGATGTTTTTCCCTTTTCACACCATTCTTTGTAAACTCTAGAAATAGTTGTGCGTGAAAATCCCAGTAACTGAGCGGATTGTGAAATACTCAGACCGGCCCGTCTGGCACCAACAACCATGCCACGCTCAAAATTGCTTAAATCACCTGTATTGAAGCAACTGCCATGTGATTGGTTGATTAGATAATTGCATTGAGAAATTGAACAGGTGTTCCTAATAATCCTTTAGGTGAGTGTATATATGAAGTATTTGGTTACATGTAACTAGTTGCTCCCAACACTGCTTATGGCTTAAGTGAACGTAAACAATTGAGAAAGAAAACGAATGCATATCATTATATTGGATCCGTGCGTTCGGTTGTAAAGTGACAGCGGCCTAATATACCCACAGCTGTCTGTGTTAATAATGTTAGTCAAACGACAAAAAAAAAAAAAGAGAAAGTCAGGTTTGTAGCTTTAACAAAAATTAATTATATTTAATTTATGCAGTGAAGACTATGCTGTTATTTTACATTTAAAGGGTTAGTTCACCCAAAAATGAAAATTAGCCCATGATTTACTCACCCTCAAGTCATCCTAGGTGTGTATGACATTCTTCTTCAGACAAATTAAATCGGAGTTATATTAAAAAAAGTCCAGGCTATTAAAAATTTCCTCTTCCAAGCTTTATAATGGCAGTGAATGGCTGTTTCTGTTTTGAAGTCCATAAAAGTGCATCCATCCATCATATAACTACTCCACACGAAGCGATGCGTTTGTGTGAGAAAAATATCTATATTTAAAACTTTACAAACTGTAATCTCTAACTTCCGCTAAATGTTGTACACGCGTTCACCAGAGACTGGCGTTCCAGCGTATGACGTAGGACGCTCCGGTGAGAATATGCTAGTTCTCGCGAGAACCAAGTTTTGTTTTGCTCTATCCTCTGCGCTTCCACATTCATCACCGGAACTTGCGTTACTACGTCATACGCTGGAACGGCAGTCTCTCGTGAACACGCGTATGACTGTTAGTGGAAGTTAGAGATATAATGATTGTTAATTTTCACCTGAATACTGTTAGATTTACCTGAAAAACTTAAAGCACTGCTTATTCTTCTCCGCATTTTTGAGGGCCTAAACATGCTGGAAAACTCATGAAACTGCACACGCGTCAGAAGTGGCAAAAATGTACATCTGATATGGGTTTCAGAATCCGGTGTGGCAAAATGGCTTGATGGCGCCACCTACAAAATTTTATTTAAGCGCCGTTAGCGCTACATTTCACACATTTAACAGCCCCATATCTACAAAAAAATCTGAAAACCTAACAGTAAGGAATATTTTCTCTGCAAAATTGTTGCAGTTTTTGCCATTTCCAGACATTGTACTTTAACAAACTCCTCCTAGAGATTTAACCAGATCATCATCATCATATTTGCATCTAATGCGTCTAATCTAAAGGCCTTGGCGAAGTTAAATTGTGAAGATCTTGAGTTTTCGCTGAAGGGCGTGTCCGTGACGGCCTGACAGTTCGATGTTTCTCCATAAAACAGGAAGTTGTTGTAACTCAAGTGTAGTAACTGTCCGATCTGCCCCAAACTTCACGTTTGATAAGAGTCCTGGCCTGAACACATCTACACAGCAAAATTTTGTTAGTCATAGCGCCACCAGCTGGTAGCAGGAAGTGTGGCAAATACAAATGACTGACATAGTCCTCCTATTTTTATGTATTTAAATGCATATTGCCCACCATGCTGTTTTCCTGAGGATGGCATGGGTGCGAGGGCCCTTTCATCGCTGCCTGCAGCTTTAATTTCAATTGTATCTTTCTTCTGTTGTATATATCTACGATTGTAATTTATTATTTTCTATGCAGATGCACTGTCCTACAAAATCACCTCAATCAATCTAGAATGGTTAATTCTTTCCAAATAGAGCTATTCATTCAATTAATCTGGTGATATTTTCATGTCACAATATGCCATATATCACAGAA
Source organism: Rhinogobio ventralis (assembly GCA_039654625.1). Lineage (NCBI taxonomy): Eukaryota > Metazoa > Chordata > Actinopteri > Cypriniformes > Gobionidae > Rhinogobio > Rhinogobio ventralis. Next base: position 3,135,150 of record CM077199.1, read on the forward strand.
AAGCTAAATATTGTTTTCCAGTATCGTGCAGCCCTAATATAGACCCGAATTAACCTTGACTGCATGATTTGTAGGTCTGAGTAATAGACAAGCTACACTATTTACAGTCTGTCACCTATATTAGTGAGAATAACATCTGAGCTATACTTTATTTTTAACATGTCTTTGAGTCCTGGGTTTAGTTGAACTGCTGTCATGTCCTTTTCAGAGCGCTTTCATTGGATTCGGCGGGAACGTGGTGCGGCAGCAGGTGAAGGAGAAGTCCTCATGGTACGTCACAAGTTTCGGGGAGCTGCTGAAAGAGCTGGAGAAGATCTAGTCTTTATGGTCCTGCACCATTTTTGTGCCTTGCCTAGTTTTTAATGTTGATATGTTTTATAGTTTATTACTGAAATTGTGTTTATATAGAGAGCACAGTGCAGTCTGTTTTCTGTGCTGTACGGCTAGCTGTGAAGAAACTTGACTGATTTAAACACTACCAACTGTCTACGTCTGTATGCACAACACTTATGATGACAATGGTCAACAGATAATAAAACAAAAGTAACAGCTGTTGGGTGACTTATCGGTGTGGACATGACACAACGTGGAGTAGAATGATCATTTATGTTTTATTGAATAGTTTTTAATTTATTTGAAACATCTTGTGCTGTTAAATCTCAGAAGAATCAGTGTACAGTAGATTGCGCATGCCGTGGTTGCACAGAAAACAAAATCAGTCCGTCAGTGAGCTGCTGATCAGAGCAGAACTGGAGACGTTTCACAACACAAAAAAGGCATGTAAAAAGCATGTCTATGTAGAAACAGAGCACAAATAAAATACAGCAACTAAAAATGATTTCTAAAAAAAAAAGTTTAGCTTTTGCACACAACCTGTCCCCAGTGAGGCTGTTCCAGTCCCAGTTCAATCGATTTTTGGACTCTTTTAGCAACAAACATACGGAGCATTTATATATGTTGATTCTTCTCATAACGACCAGGGGTTTTATCTGAATATACAGGATAGATTATACTGTACTTGTCGCAATACACTATTAAGACCTTGAATCCTCTCCATGTGGGGGTTTATATTTATAGCAGATAAATATGCAATAAATACATTAATAGATTGCAGCACTCGAGCGAGTTTAAAGTGTTTTCTCCTTAATATTCAATTCATCCAAGTCTGTAAAGCATTCATACATGCTGTTTGTTTTGGAATATTGTGAATCAAAGATTTAACCACCATACTGGAAAGGGTTAACGCTCGCCAATGTTTATGGTGATTAAATGCACTTTACAGCCCTTCTTTTACATCCTTTAAATATAGCAACACACTTTATTTAACATCTACGTGTCAATGCCTAAGGCAAGACGTCACATGAAGTACAGTAACAGCCTTCATTCCCACAAATTCAATTTGGTTTGCTGGTGCAACTTTTGGACAGTTTTTCAGATCAGAATGAGTGCGTTGTGTGTGAAGTTGGTTGGCATCATGACGACAGAGAATGTATCCGATGTCTTGGTCTGGCCTTCAGCTCACGGGGACGTAATGGTGAGGATCTGCTGGACTCCTCACTGCAGCGGAGACGCTTTCAGTGGGATCATTATCCTGGACTCCATGTGCTGAATGAGGGGCACTGAAAACAGATTCAGAGGCGGCTTTTACCAAATAACACAAGATACACAGTAATTTTGTGTCATATTACAACGGACCAGTCAGCAGTAAGCAACAATAAAATATTAAAAGTCACCTCCAGAACACAAAAGTAGATATCAAAATGTAAAAGCTGCTGTTTTCTATTCAATAAAGATAAATGCCAAGTCAAAAAGTGACTTAAAGTGCCCATATTGTGCTTAATTCCTTGAATGCAGTGAGTATTATAGCTGTTAGTGAATGTAAAGTTTCAAAGATCAAAGTGCAGACAAAAAGTTATTGGGTCTCATTCACTAGTTGCGTGGATTCTTTCGTATTTGTACGCACAGGAGAACTTCTCGCGAAAAATCTCCGCCTGATTCTCAAAACATTCGTAACCTCGTTCTGATGTTAGTGAATTTGGAGTATTCTAAATAAATACTAACGTGTGCACAAGGTTAGGCATTTGCATAAAACACACCCAAACCATCTCCATATAAAAGGGCTTTCTGCACACGCTTTCCTTACAGCCTTTTGTCACTCTCGTCAAACTTGCCGCTGTTCGCAGACACGCTCTCACCCAGATCCTCGAGCAATGCCAAGTGTGCCATTCTCACCAGTTCTCACAATAAACACCTTTTATACAGACCCAGATTACAGAGCTCTCATTAGCAGGTGTACATATCTGTGTTATTCAGAGAAACATCGCAGCTGAAGATATAACGCAGCTTTTCTTACAATTTAATTTAATCTTAAATACATTCGATCATATACAGTTAAAGAGTATTATTTAATTATATAATTTTATATATGGATTATAATTAATGTAATATACTTCAATGTAATTAGTCATGTTAAGATGAAATATAACTTCAAACTTTGCATACGTGTGGTTTCTGTTGTTTCTATATTTTTTTGTAAATTTAGAAAAAAAATTATTATGAATTCATTGGTGAATTGTGATTTGTTCTTAAAATCGTTTGTACGCACATTTCACGCACAAATTTGTGTGTACGCATGCTTAGTGAATGAGACCCAATGAGTCTCCTAAAAGAAAGAATCGATTATGAACTGCCGAAACAAGTCGTTAGTAATTCCAGCCTCACTTCTAACTACAAATCTATGTTATTTATTTGCATAATGCCAGCCTATGGTCTTCATTGGCTGCCAGCGAACAATGTCTGCTTTGCCCCACCCTCAACTAGTTTTAGCTGAGACTGGAAGTATTTTGTTTGTGTCATTCATGTCGAGAAGACGCTGTGTATCAAGAGCTGAGAAAGAGCTGAAATTCAGATATGATAATGGCCGTTTCATTTCAGACATGCGCAGTAAGTGGTCAACCAAATCTCAACAGACTGGGCCATCTGACCAATCAGAGCAGAGTAGACCAATCACAGCAGACTGGGCCATCTGACCAATCAGAGCAGAGTAGACCAATCACAGCAGACTGGGCCATCTGACCAATCACAACAGACCGGCCGTCTGACCAATCAGAGCAGAGTAGACCAATCACAGCAGACTGGGCCATCTGACCAATCAGAGCAGAGTAGACCAATCACAGCAGACTGGGCCATCTGACCAATCACAACAGACCGGTCGTCTGACCAATCAGAGCAGAGTAGACCAATCACAGCAGACTGCACCGTCTGACCAATCAGAGCACAGTAGACCAATAACAACAGACTGGGCCATCTGACCAATCAGCAGAGTAGACTAAATCACAACAGACTGGGTTATCTGACCAATCAGATCAAAGTAGACCAATCACAACAGACTGGGTCATCTGACCAATCAGAGCACAGTAGACCAATCACAACAGACTGGGTTATCTGACCAATCAGAGCAGAGTAGACTAATCACAACAGACTGGGTCATCTGACCAATCAGAGCAGAGTAGACCAATCACAACAGACTGGGTCATCTGACCAATCAGAGCAGAGTAGACCAATCACAGCAGACTGGGCCATCTGACCAATCAGAGCAGAGTAGACCAATCACAGCAGACTGGGCCATCTGACCAATCACAGCAGACCGGCCGTCTGACCAATCAGAGCAGAGTAGACCAATCACAGCAGACTGGGTCATCTGACCAATCAGAGCACAGTAGACCAATCACAACAGACTGGGTTATCTGACCAATCAGAGCAGAGTAGACCAATCACAACAGACTGGGTCATCTGACCAATCAGAGCAGAGTAGACCAATCACAGCAGACTGGGCCATCTGACCAATCAGAGCAGAGTAGACCAATCACAGCAGACTGGGCCATCTGACCAATCACAACAGACCGGCCGTCTGACCGAGCAGAGTAGACTAATCACAGCAGACTGGGCCATCTGACCAATCAGAGCAGAGTAGACCAATCACAGCAGACTGGGCCATCTGACCAATCACAACAGACCGGCCGTCTGACCAATCAGAGCAGAGTAGACCAATCACAGCAGACTGCACCGTCTGACCAATCAGAGCACAGTAGACCAATAACAACAGACTGGGCCATCTGACCAATCAGCAGAGTAGACTAAATCACAACAGACTGGGTTATCTGACCAATCACAACAGACTGGGTCATCTGACCAATCAGAGCACAGTAGACCAATCACAACAGACTGGGTCATCTGACCAATCAGAGCAGAGTAGACCAATCACAACAGACTGGGTCATCTGACCAATCAGAGCAGAGTAGACCAATCACAACAGACTGGGTCATCTGACCAATCAGAGCAGAGTAGACCAATCACAACAGACTGGGTCATCTGACCAATCAGAGCACAGTAGACCAATCACAACAGACTGGGTCATCTGACCAATCAGAGCACAGTAGACCAATCACAACAGACTGGGTCATCTGACCAATCAGAGCACAGTAGACCAATCACAACAGACTGGGTCATCTGACCAATCAGAGCAGAGTAGACCAATCACAACAGACTGGGTCATCTGACCAATCAGAGCAGAGTAGACCAATCACAACAGACTGGGTCATCTGACCAATAAGAGCACAGTAGACCAATCACAACAGACTGGGTCATCTGACCAATCAGTGCACAGTAGACCAATCACAACAGACTGCGCCGTCTGACCAATCAGAGCAGAGTAGGCTCAGGGAAAGAAGAGGTTTAGAGAGACTGAATGTTTGAATGAGCCGTTTTTAGACTCTTTGAGAAATGAGGTGATGCTGCAATGTATATTATGAGAAAATGAAAGTGTTTTTGACCTTTGATGTATGTAAACCTGTTGTAGGAGACTCAAGGAGAAACAAAATCAGGAACCTTTAAAATAGCATAATAGGGGCACTTTAAATGACTAGTCTACTATACAGTAGACCAGAGAAAAAATGATTTAAATGTCTAACAAATAAAATGCATGGCAAAAATTTAATGCAGTGCACCCAAAACAGAAACCATGCACCCATCAACTGTTTACCGGTGTAATAGACGACTTCATCCCAGCCCTCGTGCTGCCAGGCGGCGTTCCTCGTGTCCTCTCTGGACTGCAGGTCCTTGTATGCTGGAACAAACAGACCAAAGAAATGATCACTGGATGTTGTTTTCCCAACACTGACACTGAAATCAAGATCACATCAGCACTGAGTGCTTCTGGGAGTCTGTGAACATTCATACCCCAGAGATGATGGACCATGTAGAGGTTTCCTATCTGAGAGAAGAAGCCGCAGACTGCCTCGCGGTTGTGCTGCCGGTAGCCGATAGCTCGTGCCCTGAGGAACAGGATCAATCATCAGAATTATACATCTCTTCATAAAGGCCTGTTCACACCAAGAGTGAAGCGAACCACTGACCAGAGGTCCATTTAAACCAAGAATGAAATGACCAAAAATGCACTTCCATCTAAAAGGGACTTGCATTGCAGTCAAGCTTCACCTTTTTTCATGTGAATGCATTGACTGGGAATCGAACCCATGTCCTTGGCATTGCTGGCGCCACACTAATACGCTTGAAGCTGCTAGAAGATTGAACTTAATGGTTCACAAAAGCACCAAAAAATTAGATGAGAAAGCAGTCCGGTCAGCTGCTTGGCGGTTGGAATATTGATTGCATGTAATGATCTTGAGAATCACAGAAACACACTGTCAATCAAGCTGATCATCGGCTCTTGATGTAAATAGTCCTCTTGTGGACAGACTATTCCTTGATTGTTAGTATTGATCATCAGGGCTTGACATTCATTTTTTGCTCACCATCCACTGTGGCTAGTGGTTTTCCAAAGTTACTAGCCACAATTTTGGCATCGATACCATAAGGAAAAAAACTGCCATATAGATATTTTTATTATTATCTCATAATTTGGCAGCAGGTTTATTAGGCGTCTGTCACTTTAAGAGCTGACGCACGGATCCATTATAGTTACACGCGTTTTCTTTCTCAACTGTTCACCTTCACTTAAAACAGAACTGACTGTCTTTACATGAATACTCGCCAAGACCGGCATTGCTACTTTATTTTGTGTTTGACTGTTTAAGAGCAATAAGCATCGAAAAAGAACTCAATTTAGTGCTGAGAGGCGGCTTTATGTGCACTCGCTTTGGGTGTGAGCGCAAAATCTGCGGGAATGAGTAACATTATGCGCAATACCCACAATCCCACTCCGAAATTCAACAGTAACAGCCCTGTAACAGCGACAATATACATCCAGAGCAAATGAAGCGAGTGAGTGAGGGGAGGCGGGTTTGTGTTTCAGAGAGAGAGAAAGAGACGCTGGTATCGTGTGTGTATTCTGAGGACAATGAGGATTGGAAGAGTTTCAGATATTTCAGTATCGATATGTAGCGTAAAATCTATATTTTTGACAACATTACATTGCACTTAGTTTATTATTTCAGAGGCCTTTTTAAGAGACTACAACTGAAAAATGTATATTATATAAAATTCATCTGTCTAAATTAATGAAAAGAAACCTAGCATTGGGGATTTGTTGCTCTTTCCAGTAACACTTTAGTTGAGGGTCCAATTCTCACTATTAACTAGTTGCTTATTACAGGGTTTCTGCAGGCTTAATGAAGGTACATTTAAGACCAATTAAAGAAAATGTAAGGAATAAATTGAAAGGAACATAACACGTCAATATGTTCTCTAAATGTAAATGTCCAAGCACACAATGAGTTGTATTAGTGACGCTTCAAAAGTTTGAAAATACAATTTCCAACAGATCTCCATAACTTAATTTTTATTTTATTTAAATTTTTTACAAAAAATAGCTTAAAGTTTGAGATAAGAAATCCTTGTGAAATCTTGTGAAAGTGATTTTATGATCAAAACAAGAACAAATATCTGCCAATGGGTTCATAAAAATCAACTTCATTCAAATTTGAGTAATTTTCATACCCACTGACAGATACTTGTTCTTGTTTTAAGCATAAACACTTAATTGTTCAATTTCTCAGAAAATCATTTGGCATGTCAAGTAAATGTATCTTGATTTAAGGATGTTTTGAATTTGTACTGAGAAACAAAAATCCTGAGGAAGAACATCATTTTTTGCAGTGCATGCAATTTAATTTTGCAATTAAATTAGGCCCCTATGAAATCTGTTTTATTTATTTTTTTGTTTTATAGTTTATTCTGATTTTACTTTTTCTGGACTCCGCTTTAATGGTTTAATTAAATTTTACTGACTTTCGTTCATCTTTGGAACACAAATGAAGATATTTTTAATGAAATGGGAAAGATTTCTGTCCCTCCATTGACAGTCTAAGCAACTTTGACGCTTCAAAAAGTTCATAAAGAGATCGTAAATCTAATCCATATGAATCAATTGGTTTATTCCAAATTTTCTGAAGAGACTCGATCACTTTATATGATGAACTAAAGTCTTATGGGTTTGGAACAACATGAGGGTGAGGAAATGGCAGAATTTACATTTTTGGGTGAACTGTCCCTTTCATCCAAAATTGGACAAATTCCATGACATTTCGCATTATACAGTAAATTAAATTTTTATGAATGGATTCTGCAATTCTTTCCATGTTTTTAGCATCGCAGAGATCCTAATTTAATACCATGATATTAAATTTAAGATATTCTGCTCCAATTTAAGGCATTTTTAAGGTCAAATTAAGACTTTAAGACCTGCGGAAACCCTGTTATTATCATGCGTATTACTAAGATATTGGCAGTTTATTAGTACGGTTTAATATTTATTAAACACATATTAATGCCTTATTCTGCATGACCATATTCTACATCCCTTAATCACCCAACGCAACAACTACCTTACTAACTATTAACAAAGCAGTAATTAGGAGTTTATTGAGGCAAAAGTCATAGTAAGAATTGGACCCTAAATTAAAGTGTGACCATTTTTCCTATTGTACCAAAAATCATACTGAACAGTGACCCCAAAACCGCCCTGTGACTTCTGTGTACCGTTACACCCCTACTGTGTTTTACACCAGCGTATGCATATAAAACACTTCGTTTCAATGACTTGAATTGTATGCGGTTTGAATATTTTGTTATTCAAACTTGTGTCGCTCCTCTTTTCGATCACAGATCTGAACTTCAAAGGTTGTAGTTCATGAATGCATTGGAATACAGACCTTTCTAAAGACACTTGCAGAAAATGTGTAAAAAAGTTTACTGTGAAGCAAATGTACTGAACTAAATAATCTTGCCTCTACTTTGCTAGAAAGTCAAATGTCTGACCAAGTTGTGTTCCAAATTTGTAGTTGATATCACAATAATTTAGCCCGCTAGTAGGATTTAAAGTATTGTTTCCATATTAACTCAATGTCCAATTTCAAAACAGAATTTTCAGTGTTTAAGCTTTCAAATGATTAATGATGATTACTAAAATATGTGAGAGGGAAAAAGCCAATAAATCAAAGCATGGACAGGATATACAGGTGTGTTATGTTAGAAGAAACTTGTATTCTTACCAATAGTTACCCCACTCAATCATGGTCCCGGGCTACAAGGGAACAAACAAAAAGAGACACTGTAAATCTGAGCTCAACAACTTAATCTCATTCCACCCCTGCGATCACACAGATGGACCAGGATGCGCTAGGACACCCACAGTCTACTCACAATATAAAACTAGATGAGTGAAGTTTGTAAACATGAATTTAATTGTTGAAATTGAAGTTTGGGACAGCAAGGGAACACACACATTTCTAGCATGATTTACCACATTGCTAGCATGATTTAGCATGAATTAACAGAATGCTAATATGTTTTAACACATTGCTAACATTAATTTGCATGTCGCTAGCATGATTTAACATGTTTTGCTAGCATGAATTACTTTTGCTAACATTATGTTGCTAGCATCATTTACCATGTTGTTATGAATTAATGCGTTTCTAGAATTATTTAGTATGTTGTTAACATGTTAACATGATTTAACATTTTGCTAGCATGTTTTAACATGCATTAACATGTTGCTAGAATGTTTTAACATGATTTAGCATGTTGCTAATAATTTACCAAGTTGTTAACATGTTTTAACACGTTACTATTAATTAGCATGCCGCTAACATGATTTAACATTATTAACATGTTTAGCATTAATTAACATGTTGCTTAAATGTCTCAGCATGATGGCATGACTTAGCATGTTGTTAACAACTTTTAGCATGTTGCTAATGTGATTTAACATTTTGGTAACATTTTTAACATGTTAACATGAATTAGCATGTTTTGGCATGAATTACCATGTGTTGCTAACATAATTTGACATTTTGCTAACATGTTTTATCATGAATTACTTTGTTATTAACATGTTTTAACATTAATTAACGTTACTAACATGTTTTACCATTCTGCTAGCATGATTTTGCATGTTGCAAGCATGTTTTAACATGAATTAACATTCTGCTAGTACGATTTAACATGTTGCTAAGATGTTAGTATAAATTAGCATGTTTTAACACAATGCTAACATGTCCTAAGCTAGTTACGTGGCTTTGTTAGTTTAAATACTCTACTAGAGTTATTGTATTAAAGTTTTGACCCCCTCAATGAAAGCGTATGGGACATTTATGATGACATTTTTAGGAAAACCATAAGTTTGAAAAGATACAGCAACCCAAGTCAGAACAGTCTGAAGTGTCTGAGACAAGTTTGGTGGTTGTAGCCTTTTCAAGCCAACTTAATGAAGCAACATTACAAACCAGACAAGCTGAAGAGCACATCTTAAGACAGATGGGCAATTTCAGTTCCAAAAGTGTTTAAATGAATCAATTCCAAACTGATTCAACAAAACACCTTCTATTGCTGTTTACAGAGATATTTAGCTATTTTGCTCAATGGTAACCCAGACAATAATTACCACACATGCCGTTGAGAGACTAGCGGAAAAACAGGCCAAACGGCGGCTTGAAAGACGTGTCACACACTCAAAGACATCACAATGGTTTGGTTAGACTCACTCTCAGCTGGTAGGAGCGCAGCTCGTATATGTTGGGTCCGTCTCTGGGCACCGGCTCATTCCAGAAGCTGAACTCCAGCAGCAGCTGATTCCTGCGGGACAGAAGCATCTTGCCCCTCTCATTCCTGTACTCCAGGAACTCCTGCGGTCAACATATGACATACAGCAGCTGAATGACAGGGATCTGCTCTGGCATCCATAAACATGATATCATAACATGATAGTGGCCACAGAACATGAGGAAGTCCCATTATTCTTTGGGAATAGTGCAGACGTGAGCTGAAACTGCTGCGTCACGATCTATTATGTACTCCAAACAGATTGACTGTAGGTTAATGCAGTGTAACAGGAAGTAAAAACTCCATTAAATTTCTCCATAGAGAAACTGACTTATAACAATAACTTATTTAAAGACAGACCTAATGTGAGCGACAAGGTTAATCAATACTATTTTGATTTAAACTGTCAGGCCACAATATTTCACATTGTTTAACAGCAGAATTTGTAGTGAAAAACTACATTAACCATGATGCTGTACATAAAAAAATTCCAGCAATCAGAGAGTCGAAACAAGCAAAATGTGCCAAAAGATCTCGTTGGCTCTGCCCACTCCCATGAAGCACAGCGAATGACGGAATCAAGTCCCTCTCCCTTCGCTCTCAAAATACTTTAGTATTTGAATATATAAATTTGTCAATTAACTTTAAAAATATTGTTATATGATTCTCCTCAGCTGGTGGGTTTGGTTCATGGCTTATAACGCTCTATACAACAGTCCTTTCAAAACTGATTGGCTGAGAGTCGTGCAATATTCTCCCAGTAACAGCGCTCTAACTGTTTCACAGTTTGTATCACTCCGCCTGCAACATTTCTCACAGAGTGTGTCATAGCGGACAAGCAAACCTCCATAATGTTACAAATATTACTGCTGTGTCACAGATTGTAGTTAAGTTTTTTAGGAGAGAATGTTATTTAGACCTCAAATATGTGACTCGTATATAAACAGCACCATATATTTTACCATATATATTTTACAGTTTGTTCAGACGCTTTGGCAGATGTGAGCTCCAGGCCGTCAGCGGGACCGTCTTCATGAGTGACTGGTTGTAAACAAGGAAGTTGTTTCAGCGCAAAAGGACAAAGATATCGCTTTCCTCAGCGGACATTCAAACTGATTTTTTATAATGAATATTATGAACATTGACCTAAAGAATGAATTCTATATCAGATGCAGGTAATGCACTCGTTTAACAAAGACTTTTTTGAAAGCCCCATGGGAGAAATGAATGGAAAAATACTTCCGCTGAAAAAGTCGGTGGGAACTAATGCGCTCAGCAGACCAATTTGGAGTCGACGTCAAGGTTACGTAATTTGGTGGCAGAAAAACAGTGGTAACAAGTAGAGAAAAATTAGCAAAATCTATGGAATAAGACAAAAAAATGTATTTTCGGAATGCAAAAAAGATGGTCTTCATATTTGTAATGCTGTCGAAGATGCTCTGTAAAGCCCTATCAAGTCCCTATCAAGGAAAGTCTGTTCACTCTGCGGCCATATTTGCGACGCCTCCAGGCAGCTATTTCAGGCATCCAAGACCAAGTCCTATCTATCTATTTGAATGGGGCAATCCTGGAATCTTAAAATCTGCTTGCCGAACTCACAATTAAATAACATATTTCGAATAAGCAACAAAATCTGACATGAACTGTCCCATAAATGTTGTTTCCTATTATCAAATGGCATATTTCTTTAGGCTAGACAAGCCAATGAACATATGCAGTTCCAAGCTCGATTCTCAGGTTTCTATGGGAACCGGAGCTTCTAACGCCAGCTGCAGTGACACAATGACTTCACCAATCAGTGATTGGCTCTTTTACTTTAAGGGGTGGGACTATTCCGTCATATTGCGCGGTACAGTTTCTCCCAATCATGAGTAATAGGAGTGAACCATCTATATCTATAGTCCTTGGCTAAACACAGACATTTATGGTTGCAAGCCACAGACTGGACTGATGAATCCTGCAATGATTAGTCTACTATTAAAGCACAGATTTGATGTTAACAATAGATCTACATAATATTCACATGCACTTCATAGAGGCATAATAGCTTTACAGTTACAGTATGAAATAATATTTAAACCTATAATGTTTTATATATAGGTAACATTTAAACATCACAATTCTGACTTTTTTCTTGCAATTGCGAGTTGATATCAATTCTGAGGGGGAAAAAGACAGAATATTGAGTTTATATCTTGCAATTCTGATATTTCTTTTCAGAATTGTGAAATATAAACTCAGAAATGCGAGAAAAGAGTCAAAATTGTGAGATATAAACTCGAAATTCCTTTTAATTGTTTTATTATGTGGCTTACATAGAATGCTACTCCAGAACTGTCATTTTCTGCCACCAGGTAGGCTCCGCCCACAAAACACATCAACGATGCTTGCAAACACCCAAATGGTCTATGGAGTGGTGCAGGTATGACATCACTTTGTAGGCCAAAACGCGGAAGCGAGTTAGCATCCAAGGTCCTTGGTGAACACAAGCTCACAACACGTTCACATTTTATTCTGCTAAATAAAAAATACACCAGTATAAACCTATTGGTGGTCTTTTGCAGCTGTTAAGTGTCTTGAAAAAGGCAGTTGCTAACAAGTGGCTAAATGGGACAAGAACAGGGGCAGCATTTATGTATGGCAGAGCATGGCAGTTGCCATACCCTGGCGTTAAGACTAGCAGGGGAAATAAACAGCTCATGATGCTGCTCTTTAGTTCTGTTGCAGCTTTGAAAAGCAAATTTAAACAGCCTAACGGCGTGTCCTAACCAGACGCGACGCGACATGATTTTCAGCGGCAAACCAGACTCGACCCGAGATCAAGCAATCAAAAATCACAGCCAATCAGAAGAGTGTGTGGGCGGGCTCTCTGCAAGCGCACTGACTGCATTTGCAACGGAATTGATAAGTAGCCTACAATATCGAATTCCTAAACAGTACACAATTTTAGCATGATTAAAAATACATACTGAGTGACTAATCATAGAATACTCACCTTGACAGTTTGAACATAGTTATTTCCTTTCATTTATTTTCGAGATCTGAGGTGAATTATCCATTGTTGCTTTCAGTCTGACTGTTTATAAAGGTCACGAAAAATGATATTCAAACTCACTTTACTTTTTTTACATTAAATAAAGCACATAATTTGCATTTGTCATACTTTGTATGTTGTTCCAGCCTCAACGCTGCATAAATAAAAACAGTAGCCTAAAATAAATATATTTTTTATATAATTATTATTATTATTATTGTTATTATTATTATTATTATTATTATGAGGACACAGTGAAGGCTTATAGGACTGTTTCAGTATTTGCATTGATTTTGTATTGTTAAGTTCTTTTAGTGGATTTTTGTCCACATTTTGTTTAGATATAATTATTAGATAGTGATTATTTGGGAATGTCGTTGTTGTATGGCCAGAAGGACTCATGCCATACCCAGGTTTTTGTGAAACGTGACGTTAAATGGTTGATGGTGACGTTAAAGTCATGTGACCGTGGTATAGTCTGTTTATAGCCTGCCTTTAGTTTTTTAATTCTGGCGAATGCATTTAGGCTTCACAATTAAAAAAAGTTGTGTTCATCTGTGATAATTATCTTGATGGACAAAACATGCAAGTATCAAACTTTTGTTGATCACAGAGCTTGTTTTTCACGATAATCCAAAAGCCAATGAAAAATATCCTATTGTGTTTTTGTCGAGGGAACCAGTTTGACTGCCGATTGGCCTACAAAGTTACATTATCCCTGTCTATGTGACATACACTCACCTAAAGGATTATTAGGAACACCATACTAATACTGTGTTTGACCCCCTTTCGCCTTCAGAACTGCCTTAATTCTACGTGGCATTGATTCAACAAGGTGCTGAAAGCATTCTTTAGAAATGTTGGCCCATATTGATAGGATAGCATCTTGCAGTTGATGGAGATTTGTGGGATGCACATCCAGGGCATGAAGCTCCCGTTCCACCACATCCCAAAGATGCTCTATTGGGTTGAGATCTGGTGACTGTGGGGGCCATTTTAGTACAGTGAACTCATTGTCATGTTCAAGAAACCAATTTGAAATGATTCAAGCTTTGTGACGGTGCATTATCCTGCTGGAAGTAGCCATCAGAGGATGGGTACATGGTGGTCATAAAGGGATGGACATGGTCAGAAACAATGCTCAGGTAGGCCGTGGCATTTAAACGATGCCCAATTGGCACTAAGGGGCCTAAAGTGTGCCAAGAAAACATCCCCCACACCATTACACCACCACCACCAGCCTGCACAGTGGTAACAAGGCATGATGGATCCATGTTCTCATTCTGTTTACGCCAAATTCTGACTCTACCATCTGAATGTCTCAACAGAAATCGAGACTCATCAGACCAGGCAACATTTTTCCAGTCTTCAACTGTCCAATTTTGGTGAGCTCGTGCAAATTGTAGCCTCTTTTTCCTATTTGTAGTGGAGATGAGTGGTACCCGGTGGGGTCTTCTGCTGTTGTAGCCCATCCGCCTCAAGGTTGTGCGTGTTGTGGCTTCACAAATGCTTTGCTGCATACCTCGGTTGTAACGAGTGGTTATTTCAGTCAAAGTTGCTCTTCTATCAGCTTGAATCAGTCGGCCCATTCTCCTCTGACCTCTAGCATCAACAAGGCATTTTCGCCCACAGGACTGCCGCATACTGGATGTTTTTCCCTTTTCACACCATTCTTTGTAAACTCTAGAAATGGTTGTGCATGAAAATCCCAGTAACTGAGCAGATTGTGAAATACTCAGACCGGGCCGTCTGGCACCAACAACCATGCCACGCTCAAAATTGCTTAAATCACCTTTCTTTCCCATTCTGACATTCAGTTTGGAGTTCAGGAGATTGTCTTGACCAGGACCACACCCCTAAATGCATTGAAGCAACTGCCATGTGATTGGTTGATTAGATAATTGCATTAATGAGAAATTGAACAGGTGTTCCTAATAATCCTTTAGGTGAGTGTACTTTACCCCTTAAATGTTCATCTAGTTTGAACTTGTTCAGTCATCTGGCTAAAAGCCACTTGCTAGCTAAATGTCGTCTTCGCAGAAGCATTTAGCGAGCTAATAAATATACAACATTTTGTGTCTAATTATTTACTTATGTGGCAAGTAGCCGTGTAATAAGCGGGATAATCTACATCCAGCTGGTTGTTACCGCAAGATAAACCGATTCAGGGTGATGCAAGACCTGATTTATTCTGGATGTACATTATCCCTTACTTAATCAGTCAACTCAACTATTCAACAAAACACATTACATTTTTGCCACATATATTAATTAGTGTATATTCACAACACAAAAGCATAACACTTCTGGCACTGCAGTCCAGGTGTAGTAATGATACAAACACTAGATTACCTTGTTATTCTTCAGTTTATTCATGACTTCAGTAAGCGCTGGATATCCTCCTCTGTACCGCCACAAGTGCACTACATAGTGAACCAGATTCAAATGTTACAATGTGTCAGCGCTCACATAAACACACATCTAACAATGAGCAAACACATCTCACTCATATATATGTAACCCTTTCGTGACCTATTGACCCCGACAGAGCACTACGTATACGGCCCTATGAAATCAGTTTTATTTTTGCCCAAATTCCATTTTTTTCCCTTTTTTTTTCCATTGTAATTTTGTTGGAATCCATTTTAATGGTTAATTTAATTGTATTAATCAAAAAGCATGTCTAATTAATTGAAAAATAAATAAATAAATAAATAATTTCTTTAAAATGTAATTTTTTTTTATTTCAGAAATTCTGTTTTAATTTTTCTGGCAATCAAATGAAGGTATAAAACATTAATTTATCTTTTAATCATATGAAATTAAACAACCCTTTATCTAAAAAATACATTAGATTACATTACATTACATTACAATTACATTAAGATGTAGCTAAATTCTATATTTCTGTCACAATTTCAAGTTAAACCAGACTTTTATTTTGACGGGTTGCCGTGAAGAGTTTCTGTGCTTTTATGATATGACTATTTTTTCTCAAATGAAATGGTAAATGCTGATGAAGTGACTCTCAGAGCAGCCCTGGAGATGAAGTTCATGCATTCATGTCCTCATATAGTGAGACGGCAGAGGTTGAAAACACTGCGAGCGTCACGCATGCTTCAGTGTGTGTGTGGGAAATGAAACCACGCGTCAGCACCATTCATTCACACAGAGACACGCAGAACATATATTTAAATAGTCTTTTTGCGGTTTATATTCAGAGACACTAGTCTATATCGTGATTTGATTTAAGTGTACT
Organism: Rhinogobio ventralis; assembly: GCA_039654625.1. Taxonomy (NCBI): domain Eukaryota; kingdom Metazoa; phylum Chordata; class Actinopteri; order Cypriniformes; family Gobionidae; genus Rhinogobio; species Rhinogobio ventralis. Next base: position 3,151,505 of record CM077199.1, read on the forward strand.
GACCTGCTTTTTATTTATTCATTACATTTTACAAATTCTACGTTATACAGTAAATTCATGACTTTTTTTTGACTGGATTCTGCGATTCCGTCCGTGTTTTCCCCATTGCAGAAATCATAGGGCCCTATATATGAATGAATGAGGCATTTATATAGCGCTTTCATATGTACTACTCATGTGTGTACACCCAAAGCGCTTTACACTCATGTCAGGGGTCTCTCCTCAACCACCACCAGTGTGCAGGATCCACTTGGATGATGCAAAGGCAGCCACAGTACAACGGCGCCAGTGCGCTCACCACACACCAGCGATAGGTGGAGAGGAGAGAGGGTGATAGATCCAATTCAATTGATAGGGATTATTAGGAGGCCATGATTGGTAAGGGTCAATGGAGGGAATTTGGCCAGGACACCGGGATTACACCCCTACTCTTTACGAGAAGTGCCATGGGATTTTTAATGACCACAGAGAGTCAGGACCTCGGTTTAACGTCTAATCCAAAAGGATTATATAAATATATTGCAGAAACACAGCAAACAGACTCTATTGATTGTGTGTGTTGAAGTATTCCTGATGTCCTACCAGCTTGGTCTTGCTCCCCGTACCAGGTGTTCCATGTGCCCACCAGCTCACACGGGTAATGCTTGTCATTATGGATGGACGGCAGCACCTCATCACTGTGGAAACAAGTCACATTTACTGCAGTCAAACAGGGTGAAAAGTGGTTCCTCTGCTGGACACGTGTGAAATTTAAGGCTTTTTAAGACCTGCATTTAAGCACATTCTTTCAACTTAAATTCAAAATAACAATTTAATGCATAACTCTTTTAATTCAGCTCAGAATATCACACATTGGGTGTCTTTGCTGAGCTCTTGTGGAAAAATAATAATATAACATGATATTTCATGACTCTTGATGGCCTTATAGCTCTATATGAAGAAAATGAGCTGTTCTGCTGGGTCCTAAAGCCAGTCTCTCTTCAGTATGCATTCAGATACACATGTAGACACTATAAAATAATTTGTTTGATTAAGTTTTAGCATTTTTAGTTTGAATTTCTTTAGGTTTTTCTGTGTGTACTGAAGCATTCCTCGCATTCCATTCATTCCTATGTAGGGGTGTAACGATACACCAATGCCACGGTTCGGTTCGGTTCGTATCACGGTTTTGGAGCCACGGTTCGGTTTGGTTTGCTGTGGGGGCAGGGTTCATGGCAGGGCACCAGCAATAATAACACTAGATTCACTTTTAACTTAATAAAAACAATTTACCTTATTAACTTTATACATTGGCGTCACGTTTTCTTTAGAGCAGTTAGCATACCTGAGTAAACTAAAATGAAATAAATGCCTCCACTGTAGACTAGTCAGAAATAATCTACTCATTTTACCATAATGTTTAAAAAAACAAAACAAGCACATTTATTTCATAAAAATTAATGACACACACACACACAAGTAATGTCCCACTTTAGCCTACTTAAACACATAAGTTGTATAAATATGACTAATACTGATGAATAAATAGGCCTATAAAGGTAAAGCTATTAAATAGCAGTTTTTGCTAATACAATAAAGTAGCCACCACACTAATTTAAAAATAAACAAAATAAAGTGAAAAAAAAAAAGTGGCATTTTGGGGTTATGGAAACAACAGTTACCATGGCGAATACACAATACATCATGCACTGTTAATGAAACATGAAAATTGCTCCTGAGTAACAGAATGAACATCATACCTGCATGCAAATCCTTCCCAGCTAATACGTCGAACCAGTTACGTGATTTATTGGTACTTTACTTTTATTTCATAACTTCCGAATTGACAACGTAACGTTGCTCGTTGTTTCTCTTGCGTAGTTTCTCTTCTCTTATATATGAAGTGATATACAGCGCATGCCACCACATTTGCACGTGTAATTAAAGCGTGTGCACTACGAGCACACTACGGCTGACATGACAGGAACGTGGTTTTCTGATGTGAGAGAGATTTTTTTTTATTTCGTAACAAGCTACGAAAATGACGATGTTGCTGGGACTCCAAGGTAGCATTTAGCCTACCTGGCTAAATGGGGAAACTGGCTATCTTTGTCCTTCCACCATGCAGCTTGAGCGATCACCCAAGTCATGTAACATGCACTTGGAAGACAAAAGTTAGTGTTTATTTAGTAAATAATATTATTATAGCAATATTTTGTAAAAAAAAATACAGCTCTTATTAGTTGTTAAAAGTGTACTAATTACTATTTAATCAAATGTCAAGAAAGAAAAAAAAACATTTTGTGGCATAAGGTGAAGTGAGAGCTGGGCCGGGGCAGCAGGGGGCGGGGCACGTTCGGTTCGACTCGGTTCGTACCGTGGGTGGTGTATCGTGGTTTTTCGGTTCGGTTTGAATATCGTTACACCCCTATTCCTATAGGGGTCAAATTAACCCACGAGAGAAGTTACTTTGTAAAAAATTACAAAAACTCCTTGAATCCAGTCAGTGTATTTGTGGTTCAAGTATAACAAAAGTCCCAGGGTCTTGGACCACTCCGATGAACACTAAATTAAATTAAAAAATGAGTTTCGGGTCAAAATGACTCGAGGGAAAGATGAGGGTTTGTTCACACTTGTATTTGGTCTGGACCAAAAAAAGTTGTTCACATTGGCATTTTAACACCGAACATAAAGGCATAGGGATACGTTCACAACCTGATTGGTCAGATTTTATTACGTATATTTCACTACAGAACTTGCTGGTCTAAATGCGCTCGCTGTATGTGCATGGCCTATATATCTGACCCGTGCTGGCAAAAGGAGTCGGAATGCGCACAGGATAATTTCGAGCTACAGGCAAAACAAGTGAAAAATTTCGATTTTGAGGTTTTCACAAAAATCAGTTCATTAAGCCCTCGTCTAGTGATCCCAATGCTCCAACTAGCAATTAAACATCTAAAAGTATCCTTATTTGTTCGTTTTCTGAGAGGAGTAGCTTTCCTTTGTCCATGAAAACAATCTTACTCGCACTGACTGACAGATTCGACGTGTGCGCACGAAGACGCCTCAGACGCGCAATCCCGATATACACACATACACAATTGCAGTATTTCAAAATATCTGTCATGGTAAGAATTCACGCAAACATTATGTGTTATGCCTTAAATGAACGATTGGTTAAAGCATCTGAAGTGTAACATTATATTAGATCTGTGCGGTACAGTAGGTCTTAATATATAGGCTGTCTGTTTCATTAATCAGACAATTGTATTGAATTGAAAATAACAATAACTCATTTTTGGAAGTTTGCTCATTACGACTCATTTTGCCAGCACGGCAAATGTGACATATAATGGTATTTTGATCAGCTGAGATCTTGTGAAGAGGTTATAAAGTGTGTAAAGGAGTCAAAACAGCATCAGGAATCCCTCCGTCACACACACAAACCAAGATCTGCTGCGAGGAGACGCGGTTCTGATGCCTGTACCGGACTGTGTACGAAAAATAACCATGGTTTTATTATAGTAAAAGTGTAGTAACCATGGTGTTTTGGCTAATTGATTACCATTTATATAACCACAGTTTTACCACAAATACCATGGTTAAACTATGGTTAGAGTAGCAAAACCATGGTTAATTTGTGGTTACCATGGTTTAACTACAATAACCATGGTTTTTTGGTTTTATTTGTTGTAAAACCATGGTTCATTTTCATAAGGGGTGATTGATCAGTTCATCTCAAGCCGTGAGTCTTATCGAGGTCTTCGTGTCGCATTGCACCGATGCCGTAGAGCAGCAAACACTCGAGGAATGGCTTTAGCGGATTCCTGCCAGTGCCGCTGCCAATCACTGACAGGAATAGAAAGCAGGACATTTGCTCTGAACTTCAGTAGTCAAACCACTTCAGTCTCAAGGGACTCTGAAGAAGTTAAAAACAGCTTGAATTATGTAATTAACACCAAACAGCCTCATTTGACCTGGTTCATTCATGTGAGGAAGCCTGACTTACCAGAGTTTGTTGTACGCCTCGAGACACTCAGGCTTCACGTTGTGAACTACAACACAACGATACACATGTGAGTCAATGAACACACTGAGATGTTGTACAGAGGAGGGCAAACAAACAGCACAGCTTACACTGTATTTTGTATAAGTTGTTGTCCTCTTTCTTGGCTAACAGATGGGAGTGAGCGTCTTTCCTCGGATCCACCTTCCGCACAAACAGTGATTTGAACCAGCTGTCCTCTCGATGCCGGTTAGTAGATGCTGACAGACCCCTGAAACAGGACATTTGTGTATTTGTTACACTGATACAATATACATATACAGACTTGGATGTTGCACTGCATTATGAGACTATATAATGCTATTACATGTCTTATACAATAGTATACAGTCACTGCAACACAGTCCAGACAGTAATTGTGGTTGCATGAGTTTCTAATATTGTGCATGTTAAACTATTACAACCTTTCTTTAACCAGTGCATGAAAAATTAAACACCACCAAATCGACATACTGTGTTTACCATAAAAAACACACGTGATGGGCAGCTGAATTATCATGACCTTGAGCAGCAGATACAGCGCACGTTCAGACGCCTCTGTGATTAATGTAGCAACCCATAACAGTTGAGCTGATACTTTAAAATCAAGCAATTAATTAAGTTTTAGATCTTTGAATGCCTTCTAGAGTAATCGCGCCTTTACCAAAGCGCCGCTGCGTTTCTAAACTCGCGTGCAGACGCGGTGAGCGCGCACTAAAGCTCTAATCACGCAGATTTATAACGTGTAATTGAGATAAACCGGCTGACCTGATAACAGCAGTAACGTGTCCTTTCGCCCGGCCCGTGTTTCTAGCCTGATACAGGCCTGAGCAGGAGGTCTGAAGGACTCTGGTCGCCATCTTCCACTGATAGGACACAAACAGCAGGAGAGGAAAGAGTTAAACCGCTGCAGTGCAACAGCGCCGCCGCGAGAGGGAGCGCGAGACGCGCGCGAGTCACAAGCGGCAGGGAGGGGTCGCCATGGAGCAGGGTTTTGTTTTTTATTTATTTTTTATTTTATCCTTCCTTCCTTTAGCAGAAAGGTCCCATTGAGATGAAATCTCCAGTGAGTTCTTGTCAAGATGGCTCTATAAATGTTCTGTTTATTTTGATAAATACAAGAATTCATTTTTGTTCAATTATGCTGTCATTAAAATATGTTCAATATATTTAAAAAATAAAGAAATCATTTTAAAAAGTAAAGATTCTGAAAGCACTATATTTAATATAGATTTGCAGTAGTAACTATAAATGATAATTTATTATATGATATTTATATTTTTTAAATATGATGGGTTCATTATAGATATGGTGATTATCTCTAGGGTGGACACCCAACTTAACATATGATATTTCCCATCGGAATATAACCATGTCATGTCAACAAATGGAAAAATCAGCGGCTGTTTATTATCATGTTAATTATTGTGCCTTTTACACCAAATACCATACTTTAACATATTCTTCTGTTATTGAAACCTGTTGCTTTAATTTCCTTGAACAAAACTCAAAATCATTAAGAAGAACTTTGCCTCAAAATATACTCAATAATTTTATCTATCCTCATTTTCTACTTAAATCTACAACATTTAAAAAAAACATCAAATATTAGATCAAATTAGTGCAGAATCAACTTTGTGTTTTTGTGCGATGGCGTCAAGGAGCAGACACATTTCCGATCTTGAAAAGATGTTTTGGAAAGTTTTGTGCCATCTAGTGGTTTAGAGGGAAATAAAATCAAAGGAGCCTTTTACCCCGTGGAGCCTTTAGCCCCGTTGTACCCTATTTGTCATTATTTCATAATGTTTGCACTCGACCTCATCAACCAATTTAAAGTGCAAAATATTGACCAGGGCCCAGTTGTTTAAAACCAAGATTGAATTTTGTGATCTAATCTGAGTTCATAATCCTTTTTTTCTTTTGAACAACCCATTTTCAAGATTTGATCCAATCCAATAGCTGAAATTCGAATCAGATTACTTTTTAAACAACTGTCCCATGGTTACTAAATGAAGGACAACAATAGCCCTTTTTCACTGATCACCAACACCATAACATTCAACCTGCAGCATTGCACAAAACATGTTTTGAAAGGGGAATGACATTGCTTATTAGAATTATTAACATATGTGACCCTGGACCACAAAACCAGTCATAAGGGTAAATTTTTATATTTAATAAATAAATAAGCTTTCAATTGATGTATGGTTTGTTAGGATAGGACAATATTTGGTCGAGATACGACTATTTGAAAATCTGGAATCTGAGGGTGCAAAAAAATCGAATTATTGAGAAAATCACCTTTAAAGTTGCCTAAATGAAGTCCTTAGCAATGCATATTACTAATCATAATACATTTTTGATATATTTACGGTAGGAAATTCCGTATTCATGCAACATGATCTTTACTTAATATCCTAATGATTTTTGGCATTAAAGAAAAATCAATAATTTTGACCCATACAATGTATTGTTGGCTATTGCCACAAATATACCTGTGAGACGCATGACTGGTTTTCAGCTCCAGGGTCACATTTACGAGACAGACTAAAACAGTTCAATGGCATATGTTGCTTTAGGGTTCATTTTAGGGTTAGTAGTAATTAATAGCAATCGGTACTTTAATCCTGTGGCCACATATTTAGGATTTCCATGTGTGCTTTCTAGATTTCCATAATAATCTTAAAGGTGCACTATGTAACTTTTCCGTCCGCTAGAGGTCGCCTATTCAAAACAAAGGCGTAGTTTGATGACGCCAAGTTTGAGCTCAGAGTCTTCACCTCACAGCCGGTGGAAAAGAATCGGGATAGGACTCAGGCAGAAATCATGTTCATGGATGGGATTATTAACATTACTGTAGTAGACTTCGGTTATGGCGACGCGCTGAAAAGACGCACGGGTTGGCTCCGCTGTAATTTGTAAAGAGATTTCTTAAATTTATCCTGGTTCATTCAAAATTTGACCACAGTTTGTTTTTCAAGTGAGTGTTGTCCGAGATGTCACATAAACCAGCAAAGCATAAGCAGAAAAAAGCAACAGATATTGCGGCGGAATTTGAGGGCCTGGAAGAGTTGCGTATGGCGAGTTGCGTATGGCGAAGAGAACGCATCACCGAGTTTTGAAGATCAAGCTAGCGGATTCCACGCTGACACAAGTGATATCCTTCAAGCAATACAGTCAGTGAGAATTGACATGGCTTCTCAATTCGAAACCGTACTTTCTGCTGTACAAGATGTCAAAAACCAAGTTACAGAGTGTTTCGGAAGATTGACGCAGACGGAAGAACGCATTTCACAGACCGAAGTTTCAATTGCTACACTTCAATCGACGACCAGTGCTCTCGAAAAGAAAGTTACTGCACTTACCTGGAAAATAGATGACCTGGAGAATTGCAGTCGACGCTCCAACCTAAGACTCTTAGGTTTATCAGAAAATCTGAGGGCAGTGACGTATGTTCATTCTTAGAAAGCTGGTTATCTGAGGTGCTGGACATGGAACCACTGCGAAAGCCTCTGGCCATAGAGAGGGCACACAGGATTGGCAGTATGCGAAGGTCTGATACGGGCACAAATTCAACGGGAAGAGTGTTGATCGTGAAGTTCTTGGATTATAGAGACAAGGAGCATGTAATGCATGCGGCCAGAGTGAAGAAGGACGTGCTGTTCCAAAATCACAAGTCATGTTCCTCCCAGACCTTTCCGCTGAAGTAAACAAGCAACGGAGACAATTCGACGAAATCAAGAAAAGGCTGCGAGCTAAGGGCCTGCTCTATGGATTCATCTTTCCAGCGTGCCTTTGGCCAATCTCACGTCTTTCAAACTCCATCCGAAGTTGATGACTTTCTAATGAATATGTAAACTGGTGACATTATTTCAGCGACTTGTTCACACTCTGGAATATGTGAATAATGGTCGATTACTCAACAGGACGTATTCCTTATATGGGGACAGTGTAAATCCAGCGGAGCCCAGGTGGGACGCGATTCATTGCACAGATGGGGAAGTTAGAAGTAAAGTAGTGTATGGATTTGCTGGTGGTTCTCGGCAATTCACAGTTGTGGTGTTAAAATGTTTCTATTGGTTGATGTTTCTTATTGTGTTGTTTTTTAGTTTTATTTTTTGTCACAAGGTACAGGTGATTTTTTTTAGTTTTAAAATTGGGAGAGTTTTGAATTCTCAAACTATAAGATATGGCAGAGATCATTGGAGTTAAGTTTTTTTCTTGAAACTGTAGGGGGATGCATACTCTTACTAAAATTAAACAAGTGATGACTAGGTTAAAGCAGCTTCAATCTAAAATTGTTTTTCTCCAGGAAACACATTTAATGCCTAAAGATATCAGTAGAATACAGAATAGATGGCCTGGTCAAGTGTTTTCAGTTTCATTCAGTTCTCAAGCAAGAGGGGTTATTACAATGATCCATAAATCAATTCCATTTCAAATAGCTAAGACAATACAGGATCCATCAGGATCCATCACCCATAATTGTTCAAGGGACGTTGTTATCTAAACCACTGATTCTTGTCAATATTTATGGCCCAAATGAGGACATCCCAAAATTCTATAGTAACCTCTTTTTGACTTTATCCAGCCGTTCTGGTTTTTATGTAATTGGTGGGGATTTCAATTGTACGCTGGATCCAGCTAGAGATTGTTCTTCTGGCTTTGATCAGTCACATAGACAGACCAGAAAGACCCTTCATTATTTTATAAAGGACTTAAACCTATCAGAAATTTGGAGACAGTTACATCCTAAGGATATTAAGTACTCGTGCTTTTCTAGAACACATCAGTCTTATTCCAGAACTGATTATTTTCTTACTTCAGCAGCTTACCTCTTCTCGTTGTTAGTTCTTGCAGCATCCCTCCTCCTCCCCTGCTCCTCCTTTTTGTACAATTTTGCCTGTTAAAGGGGGGCAATCGGAGCTCGGGTAGAATATCCTCTCCGAGCCCCTCTATAGCAGACAGCAAGCCAAATCTGTTTACCACTTTCACTAAGATTATATGGGCACACAAACTCGTGAAAAACAGTTTGAGATTGGAACTAAATGACATAATACAGAAAAAAGCTGAATTTTCTCTTTTGTGCACAAAACAAAATTATTATGAAAAAGGTGAGAGAGCAGGTAAATACTTAGCCCATAGAGTGAAACAGCTTAGTACTCAAAACTTAATTTCTTCTATTTTTGATGACAAAAATAAACTGACTACGGAGGCTGGGGAAATTAATAAGGCCTTTAAATCTTTTTACCAAGATTTATATACATCGCAAGGGGAAGTAACTGTAGAACAGTATGACCGATTCTTCTCTTCCCTACAGATTCCATGTCTATCCACACAAGACAGCGACTCTTTAGAAAATGACATCACATTAGAAGAGATTAAGGGTGCCATAAAGGACCTCAAACCAGGTGGTGCTCCCGGGGAGGTTGGTTTTCCCTCTGATTTCTATAAAAAGTTTTCAGAGGCTCTAAATTGCTTTATGTCTTTCATAAAGCTCTAGTAAAGGGTAAACTTCCAGAGAGTATGAGAAGTCATATATTACTGATTGCTTTTATGAAACGATTGTAATTTCAGATCACGCCCCTATATTATTCACTTACACTGACCCTAGGCTACTATGTAATCCTCCAAAATGGAGATTTCACCCTAAATGGCTCCTAGATGAAAAACTTTGTGAATATATCACACAACAGACATAATTGTATTTTGATATTAACACAACTCAAACCTCAGCTTGTATCAGATGGGAAGCTTTTAAAGTTTTCATTAGAGGTGTTCTTATAACTGTTACAAGCAGTAAATCAAAAGGCTACAAAAAAGAATTGACTGCACTTGATATGAAAATTAAACTTCTTGAAAAAAAACTTGTTAAATAATGACGATTTAACAATTCATCAAGAACTCTCAGAACTAAATATAATGATTTATCTGCCAAAAAAGCAGCCGCCAGTCTTATGATGTTAAGGCAAAATTATTATGACCAAGGTGAAAAAGCGGGGAAATTGTTAGCTTGGAGAATTAAACAAAATCAGTCTGAAAGAGCAATAAATTCTATTGAAGATACTAATGGCAATATCACAAGGGACCCAGTTAAAATAAACAATACTTTTAAATGCTTTTTCGAGACATTATACACCTCTGAATATTTAAACAATGGTGCACAAACAACATTTCTGGATAGTCTATCCATACCTATTCTTTCTGAAGAGGCAAAATTGTTCCTGGATATAGATATAACGGAAGAAGAAATTATAGAGGCTATTGATAGTTTAACAGTGGGTTGAACACCAGGGCCAGACGGTCTTAGTGTAGACTTTTACAAGTAATTTAAAAGAAAACTTGTCTCACTAATTTTAGATATGTTTAAAGAATCCTTTGAAAATGGGGTGCTCCCAGACTCTTTAAGGAGCGCTCTCATTATATTACTTCCTAAGCCTAATAAAATAAATACCAAATGCGAATCATTTCAGCCAATTTCATTACTTAACACAGTAAATTCTGGCAAGGAGGCTGGAGGCATTTTTGCCTAATATAATAATATGGCGAGACCAAAACGGATTTATTAAGGACAGGCAAGGTCTTCATAATTTTAGAACTTTGCTTAATATTTTGTATCTTAAAAAGGGAGCTTCCGATACGGCCATTCTGTCCCTGGATGCTGAAAAGGCCTGTGACAGGGTGGAATGGCCCTATATATTTGAGGTCCTGAAAAGATTTGGGTTTGGAGACATTTTTTGTAAATGGATTAAGATTCTTTACACACGTCCTATGGCTGAAGTACTTACTAATAGTATATTTTCCAGGGCTTTTAATATTCAAAGGGGCACTCGTCAAGTGTGCCCCCTATCACCTCTTCTTTTTGTCTTAGCAATCGAGCCATTTGCCATAGCAGTAAGGTCTCATTGTAACATATTAGGCATCAGAATAAACACCACAGATATATGTATTTTTTTTTTTTGTGTCACAGGGTGTTTTGGGTTCATGTTTCACATTTCTGAGTTTATCGTGTTCACTGTCATGTTCCCTGCTATGCACTTCCTGATTTTGTCATGTGTTCCATTGTCATGTGATTCCCATGCCCTCATGTGTTGTCATGTCATTGGTTCATTGTCTCGTCAGTGTTCACAGGTGTCCCTCGTCTAGTCCTTAGTCATTGTGTATTTAAACCCTCATGTTTGCCATGGTCCTTGTCAAGTATTGTATGTGTAACCTGCTGTGTTGTCGAGTCGAGTCGAGTCTTCTTTTATTGAATAAGAATGATAGTCAACCATCAGCTGTTACTCACTTTAATGCAGTGGACTCCTTCACTTATTTAGGAATTAAAATTACAGCTAATGTAGATTATATATCTACTACAAATTATCAACCCCTTTTAAACAACATCTCCAAATTCATCGACAGATGGAAAAGTCTACCCATATCGCTAATTGGACGTATAAACGCAATAAAAATTAGTGTATTAGCTAAAATACTTTATCTCTTTCAAAATATTCCTCTGTGCCCTCCACCCTCCTTTTTCACGTCACTTTGGAAATTATTCACTGATTTCATCTGGAATAATAAATGAGCTCGTGTTCATCTGTCATTATTGTACTTACCATACAATAGGGGTGGTCTCCAATTTCCTAATTTACAGTGGTATTTTTGGGCAGCACAATTGCGATCTACTTTATACTATTTATTTTTCAGATGGCATCTGTTAATCTCCCAATAAAAAAAAAATTTCCTGAGAAAATTGTAAACTGTAGCAGCACGCGTAAACTCATCGACATGTGTATACTTCAAGCAAAGCATCTAATAGCTATGTATTGGAAGAAAGTGGAAAGGCCATCTATCGTACAGTGGATCAATAATATGTCCTTTTGTTTGTCGATGGAAAAGATTATATATATTTTGAAAGGTAAACTGTCTTTATTTGAGAATATCTGGAAACCCTTTATGTCCTTTATTTCAAACTCTGATTTTAGTAATATAATGAATGAGGTAGAAAGAGATTAAATCTTCACTCACATTTCATTACTAAACCATTATTCATTTAATAATTTACAGTTTTTTCTAAATTACCCCTTTTTATATCATGATTTGCTGATCTTGTATGCATGAGCTATTTCCAACTCTTCTTAATGTGTAGCTACTTGAATTGACCTGTGCCTTTTCTTTTCTTTTCTTTGACTTTTTCTTTTCTTTTTTTACTAGCTGTTTTTGTTTTGTTTACTATTATTATTTATATTATGTAAAAGAGATAAAAAAAAAAAAGTAATATTATTGTAATATACTGCCATGATTTGTTACATCTAAATAAACAAAGTGTTAAAAAAAAAAAAACATTACTGTAGTATGAAGCAGAGCAGGACTGAGTGTTGTGGGAGCTGAGCAAGGCCGCTGGAGCGATTGCACATCACGCCTCGCGAGCGGCTGGATTTTTATTATGCCACAGTCGCTGGTGCCATTTCCGCTTTTCTGGTCATGAGTATGAGGTAACACTGCTCTGTTTATGATATTAGATACATTTGAGTGTGTTGAAAATTATGTTATGACGTTACTCTGTGCGTTCGCTCGCTGGCTGCTATGACACTTGTTGCACACTGCAGTGAGAGTAAAGCGTTTCTGCTAAATAAAACCGGAAACCGAGGGTAACGCAGATATGATGCAATTGACAGGCGACTCCCTCACACGTCCCGGTTCTTGGTTAAAATAGCAATTTTCTCACGATTTATAAATAGTTGGAAACATTTGGGATATTGTAAGTACTCAATTGAACAAAATATATAACACTGGCCAAGTGGTTTTTGGATATTTTACTGCAAAAATGTTGCATAGTGCACCTTTAAATAATAATAATTATAACAATCTTAAATAATCTTAAAGTCGACATGAAACGGAAGCTGCGCTAGTCTTTTCTCTCCTATTGTGCTGTATATCTGAGTGAAACACTTCTGGAACAAGATCAAATGTAGGGCGGGGCTTGATTTTGTCCATTTGGAATGGATTGGATGGTTGTGGTTTGCTATTGGCTGATCTCATGTGAGTGACAGGTTGCCCCGCCCTTGTCATCAGAGAAGAGATACTGCAAGAGGGAGGGAAAATTATTCTGATTCAAGATTACGAGAAATGAAACAATCATTTATAATAAACACTACAATATTCCATAAAAAATACAAACAAGATTTGTCCACTTTGATTTTTATGACTTTAGGATAATACAGCTGAATCGTTCTGCAGGTCTCCTGATGTCATATGGGCGTCATGTGAAAGTCACAGTTGTCAGCCGAATGGGATTTTACGAGATGTTAAATTACACTTCAAAATACTGGAAAAACAGGGCCAATCCTGCTCTCTGTGGTCTATTTTGAGACTCAGCTGCCTTAGTACTTGAATAAATGTGAATTTTTGCTTCATACCCAGCTGTTGTATTGCGGTTTAACAAGCTTTGCCAGCTAAATGTGTCCCTTGATCACTATCAGTCTGTTTAAGATATTTCAGACTTCCTGCACCAGTGTTTCAGCAACCTTTTCAGCCATAGCAGTCATTCATGGCTATACCCACCGGGGAAACAAATCTACCGTCACAAGAACACGATAACCACGACTAATAGACCCATGATTAAGAGAGCTGGAAATCAATCATGCTGAATATGTTTCCAGATGTCCCACAGGCCGGTCTGCATGTCCTAAAGGGATCTAGGTTTTACAGATCTGGGATTTATCTTCAGGCCGGGGAGGCACCTAACTACTCTCTTTAACAGTGTCAGGTTAAGTTCAGCAGATACGCAGCTTTACCAGCGACTGTACCGTTGTCACAGGGTGTTTTGGTTATGTTTCATGTGTTTAAGTTTGCCATCTTCACTGTCATGTCTTGCCATGAACTTCCTGGTCTTGTCATGTGATCCTGCCTTTGTCCTGTGTTCTGTTGTCATGTCATTGGTTCATTGGGTAATCAGTGCTCACAGGTGTCCCTTGTCTTGTCCTTAGTTAATGTGTATTTAACCCTCTTGTTGGCCGTGTGTCTTTGTCTGATATTGAATGTGTAACCCGTATGTTGGTGAGTTATTGTCTTTAGCCGAGCCGAGCCGTTTTGGATTTTGTTAAATAAACTGCACTTGGGTTCAGAAAACTTGCCTCCCAGTGGATGACTGTTACAACCGTGACCTTTTCTTCTGTTACCGCAGATCAATGTGAAGACTTCTAAAAGAGAAACAACGTTTAGGATTAGTTCACTTTAAAATGAAAATTTCCTGACAATTTACTCACCCCCATGCCATCCGAGAAATTAAGTTTTTGAGGAAAACATTCCAGGATTTTTCTTCACATAATGAACTTCAATGGCAACCAATAGTTGAAGGTCCAAATCAATGCAGTTTCAAAGGAAGGGCTTCAGAGGCTCTGTGCGATCCCAGACGAGGAATAGGGTCTTATTTAGCCAAACCATCGGTCATTTTCAAGAAAAAATAAACATTTATATACTTTTTAACCTAAATTGTTCAGCTTGCGCTGCTCTGCGACGTGCCACGGATTGCGCAATCACGTCGTAAAGGTCACGCTAGACGTAGGTCATGCGAAGACTAATACAAATGCCCTTTACAAAAAATACTTCATCTCCAACTTCAAAATTGTCCGACATCGTTGTTTAACCTTTTTTTGCTAAAGGATGTTTGTATTAGTCTTCGCACGAGCGCTTCGTAACTACGGGGGCGGTACTTCTGCCTACGTATAGCGTGACCTTTCTGATGTAATTACACAGAGCAGCGCAAGATGAGCAATTTAGGTTAAAAAGTATATAAATGTTTATTTTTTTCTTGAAAATGGCCGATGGTTTGGCTAGATAAGACCCTATTCCTCGGCTGGAATCGTGCAGAGCCTCTGAAGCCCTTCCATTGAAACTGCATTTATTTGGACCTTCAACATGTTGATTGCCATTTTAGTCCATTATGGGAGAAAAATCCTGGAATGTTTTCCTCAAAACATTAATGGACCAAGAAAGAAAGACACGAACATCTCGGATGGCATGGGGGTGAGTAAATTATTGAAGTGAACTAATCCTTTAACCCAATCACCAAAGACAGGCCTACATGACTACTTTAAGGGGAAGTTTTCAGTTATATTAGTCAGCCACACAAAGTAACTCAAAAGTGAAAGAACGTGTGGCTACCTGAGATGATCATCTGTGTAAATGAGCTAATGAAGTTTGTTTACATGATCCTGAAACTCTCCCTGGCATGGGTTTGTTCGAGGATTTAGCATGAACCCTAATGTTGTCTTGCACTCATGCTTCGTGAAACTGCCATCTAGCTTTGGATACAGTTCATCCATTCTTCTGACTGTCTGTGTGTTTCTGTGAGGAAAGGCAATAAGACAAGCAGTCTGTGTCGAGTGGTAGTAGTGGCTGGGAACCAGAAGGGTTCATCCAAGAACTTGAGAGGCATAAGAATCTGCATTTTTGTAAGCAATAAGGTATGAGAGGCAGTGCTGTATCGTGGCTGAAGTCATGGCTAAAGGGCGAAGGGGAGTCAGCCATGACTTATTCACGATACAGCACTAGCCTCGAGTACCTTACTGCTTTTATAAAACGGTTACCACCCAATACAAATATTAAAGCCAAAATATATGTATTAATGCAACTTTCATTAAGTAAAATCACTAAAAGCCTTCCTTCCACCAGAAAAAAATAGTCTCTGACCGTGAACAGCAACCCCTGATCTATATAAATGTTCTCTATATAGATCAGTAACAGCAAACGGCATTAGATGGCGACAAAGACTGTTTTTATGAGTGAGTCCGTCAGTAGCAAAGACTTTTATATTGAATGGACTGAAACTTGCTAGGAACACGGACACAACTGACTTAGACTAGCATCAGTGTCAGGACACTGGAAAATCTCTTACTGTTAAAAGGACAAGACACCGCAGTGGACATTCAAACTGATTTTTTATTATGAACATAGGACTGACCTGAAGGTGTATGCTAAATTGGAATGCAGGTAATGCACATAGTCACTCAATCTCTCTCTCACAATAAGACAGTAAGCTTCAATGAACAATATCAATAAGAACAAACACACGTTTACCTTGCTAAGAGTGGTTGCTAAGGGTGTTGTGCAGTGATACAGAGAACCGTTGGGTGAAACACCCTGTGAATAAAACACAGCTATTGACCAATCAGAATCAAGGTCTGGAACTAACAATTTTTATAAAGCATGTTATATGTTTGGCAACAGTTCTTCTTAACCCTAATTGATGGAGTATGTAGCTTTTTATTTCTTAACTCTTTTCCCACTCTTTTAAAAAGCTTTTTTTTTTTTTTTTTAAGTTTTTGACCATTTTCACAAAAATTTGATGGCTCCCAGAATATTTTGTTGTATTAATATCTGAACATGCAATAATATATCAAAGGAAAGAACAGATTTTTTTTTATTCTAGCTTCATGCATTATTGAACCCACACTTGAATGTGGGTAAGTTTCATAGTTTTGAGCAAAAAGCTGAGAAAATCATGTTTTTGTCAAAGACTACATCCAGATGGGATTCAGAATGATGATCAAACACAGATGGAGTAGATTGAGTCCATCAACACCCCCAAAGCTTTACAGTCCTATAGCTCACCCTGGGTCGACATTTCATTCAGTAACATTAGGCTGTTTTGATTTATATGCTGGTTAATGTTGATGATTGCGTTATTTTTCATATGCATATGATTACGTATGATATCGCTTGTTTCTGCTTCTTCGTCTGTGTTTTGATCAGGAGATTCTGTACACTTTCAGAAGATGTGTCATAGCGCCCCCTACTGTATAACAGTGAAAACACAGAAAGCCAGAAAATTCTGTTTTTATTTCCATCAAGAGGTGCATACATTTTTGGTCAGTTAAGCTAGACTAGGCTATTTAAAAAAGTTAATAGGTTACAAAAATAAAATGTTACAGCTGCATCTGTCTCAGAAATTTTTTTTTTTATCAGAGATTTGTTTTTGATCGAGTTGATGTTATTGAACTCTGAAACCAGAACAAATAACTTTGTTTGGTTTGAATGATCTGAATATGTTCTCGGCCACGTCAAACCCCAACTGGCTTGACTGCATGTTCAAGGCATATTGTTGCTATATGACTGAACATTTTACTGTACCAATCTTTTTTATGGATACTAAAATGTTGTATACAGGACAAATGAGCCGCACTGTGTCCAAACCCATGGGCTTCATCACATAAAGACAGTTAATCAGTCCTGTCAGACTGTCCCACCGTGATCTTCTTATTAATATTTCATCATTTAGTAATAGGCCTGTTATTCTGAAAATAATAAGGAGTAAACTGCCGAATTTCAATTGTCTCATTACTCTCTGCATTTTACAAATGCAATCCTTGCATTTGTATACAATACAATACAATCCTTAGTTGCGTTCACTCATTTTCCAGTCATCTTAAATGTTATTGACAATACAACTAAAAATTTTGGGAGAACGTCACATAATCTTCATAAATTCAAGTTGATTTCCTAAAATTTCTAAATAAACTGCAGCTGGTCCAAAACGCGGCAGCTCGAGTTCTTACTAGAACCAGGAAGTATGACCATATTAGCCTGGTTCTGTCAACACTGCACTGGCTCCCTAATAAACATTGACATAGCCTACTTTTTTTTTTTTTTATCAATACTTTATTGTGCTTTTCTTACGAACAACTTTACCAGAATTAACACTGACAAATTTTCACTGACATGAGTATTTTTTAATTAAGGGGTAATTATCCGTGTAGTTACAGGGTAAGTGGTGTTTGTTTTTCTATGTAGTTACAGGGTAAGTGTGAATCTGCGGGCTGTAAATTAAAGTGGTGTTTGTTCCCCTCTTGTTTCATGTAGTTACAGGGTAAGTATGAATCTGCAGGCTGTAAATTGAAGTGGTGTTTGTTACCCTCTTGTTTCATATAGTTACAGGGTAAGTGTGAATCTGCGGGCTGTAAATTAAAGTGGTGTTTGTTTCCCTCTTGTTTCATATAGTTACAGGGTAAGTGTAAATCGGTGGGCTGTAAATTAAAGTGGTGCTTGTTCCCCTCTTGTTTCATGTAGTTACAGGGTAAGTATGAATCTGCAGGCTGTAAATTAAAGTGGTGCTTGTTCCCCTCTTGTTTCATGTAGTTACAGGGTAAGTACAATAAAAATACGTACACAATCTGATATCACTTGGAAATCTTTATTTGAAAAACAACTTTCAAAACAGATTTACGACACTTCTTATCCATTTCTCTTGCTTGGCTTCATCCTCCTCTTGTTCCTCTTCTTTTTCGTTCTTGCCACAGATGAATCTTAAGAAGGAATCCCATGTCTCTAGCTATTCTGTATTATGTATTAAAAGAAAATACAGTACACCCAGAAATGTCCTCACCGTTTACTTGTCTTTTACCCTCATGCCATCCGAGATGTATACGACTTTCTTTCTTCAGATAATCTGCTAATGAAAACTCATTTGGGTTCCTAAAAGTTAAAGCATCAAACAGCACATACAGCAATAACTAAAGTAATCCATACAACCCCAATGGATGAATCAATGTCTTTTGAAGTGAAACGATAAGTGTTTGTAAGAAACCGTAGACTAACAAAAAAGAAGAAGAGAAACAAGAGGAGCCAAGCAAGAGAAACAAAAAAGGGACAAAATGTGCCTCTTTCTGTCAGGACGTTATTATTTGAAATTAAAAGTTTATTTAAAAAAAAATTAATAAATGAATAAGAAGTGTCGTAAATCTGTTTTGAAAGTTCAAATAAATGTTTCCAAGTGATATCAGATTTTGTACGTGTTTTTTTTATTGTACTTACCCTGTAACTACATGAAACAAGCACCACTTTAATTTACAGCCTGTAGATTCATACTTACCCTGTAACTACATGGATAATTACCCCTTAATTAAAAAATATTTACAGTATAAATAATTTGTTAATTTTCCTGATAGTTACCCCTTTATTCCCCAAATATTACATTTTGTTCCCTTTATACCTAAGTACTTACTTTATAGTTACACTATAATTACCGAAAGTTATGCTGTAAATTAGTTTTACTTACGCAGTACTTTCCGGGCTGTAATCTAAAGCATTACCGAAAAACGAGTACAAATACATAGGGAAGAATAAACTAAACTAAAAGAACTATATACATAATGTCAGAGACAAATGGTTTACCGAAAGAAAATGTGTTAAAATCAAAATAAAATGGAAACAAAAAAAAACAGGTCAAACAAACAAAAGAACCTGCAGTCCCGTTTGCCTTGTATTACATCTTAGTTTACTTTCCTATCCTATACCTTTAAGTCACTTAAGTTTTAAGAATGGAAATCAAGCTGTCATGAGTTTGGTTCCAGTACAGAATAGTTGTGATCTTTGCTCTATTGATTAAGGCAGTGGATCGCTCCAAACGAACAATATCTATAAAACAGGACAACCATTGGAGTTTTGACAGAGAATTTGGAGGAAACCAAGAACTAATTATGGTTTTCTTTGCAGCTGTTAACCCCACAAAGAAAGTCAGTTTTTGATTTAAAGTCAGGGTTATGGAGGAGTTATCATTAAGAAGGAAAAGACATGGCTCAGTTTCAAGTGTCAGTTTCAAAAGTTGTGATAGAACAGCAGAGACATTAACCCAGAAGTTGATGATCGGGGGACATTCACAGAAAATATGGAGAAAACTGCCAATTGCACCGATGCTACATTTGTCAGGTTTACTGCAGTCAGCCGGATCCGGACCGTATCCAGATCAGATGGTGGACCTGCTCCTAGCCAGCAGGCTACCGATGCATCCCTGAAGTGTCAGAGAGACAGTGTCAACTAAACTCTCCCCTGTGAAGGCCTCATCGTCATGTCATCCAGTGGCACTAATCCTCAACAAACCCGTCTCCTGCCTCATGACTCCGATCTTCAACCAGATGGAACTGGACAAATATTCGGAATATTCCGATCTAATATGACTTCTGACCTGTAATGTTGCCTGAATCATAATCATAAAATGTTTGTTCGTTGGCCAGAGGAGAACTGGCACTCCGACTGAGCCTGGTTTCTCCCAAGGTTGTGTCTCCCAATGTATAAGTTTTGGTTCCTTGCCACCGTCGCCTCTGTCGCCTTTGGCTTTTGGCTTGCTTAGTTAACACTAAATATTAAACTATATTACTGATCTGCCCGCATTGACACCATTGTATGAGCTGAGCTGGACGATGACATCAGTTTTCTCCAGAGCGGCTGTACAGCCAAAACAAATTATGTTGCATTATTTTCCTATCACTGTAAAGCTGCTTTGAAACAATGTGTTTTGAAAAAAGCACTATATAAATAAAGGTGACTTGACTTGGATCTTTCAGTTAGCATGGAAAAATGTGCAAGTCTAATCATTGATAGCATAGCATCAATAAGCATCATGTAAATTAGGCCATAGGGCTCTTAAGGTACAGTCATGTGATTGTGTGTTTGCCTTTTGTCTCTTACTAATATGTGAGATGTTTAAAAAAAGAATCAACAAAAATGTTTGAATGTGATTCTAACCTACGGACACCAAGCTCAAGATCAAGTGTGAACCTTTAATTCAGTGTTGGTTGCTTTAGACAAATACCACATGAAGAAATAGTCATCAATTGACAGAATCCAACTATCCGGGTTGACTTCGATTGTATTGTATAATGTTGTCCTCCAGATGGCGTCTTTGTCAGTCTCTTCAGAATAAACTGAAGAGAGCCGTTTCATCACACAGACATCTGCATCACAGCCGCATCATGATCATCATGAACTCATGATGTTTTTCATAACTAATCTCTTAGTCTTCAGCAGAATGAATCAGACTGACACTCTCCATGTTTCGAGTGATTGGCTGTTTAGCGAGCGCTGTGTGAACCCGCTAAACCTGATCTAAACTGGGTTAGATTAATTTGGTAATTCATTGGCCGCATCACTATCAAAATTGTGCAAAGACTGCTCAAATGAAATATGAATATGACTGTGAAATATGAAAAAAGTGTGAAAAGTATTATTCACCTATTCACTCAAAAATGCCTGAAATGCATTAATACAAAAAAAAATTAAAAATCAAAGCACGTGTCTGTATATTCTGAAATTAATCTTTTTTCTTTACTAATGTCACTTTTCTCATCAAATGATTCCCAATCATTCAACGTTTCCAGCCTTGAAATTTCCCAGAATTTTGCAACCCTAATAATAATATTATCAGTAATTTGATGGATTTTGTAGGCAGGCTAAGACTGGATTTAGATTTTTAAAATGTACTGTAACTGAATAGGCTACCAATGCTTTATGTTCAATAAAAATATAATAATAATAATTGCATGAATATTCAAATGTTGCATTTCGCAGGGAGTTTAAGACTGGATTTAGATTTTTAAAATGTACTGTAAGGGACTACTAAAATATTATTAATGTTATTAATGTTATTAATATTATTAAATATTTGAATGTTTTAAAAGCTATTATAATTATTATATATTATTATAGTCTCATAAACGAATGACTGAATTAAGTAAAATGTGTTTGAATTAACTGGTGTGTTGGTGATTTTCAGTGGATGTATGAAGTCAGTTCTCCTCAAGAACCAGAGTTTATATATATAAAATATAAACTCTTGTTCCCTTTATATTCTCCTCGTGTCTGCAGTCCTGTGCTGGATCGTTGTTTGATGTCGTTGGTTTCCTGTATGTTTCATGTTCCTGCTCCCGCTCCTTGTGTTAAGTTTATTTCAAGTTTGGTTTTCCCCATCGTGGGTGTTTTGTTTGTGTTTGTTTATTTTGTTGTTTAATAAAACCCCTCCTTCTTCCTGCACTTGAGTCCTCACTCCCTTTTCAACCACACCAACCGTGACAGAACGATCCAGCCACAAGAGGACTCAGCAGAAGATGAAAACCTTCCTTTTCCCATCTCCCTGCCCCTCCTCTGCACAGACGGCAGAACAACGGAGCAAGCTCCTTTCCCTTCGGCAGGAGGGAGCTAGCGTGAGGGAGTTTGCTTACCGGTTCGTCTTCGTAGCAGAGGGGCTCAACATCAGTGACACAGAGCGTAAGGACATTTTTAACAATGCCTGAATGAGCCTGTCAGCGCCTGGGAGATGGGAATGCTGGGGATTTTATCATTCTGGCAGTTTGTGGGATTCATATACAATCGCGGTGGTGGAGGTGTGTTCTGGAAGGGTGGTCTTCCACCTCTTGGTCCTCCCCCACTTATCCTCACAGACTGCCACGTCCCCAGTCCTCCGATGACCCCTTTGGGGAGAGGGAGGAGGAAGAACGGTGTCGCCATATCGGCAACTTACCCGGCTCCAGTGGTCCCAATTCCAGTGGTCTCGAGTCCGGTGGTCTCTAAACGGAGGAGAAGGAAGGCTCCCTTGGTCCCGAGTCCGGTGGTCCCGAGCCCGGAGAGGGCTCCGTCCCGTGCACCGAGCCCGGAGAGGGCTCCGTCCCGTGCACCAAGCCCGGAGAGGGCTCCGTCTCCTGCCACGAGCCCCGGAGAGGGCTCCGTCTCCTGCCACGAGCCCGGAGAGGACTCGGCCTCCCGAACTCTGCGGGCCGCCCTGGACTGTCCCTCCCTGGTCTGTCCATCCCTGGTCTGCCCCTCCCATCCCGCCCTGGTCTAGTGGAGCGTCTGGTAGCCGCTCTGTAGGGAGGGGTTAATGTCACATGTCTGTCCTGTCTTGTGTAGCACATGTGGTGTTTTGTTATTTTGGGCCATGTGCTTGTGTCTCTGTCTGATCCCTCCCCCTTGTTATCTGATTAGTGTTTGATTTGCCCCATCTGTTCTCCCTCGTTATCTGCCTTGTTTGTTCCCTTTATATTCTCCTCGTGTCTGCAGTCCTGTGCTGGATCGTTGTTTGATGTCGTTGGTTTCCTGTATGTTTCATGTTCCTGCTCCCGCTCCTTGTGTTAAGTTTATTTCAAGGTTGGGTTTTCCCATCGTGGTTGTTTTGTTTGTGTTTGTTTATTTTGTTGTTTAATAAAACCCCTCCTTCTTCCTGCACTTGAGTCCTCACTCCCTTTTCAACCACACCAACCGTGACAATTAATAATTAATAAATCAAGAACCTGTGGCCTGGTGCATGAGGATAGTTGAACAAACTCTGAGATTCAGAGCAGGTTTAGAGTTAACAAAACCAAATAAGATTTAGCGGGTTCACACACCACTCACTAAACGTCCTCTGTCAACTCAGAGTTTGATCCAGAGTTTATGATTCAGGTAGCACTTTATTTCACAGTCCTGTTTCGCATGAACATACTTAACCCATGTAGTTACCTTACTACTTATTCTTGTTACTTACTCTTGTGTGTCTGTGTGTAAGTACACATTTACATTTAATCATTTAGCAGATGCTTTTATCCAAAGCGACTTACAATTGAGGAGAGAAAGAGAAGCAATCAGACCAACAAGGGGCAACAGCATGAAGTGTTATAACAAGTTTCAGTTAGTCTAGTGCAGTACACAGTTTGTTTTTTTATTTTTTTTATAAGAACAAATAGAATAGGTAAGTGCTAGTCTTAATTGGTGAGGTGCTGCTGGAAAAGAAAATCCCACCAGGTGGGAACGGTCCAGGAGAAGGTCTGTGATAATGATTTTGTGCCTCTTTGGGATGGCACCACGAGGTGTCATTCACCTGCAGAACGCAAGCTTCTGGAGGGCGCATAAGTCTAAATAAGTGAGTTTAGGTATATTGGTGCAGAGCCAGTGATTGTCTTGGTGGCAAACACCAGTGACTTGAATTTGATGCGAGCGGCTATTGGCAGCCAGTGCAGTCTGATGAAGAGAGGTGTGACGTGTGCTTTCTTCGGCTCATTGAAGACCACCCTCACTGCTGCATTCTGGATCATTTGCAAGGGTCTGATACTGCATGCCGGAAGGCATGCTAAGAGAGCATTACAGTAGTCCAGTCTGGAGAGAACAAGAGCTTGGACCAGGAGCTGTGTGGCCTGCTCTGATAAGAAGGGTCTAATCTTCCTAATGTTGTATAACGCAAATCTGCAGGACCGGGCGGTTGCAGTAATGTAGTCAGTGAAGTTTAATCATCAATCACAACTCCAAGGTTCCTGGCTGTCCTGGAAGGACTTATGGTTGATGATCCTAGCTGAATGGAGAAATTGTGATGAAGTGCTGGGTTGGATGAGACCACAAGCAGTTCTGTCTTAGCGAGGTTGAGTTGAAGGTGATGATCCTTCATCCAGCCAGAAATGTCTGTCAGGCAGGCTGCAATACGACCAGCAACCATTGGATCATCTGGTTGAAATGAAAAGTAGAGTTGAGTGTCATCAGCATAGCAGTGATAGGAAAAACCATGTTTCTGAATAACAGATCCTAATGATGACATGTAGATGGAGAAGAGAAGTGGTCCAAGCACTGAGCCCTGTGGAACTCCAGTAGCTAGGTGTTGTGACTTAGACACTTCACCCCTGCACGACACCCTGAAGGACCTACCTGAGAGGTAAGACTACACTGTAACTAGAGTGAAAGTGCACATACTGTAAAATAAAGTGCAACCATGATTAACTATGGAGCTTGTGTGACATCGGAAGCGAACAGCCAATCACAGAGGTGTCAGCCTCATTCATTCTGCTGAAGACTAAGAGACTGTTATGAAAAACATCATGAATTCAAGCGCATTTAGAAGGCAGTACAAAACAGCTGACGCCACAAAAAAATTGAGAAGGCAGCTGAAATAAAATATCTGACTACATCAATGCAAGACAAGTGAATCAACTTAATTTATTTAATTGACAATTTATATAGGTTCAAGCAAGCAGCAAACTTCCGGTCTCTCTCTTATCCAATACGGAAGTAACTTAAACTGCAATTCATCGACTGGCCGCTAGAGACAGGTTCTAAAAGAGAGTCAATCCCATAGACCCCCATGTTAAAATGGCTAACTTTACAGCAGAAAAAATATTTTTACAGCCTGGTACAAAAAGTGGTTTTGGTCTGTATAGCTAATTTTGCCCTTCATGACAACTGTGAGGGGGTGATATTTTTTTTATAACTCATCCGTTTAAATTATATTAAGTGAGTATTTGATTACTTGAGTGACAGGTGGATTGCCACTGCTGGCTTCAGCAACCAGGCACCTCAGCTCCACCCACATCCCGCCTCTTTGCCCATTTTTGGTTATCCAGGAGTGATGCGCGGTGACAAACTGCCAAGATGGCGATGGCTGGCTCCGCCCACTTTGGGCTTTAAAAATGCTCTTCAGAAACCTATGGGTGACGTCACGGACACTACGTCCATTGTTTTATACAGTCTATGGGTTCATGTCAGCTTTATTTATATAGTGCTTTACACTAAGGTGACCAGGGACATTTCCTAGTTCAACTGTCAAAATATAATTGAAATCTCACTTGTTATTGTCTATGAATTAAAAAAGGGGTTTTTGTTTTTAAATTGTTGTGGGTTTCAAATTATTATAATTAATAATTATGATGATGTTTGTGAGTAAAGCTGACCCAACTGACTAACAATTAACTAACCCTACCAATTCACCAAAATGTCACAAAAAAATAGTGTATATAGTAACCATTGCAAATAGCAAGTTCAAGTTCAATCAACAAAATTGACTTTACAAAACCATATTACAAAAATAAAACAAAATCGATATATCAATGAAACTGTTTTAACACTTTCTAACTGTAATTACATTCATTTTTCTGTGAATATACTGTATAATAATAATAATAGATATTTTATGTTTGTAGTGCTTTTGGAAATTAATCTTATCTATTTAGCTAATTATTTAACATTTTAGGCTCATTTTGAGCACAAAATACTGATTGTGCATTCTGCAAATGTAATTGTTGCATGTTATTGTTTTTTATTTTTTTTTATTCAGTTTGTTGGAATTACTGCGTTGTGACGGCGGAACTTTCGTGAACATTTAAAATTGTGTGCAAAACAATCCCGCTCCCTGTTCAGGCCTGTTATACTGTACCGTATTACTTTGATTAACATGATGAGTAGTTACTATGTGGGTACCTTTAGAAAAGGATAACGGTATCTCTTTAACTGATGATAATGTGCTCTGCTCTGCCCAGGTTATGATCTTCAAGGCTAAAATAGCAGCGCGTGTCAAAGTAATCAGTGTAGTTTGCAGCAATAAAAGAAAATATTCACTACAGGATTGCTCTGGTAACCAGCAGGCTATGTTGGTTGGGATTTTTAGACATTTCCAGGGACAGCTCAAATTTAGGGACAGGACACTAAAAACCGTGACTCTCCCCGGAAAACAGGGACATCTGGTACTTTACACAACACAGATTGCTTCAAAGAAGCTTCACAGTAATTAACATGAAAGTAATGATCAATGATACAAAATTCATTGGATATGAGCTAAATTCTGCTCAAATATATGTATATATTGTTTTATTTTTTTAATTTTGAAGGTATCTGCACCGTGACCATTCCCAAATGTTTTGACCCTTCAGCACAAACCGTGTGAAATCTCTCACATGACGTGTTCGGAAGTGAGCCTCCGTCAAACCTTTGTTCATGCTACCTTAGATTACAAGGAATGGCTTTGAACCGTTTCCTCCTGCATGCGCTCGGGTTTCTTTTGAACGATCCTCTCTGCCTTTTATGGTCACTTAGAGAGGAATGGAGTGAGCGGGCCGTTCCAGCGCAGGCATTCCAGCAGTTGTGATTCTTGGCACACAGAGCCACAGGCTTCAATCAAGAGCCTGGCACGGGATGACTGCAGCACACGGGTCCACCAAAAGCTCCGAAAACATGCTGGCATGGGCCTGCGACTGATTTGGCCTGTCCCGAGTGACTCACGAGAACAGCAAGGTTATATTTCCCCATTTTACAGTTTGGGTTGAACATTGTTTCATGTGCAGTGGCTGCAAAGTTCATGCAGTCCATGCAACACCCAGGCCCCAATAATAATTTATACAAGTATGGGAACGCAAACACCTCTAGCTGTACAAGCATGATTTCACACGTTACTGCATTCAGAAATGTGTCGACGCAATTCATAACGCAACACAAGAATGTGTTACATTCTTAGCATTACCACAGTCTTCTATGCTTGGTTTTCTCCTTCAGGTCAACTCCTGTCATGGCGGAATAAAGACTAGCTGAGCAGATTAAAGATAGTTAAGCTGTTTCTATCTTTTATATCTATCTACCAGAATAATAACACATTACTGCCACAGTAAGGCAAAAACATTTCACTGCCATTCTTAAAATCCTCTCCTGTGACCTCATGGGATAGTAAAGTGTCTGTTGAATGAACACTTCAGAATCTCTGTGGACGTATCATTGTAAAAAATTAAAAAATTAATATTTAAAATAAATAAAAAATAGTTGAACTAACTTAAAATAAGGCAACTTATCGCATTCAACTTAAGTTAACTCAACTACTTCACTCCCGTTAAAATCAACTTAAATACTTTCGTTCATCTAATGAGTTCCAGGTAATCTTAAAACTTCTTGTCAAGACAACTTCTGTACGATTTCAGCAAGGTTACCAACTCACACTGTACGAGTAGATCCCTTGTGATGTTAAGCTAAACCTCACGATTTGTGCTTACACTGTACGGTCCGATCGTCGAGCACGACTTGACTGCTCACACTATACGTGTGAAATATCCAAGATAAACCCCTGTGCCAGGTTGCACCGATAGAGCATATGATATGGTGTACTATAGAGAGATAGCCTATGGTCAAACGCATTAGCTATCGATATCAAGCATTTCCAATTTGTGTATTAAATTAATAATATTATTATTATTATAGGGTAGGCCTGCTTTTATTATTAAATTGATATTACATTTAATTTGCCTGCAACAATTTCATAATGCAATGCATCAATGAATAACCAACACGCTGCATAATACAAGATTACATAGATTCGTTTACTCCTCATTAAAATGAAATTTAAAAACATTTAGGCTGATTATATAATTGTCACGGTTGAGCTGCATACGAAGGCACGAAGACGAAGAAGATCAGTTCAAATAGCATTTAATAATATCCACAGGTTGAATCCACATTTAGACAGCAAGCAAAATACACTTGAATGACACAAAACTGACACAAAACAAAAACACACCACAATCTCTCTCACTTTTTAGGTCCGGTCTTCTGTCACAGTTGAGCTGCATACGAAGGCACGAAGACGAAGAAGATCAGTTCACAGGATACCGGAGGGCTGAGGTCGAGCTTGAGGGAAGGCGGAGCCAAACAGAGCCGTAGGGGTGGAGGGCCGGAAAGCAGTAAACGGCCCGAAAGTTCATGGCGATGTGACGCCGATGTCTGAGCCAGGCGGAACCGATGGTCCGAGGGAGTCTGGCAGAGCTGAAAGCTTGATGGTTGCTGTTGAAGTCGAGGGAGGAAGGAGCACAAGCGAAGGAGTCAGGGCAATGGGCCGAGGTGGCACGACGGGATCTGATGTCGGGTGGCAGAGCCACAGGATCTCCACACCCAGGAGAAGCTGGCTCACAGTAGGCCCCAGGTGTAGCTGCACCACGGAGAGGAGGCTGATGAACTGAGGGTATGATGGGAGACAGTGAGGGCTGGGTAGCAGACGTGGCTGAGGGCTGGAGAGGGGACTGAGGAGGAACAGAGGGACTGACAAAAACAAATTCTGGTCAAATGTCTGGAGAGGAGGTGGGAGAGGGAGGCTGGGCGGGACCAACGAGTCCAAAATAGAACAGACAGGTTTGGGAGGGATTAAAGGGGATAGGGGATCTTCCTCTCCAAAAACCAAACAGTTCCTAGTGCTGGCCAACTTACTCTCAGTGGCGGGAGTGTCGGCAGGGCTCCATTCTGCATCCCCGAATTTCTCACAAACTTCTTTTGGCGTTGGATGCAGCTGGCTCGCACACCTGGTTAGACACGTGAGGCTCCAGCTCCGCACCGATGTTACGCTCAGCCTTTGCATTCGTAGCTGGCTCCTGCATCGCGGTAGAGGCGGGCACTCTGTCTGCGGTGGGCTCATGCTGCCGTTCCTCGCTGTCTGGAGGTTCCTGGCTGGGCATTGGATTTGGAGTGGGGATGGTGTTATCATAGTCGAATTCGACTGTGAAAGGCGATCCACATGATGCCAGCACCCACTCCACGTATGTGGCAAAGCTTCCTCGAGGTCCTTCCCCGGACAATTGCATCTTTGTCGATGCGTTGATTCCTACGAAGAACAATGTACAAAGGCAGTTGTCCGGGAAGTATGACAGATTGGCAAGGTCAAGGAATTCTGTCACGTGTCTCAAGGGAGCGATTTCCCTGCTCAAGGCAGATTAACAGGAACGAGGGGGAGTCAATGGTGACAAAGAAAAAACTGACACAAAACAAAAACACACCACAATCTATCTCACTTTTTAGGTCCGGTCTTCTGTCACTATAGGGATGGCTGAAGCGAAATTGACGTTTTGAAGCTTTGTGGAGATCCCGAAGCACAGATGTTTCGAAACACTGCTCCGAACTGTGATTCAAAACACCCATGTCACGTGACTACGGCTAAATGAAGCTTCGAAATGTTTCATCAGGTGGCGCCTGTCGAAACTGTGTTTGATTGAAAGGGGCGGGAACAAACCACACAGTCACACATCTGTATGAACCTAATTCTCCACAGTTTAAAAGTGAAGTTAATCCATCTTCACATCGTGGGTTTTTGTGAGAGGAGAGAGATTTTGTGATAGCAGTGATTTTGTGATATAAGTGAGATTTATAGTGCACTTTGGTTAGTTATATTTAGGCTAGATTTAAATTAGATATATTGACTGATAGGTATAGACAGTGACAGATAGTTAGGATAGATATAGTGACACATTCATATAGGCTAAGTTAGATAGTGATATAAATTAGAGATATAGAATTATATAGATATAGATTCATAGGTGATATATAGATAGATATATTAATAGAATAGATACAAATGGAGGCTCCACGTAAGAGATGCCGTACATCTGTGGTGTGGGAGCATTTCCATTTGGAAAGACCAAATAAAGTGAGATGTGTGTATTGTGATAGGCAGCTAGCCTTCTGCAACAATACATCATCCAGCCATTTGAAGAGCACTCATCCTGCTATTTTGGAGGGTGCAGAGGATGGTAACATTCCCCTTGTACCTAGGCCTGCTACTGACACTGCTCATTTGTATGTACAGGTGCTGGTCATATAATTAGAATATCATCAAAAAGTTGATTTATTTCACTAATTCCATTAAAAAAGTGAAACTTGTATATTATATTTATTCATTACACACAGACTGATATATTTCAAATGTTTATTTCTTTTCATTTTGATGATTATAACTGACAACTAAGGAAAATCCCAAATTCAGTATCTCAGAAAATTAGAATATTGTAAAATATTGAAGACACCTGGTGCCACACTCTAATCAGCTAATTAACTCAAAACACCTGCAAAGGCCTTTAAATGGTCTCTCAGTCTAGTTCTGTAGGCTACACAATCATGGGGAAGACTGCTGACTTGACAGTTGTCCAAAAGATGACCATTAACACCTTGGTCCAAAGTTATGTTCTCTGATGAAAGTAAATTTTGCATTTCCTTTGGAAATCAGGGTCCCAGAGTCTGGAGGAAGAGAGGAGAGGCACACAATCCATGTTGCTTGAGGTCCAGTGTAAAGTTTCCACAGTCAGTGATGGTTTGGGGTGCCATGTCATCTGCTGGTGTTGGTCCACTGTGTTTTCTGAGGTCCAAGGTCAACGCAGCCGTATACCAGGAAGTTTTAGAGCACTTCCTGCTGCTGACCAACTTTATGGAGATGCAGATTTCATTTTCCAACAGGACTTGGCACCTGCACACAGTGCCAAAGCAACCAGTACCTGGTTTAAGGACCATGGTATCCAATGGCCAGCAAACTCGCCTGACCTTAACCCCATAGAAATTGTGAAGAGGAAGATGCGATATGCCAGACCCAACAATGCAGAAGAGCTGAAGGCCACTATCAGAGCAACCTGGGCTCTCATAACAGCTGAGCAGTGCCACAGACTGATCGACTCCATGCCACGGCGCATTGCTGCAGTAATTCAGGCAAAAGGAGCCCCAACTAAGTATTGAGTGCTGTACATGCTCATACTTTTCATGTTCATACTTTTCAGTTGGCCAAGATTTCTAAAAATCCTTTCTTTGTATTGGTCTTAAGTAATATTCTAATTTTCTGAGATACTGAATTTGGGATTTTCCTTAGTTGTCAGTTATAATCATCAAAATTAAAAGAAATACTGATTTGAAATATATCAATCTGTGTGTAATGAATGAATATAATATACAAGTTTCACTTTTTAATGGAATTAGTGAAATTAACTTTTTGATGATATTCTAATTATATGACCAGCACCTGTACTTGCTAGAAAATATTTGTGCATGCCAGTAACAAGTGTCCCTTGTGAGAGGATTTTTTCAAAGGCTGGAGAAAGTATATGTAAAAAAAGAAGTCGGCTAAGTCCTTCAACAGCAGAGCAATTGATATTTTTGAATAAAAATGTTATGTAACAAATGTGACACATTGTGGCTTTATTTATCTTCAATTTTCATGACCGAAAAAAAAAAACATAGTTATTCACTACGAGGAAGCTACAGGTTACAAAACCAAGATCATGTAGCTGTCAGACAGATGTTAAAAACTTTTTTTTTTTTTTTTACATGGATCATTGTTAATATTATTTCAGATCAAAACATGCTAGTGACCACTAGGTGTCGCCGTAGAGATGGGTATCGGATTGTTTCGAAGCTTCAACTGTTTCAGTGCTTCACGAAGCCTCGGTCTGCCCATCCCTATCTGTCACAGTTGAGCTGAATACGAAAGCACAAAGACGAAGAAGATCAGTTCAAATAGCATTTAATAATATCCACAGGTTGAATCCACATTTAGACAATAAGCAAAACACAACCATACTTGAATGAGACCAGACAACAGAAAACTGAAAACACATGACTTAAATACACAGACCAAACGAGGTGATAAACGATACACAGCTGACAGTGATGATGAATGAGATCAGTAACTATGGTGACAGACTAGTGGCGGGAAATGGTGCAAAACAGAAGTCCAAACAGAGTGATATTGTGACAATAATGAATTAAAGGCCTATAATTAAAATGATTAACAGAAATAATTAAAATGATTAACAGTCTTTAATATGCCAGAACACTGCAATAATATCAACTTGTTTAACACAAAATAGGCCTAATTCTCTTCTCATTTTTCTTCACTATAGGCTATATGGGCCACAAGAGAAATATTAAGAAAATAAATTAAGACAGTTATATGTTTTCAGCATATGTTGAAGTAGTTTAACTCTCGTTGTCTCTGTGAGAATATGTGCCGAAAGCTCGTTAGATTTTACTTTCACTTTCTGTAGTGAATAATTGACTGGGTTTGAGACTTCATCGACATAACTCTCACGCAAAGTTTGCACATTGCTTGTGTGATATCCACTGACTTGCCTTGAAGGTTTAAAACGAAAAAAGGTATTCCAATATTGCAACTTGACATTTTTCTTTATCACCAATTGTCAAAAATTACAAGTAAATTAATGATCAAGTAGCTGAATTAATAAAAGAGGCGCTTGATAGGCTACATGGTGGTTTGGAAGACTTGGATTATTAATTTTACAACACGAACTAGAGGTAAGCAACAGTTTGCTAAATTGCTGCTATTTGATAGCTGCCTACAGAACTTAAAGATCTCCCTCTTTTGTTTTCTTTCTTGCTGCATTAAAGATGAAATGGTTCAACTTCTGCTTTCGCACAGGGAGAGGAAAATTGGGCAATCAGTTCGTAGCTCTACTTCAGCTGTGCAATACCCGCACGAGGGGCGACCAGAATTTCTGACATGCCAGAAATTTGTCCGACCATCCGATTGCCGATCAGGAGAGGTTTCTCGCCTCTCATTTCCCCCTGTACACTGCACGAACACCTCACGACAAACGACGCATGACAAAGCTGAAAATCAGCCGACTCAAAAAAGAGTCGCACGAGTCAGAATACGGCTCGAAATCGGACAAAATCGCACAGTGTATGCCCAGCTTTACTTAAATTATCAAGCATTTGTCCAAAACTTGTTCAAATGTTGTCCCAACTTTTGAACAAACATTTTTTACATTCAACAATGTTGTGCCAGTTCTCAGCATCCATTGCAGCTTGAAAAAAAATTATGAGTTAATCATTATGAAAAAATGATTATTACTTTGCATTAACCGGTTTGATTTATGCTGCTGCTGTTGCTGTCACTGTTATTTAACTGTCATATACACTCACCTAAAGGATTATTAGGAACACCATACTAATACTGTGTTTGACCCCCTTTCGCCTTCAGAACTGCCTTAATTCTACGTGGCATTGATTCAACAAGGTGCTAAAAGCATTCTTTAGAAATGTTGGCCCATATTGATAGGATAGCATCTTGCAGTTGATGGAGATTTGTGGGATGCACATCCAGGGCACGAAGCTCCCGTTCCACCACATCCCAAAGATGCTCTATTGGGTTGAGATCTGGTGACTGTGGGGGCCATTTTAGTACAGTGAACTCATTGTCATGTTCAAGAAACCAATTTGAAATGATTCGAGCTTTGTGACATGGTGCATTATCCTGCTGGAAGTAGCCATCAGAGGATGGGTACATGGTGGTCATAAAGGGATGGACATGGTCAGAAACAATGCTCAGGTAGGCCGTGGCATTTAAACGATGCCCAATTGGCACTAAGGGGCCTAAAGTGTGCCAAGAAAACATCCCCCACACCATTACACCACCACCACCAGCCTGCACAGTGGTAACAAGGCATGATGGATCCATGTTCTCATTCTGTTTACGCCAAATTCTGACGCTACCATCTGAATGTCTCAACAGAAATCGAGACTCATCAGACCAGGCAACATTTTTCCAGTCTTCAACTGTCCAATTTTGGTGAGCTCGTGCAAATTGTAGCCTCTTTTTCCTATTTGTAGTGGAGATGAGTGGTACCCGGTGGGGTCTTCTGCTGTTGTAGCCCATCCGCCTCAAGGTTGTGTGTGTTGTGGCTTCACAAATGCTTTGCTGCAGACCTCGGTTGTAACGAGTGGTTATTTCAGTCAAAGTTGCTCTTCTATCAGCTTGAATCAGTCGGCCCATTCTCCTCTGACCTCTAGCATCAACAAGGCATTTTCGCCCACAGGACTGCTGCATACTGGATGTTTTTCCCTTTTCACACCATTCTTTGTAAACTCTAGAAATGGTTGTGCGTGAAAATCCCAGTAACTGAGCAGATTGTGAAATACTCAGACCGGCCCGTCTGGCACCAACAACCATGCCACGCTCAAAATTGCTTAAATCACCTTTCTTTCCCATTCTGACATTCAGTTTGGAGTTCAGGAGATTGTCTTGACCAGGACCACACCCCTAAATGCATTGAAGCAGCTGCCATGTGAGTGGTTGATTAGATAATTGCATTAATGAGAAATTGAACAGGTGTTCCTAATAATCCTTTAGGTGAGTGTATATGTCATATAGAGTTCATATTTTTTACTGAACTACAATTGTTGATCATCACCGAGTTATATGTGCTTCTCATTGCAACTTTTGCAGCTTATTTGCCCGGGTGAAATGGGTAAACTTTGTGCCTCTAGTTTTAAGAGGCAAATGATGGTCATGTCGTGTAGTTAACTTTGAAAATAAAACATGGAGATGAAAAAACAAGGATTGTAGCTGCTTGCATTGCTAAACATTGTATAGTTGCCTTGACAAGAAGTTTTAAGTTCAAAAGATTACCTGCTATTCATTATATGAACAAAAGTATTTAAGTTGACTTCAATTGGAGCGAATTAGTTGAGTTAACTTAAAAAGTTGAGTGCAATAGGTTGCATTATTTTTTTTAGTTGTCTTTTTTTTTTTTTTTTACCCTTTATTTATATAGTGCTTTTTACAATATAGATTGTTGTAATAGAGAGATTGTTTTGGCTGTACATCAGCTCTAGAAAAAAGTTATTGTCCGGCTAAAATAAGTTTTTGATTGATTCATTTCTGTTGTGAATAATCATTAGTTATTTACTTTGGGGCCTAGTTTTTCTTTACAAAATAACTACCAAATTACTTGTCTGCATTTGATAACACAGCTTTTTAGTCGTTTCCGATAACTTTGATAACGTTTTCATCTGTACAGAGGGAAAGTGAAGTGAAGGAGGCCTTCACAAGGGAGAGTTTAGTTGACACAGTCTCTGCAGACACTTCAGAGCTGCGTTGTGGTCGTGGCTAGGCACAGGTCCACCATCTGATCTGGATACGGCCCGGATCCGGCTGACTGCAGTAAACCTTGGGATGAACAGAGAGACTAATATTAGCGTAGATGCCATTCTTCTTATGATGTAAACAAGTACATCAGAGGAGCCCCAACTAAGTATTGAGTGCTGTACATGCTCATACTTTTCATGTTCATACATTTTTAAGTTGGCCAAGATTTCTAAAAATCCTTTCTTTGTGTTGGTCTTAAGTAATATTCTAATTTTCTGAGATACTGAATTTGGGATTTTCCTTAGTTGTCAGTTATAATCATCAAAATTAAAAGAAATAAACATTTGAAATATATCAGTCTGTGTGTAATGAATGAATATAATATACAAGTTTCACTTTTTGAACGGAATTAGTGAAATAAATCAACTTTTTGATGATATTCTAATTATATGACCAGCACCTGTATATGAAGACTTCAGATGCAAAAGCCTCTGAGTCCGTCTGACGTTTTTCTTCAAAATAAGCATTTTTGTCAGGCTCCTATGTATAGGTTTCTACCTAAGTACCAGTACTTCTGAATGGGCTGAGTCTGGGATTTAGTGGGTTTGAAGTGAAAGTATTTTATGAACGTATACTATATGCGGAGAGCATTCACTCAGTATCGTTATCTCATTTTTGACCGAGGTGGCTTTTAGAGGCTTTTGCATCTGAACTCTTCATATGCAGTTGTTGATTGTGCATGTGATTAAACGTCCGGGAAGAGTGAGCAGAGCCTGGTGGAGGCATGACAAATATACATATGCACTAATTTATCACACTACTAAATTAACTAATCTCACTACAATTGCTTACAGGTCATGCCATTTATCACGCAATCAGTCAGGAGTCATTTGTTTTCCATATGCTAATCATTTTACTGCATCTCCAGGGTTCGTCCACCACAGGAGGATTCTGGAGTTTTGCAAAACAGGAACTGCTGGAATCAATCCATAGCACTTTTGATTAGCATTCAAGTTAATAAGCCAAAAAGCTCATGGCATGAGATGAACTCGGCGAAGATTGCCTCTGTCTGCCACCGTATGGCTAATCTTGAGCACTGCAAACCTGTCAAAAACATGTTATGTGCACATTTTACACCTCTCAGCAGGTTGGTTTCTACGAGATAACTCTATAATCATACAAAAATGAATATCAGTAGAACAAATGCTATAAGTGCAAGTCAGGTTTTGCCTACAATATTAGGAGCAGTATTTGTAAACTGGGAACACTGGTTAGGAGAAATGAGGTCATATTTTTAACCCATTCTTACTCCCTAGGCTTCCAGTAAATGCATGTCTAAGACTTTTGCACTAAAACATATTTTAGTGTCTTTAGTGCATTAATTTCAAAGCCTGATGGGGACCAAATGTCCAAAAAAACTAAAACCACTATTCTTGTGAAAAAGTCTCTGCTGAAAAATCCAGCATAAAGCAACATGAATTCCATGTTGGTCCAGGCTGGTTTATGCTGTTTTTTCAGCAGGGGTGACTCAGTTGCTTTGTTTCTGTGCCCTCTTAAAAGTAGGGGTGCTGAGGGAGCTGCAGCACCCCCTGGCGTGGATTCCAAGGAAAAAATAAGTAAATGTTTTAACAAAAAAAAAAAAAATAATAATTGAATAATAATTATTAAAAATAATTCAACTATTTATTAAAATGAATTGGAAACATTAATGACTACTGTAAAAAGTAAGTAAGCCACAATGACAACAATGTGTCATGGTTCGGTGTCTGTAATGAAGCACACGATGAAGGAGATGCTCAAAGAGACTTTTAATCTAATTATCAACACACCAAACAGGAGAATACCTTGGAGAATGTACAACCACATAACACATAGCACTAAAACAATACAATACAAGGAACAGACTGAAACTTAGGGCGTAAATACATGAAACAAAGGAGCTGATGAGCTAATAAACAAGACACACCTGAACAGAATACTCAATTCAATCAGAAATCATAAAAACCAACAGACAGAGGACGAGGATGACAAAACTAATTAACAGAATAGAAGATTAACAATGAGACTCAGACTAACAGCAAACACTAGAACAGAACAGGAAAGCTAAATAAAACAATAGAAAACGGGTAAACAGACTCTGACAGTACTCCCCTGTACCGGAAGGCGAGGCCTCACGCCAAAACAAAAAAGAGAAAGAGTCCAGCCGGGGAGGGAGGATGGGCATCCTGGAGGCTGACGCAGGGCTGGAGAAGGGAATGGCCAGGTTGGCGCTGGCAGGATGGGAAGCCTCCAGGGTGCCACTATCTGCATGGGGCACCAGAGAGGAGCTGGAGGCTCAGGAAGCCGCTAGGGTGGCGCCGGTATCTCAGGAAGCCAGGGAGTTGCAGGCAATTCAGGGGACCAGAAAGGTGCCGGCAGTGCAGGGAGCCAGAGAGGTGCCAGTAATTCAGGGAGTCTGGGAGGCACTGGCAGTTCAGAAAGTCTGGGAGGCGCCAGCAGTTCAGGCAGCCAGGAAGATCAGTATGTATAGCAACCCCCCCCAAAAAAATAGAGCTATGGGGTTGTGAACTGGAGCGGACCCTGGAGCGGGCTCATGGGATGGAGTGGACTCTGTAGTGGGCTCATGGGCTGGAGCAGACTCTGGAGCGTATTCAGGGGCTGGAGCCAACACTGAACAGTGCTTAGGGGCTGGAGCAGATGTGTGTGTGGCCCAGACACACATAGCAGCAGCAATGCATAGAGAACGAACCCCCTCTTTAATCCCACCAAGAAGAAAGGAAGAGCAGGCTCTAGAATTTTTCCCACTGGAACAGACTCTGGAATTTCTCTCACTGGAGCGGATTCTGGGATTTCACTCTCTGGAGTGGATTCTGGGATTTTACTCTCTGGAGCAGATTCAGAAATTTTACACACTGGAATAGACTGGAATTTCACTCACTGGAACGGACTTGGGAATTTCACTCACTGGAACGGACTCTGGAATTTCACTCACTGGAATGGACTTGGGAATTTAACTCACTGGAACGGACTCTGGAATTTTACTCACTGGAACGGTCTCTGGAATTTCACTCACTGGAACAGACTAGGAATTTTACTCACTGGAATGGACTTGGGACACAAGGATCCACAGGTGGTCAACACCCATTTTACAAAGTCCAAAAAGGTCCCCCGATGACCATCGATGGGCAGGTGTGCCCTTGTCTGGTCATTAAGGCTATCGTGGTAAAATACCCTTAATAAGTGGTCAGAAAATGACATCAAGCACACCAGGCACGCTACTGTAAGCTCAATAAGTGCCACCTGCTTGGTATCTTTAGACCAGAGAATGATATCGGGTCTGAGGCTAGTGTGGGCTATAAATACTGAGAGAACACCCAAGGGGGAATGTCAATTATATGTTGAAAACATGGGGCAAATTTAATGTGTATTATAAAACTAAAACTTTACTTTAAAAGAGCCTTCACAGTCATTTATCATTTGCCTTTTTCAGTCTGAGGAAGAGATGAGCTGACATTATGGCATAATGACCAATGCACATCATCTCAATGCTTTACTGCTGTCTTTGCTGAGATCAGAAAATTGGCCAGTGCTGTCGAAAGTGTCCTTTTGATAATCCAAGATGTTGATGGTATTCCTAATTGTAAAGAAGCCGGAGTGCCAAGCATGACATTGGGTCTCTATCAGGAAACAGATCTAGATATGAGTTCATGTGCAGGAGAGCTTGTATTTTTGACTTGACAAGAATGCTCGCCACCCCTGGAATTCAGCAGGATCCTTTAGAGGGATTTACTATAATCCTGAGACATAAATCACATCAAAGAGGGATTCTTAGCCAAAAGATTCTTTTATGCTTCAGAATATGGAAATATTAAAACAAACAGGAGAGCTTTAGCCACATTACTAGCATTCGTAAGAAACTGACTCAAAGCAATACATCGTCCAGAAATTAAAATTCTGTTATTGTTTACTCACCCTTCTGTTTTTCCAAACTCATATTTTCAAGTTTAGCAGAATGTTTATACTGTTCTTCCATAAAACAAAAGTGACAGGGGCAGTGAAGCTAGAAAATAATGACAGAAAAGAAACTCTTGTGGTCAATCGTGAGTGGCTTTTAGTGAATAATGTCATACATTTTCTTCTGTTCCCAGAGGTGTAAAGAGTACCTGAACCGTACTTGAGTAAATGTACAGATACCTTAAAGTGAAAATGACTCCATTACAAGTTACAAGTCATCAATTCCAATACGACTTGAGAAAAATTATTATATGATTTATGAGTATATGATTTTAACAGTAAGTATTTTACTCATACTGAATGTAGGCTTACAGATGCACTAGTCCTCAACAACTAAGACACATGCCAGTGAAAAACAAGAAACAGCTGATTTGTGAGGAGAGCAATCGCATGTTTATTTTTTAAAATAAATAGCTCAAGTGCTCAAAAAAGGGCCTAAGTAAACTAAAAATATCCTAAGATCTCTTCAATATAACAGATAAATAAAATACTGTTAAGTAAAATTAAAAAGTCAAAGCCTACTTGCACTGTATGTGCTGGTTTCGGCTGCAGTCATATCATCATCTCATATATGAAACACCTGTGATTCAGCAACTACCTGCTAATGCACTCACATTCACGTAAAGTAGCCTTGTTGACAAGTTTGGGTGAGTTAAGCTTGGTACATACTCTGCAAGAACAAAGAAATTTGTTTGTTTTCTCGAGGTGGCAAGAACAAGAACAAAGTTCGTTCTGGCCAGTACATTCCATACTTCGCGAGAAAAGCCGGTGCCGAACATCTCCGTTTCTCCGCATTAACCCCGCCCACTTTACATTTCTGAGCAATCACACAATAGTTCTCGGACACCCACAAGAA
The DNA here is from genome assembly GCA_039654625.1 of Rhinogobio ventralis. Taxonomy (NCBI): domain Eukaryota; kingdom Metazoa; phylum Chordata; class Actinopteri; order Cypriniformes; family Gobionidae; genus Rhinogobio; species Rhinogobio ventralis. The sequence goes on from CM077199.1 coordinate 3,191,564, forward strand.
AAAAGTTATGCTCAGATGATGTGTCGAGAACAAGCTGCGAGAACTCTTCCTGAGTATGTAACGGCTTTAAGGTCATAACGCACAAGATATAGTAAAGTCAATGCCCTGTAGATGGCAATATCGCTTCTTTTGTAGCAGAAATAAACTGCTGCAGAAAAAGTGAGGTGCCATGCGGTTGTAATTTATTGGAGGAAAGAATACATAAGTATTCAAATTTGTAGTCAAGTAACAACAGAGTAGCCAAAAAGATACTTAAGGACAGTAACTAATTACATTTGCTCATTTGCTTTTACACCACTGTCTGTCTATTGTTTGGCATCATAATACTTGTAATGTATCGCTTAAGTTGTTTGGACTGCTTTTGGACTGTCATTTTTCATTTAATTTTTGATGAATGAAGAAGAGTAGCGTGGACATTCTGCTTCTTTTGTGTTCAAAAAGAACATCACATGGATTGGAAAGACATGAAAGTGAGTAGATGATGAATATTCAGTTTTGGGTGAACTATCAAACAGTATGTGAATCATTACAGTTTTGTGTGCACTGTGTGTTCTAACAGAGCAATAAATGCCTACATTTCACTGCCCACATCTAACAGTTGTAAATCATAATAACCAAAATAAGGTTTGCAATTGTAGCAGGTTCCCTGAGCTTCAGTGGTATGCAAAAGTTATTGAGAGAAAAAGAGTTTCACCCTGAAACTTTGGCCCATATGAGGATAAGCACCTGACATTTACATATGCTAAGGTGTGAATATTATATTGATTGATTAAATCTGTTCAAATTTGGATGGGCATCTCAACGGGCTTACTATATCAGGAGGGAAAGTGCAGCACAAAACTCTTTCTCAACCATTTTTTAACACTAACATTTTTCCTCCGAGTATTGGCTTCTCTTTGCATTACATCTGTCATTAGCTCTGGAGTCCGGGGGGAGCACAGAGGAGAGGCATCTCATACTGGATTGCATGGATACTTCAGGCCTGAGTTGAGCTTGCTTGGTCAGATTCTCTTGGGAAAGTTGGCTGGACCGAATCTAATCCCATCTGATACCATTCCTCAAAAGTGAAATATGGAATTCCGAATGTCTGGACTTTGCTTATGCCAGCAGCATGATCTCCACAGACAAAAGTTTCAAGATATTCGTGCAAAAGCAAAAGCTGCCTGTTTTGCTATTAACACACACACACACACAGCCTGAACACCATGTAAGGGCTCTCTGTTGCTCTTGCAGACATATCGTCATCTTGTTGTGTCAGACCAGGATGATAGAAATGTTTGTAAACCCATACTGCGTTTCTCTCCAGCAACACAACACTGACTTCCACCTGGAAATAATTCCGTCAGGCTGAAATGATTTGTCTTTTTCCTGTTTAATGATATCTGTAATTGTGATGATGCATCTGTCTGTCTGCCTGTTACCTGTTTACGTGGGCTGGAATAATGTTATGGGAAGGTTGGATAGCACAAGTCTTATTGTTATGATTACTCATCTGTTAATGGAGGGGACAGGAAGAATAATGTCATGTTATGGCCATGCCAGACTCTCATTTTTTTTTTTACAGATTTTTGTGGAACATGCAGCAAAGTCCACTGCAACACAAACACCAGTTCAAATGATTCTTCTGTTAGAAAAATAAAGACTGTCTCTAAAAACATGATCTTCTCGATGCACTTCAAAGCATGAATCTTTATAGAAATTAAATTACTGGACACTGATTTAACTAGGGTGTTGTTGGTGGTTGGTTACTAGGACACCGGTATGCATTTTGCAGGTGTTCTGAGTGGTTGTTTAGATGGTTGCTAGCATGTTGTGGCTGGTTGCCAGGGCATTACTGGGTGGTTACTAGGGTGTTCTGGCTGGCTGTTAGAGTGTTGCCATGCGGCTGCTAGGGTGTTCTATGTGGTTCAAAGTGTCCATCCAAGAGTCTCTATAGCAGGTAACACTTTACAATAAGGTTGTATTAGTTAACATTAGTTAATGCATTAGTTAACATGAACTAACCATGAACAACACCTCTGTTCAGCATTAGTTAATCTTTGTTAACATTAGTTAATAAAAATACAGCTGTTCATGGTTTGTTCATGTTAGTTCACAGTGCGTTAACTAATGTTAACAAGATTTTAATAATGTATTAGTAAATGTTGAAATGAACATTAACAAAGATAAATACATGCTGCATAAGTGCAGTTCATTATTAGTTAATGTTAACTAATGTAGTTAACTAATGTTAACTAATGAACCTTATTGTAAAGTGTTACCCTATAGCCGCGTTTCCACCCCAGGAACTTTCCCCAGGAACTTTCCCCAGGAACTAGGGACTTTGGGGTGGTACGCTGTGTTTCGACTGCAGGGACCAGGGCCTAAAGGAAGTTCTGGGTAAAAATGTCCCCCTCAGAAAGTACCTGCTCGCGAGGTAGTAAAAGGTAGGTTTGAAAAGGTAGTACTTTTTCAAAGTTCAGGAACTTTTGGGGGTGGGACTTAGGCGCTGAAATGCTGATTGGTTGAGTTCATGCAGCATTTTATTTCAACCACCATTTTTAAAAGTCTGTTGCAGTGCGTGCAGTAAGAGTTGTTTGCTATTCGAATCAACAATGGAGTCAACCCTCTACAATGCGAGTAAATCACTCGCATATGCGACTAAATCTTCACTCTAGGCAACTAAACAATATCTATCATTATTCATTGGCTAATAAATTCTTAGATTTTACTCGCAAGTGTGTGTTAGAGGCTAAGTATGAGTTTAGCATAGATATATTTTCACCCGCTGAACCATATTCTTTGTTGTATTTTCCTGTCAAAACAACAGAGTTCATTTGAAATTATTAAGCTTTTAAGAACAAGCAGAAGATACGCCGGTTTCTCCGGTAGTGGGCAAACGCTGACAACGTGATTAATATTCATGAACCCAGCAGATCATTAATCTTTAGTTAGTGCATTGTATATTGTTATTAGTAGTAGAATTAGTAGTAGCGTCTTTTAATAATAATTACTATTATGTATTTTTTTTTACTGAAACACTGAATGAAGGGTTAGGATCCAAATGCAACTTTATTTAAAGAGTAATCCACAATCGTAATCAGAGAAAAGGCAAAAGGTCATACACAGGTAGGCAGTCCAATCAGGCAAACAAAACATGGGACAGAGGCAAAAGGGTAATCCGGGACACAGGCAAGAATTCCAACAAAACCGAGAGACATAAAACCAGTGATAATGCTCAGAAATGCAGTGTGAGACAAGACAAGACTTCACCATGAATGACAGACATGACCAGACTTATATAGTGTGAGCTAACAAGGTAATGAGGTTCAGGTGGATGTAACCAGGAAGGAAGTCCGGGTAGTGAGTGATGTGGGAAATGTAGTCCTTGGGTAAGAGACAGTCCGGGATGGAGTGCCCTCTGGTGGCAACCACGGGCACTCTCATCTGTATTCGTTACATCAAGAGTGTACATTCAGATATTTGAAAAAAGCTGTGCCATTTTACAAAGGTAAGCTGATTTGGTGGAATTATATATATATACAGTATATATATATATATAGTATATCAGTCTGGCGACTAAAGTAAACAAATTACTAGCCAATGGCGATTCTGTTGCCAAGGTGTGCGTAGAGGGTTGGGAGTATAAAAAATACTCGTTACTGTCACGACCTACCAGCGTCAGTTGTGTCGATTCACTGCCATTCACAAATCCTCTCCTGTGGCCTCATGGGATAGTACTGTCCATCGAATACACAATTCAGAATCTCAGGTGCTGTGTGGGCTGTAGTAAGCGCATGATCACAAACTAAGGACGAATCACAGTGAAGAAGCTCAGGTAATAACCATGCTTAACATAAACAACACCAGACCATGAAACAAAGGAAACTGAGGGCTTAAATATAAAGTAGAGTAATAAGTTGAACAGAAACAGGTGCATAGAAATAATAGACAACCAAAGAAGGGAACACTGGTAGAAAAGAAAAAACAGAACCAAAACAAAATGAAACTGAACCAAAACAGTTTATGTTACATGTAAGTCATGTGGATACTTTTTGCCCACTGTTTTTTGAATACAATGGCTTGAAGAGCAGAGGTTACTTTACGGTTACTTTTACAAGACTTGTGTTTCTTAACATTATAAGTTTGATCACTTAGAAAAGTAACCGTAAAGTAACCTCTGCTCTTCAAGCCACACTATTTGAGGAATCATGCAAGTAACAAAAAAGGTTTACATGTCCAGGTTCAATATTTAAGGATAGGAGTTTGTGCAACACTAACCAATAAGTATGAGCAATAGTAGAAGTGATTGCCACTAGTGAATAGATCAGTACAGTTAAACTACACTCTAAAAACACTGGGTTAAAAACAACACAATTTGAGTTGTTTTTAACCCAAGGACTGGGTAAATATAGGACAGAACACATGTTTTGTTAATTTTACACAGCAAATTGGGTTGTTTAATAAACCCAGCACAATGGGTTGATTCCGTTTTACTATAATACTAGCTTTTTTAACTTCATATATTAATTAATGTTTATGGATTAACTTAAATCCTCTATTTTTAAAAAAATACTCCACACAACCACAGTATAGCATATTTTATATATTTTTTAATACATATTTAATACATATACATTTAAGCTTTAACAAATATTAGAAGTAAAAATGGAACATTTAGAAGTAATTCAAGTGTAATTGACCAGTCTCTGTTGTCCCGTTTCCACCGATCTTGTAGAAACTTCTAACTTCAGACTGTATGATGCTTTGCATAAAATTAAATGATATACAGCATAATAGCAAATTTATAGATTAAATAAAATGTACACAAACCTGTATTTTACTGAAGACACACACCTATTTGACGGAACTGCACTGCTCTCTCCTGAAGAGGTCGCAAAAAGCCCACAATAAATAACTCAAGCCCTGGGTTGTTACGTCTGACCCAGGATCTGGGTAACACAAAAAATACCCAAACACTGGGTGGTTACATCTGACCCAGGATATGGGTAACACAACTACCCAAACACTGGGTTGTTACATCTGACCTAGGATCTGGGTAACACAAAAAATACCCAAGCACTGGGCTGTTGTGTCTGTCCCAGGAACTGGGTAACACAAAAAATACCCAAACACTGGGCTGTTGTGTCTGACCCAGGAACTGGGTAACACAAAAAATACCCAAACACTGGGTTGTTACGTCTGACCCAGGATCTGGGTAACACAACTACCCAAACACTGGGTTGTTACGTCTGACCCAGGATCTGGGTAACACAACTACCCAAACAGTGGGTTGTTACGTCTGACCCAGGATCTGGGTAACACAACTACCCAAACACTGGGTTGTTACGTCTGACCCAGGATCTGGGTAACACAACTACCCAAACACTGGGTTGTTACATCTGACCCAGGATCTGGGTAACACAACAACCCAAACAGTGGATTGTTACATCTGACCCAGGATCTGGGTAACACAACTACCCAAACACTGGGTGGTTATGTCTGACCCAGGAACTGGGTAACACAAAAACTACCCAAACACTGGGTTGTTATGTCTGACCCAGGATTTTTTAGTATATGGTTGAACTACTATATTGTATAACCTGTAATGAGAATAAGTAAGGGATAATGTACATCCAGCCGGTTGTTATCGCAGAATAAACCCCGACAGAGTGATCAGGACTCTGAAGGGGTTTATTCTGCGATAACAACCGGCTGGATGTACATTATCCCGCTTATTACACGGTTACTTGTCTCAAGTAAATTAGACACGAAATATTGTCTTGAGTTTAAATATTTTATTAGCTCTTTTACGCAAAGCTTCCGCGAAGAAAAACAGTTCCAAACTGCTTTAAGCCTTTATCTATTTCTGAAAAGATTAGTTTTTACCATATATGCTGAAAGGGATAGTTCACCCAAAAATGAAAATAAGCCCATGATTTACTCACCCTCAAGTCATCCTAGGTATATATGACATTCTTCTTTCAGTTATATTAAAAAAGTCCTGGATAATCCAAGCTTTATAATAGCAGTAGTTGTAGCTCTGTTTTTGAAGTCCATAAAAATGCACCTTTCCATCATATAACTGCTCCACACGGCTCCTGGGGTTAATAAAGGCCTTCTGAAGCGAAGCGATGCATTTGTGTAAGGAAAATATCCATATTTAAAACTTTATAAAGTAAAGTTCCATCCGATCGCCTTCCGTGGAAAAAGTATTGGAAGTGCCTCTCGCAATTAAAAATGCGTATGCTACGTCTGACGACTGTAACTGGTAGCGTAAGCATTATGAACTGCAGAGGCACTTTCAACACTTTTCCCATACATTGAATACGGAAGGCGATCGGCCTAAACTTTACTTTATAAAGTTTTAAATATGGATATTTTTCTTACACAAACGCATCGATTCGCTTCAGAAGGCCTTTATTAACCCCCCAGAGCCGTGTGGAGCACGTTATTTGACGGACAGATGCATTTTTATTGACTTCAAAAACAGAACAACAATCGCTGCCATTATAAAGCTTGGATTATCCAGGACCTTTTTAATATAACTCCGATTGTATTTGTCTGAAAGAAGAATGTCATATACACCTAGGATGACTTGAGGGTGAGTAAATCATGGGATAATTTTAATTTTTGGGTGAACTAACCCTTGAAGTCTTCCATCAGTCAACGACAGCGGAGTGACACGTTAAGCATATAAGTAGTACTGGTCAAGATAACTAACTAACGTAGTACCCGGATGAGCGGTGTGCTATTCACTTTGGCGGTTGTTATCTGGGAATAACATAACGCTGGAATGCGCGATTGACCAATCAGAATCAAGTATTCCACAGAACCGTGTAATAAGAATTAGTTATGATGCTTCTCTCATATACCTTTAAATCTCACTTAGTAAATAAGAGCATTGTCACTTTTCTTTGACTGGTAAGTTGCTAGAAACAAATATGGGAAATGTAGGGATTCAAATAATTGCAGCACATTTATCATTCTTATCCACTAATATCTTCTATGACGCTTTGTAGGAGTCCCAAATTTTGTCAGCAAGATTATTAGCAGAAATTCTGTTATGTTGTCCAACATCAAAAAGAGTCCATGAACCGTTAGAAATGAGGCGTGAGCATTTCACAAGAACCTGAGGGTGATGTGTTAGTCTCATTCCTCATGCGCTGTAGAAGTGAGGCAGTGTTCCAGACTCTACCTCTGACAGCAGCAGCTGTGCAAACATCTGCTCTAATAAGTCTTCTGAAGAGCCCGGGAAAAAGCAGGATGGCCATCCATTAAGGAGCATGAGCCGAGGGTCATTTTTAAAAAGGTGTCTTTTACCTCCTCCAGCATTTTGGGTGGATCTTCGACACATCCCACACCCCTCAAAAGTCATTTGGCTGTCAGTCTGCATATTCTATTTCCCTTCTGCTTTGCTTGGCTAGGACTGGCTTATGCGGACTGTTATCAGCTCTTAAAGCAACAGTGTCAGCGATGTGGGAAAATATTCCAAATTCATAAGATCGGAGAGACCGTGGCAGGTCTCATCAGATAGGGACCGCAGCAAGGTCGGCACAATGCCTGCAGACATCAGTTTACTGCTCCATTGACTGAGTATAGGGTGCTTTTTAGCATTTTCCTCCCTCACGTTAGCTTCGAAACAGATGCCATCAATTTATATAGGACGGAGAACAAGGTGTGTTAGAAATGCTTTTCCACTCCTTACAACGTCAAGTGCTGGGAAAAATTGGCCTAAGCTTTGGGGGCTTTGTGATTTTATTAAGATGAATTCAAATGTTATAGTCATTAACATAGCGGTGTGTAAATTATATGTGTGCATTATGCATGACATTTGAGAGAGCTCTATGATGTTCATGCTTGCACGATTTCATGCAGAGTTTGTGGAAGTTTTCCGTGGACTTCAGTAACAGCTGATGAGAATAAAAGAAGAAAAGTAAATATATGAATGCTATATAAACAACATGTTAGATGTTTACCCACATTAAATCCTGTATTTAGCTCTGGGTTGTCGGAAAAGCTAAACATGTGTTGACTTTTGTTTTCAGAACACACATAACATGCTCGCATTCAATCACAAAGACCAGGAAAAATGTTATGGTGAAACACAGTAATTACTCGTAAGTTTTATTAACAAGTCTGGCCATAAGATTGCTTTCATGAAGTTTGAGTTACAGAAAAAGACTGGAAAATACAGATGAGCAAACATACAGAAAATATACACAAATATATAAGGAAATATATAGACCGTTTCATCGGACACGCGTGCGTTGCCACGGTTGCACGCCTGGCCCGAAGTTAACTTCCGGTCTGTGTTTGTTTATCGGTCTGGCTAGTGGATAGTATGGCGCACTACTCAGTAGAAACACATTTTTGACGTACTATTCTTGGATAACATGATATAATAAATATTAACGATAAAGCAGAGAGCATATGACACCAGCGCAAAACAGTGTGTGCGACTCACCAAAAAGCCTTGAATGCTTCATAAATATCCAGTCTGACTGCATATGAGAGCAGCGTCTAATGTAATTTAGACTGTATGTCTAATGTAATTTACTTGTTATTTATTTAGCTTGTTATCAGAAATAATCCACTCTAGAGGTAACTTATTCGGGCTGCGTTTACACTTATTAACATGTGATCACCGTGATCTGATCAAGCAGTTCGGCTCATCAGTCAATCAGGACACATCAAGTGGTTGCCATCTGGATAACTGATCGGATTTATGTTTCCTGAAAAATATTTAAATTAGGTATGTAATAATAGGCCTTTATCACGGAATGTAAAAAAACTTTCTCTTTGTCCTCTATTAATGGCAGTGCCCATAGAGCACAGGATTTTTGTGATGCATTCAAATACAATCAGTCTCAAATAGGGTACTTTATCTACAAGTTTAAGTTTCCCAACATTAATCTTATATTATGAAACAAAGAAACATGTTATTCCGACGCATTGCATGATTGAAAGGCGAGCGCGCAAGCATTTATATAGGATACTGTACAGAAAACCGCATTACACGGTCCTTAAAGGGTTAGTTCACCCAAAAATTTTTATTCTGTCATTATTACTCACCCTCATGTCATTCCAAACCCGTAAGACCTTCGTTCATCTTCGGGAACACAAATTAAGATATTTTTCTTCTTCTCTGCGGTCTTGCGGATTGGGATCGACATGAAGGTGAGTAATTAATGACAGAATTTTCAGTTTTGGGTGAACTAACCCTTCCCCCACTCTATATTGCAGACAGAAAATGGAGATTATTTATAATAAACATGCTGAAACAATAAAAAACATATAATTTAAGATAATGTTGCACAATTAAAATGAAAGATGATAGCGCATAAGAAAGATAACGCAGCCTCTGTTGTTATTGATTGTTTGCAGACGTCTACCGGAAGTTATGTTTGGGCCACAAAAGTGCGCATGCGCAGTAAAGTTTGTTTATGTTGTTGCTGTTGAAACCGTCTATATATTGCTAAAATATATTCATAATGTATTTTCAGTATATTTTCACCATTCTACCTATATACACTGATCAGGCATGACATTATGACCACTGACTGGTGAAGTCAATAACGTCTCGGTTACGTATGTAACCCTCGTTCCCTGAGGAGGGAACGGAGACGTAACGTCAGTGACTGACGAAATGGGGGTTTCGCCTAGAAGCCTATCATCTTCGAGATCTTAGAAAACGCCCAATGGCAGGCCAATGACAAGGGCATGCGGAATTTGCATAGCGTAGCTCCGCCCCACAGCGTGGGTATATAAGGAAGTACGCTGGCAACATCGCATTATGTTTACCTGCTGAGGAGCCAAGACTGAACTCCCGGCCGTTTCAGCGGTACAGCGGATGTGGCAGAGGGACGTTACGTCTCCGTTCCCTCCTCAGGGAACGAGGGTTACATACGTAACCGAGACGTTCCCTTTCGTTCAGTCACTCCGAGTAACGTCAGTGACTGACGAAATGGGGGTCCCAATTCAATCACGCCACTCGGCTGTCGTCCAGTGCCCTGCGTAAGTGTGAGCTCCCTGTCGTAAGCTAGTACGGACGAAGGACTCCAACCTAGCACAGGAATACCAAGGTACACTGGGAAGCATATTCCAGGTGGAAGTATGCTCCAAAGTGCCTACCCGTAGGGAGGACTTAAGGAGACACATATGACCCGCGAGGGGCTGCATATGGAGGAACTCTGGGGTAACCAGCCGAAGGTGGAAATTTTACCCCCAGGGGAGGCAAGGGCTTGCCGAGGGAAATACACATGCTCGGAGAGGCTTACAGTGGAAATACACATGTGGGGGTCGCCCATAGGGGGAACCATGCACACGGTGGCACCTAGCCTGACACGAGGGCCTGAGCGAGTGGGCAGACGCACTGGTGTCGGCATCGACAGTGCTGGAGGAACTCAGGGTTTCGGGGAAACTACCTGAGGAAAATATCGCACGTATCCACATATCCAGGCCGGGGTCTCAGGATCACGTGAGAGTCGGCCGGCCCGAATTCTAGGCACGCTTCGTCAACCGAAAATGCCTGCAGGTCCCCTACCCTCTTGATGGAGGCCAAGGCGATCAGGAGCGCTGTCTTCATAGACAGGAACTTAAGCTCAACTGATCGCAAAGGCTCGAAGGGAGCCCTCTGCAGAGCGTCTAAAATTACTGAGAGGTCCCAAGAGGGTACGAGGGGAGAGCGAGGAGGATTCAGTCTCCTCGCTCCCCTCAGGATCCTGATGATCAGGTCGTGCTGACTTACCTGTTTCGTCTCCACAAGGTCGTGGTAGGCGGAGGGGGGGAACGCATATTTGCGGAGGCCCTGCGGCCAGCTGTGCGCCAGAGCATCCGCGCCGAGGGGGCCCTCGGTCAGGGAATAAAACAGGCGGCAATGAGAAGAGTCATGGGAGGCAAACAGATCTACCTGTGCGTCGCCGAACTGTTCCCAAATCAGCTGGACCATCTGGGGATGGAGTCTCCATTCTCCCGGAAGTGGCTGAAGCCGTGAGAGCGCGTCGGCTGCACGGTTCAGGGTTCCTGGGATATGGACAGCACGAAGGGACCTCAGATGCTTCTGACTCCATAAAACGAGATGGCGGGCGGGTTGAGACAGACGGCGGGAACGTAGACCACCTTGGCGGTTGATGTACGCTACTGTGGCCGTGTTGTCTGACCGGACTAGTACGTGTTGACCCCTGAGCAACGCTAGGAAGCGGTGCAGGGCGAACCGTACTGCCAGCAACTCGAGGCAATTGACATGCAGGAGGCGCCGGGGTCCTGTCCAGGAGCCCGCGGCAGCATGTCCATTGCACATGGCACCCCAGCCCGTGGTGGAGGCATCTGTTGATACAACAATATGCCTGGAAATTCGTTCTAAGGACACTCCGGTCCGTAGAAAGCAGAGGTTCGACCACGGGGTGAGGGTCTGCAGGCAGGTCCGAGTCACTGGGACCCGGAGCGTGCCCGACTGCCATGCCCATCTCGGGACTCGATCGCGAAGCTAGTGCTGAAGCGGTCTCATATGAAGCAATCCGAGCGGCGTTACCACGGCTGCAGATGCCATATGCCCCAGGAGCCTCTGAAATAATTTCAGTGGAACCGCACCCTTGCTCTCGATTTGACGGAGGCAAGTCAGCAGTGACTGCGCGCGCTCGCTCGTAAGCTGCGCGCACATGGCGACCGAGTCGATATCCATACCGAGAAAAGAGATCCTCTGCACGGGGCAGAGTTTGCTCTTCTCCCAGTTGACCCGAAGGCCGAGACGGGCTAAGTGCCGGAGCACTAGGTCTCTGTGTTCGCACACCTGCTCTCGAGAGTGACTCAGTATGAGCCAGTCGTCGAGGTAGTTCAGAATGCGAACCCCGTGTTGCCTGAGTGGCACAAGGGCTGCCTCGACGATCTTCGTAAAGACGTGAGGAGACAGAGCTAGCCCGAATGGGAGGACCGCGTACTGATATACCCGCCCCTCGAAAGCAAACCGTAGGAACGGTCTGTGTCGAGGAAGGATGGAGACATGGAAGTAGGCGTCCTTCAGGTCGATCGCTGCAAACCAATCGGCTGGACGAACGCATTCGAAAAGGCGTTTCGCTGTCAACATCCTGAATGGAAGCCTGTGAAGGGATCGGTTCAAGACGCGCAGGTCCAGGATTGGTCGTAACCCACCAGTTTTCTTGGGTACAATGAAGTAGGGGCTGTAAAAGCCGGACTTCATTTCGGCTGGAGAGAAAGGCTCGATCGCACCCTTCGCCAGCAAGGTAGCAACCTCCGCACGCATGACTGGGGCATTGGGCCCCACCATGGTAAATCGGACTCCCCGGAAGCGGGGAGGAGCCTGAGCGAACTGAATCGCGTAGCCGAACCTGATGGTCTTCGCGACCCAGCGACCCAGCCCCGGAAGCTCTAGCCAGGCTCCCAGGAACTGCACCAGCGGGGACAAGCGAACCACAGGCGTACCCCGGGTGGGGCAGCGAGGGGGGGGCACGGTCAGCAGCCGCGTCCTGACAGAGGAGACCAGGGAAGGACGTGCGTTCCACTGGGGTCTGCTCTGAGAGGAGACTGGCGCCAGAGAGGGACGAGAGTGGCGTGGCCCGGGGGCGGCGCACACTGCCATTGGTCTCTGGGGGCTCAGGGATGGGCGGGTTAGTTCTTTCTTTGACAAAAATAGGGTGCTGCTGACCCGGGGGCCAGCAGCGGAACAAAGGATTCTCCCCCGGCCCTCCACCGGGGGAAGGAGTGGTCCTGCTACCATCTCCTGGAAAGAACTGCCCATCCCTGAGCTGTCCGTGTCAGGAGCGCCGCTTAGCCTGGCGCTTGGCGGGCTGCGGGGCCGACACGGACTGGGGCGCCTTCCTGCGGCGTCCTCCACGGCGCGGCCCAGGTGAAGGCTGCTGCTGGGGCCGGGCGGGAGGGGTGGGAGCCGCGGGAGGGCGCCCTCGGCAGCGAGCAGGCTGAGGCGACTGTGCCGGCGGCTGGGTGGAAGCAGCAGCTGGCCGCCAGGGCAGTATATGTTTAATAGCCTCAGTCTGCTTTTGGCCGGTTGAGAACTGTTGGGCGAAGCTCTCAACCGCGCCGCCGAATAGCCCAGCCTGGGATATGGGAGCGTCGAGGAACCGGGTCCGCTCGGCGTCCCGCATATCGGCCAGGTTGAGCCATAAGTGTCTCTCCTGGACCACAGCTGTGGACATCACCTGGCCCAGGGAGCGTGCGGTCACCTTCGTCGCCCGGAGGGCGAGGTCGGTGGCGGCACGCAGCTCATTTCTGAGCCCTGGGTCAGCTCTACCCTCGTGCATGTCGCATAGTATCCGGGCATGGTAGGCCTGCAAGATAGCCATGGCATGCAAAGAGGCGGCAGCCTGCCTCGCAGCTCTGTAGGTCTTCGACACCAATGTTGATGTGAATCTACAGGCTTTGGAGGGGTGCTTAGGGGAGCCACGCCAGGTTGAAGCACTCTGAGGACACAGTTGCATCGCAACAGAGCGTTCAACCGGGGGAACCCCAGTGTACCCTTTGGCCGCGGCCCCATCGAGGGCAGAGAAGGCGGAGGAGGCAGCCGAACGGTCGCGGGAAGACAGCGGGATCTTCCAGGACCGCGTGACCTCCTCATGCACCTCCGGGAAAAAAGGTATTGGGGGTGGGGTCTGACGGGTGTCAGAGCGCGGCAGGTCGGGGCGGAGGGTTCCACTCCAACCCGAGACTCGCGGCTGCCCGGGAAAGCATGGCTGTCAACTCTGGGTCCGACTCGGGCAATGCTGGCACACCGGAAGGCGGCAGCACAGCCGAATCATCATCCTCAGAGGACTCTAGCCCACCTTGAGATGCGGCGATCGACATCTCCTCGTCCTCTGCGGGCCCAAACGCAACAGACGGAACAGCAGGAGCCGGCTCCGTTGCTACAGTTTGTGCGCACGGGGGGAGCGGTGCGCTAGAGGGGGGTGTGGCCCGAGGCATGAGCGTCTGGGCTTTATTCCACACCGTCACCCTCAGGTCACCCTGGCCACTAGCCAAAGTGTTGCCTCGTGAGGAGACAGCAGATTGGGGTGTGGCAGAGGGGACTCTCGCTCCGGAACGGAGCTCATTGAGTCTCGACCGCAGCACAGAGATGGTCATGTTCCCGCAGTGGGAACATGACTCATCCATGAACGCTGCCTGAGCGTTCGGTAAGCCCAAACACGTCAGACAATGTTCATGCCCATCAGAGGGCGGCAGAGACCGACCACACCCAGAAGTACACGGGCGAGACATCTTTAAAAAGACGTGCCACGTGTAAGCTCTTTTGTGAGAGGAAGCTTCGCAGTGATGCCGAAGCGCCCAGGGACCGAATACCAGCTGAATGCAGACCACTGCACAGATCAGCAGGCAGGCAGTAAACGATTGCTGGAACACGCCGTAACACCAACACCGACTGGAAAGCTGCTCGTCTCGAAGAAGCTGACGATACTCAGTCAAAGGCTTGAGGAGTGAAGAGAAACTCTTGGCTCCGAAGCAGAAACATAATGCGATGTTGCCAGCGTACTTCCTTATATACCCACGCTGTGGGGCGGAGCTACGCTATGCAAATTCCGCATGCCCATGGCATTGGCCTGCCATTGGGCGTTTTCTAAGATCTCGAAGATGATAGGCTTCTAGGCGAAACCCCCATTTCGTCAGTCACAGAACACTGATTATCTCTTCGTCACGGCACCTGTTAGTGGGTGGGATATATTAGGCAGCAAGTGAACATTTTGTCCTCAGTGTTGATGTGTTAGAAGCAGGAAAAATAGGCAAGCATAAGGATTTGAGCGAGTTTGAGCTGGTTTCTCCCAAGGACTTTTTCTCCATTCTGGCCCCTGAAGGAGTTTTGGTTCCTTGCCACCGTCGCCTTTGTCTTTTGGCTTGCTCAGTTGGGGACACTAAAATTTCAATTACATTACTGATCTGCCCTCATTGACACTATATGATAATTGAAATGAGCTGATGGCATCACCGTTTTCTCCAGAGCAGCTGTACAGCCGAATCAAATTCTGTTGCATTATTTTCCTGTTTAACATTGTGAAGCTGCTTTGAAACAATCGGCATTGTAAAAAGCGCTATATAAATAAAGGTGACTTGACTTGACAAGGGCCAGATTGTGATGGCTAGACGACTGGGTCAGGGCATTTCCAAAACTGCAGCTCTTGTGGGGTGTTCCTGGTCTGCAGTGGTCAGTATCTATCAAAAGTGGTCCAAGGAAGGAACAGTGGTGAACCGGCAACAGAGTCAAGGGCGGCCAAGGCTCAGTGATGCACGTGGGGAGCGAAGGCTGGCCCATGTGGTCCGATCAAACAGACGAGCTACTGGAGTGCCACTTACCTGGGGAACATGTGGCACCAGGATGCACTATGGGAAGAAGGCAAGCCGGCAGAGTCAGTGTGATGCTTTGGGCAATGTTCTGCTGGGATACCTTGGGTCACGTACCACCTACCTAAGCATTGTTGCAGACCATGTACACCCTTTCATGGAAACGATATTCCCTGGTGGCTGTGGCCTCTTTCAGCAGGATAATGCACCCTGCCACAAAGCAAAAATGGTTCAGGAATGGTTTGAAGAGCACAAGTTTGAGGTGTTGGCTTGGCCTCCAAATTCCCCAGATCTCAATCCAATCGAGCCTCTTTGGGATGTGCTGAAAAAACATGTCTGATCCATGGAGGCACCACCTCGCAACTTATAGGACTTAAAGGATCTGCTGCTAACATCTTGGTGCCAGATACCACAGCACACCTTCAGGGGTCTAGTGGAGTCCATGCCTTGACGGGTCAGGGCTGTTTTGGCAGCAAAAGGGGGACCAACACAATATTATCATAATGTTATGCCTGATATCAATATCTTGCAAAATATATGTAAATACATTTCAGCAAAGAATAGAAAATAGCTGCCAAAACTCCACCACATTTAATTTCAAGCATTTTAACAAGCTTCTGTTACATTTCTGTTTTCATGTTACAACCATCCCTGGTCTTCCCTAAATCACTCTCACACTTTACAATAAGGTCTCATTTGATTAACATTAACCAACAACGAGCAAAACATTTGTTACAGCATTTATGAATCTGTGTTAATATTAGTTAAGAAAAATACTGTTCATTGTTTGTTCATGTTAATTCACAGTGCATTAACCAATCAACAAATGAAACCTTTTTGTAAAGTGTTATCAAAAAATTATTTTGATTATGTAAATATTGTTTTTAAATTTTCCTGTTGAAATTTAAACAAAATATGTTTCCAATTTGGAATTTTGTTTTCTGTCAACTGTGTTGTTTACAACATATATACAATATGTTTCAAAAAATATTTTTGCTAGAAGGGCCTTGGCATTTGGAAAGCTCTAGCTTTGAATAAACATTCAGGCAAAGCTCCAGTTTCCTATAATAAAGGATCTGAAGTCCATTTTACTTTTATTTTCAATAACAATTGGAAGATTGTAATCATAATCACGTTGATTATGACTTGCATTAACATGGTTTATAACTGGTGGGAACGGTTCAAAAACATGTGAATGGTCAAGCGATGGATTAAGCCAATTTAGGGAACAACACTTTGAGCTTTTAAATACCGTATCTCTGGAAACAATTTGTGGCCACTGACAGCCTGTAGACAGATGGAAAGCAAAAAATGGGAGTGCTGTGATTTCTGAACAAACATACTTGGCCTACTTGCATCTACAGTCTGTGGAAAATCTTTTCTCAGCCAAGTCATGGCAGTGTGCTGACACCAATTAAACTCTTACAACATGAAAGAAACGACGTGATAAAAATCATGTCATTAATAAGCTAGTTCATTTTAGTAAAATGTTGACAGCAGGATACAGTGTCGGTCCTAACCCAACCCCGCCAACCAAAAAAAAAAAAAAACGACTGCACAACAACCGGTGCAGATGCAGCTGCACTTGTTTATTACAAACAAATGAAATCTACATTAACAGCAATGTTGTTAATCTACTCCTCAACTAACTTTCTTCAGAAAACTGTAAATAAATCCCTCAGGATGCAAGAATCAGTTGTTTTATCTGACATATCGTAACAGACAAAAATATACAAACCTGTAACCTTTCAAAGAAACTTTGTGAACTATGTCAGGACAATCATCCACAACCTCAAATAGAGGATTCTAAAAGAGCTGTTTATAGGATTATAATTCAACCCAGTGGTTGAACATTTCTAAAACAAATTTTACTATGCACACAAATCTGAGCAAATAATAAAAACGAAATGCTTGCCGGTGTTGTGCTGAATTCTGTATCATCTCATACAAGATTTTAAATATTTAAATTGACATATCAAACAAATTCAGTATGTTAGTTGATATTACTCTTGTCAAGATCTTATTTCTGAGAGACGCGCAGAGACGGCAACATGGCTATTGATTTGTGATCATTGTGCTCATTTCATTCTCAGAGATTACACTCATGGGGCCCTATCATACACCCGGCGCAATGCGGAGCCAGGTCCAACACAAGTGTTTTTGCTAGTTTCAGTCTGGCGCAGTTATCATTTTCACATCCAGCTCCACGTTGTTTAAATAGCAGATGCACTCGCGCCCATCTGTTCGCCCATGGGCGTGCTGGTCTGAAAATCAGGTGTGTTCAGGCGCATTGTTGGCATGTTGCTTTTTTGTGAAACCACAGTATTTTTTGTGTTATTTAAAGGGCGTGTTAGTAATATGCGCCTATAGGTGGGTGCACAACACCCGTACACTCTGCTTATATGCGCTCAGATTGTTAAAATAGGTCCCATTCACTTCAGACACTCATTATTGCACAAGTTAACCTGCACTGAAAAAGATGTAGTCAGTTCAACTTAGAAAATGTGCTTCATGTGGTAAAATCTACAAAAACTGTTTTTGTTGAAATGAAATAAATGATTTAAGATTACTGATTATAACTGAATTCAACCAACCTGAAAAACAAGGTTTTACATTGTTTTATATGATGAATGTCCTTTCCACCTCGATGTAAATTCAAAAAATTTAGTTGGTTTAGGTCAAATTAATTTACACTAGTATTTTTAACTTCATTACATTAGTCAAACAAAATGTTCTATGTGGGTCCAATCTAATTTTAAATTAATTTACTAAGGCTTAATTTTCAAACGAGTAGTGTCATTCATCATTATACACAATGTATATAATAAACCACTAAGAAAAGACCAGTGTCAGTACTGAACATAAAACTCTGAGTGCCCACAGCTTGAGCACAAGCGCTTCTCTTCATCACAATGGTAACCACAACCAGAGGCGGATTAAGGTGGTCAGGGGCCCCTAGGCTGCTCTTTGTGTAAGGCCCTTAATTGCTTTACTGGAAAAATGTATTTAGTGCCATACATGGTCCACACGCAAATATGGTGAACTGGCATATACACACACACATTGAGACAGCCAATACTACAGTGTTTCCTCTACACTCCTTCAAGTGGTGGACCACCACAGTACAAAATTTACCACCACACCACATAGGTAAAATGAGAAATTGAAAAATTACAAACAAAACACAAATACAAACAAGTACAAGGCCCAGTGCTTAGAAGCAGCCGTTTAATTAGCAGAGATGGAAAGATATTACACTCTGGCCTCTGCCACCACAGCCACAAAACAATTACAAAGGAAATATGTAACTATAAACAGCAAAGCAACAGAATTCCCTGCATTCACAGTTCAACTACAAGCTGCTCCTGTCTCCTGATCGATTGCTCCTGTCTGCCGGTTGCAGTGTTTGCAGCTCTGCACAGCTTTGCTTTTGAATCTCTATTTGATATCTTTCCTTGTTGTTTATACTGCTAAATATAACTTACTCATCACCATATATTGTTTTATATTGCCTATCACGTTAAAATTGACATTGTTAGCTTTTAATCTAAATCACTATCACAACGTGTTAGCATTTCACAACGCGTTAGCATTTCACTAGCCTGTTAGCCTGCCATTTGTGCATCCGGGTTTCCTGTTTTTGTCTCTCGTGCCTTTACTAGTCCATCAAACAACTGTGGTAAGTTGGATTAGTAATTAGTAAATACAAAAAACCATCAAAACCATTCAACGGTAAAAATTTAATTGATGTCCAACAAATAAACAACAGATATAATACAGATGAACAAATGATAAAGCTCGGGCTGCTGAATATTCGATCCCTTTCCTCAAAAATGCTTATTGTTAATGATATGATTACAGATAATAATCTAGATGTGCTGTGTTTGACAGAAACCTGGCTAAAACCTGACGACTACATTACTTTAAATGAGTCCACCCCACAAGATTATTGTTATAAACACAAGCCGCATCTGAAAGGTAAAGGGGGAGGTGTTGCTGTAATTTATAGTAATATCTTCAGTATTACTCAGAAGTCTAGTTTCAAATATAATTCTTTTGAAGTTTTGGTGCTTTACGTAACGTTATGTAGTGAAATTGATAAATCCTGTTTAACATTTGTGTTGGCTACTGTACATAGGCCACCAGGGCACAATACACACTTTATCAGAGAATTTGCTGATTTTTTATCAGAGTTAGTACTGGCTACAGATAAAGTCCTAATTGTTGGTGATTTTAATATCCATGTAGACAATGAAAAAGACGCATTGGGATTGGCATTTAGAGACATTCTAAACTCTATTGCAGTTAGGCAACACGTATCAGGACCCACTCATTGCCGTAATCATACTCTAGACCTAATATTGTCACATGGAATAAATGTTGATACCGTTGAAATTCTGCAGCAGAGCGATGACATCTCAGATCATTACCTAGTATCATGTATACTTAATTTAGCAAAGGCTGCAAAGCCGTCCCCTCGCTTCAAATATGGCAGGACTATCACTGCTGCGACTAAAGATTTCTTTATAAATAAACTTCCTCATCAGTTTCATCTCCTCAGCATCCCAGATAGCCCAGAGGAACTTGATGTTGCAACAGAAACTATTGACTCTCTCTTTTCCAGCACTGGGAGTAAAATAGTCCAATGCTGTGGTACAACGAGCACACCCGGGCCCTTAAAACAGCAGCCAGAAAAATGGAGCGCAGCTGGAAGAAAACTAAACTGGAAGTTTTTCGCATTTTGTGGAAAGAGAGCATGATTTCATACAGAAAGTCCGTAAAAACTGCTAGATCTGCTTATTTCTTGACTTATTTCTGGCTAAATTAACCAAAAATAAAGCTTCAACTTCTGATGTCTGCCAACAGCACAGCAGTAATGACTTTATGAACTTCTTTACTTGTAAGATTGATAATATTAGGAAAAAAATTATAACCATGCAGCCGTCTACTACTGAATCACATCAGACAGAGCATTGTAGTGTCACTGAGGAAAAATTACATTAGCCAATTCTTCTTCTCCTATAGCAGTGAATGAAACTCATTAAATCATCTAAATCAACAACATGTATGCTCGACCCTATACCGACTAAACTACGAAAAGAGATGCTTCCAGAGGTTTATTAATCATTAATTCATCCTTGACTTTAGGATATGTACCGAAAACTTTTAAGTTGGCTATTATTAAACCACTTATTAAAAAAACGCAACTTGACCCTACAGAATTAGTCAATTACAGGCCAATCTCAAATCGTTATCAGTTTGTAGCAGTAAATGAAGAGATGTCACACCGATCACAAGTTCAATATGGAGTACCGCAGGGCTCAGTGCTAGGACCGTTGCTTTTCACCCTGTACATGCTACCACTGGGAGATATCATTAGGAAGCATGGCGTTAGTTTTCATTGTTATGCTGACGATACTCAGCTCTATATTTCTTCACGCCCTGACGAAACTTACCAATTCACAAGATTAATGGAATGCATAGCTGATATAAAAAATTGGATGACTAGTAATTTCCTGCAACTTAATTCAGAAAAAACTGAATTTTTAATTATTGGACAAAAAAACTCCACATATAGTAACCTAGAATACTGTCTAACACTTGATGGCTGCTCTGTCAAGTCCTCGTCGTCAGTTAGGAACCTGGGTGTGCTCTTTGATACCAATCTTTCATTTGAAAGCCATGTTTCTAACATCTGTAAAACTGCATTCTACCATCTTAAAAATATATCTAAATTACGGCATATGCTTTCAATGCAAAATGCTGAACAGTTAGTTCATGCGTTCATGACCTCAAGGCTACATTATTGTAATGCTCTACTGGGTGGTTGCCCTGCTCGCTTAATAAATAAACTGCAGCTGGTCCAAAACGCAGCAGCTCGAGTTCTTACTAGAACCAGGAAGTATGACCATATTAGCCCGGTTCTGTCAACACTGCACTGGCTCCCTATTAAACATTGCATACATTTTAAAATCTTGCTCTTAACGCATTACACTCCATCACGTCTATTGCGGTCTCAAAACTCTGGCCAGTTGATAATACCTAGAATATCAAAATCAACTGCAGGCGGTCGATCCTTTTCCTATTTAGCACCTAAACTCTGGAACAGCCTTCCTAGCATTGTTCGGGAAGCAGACACACTCTGTCAGTTTAAATCTAGACTAAAAATGCATCTTTTTACTATGGAATACACATAAAACATTTTTAATTGATATTTTATTCAAATTGTTAGGCTGCATTAACTAGGTCAGCCGGAACCGGGAACACTTCCCATAACACCTGATGTACTCGTTACATCATAAGAGGAATGGCATCTACGCTAATGTTAGTCTCTCTGTTTATCCCGAGGTTTACTGCAGTCAGCCAGATCCGGGCCGTATCCAGATCAGATGGTGGACCAGCGCCCAGACATTACCAACGCATCCCTGAAGTGTCTGCAGAGACCGTGTCAATTAGTCTACCCTCTGAAATTGCTCATCGACATGGCATCCTCAATGGATTCATCTCCGGCGTGATGACTCCGATATTTCGAATATTCCTATTTAATAATTGTTTAATCGACAAGCCATCCTCAATAAACCCGTCTGCGGCGTGATGCCGCCGATCTTTAGAATAATACGATCTAATATTACTTCTGACCTATAAGGCTGCCAAAATAATAAACATACACTGTTTGTTAATTGGCCAGAGGAGAACTGGCACCCCGACTGAGCCTGGTTTCTCCCAAGGTTTATTTTTCTCCATTAGGCCACCTGATGGAGTTTTGGTTCCTTGCCACTGTCGCCTCTGGCTTGCTCAGTTGGGGACACTAAATTTTCAAATAAATATCCAAATAATTTTAATTACTAAACTAAATTAACTATATAAACTACATTACTTAAATATATATGGTAATTGAAATGAGCTAGATGACATCACCGTTTTCTCCAGAGCGGCTGTACAGCCGAATCAAATTCTGTTCATTATTTTCCTGTTTAACACTGTGAAGCTGCTTTGAAACAATCTGCATTGTAAAAAGCGCTATATAAATAAAGTTGACTTGACTTGACAAGCTGGTTTAGCTTTATAAACCAACAGGTAGGCTACAGCAACTGCATCAGTGCATAACACCCTGTTTTACTGAGGCAAAATCACAACGGTTCGGGCCGAACGGTTCTTAGAATGGTAAGGAACGGTTCCAGTTGTTTTTCCACTTGAGCCAGGTACGGCACAGCACGATTACAAACCGTTCTCGGCCCGGAATTCTCTGTGAATGCGCGTGTAGTGACATCGCCACTCAGGATTTGTCACTTGTCTGTTGCCTGGCTACCAGTTTCTCTGTGGCTGGCTAAGCGCGCTCTTTGAGCAACGTAAATACAGATTAATAATACAATTAAAAGAAATACCTGATCGCCCTCCATAACATGAAATAACGTGAAAAAATAGATCCAGCCTTAAAAAGGCGATGCTAGCTGGCAGTCCTCCTGCTGTGGATCTTGTCCTTGACGGGCTGAAGATTCAGCAGTCTTGAAGTATCCAGTCAATTTAGGGATTTCTTTTCTGTATATCTTGGTTACATTGTTCTTTTTTACCTTTGTATTTTCCGTTTTTTGTGCTTACCTATCGTACTTTCTTTCGGACATTTCGCTGCTATGCCGTCTTGCCCGTCTAGCAATAGCAGTGACGTAAATGAAAACGATTGACATGAGTTGACCAGCAGCTGATTGTACAGATGTAATTTGCATCTATCCAATCACCTGCTTATTTTTTTTATGTTTCTTATGGGCCAATGAGGGTCTTTTTTTGTTCGTGCTTAAGTAAATTTAAAATAATAAAAAAAAAATAGTCATCCGGGGCCCCTGGACACGTGGGGCACCTAGGCTGCAGCCTACGTAAGCCTGTGCGTTAATCCGTGCCTGACCACAACATATAGTAACAGAAACTCCTCTAAATGTCCAGCTGAACATTAAACATTAACATAAACTACCAACATCTTTCCCTTTACTAAACACATAATATAACACTTAGGGCCAGATTTACTAACAGATTGCACCAGCGCAAACCTTCTTTAGGCGCAAAAAAACAACTGTCAGGATTTACTAAAGTCAAGGCGCTGAAAAGCCGTGGACAGGGTTATTTTTGCGGCTGACTTGCATATGCATATGCATTTGTATTGCATATGCATTTGTAGGAGTTTCCCTTTCAGACGCAGTATTTATGGGAGGAGAGTCTTTAAATGAATCATGCAAGGTTTGCGCTCGTCAATTTACTGGTGTTTGTGCCATTATTTACCGCCTCAAAAAAGCATGTCTTAAACCAGATGCTAACTGGTAGATCGTGTTGGTCATTATGGAAATGATCTGGCTGTGTCTGTGTGCTTTAATTTGTGTGTCGTCAGTAGATCATGCGCTGAACTTTACACTCCCATCTGCGCTTTTTTTGGAACTGCACTCTCACGCTAATTTTTAATAAATCTGTCCCATAATCCCTAAATTTACTCTCCTAATGCAGTCCTGTGCAAAGCATGCTGGGAACTACAGATCCACTGCCCAGGGCTGCGTTTCCCAAAAGCATTGTGAGCCTAAGTAGAGACCATTGGTGGAAAAGGCTCTACGATCTACTTAGGCTTAAGATGCTTTTGGTAAAAGCAGCCCAGTTAGTTATGTCAACAAAAATAATTATTATAGTATGAACACATATGAATTAAGTAAAATATATTAGGTGGATTAAACACAATTAAAATTAAGTTGTGACAAAAAATTCTGTTGTGCTATTAGTACTAAGAGTATTAAAAATGTACACCTTACATGTGAAAATAGTACCAAAGCAAATATTTTTTTTATGTGTATAATATCCTCAAATCGCAATTTCTCATTGAAGCAAAATTCAGCAAGGAGCAGCCAAACACAAACCTTTTCTTCTTGTTTGTCCTTCAGAGCAGATGTCCTGTAGCTGACATGAGTCACGACAATACTGCCCTCTATAGGTCTGGTGCAGTCAGAGTGCGTGTGTCCATCCTGAGCTTTAATGGAAATTGTATGTTGGGTAATGCTGAGTTTTCCAGCATTTCCAGAGTTTGGTGCCTTAGCTTTGGATGTTAATATACAGTCACAATGTGATGTAATACTGCTGAAAAATCATGATCCTAATCTTTATCTCCGTACCGAGATCTCTGTTGGTCAGACAGTGATTCATCTTTTACAAATCGTTAAAATATTGGTGTCCGGGACGCCGTGAGCCCAGAGACTGTAGTGTACAGTGTGAGTTTATGAAAGCTTAGCATAGATGCATGCTATAAATAAACATTGCTCATAAACGGCTGTTGGGATAGTATTCTCACTTGAAAGGAATCCGCATTCGATACATAATTGACTTAACAGGCGGTTAGGGCGTGTGATGTACACGATGTGATGTAGTTACGTATGGTTTGGGAAAAGGGCAGAGTCTATAAATTGGTCAAATTCAAGCTGACTCTCTGTGCTCAGGTGCTCATAATTTTTCTCACATGTTGAGAGCATCAACATTGACCATACAAGCATCAACAATGGACACGATCTGAGCACATGGTCTAAAGCGCATGGTGCAGCTGCACTTAGGGCATGTCCGAATCCACTTTTACTAGTTTAACGATGGGAAAAACGGTCTGCGTGCCAGGCTCATGGTCCAAAAGGGTCGTACCTTGTCTCTTAATGAGTCAATGGTGTGTTTTGGGCGTAACATGCAATAAACCAATCAGAGTCTCATCTCCCATTCCCTTTAAAAGCCAGTTGTGCTTGCACCATGGCAGATTCGCTATTTACATGGTGGATTATAGACACCCTCAACCTGACGAGTCAGTTTAAATACATGTGTGTATTGCCATGATTGGCCAAATAATTAATTTGTAATTAATTAATTCATAGTTTAATTTGTCATTACTGCAAATAAGTAATTCTGATACATGCAAAGACTATCCATTATTTATCTTTATGAACACAATAATAATCTTTTTTTTAATTTATTGTAATAATCAGAGTGTATGCGCGTTGTGCACCCGCCTATAGGCACATATTACTAACACGCCCTTTAAATAACACAAAAATACTGCGCTATTGACTTTAGAGCAGGATTTTGCTGGTCAATGGCGCAGTCGTTTTCAGTTCCTCAAAAAAGCAACGCACCAACAATGCGCCTGAACACACCTGGTTTTCAGACCAGCACGCCCATGGGCGAACAGATGGGCCAGTGCATTTGCTATTTAAACAACGTGGCGCCTGCCATTGCGCTGGGTGTATGATTTTTCTCAGACTGGGAAAAAAATGCTTGCGAGCTCCTACACAGCAAAAGTTGCATTTTTTTTTTGCCTTTTTAGTATGCTATTCTGAATTCAACCATACGCTATATTCCAAGTTTCTGAAGTCATACATGGCCTCAATGAAAATCTGACCCTCAATATCTCATTTGCATTGCCATTAAAAAATATGGCTCCTCAACACAGCGCCACGATGACAAATGCCATTGGTTGTGTCATAAGCAAGCCTGACCTGCCAGTTTGAATATGCAAAAGTGCAAATGTGCAGGCATGATGGGATAAAAGCCAATCACAGCTGTTTTTCAGCAAAAGAGCAATGATAATAATGATGTCAAATGCGTTTACACATCCAGCCAGAGTGTTTACTTGTCATAAGTACATAATTTGCTGGTTCCTGAGTTGGAACCACTCTACCGGCACTCCTGTGGAGCGTTACGGCTGTCAAACAGAATCTAGTGATCTCAGGGAAGACTGAGTTCATCTCGTTCAGACCACGGCCTGCCTCATGCCTTTGTTTATTTGGAAACAAGGATCCATGTGGGAAATGTGTAAATGTGTGTACTATGACAGGCGAATTCTCAAGTCATCTGCGGAATACGCAGTGTGTTTGTGCCTAAAGAAGCATGTGATGGTAAGGATGTCATAGCTGTGATCAGTGCGCGCTGATGTGTGAATACTAATTAGGCAACAGACAGCACTATCGATGACAGATGAGGCATTTGCTCTCTCTTTCTGAAGTGATTCCTTACAGCTGCCGCTATGACATATTGCAGCAGGGTTTTTGATTGTTTAGAAAATACAGCACACTGGCAATTAATCATACAACAAAACAACTAAATTGAGTAGACCTAGATCACACAACACAATAATTGCACTATTTATGCAATAGAATAATTGGCTGGATATGCCATTAGCACAGGTAATCTTACACAATAATTATACATACTTTTTATTCCCAAAGAGAAGGTGCAAAACAATTCAACATTACAAGTGCACAAAAATGCAATTAAATGAGACAATGTAAGTAATGTCAGTCTAATTAGTAAAGTACAGTAGCCTACTAATGCATCTCCTGACAAATGGACCCATGAATGGTTTATGTTTATTTGTTATTTTGGTTACTTTGATCCAATACAGTGTTAAACGGATTTGTGAGGCACTGAACTAATTATAGTCATAAATATGAGTAGAACTTGCATTCTACTTATATTTATGTAATATATATATAGATGCCTCATTAGCGGGACCGCTATCAGTAAGCCGTCTGCCATGTTGGAGCGGACCGTGAACATTCGAAAGCAAGTTGACTGAGAATCTGCAACTGTGGTTAGACTCATGTATAAATATCTATATATGAAATAGACTTCAGAAGATAATTTTGCTAAACTAACACAATACAACAAGACGAAGGCGTCAGTTGACATAAAAAAGTTACCATAGTAACTAGTAAAAACATTAAAATTACCATAGTAAAAACATGTAATATTGAGTTAATACATATAAAAACCTGTAAAAGGTTTTCCCCAAGCGGCAACACGGAAGTGACTTAAACTGCAATTCGTCGACTGGCCGCTAGAGACAGGCTCCAAAAGAGAGTCAATCCCATAGACCCCCATGTTAAAATGCCCAACTTTACAGCTGAAAAAAACATGTTTACAGCCTGGTACAAAAAGTGGTTTTGGTCTATATAGCTAATTTTGCCCTTCATAACAACTGTGAGGGGGTGAATTGTTTTATAACTCATCCGTTTAAATTATATTAAGCCTTAAAGTTCTGCATAATTAAGGGAATGGCCACTTGAGTGACAGGTGGATTGCCGCTGCTGGTTTCAGCAACCAGGCACCTCAGCTCCACCCACGTCCCATCTCTTTGCCCATTTTTGGTTATCCAGGAGTGATGTGCGGTGACGCGCTGCCAAGATGGCTCCAGCCACTTTGGGCTTCAAAAATGTTCTTCAGAAACCTACGGGTGACATCACGGACACTACGTCCATTGTTTTATACAGTCTATGGTTATCCCATTTCTTCAGGAATTTAACCCCTTTAGTGTCAAAGATCGCTGACGGTCCCAGATTACTGTTGTTCAAAATTCACTGCACGTTAAAACATCACGCACATACTTCATCTGGAAAAACTTGATATAATTATGAAGATTAAAGCGTCCAGCTTCGATATTTGACCACTGTTTATGATAAAACTGGGTTGCAGTGACATTAATTTCTTAGTATATGTCAGGAGTGCAAAATAATCGATCTATAATGAACGATATTTAGAATTGAATACCACACGGATATGAATTCTCTCTCGTCTGCTGCGGTTCAGTTCACACAGCTGCAATAAACAGCGTTTACTAGGGCTCTTAGTTCAAAAGTGTGCATATTTGGAGAAATATTGATTTATCACGTTTGCAAAATATTTTGTCATACAGAATACAATTTCTATTCATTTCCCACTGAATTATCCGATCTGAGAGCTGAAAGAGCGAGCATAGCTCTCTCTCTCTCTCCTCTTCCTGATTTGTGTCAGATATGAGTCATCACGCGTTCATTCGATGTCTAATGCTGTCAATCATCTTACGTGACTCCTGTGCTCAGGAAGGTAATACAAACACTTGATGGTGGTCTAAAGTGACATTTTGATTGAAAGTGTAATTTTAATCTTTTAAATTGTGTTATGTAGCTTGATGTTAACTGTAGCTCTAATGCACCTAATGGAGCTATATCTATTTCACAATCTGTTTTGTTACAATAATTCACATAAGGTTCCAAGGATATGTTTTTTAGATTGTTTGTTTTCTAGAAAGACTTCATACAATATGTGGATTACTGTATGTGGTTTTAATGGGCAAGCCTTTAGCCAGAATAAAGGCTATAATGGCTGAATACAAACAAAAGAATAAGGATAAAAGAAAAATAAGGATTACGTCTCAAACCGACAAAGGTGTAAAATGTTCATCGCTTGAGAACAATACAGCTTTAGTTGTGGTTATAAGTTGTTTTACTCCATTCACATAATATTTTTATACATTTAAAAAAATATTCTTAATATTTTTTTTTGTTTTTATGTTTGAGCCTATATATCTCCATATTAATAACGGTCTTTGACAGTTTTTTTTCAGAATCTCACGGCATGAGTGACACATTTGTAAGACACTGTATCAAATTAAAGACAGTTCAGTTTCAACTTTGCTTTTGCATTGTTTTCTTTTGAATGCAAGAACAGCTTTCACTTATTTAAGAGTTTGCTGTATCTTGTAGGCTTACATTCTTCACCTTTCTTCAATAGTGTTTAACATCTCCAGAACAATTGACCACTAAATGAACCTCAGCCCTTTCTCTAAGCCGTCATTTGCTCAACAAAGCGCCTAAGGAGCACTCGTGTGTAAATGTGTGAGCCATTGTTTTTTAGCCCTTTTTTAAACAATGGAACGTGCTTGGAATGAACTGAATTGCCGAGGTTGGAGGTGACAGCAACTTCCAGAATTTCCTGTTTAAAGCTGAATTACCCTTCAGAACAAAGAGCTCAAGACGGATTTGCCATTTGGGCTCATTTGACTTTCATAAAGTGAAAAGTGTGGACTTTTTTACAGTTTCTCAAGTAACCTAGTTTCCAGACAATGTCAGCAGGCTTTGGCCAAAAGAGCTTATCTGCTTTGGCTTACTTTGAATATCCATCAGCGAATCCTGACGCAGAACTGCAGAGCAGAGACTAACATGGCACACATGCATACGCATCAAAGTCAAGGACATTCATCTTCCTCTTCATCCTACGCCAGTGGTCTAAAAATGAACCAAATCTGTTGTCTGAAAACACTGAAGAAAACAAACGGACATCAGTCATTTGGATTCTATGGACACATATGACATAGGCTCCCCAGAAAAACAAGGTGCAGTTTAGTCATACGGCAAGTGTCGAATGGAAAAGTCTAGTGTGCAATAAATCATAAAAGGTTTGCTCATGACACGGTGTGGTTGTACAGCTCATGTTCTGTCATAGTAAACCAAGCCAAACACAATAGTTAACCTTCAATTGAGGGCACTGTTAGATTTCATTTGTTTGTCCAAGACCTCATGTTAAGGTTAATGGTGACATAAAACCAATGACTTTTAATAGACAGGCCAGAGGACAACGTCTCTGTCAACAAATGACATGCCAAGGCATATAAATTTTAAATGTAAGGCTACATTTTTAGATGTACAATCATTTTGTGATAAAATGTCATTGCAGTGGACCTAAACAGGTTTTTTACAGCGCTCTGAAAGTGCTTTTTCAAGATATTTAAAGGTATATACAACTTGTATACTATAATATTCAGTCTGTCCAACATACTTTGTATTGAGTCGTTATTTAATGAAAAACTAAAATGAGCTCAGACCTCAACAGAAAACAGACCCCATTCACGGCAGTATAAACGTAAATGTGACCCTGGCGCTCAAAACCAGTCATGCGTCTCACGGGTATATTTGTGGCAATAGCCAACAATACATTGAAAGGGGGAAAATGATAGATTTTTCTTTTATGCCAAAAATCATTAGGATATTAAGTAAAGATCATGTTCCATTAAGATATTTTGTACATTTCCTACCGTAAATATATAAAAAATTTATTATTATTAATAATTATGAGTATGCATTGCTAAGGACTTAATTTGAACAAATTAAAGGGGATTTTCTCTCAGATACCAGATTTTCAATAGTCGTATCTCGGCCAAATATTGTCCTATCCTTATTTATTCAGCTTTCAGATGATGTATAAATCTCAACTTTAAAAAAATTACCTGTATGACTGGTTTTGTGGCCCAAGGTCACAAATGTTCTATGAAACCTCTTTTGGGTTTTGTTTTTAATGGATAAAGGTTTGAGATTTGAGAATGTCCCAAAGAGCATCTTGCGCTTCAATAAAGTAATAAAGACTGTTTTCAATGTGGAATATCTTTGTAAATATTATGCTCACTGTCGGCGGGAGGCATATTCATATGAAATTCCTTCCATTATTCCTTCCAAACTGTCTCGCTTCTTATACCCATTAAGAGCTTTTCAAGATTAATATACAACACAAAGCCGCAAGTGATAGAACAAAACGGTGTAAGAATGAAGCGGGGTCTTCCAGATGTTGCACTGCTTGCCATGTGTAGTACTGGGGCTGTTCGCAGTGATTTCATGAGTAAACCACGTCTCATGGCAGCTAGACAGGCACTCAGAGATTGAGGCGATGCGTTCTCTAGGCCAAACATCACAGACCACACGCTGATGTGTCAGAGTTTGAGATCGGGTTTCCGTGCAGAATGGCAGACGCTTTACGTAGCTCAATTGGCACGTTGAACTCTTTGTGACTGATGCGGGACATGCATCGTCTATCGATGCTGTTCTCTCCTTTTGATGTCAAAGCAGCTGCTTCCCTTAAACATCTGAATGGTAGATATTGTTTAGCCTTCTCTGAGACGAACGAGCGAATGTGGTGCTGTGATAGATGGTGCCTGATCAAGTATATTTGTAATCCTGATAAATGCAGACGAAAAAAGAAGACAAAATTTCACATGTGTCCGTGACTGCGTCAAACAACCTGTCAGACGGAAGATTTAAACATGAAGGTGTTTGAAATGCATACATCTAAGAGAGATATATCGCCCAGGAAAGCTTGTCAAATTTTCATACACACATTTGTGTGGCCGACACTATCCATATGCTCCAAAAACATGTGTGGTCTGCCATAAAAACGTCCAAGGCCAAGCGGATAATGACTGAGTGGAATACGATGAGAACACATGCAATGTCATCCTGGCCTGCGCTCAAAGCCGAAAACAACCCTAATGTCTTGGTAGACAACCAAGTCATGACTGGACGGACGCTTTATAAGGATCATTTCTCAATGTACTGTGTTGTGGGGCGGATGACTCTGACAGACAGGAGATGACGACACTTGGTAACGTTCTCTATGCTTGACCTCATTTCCCCATGTTTTTGGGGTAACTTCACCCCCCTGGTCTCCACTCTGAGCTACATTAATCCGTCTTGTATGAAAGAGCTCAGAGTTTTGGAATTGCGAGGAAATGTTTTTCTCATGCTTGGCTGGAGAACAGGACAGTGATGCATGTGAAAACGTTCTTGCCCTCATATCCAGAGACAGAGGCCGTGCGCTGATGGATGCTTGTGTCCTCTCATCCTTGCTGTTTGTTTGAATTGAGAGGATGGAGAATATGACGTTTGGACCTGAGGCGTTTTAAAGGGTACACATTATTACAGAATATTTGATGTACCCGTTAATGTGAATTTGCGCAACATTTGTGAATAAGACGAGACGCATTACGACATTAGCCAAGTTTCCATCCACTTTTTCAACTGTTTTGTTATTGACAAAGTGAATATGCTTAAAAAAAAAAAGATTGTGAAATTCGCTGTCTCCAGCCTGTTTCCATCCAATTGGCCTTTTACTGATAAAATGGTGTGCGTAATGACCTCATCCCTAAAAAAACTGCATTGTCGCATACGTTTTGTTAAAAAATCTGCCCTCGATTTGTTATTACATTATTTTGTGTACACTCACCTAAAGGATTATTAGGAACACCATACTAATACTGTGTTTGACCCCCTTTCGCCTTCAGAACTGCCTTAATTCTACGTGGCATTGATTCAACAAGGTGCTGAAAGCATTCTTTAGAAATGTTGGCCCATATTGATAGGATAGCATCTTGCAGTTGATGGAGATTTGTGGGATGCACATTCAGGGCACGAAGCTCCCGTTCCACCACATGCCAAAGATGCTCTATTGGGTTGAGATCTGGTGACTGTGGGGGCCATTTTAGTGAACTCATTGTCATGTTCAAGAAACCAATTTGAAATGATTCGAGCTTTGTGACGGTGCATTATCCTGCTGGAAGTAGCCATCAGAGGATGGGTACATGGTGGTCATAAAGGGATGGACATGGTCAGAAACAATGCTCAGGTAGGCCGTGGCATTTAAACGATGCCTAATTGGCACTAAGGGGCCTAAAGTTTGCCAAGAAAACATCCCCCACACCATTACACCACCACCACCAGCCTGCACAGTGGTAACAAGGCATGATGGATCCATGTTCTCATTCTGTTTACGCCAAATTCTGACCATCTGAATGTCTCAACAGAAATCGAGACTCATCAGACCAGGCAACATTTTTCCAGTCTTCAAGTGTCCAATTTTGGTGAGCTCGTGCAAATTGTAGTCTCTTTTTCCTATTTGTAGTGGAGATGAGTGGTACCAGGTGGGGTCTTCTGCTGTTGTAGCCCATCCGCCTCAAGGTTGTGCATGTTGTGGCTTCACAAATGCTTTGCTGCATACCTCGGTTGTAACGAGTGGTTATTTCAGTCAAAGTTGCTCTTCTATCAGCTTGAATCAGTCGGCCCATTCTCCTCTGACCTCTAGCATCAACAAGGCATTTTCGCCCACAGGACTGCTGCATACTGGATGTTTTTCCCTTTTCACACCATTCTTTGTAAACTCTAGAAATGGTTGTGCGTGAAAGTCCCAGTAACTGAGCAGATTGTGAAATACTCAGACCGGCCCGTCTGGCACCAACAACCATGCCACGCTCAAAATTGCTTAAATCACCTTTCTTTCCCATTCTGACATTCAGTTTGGAGTTCAGGAGATTGTCTTGACCAGGACCACACCCCTAAATGCATTGAAGCAACTGCCATGTGATTGGTTGATTAGATAATTGCATTAATGAGAAATTGAACAGGTGTTCCTAATAATCCTTTAGGTGAGTGTATATCGCTAATTATATTGTATTTTTCGTGTCCCAAATATTTGTACAAAAATGACTTTTTACTGCTTACTATTTTCATGAATAATAGGCCTATTACTAAATTAAGAAAATATTAATTTTCTAATGAAGTGGGACAGTTTGTCTGACAGGACTGATGAACTGTCTTTATGGACACAGGGTGGCTCATTTGTCCTGTATGCAAAATTTTAGGATCCATAAAAACTGGTCCAATAAAATGTTCGTCATATAGCAACAATCACAGTTTGACGTGGCAGAGAACGCATGTATTAAGATCATTCAAACCAAAAAAAAATATTTGTTCTGGTTTCAGAGTTCAACAGCATGGAATTGATCAAAAACATCAAAATTCTGCTATTTTTTCTCTCAGAGACAGATGCACTTTTTATTTGTATAGGCCTATATTAGACTTTTTTAAATGGTCTATAGAGCCATCTTAACCATTTTTGATGAGCTGCAGAGATTTTCAAGGCGCTATATTTTTCTCCACCATTTTGAAACAAAACTTTATGATATATTAAATTGTAGACTCTATACATAAAATTATTAGTTTTTTTTTAACTTTGTTATAAAGACTATTTAAATCAATATAAATATTCAGAAATGGGTGCAGTTATTTATATAATCTATTATTTTTCTGATTAAAAATGACAAAAAAAAGAATGAATGATGTTTGAGAGGTTACACATCTTATTCTTACCAATAGTAATACAATAATTTAATATATACAATTTAATAATATGAGTATAATAGATTTAATGCGTACAGAAAAACAGTGCTTTGATGGGAGCAACGCCACGAACGCAGACGCTATAGGCTAATTCTGTCATGTGACGCCACATTTATTTGCGTTAAAGCCCTTTTTCTTGGCAAAAAGTGTTTCCAGACTATTTTTTCCGCGACATTTGAAGTATCGACATTTATACGCCTTAACCGAAAAAGATTGTGTCAAAATTTGCTAAAAATTATTGATTATTGCCATTTCCATTAGCTATATTAGTAAATATTTTGATGTGCTAAACTTTTTTTTTGCAAAAAAATCCTTGGATGGAAACCTGGCTAATGACAGGGTAATCAACTATTCACAGTGACTATTCATGTATTTTTTTAATCAATGTAAAAAGATTGTTGTGGCTTGATTTTAATAAATAGTATGATAATATAAATATTATTGGTAACTTGTTGATGGTGTAAGGTAAAGGATGTTCCATATGCATTCAATCCGTAACCATGTAAGCATCAAGCAAAACATTTCATTTGAATTTACCCAAATGCAGAGAGCATATTTTGGTTCTTGGTTTCAGAAGTTGAACATAATAGAAGTCAACTTCTAACTTGGGTATTAGCTCCATGTAGTACAAATGATGTATGTCCTTGTTGTGTACACCAATGTCCCGCTTCAACTGCTTGTTTCTCAGCTTTTTGTCTTTCATCACCATAGTATTTCAGTCATTTGCTACTGCTGGCCTCTTTCCTACAGCTTGAAGCAAAGCTAACAAACCCATTGAACTGTGTCTTAAGGATTGAATAAATATTGGTCAGGTTTCCAGAATTTTGAAACAAAACTTTATCAAGCCAACATAAAGTTCACAAACTTTCACAGTACTTTTTGTCTTTTCCAAAGGCTGTCAGCTTCAGATATTTCAGAAGAAGGAGGTAAGACAAATTCTATGCAAAATTGCTTTATTATTTCCTTTGCCTAATCGCATAACTGCAGATCTGCAGAACTGAGAGTCTGTCTATAGATATAAAGGGACAAGAGACTCTAGTTCTTCATTTCCACATGCTGTTTTTATTTATGTTTCACAGACGTTATTGGGGGCTCTCAAGAGAGTCGAAGCTAAGACGTGATTACAGTCAGGTATGCTGTGAGGCGGCGAGATGGATTCTGTTTCTGAGTCCAGGATTGTGTCCTTCACATTGTATATTTTTGGCTCGTTCTAGACGATGAATTATTGGACAGTTGGACATGAATCCTCCATCAGGTATTATGAATGACAGTTTGATATGGCCCTGCCTTAAGACCATCTTAGACCCGAATTAATGGTAATGGTCATGCTGATCCAGGCTGGTTTACGCTTGTTAGTATTGTTTTTTTCATGTTTGGTGGACCTGCATAGCCATGATGTTCATCTGGCAATTTGGTCAACCAGCATGTTCAGGTGTGAGTGAGTGCATAGTGTCACTCACAAACACACTAAAATAATGCAATAAGCATTCATTTAAGATGTAACATAAAATCTTAATGCACATAACAGAGAAAACTAAGAAGAAATATACAGTAGTTATTTAAATAAAAAAAATCCAAAAGAGAAATCTGGAAATGTCAGTTTTGGTTTTCACCGTAAATTTTAAAGCCCTGTTTCCACCTGGTATTAAGATGCGTTTTGGCTGATAGGATCACAAGTGGACGACGCTAAATACAGGTGTAAACAGGGTTTAAAACGTTTGAGCTTGTCCACTTTCAACCACTTCCAGAGGAAAAACACATTGTATTGCTTTCATAGTGTCACAGAGTCACAGCCAACACCCACCAACGTCCATGCATCGTCACCAGATCTCCATGCTCCACCCACTCATTCACAATCCCCTGAATACTGATCACCGGCACCTGCACCTCATCATCACAGACACTATATAGACTCACGCCCTTCACTACAGTGTCTGGTCTTGTCATTTGTACCTGGGCTCCTTACCCGTTACTCACCTGAGAAGCCACTGTCTTCTTCCAAGTCTTCATTGTCTCCAGTTTCTTGGTCCTTGTGTTCTCTGTTCCCTGCAAATGACAAACTCCATTATCTACAGCTAAGTGACTGTCCTGAAGTGCTTGTTTCTATACTCACCTGAATACTTATTGCAACCTGTGTTTGTGTCTGTCAATAAATATCACTTGAGTTCACCTCATCTTCTGCCTCTGTCTGTGTTGTGACACATAGTGTAAATGCTCATGTGGTCAAACGCACTCAAACAGCCACAAAAGTCTGCCTTCTCTCCACCTACTGACCTAATGCGTGAACATTATGGGAGGTGCCCTAGCCAGATGGGATTTTAACTTTGCTGGCTGGAGACCCAAGTTTGGTTTGAAGATGGAAAAACATCCCAAGCACAATGTTCTCTCACCGTTCCTGATTTCTAACACACTCACAGCGTTCGGCTAGTCTTGTGGCTGTCAGAGCAGAAACTAAAGCTGATTCTCTCTGTGTTTTGTTGTCTCTGTGCGCGTTCATATGGAAATTGTGTGAGCTTATTTCGTCCATTCGATCAAAAGATCTGAAAAATCCCATACATTTACTTGCACATAGACTCTCTCTCCTCGTAGAAATCAGGATAGAAGTGGCTGAAAGAGGACAAAGATGGATTAAAACTCCAGATGTAAATGGGACCGTTTCTCCCTCGTGATCCCCTCGACCAAAATGTATCTTAATACCAGGTGTAAACAAGGCCTAAGATGATTCTTTCAAAGTATTTTACTGTGAAATGACATGAAATTTCCCATTAGATCTATTACAGTTTTTCACAATATAGAACCATTCCCCAAATATCAGGTTTTTACCATAGCATTTTTACTTTTTTTTTTTTTGACAAAATCAAAGAAACAACTGAGATCTCTGTAGAATTGCCCTTGTACTGTCCCTCTGGCTCATTAATACATCCTTGTATTATTAAGAGTGCAGACACACCCCATTACATATAGTGATGTCAGTGGTCAATCTGAGCATCACACAAGACCAATAAATGTCAAGCAATTAACAACAGATAGTGATAAATATATGGCTTATACCTCTGTGGCCTTCCAAAGTAAAGAGCAGGCTAAATCAACTGTGAATAGGGATCTCCCTTAAGATATTGAGGCCATTGACTTTTTTTTCTCTTTTCTCTTTCAAAGGGAAATTGTGTGCATGTTATATTTGGTTTAAAAAAAAAATGGAAAACTGGACTAAAATATAAGGAAATTAATGTGTAGACATAAGACAAAAACAATCTTTTTTTAAAAAAAGGGAATACTTCCACATGCTCCCGAGATGCTTTTCAAACTGTATTTTATGTGTTCAGGGAATTTTGATGACGGGGATTAGGTATGAAATATGAAAGGTATTTTGAATGGTAAGATGGTTTTAATTAAATGAAAAAATGCTCTGACAACTTATCAACGACGGATGCTGTACAATATACACGTGTGACGTTATTTTGGGTGTAACTCATTTCAGGTGACACTTCCAAATGTTTTGGCACATAGGGAATCCCAAATACATTGTCAGCCATTTCAACATCCCAATATCTTTTCCTACAATGCCCAACCTTAATGTTTGCCTTTGTCTGACACAGTTTGGCAAAAACAGAGCTCATGTGTGAGCAATATCACAGCTGTGCGCCATTTCTGGAATCTACTCTAAATTATGTTCGCAATTTATTCAAATCTGCTAAAAAGTTTGTACTGGATACTGCCCTAGGCTTTATCAAGTCATAACAGGTTTATTAGAAAATGTGTTTGGTGGTGGAGGCCCACATTAAGCTGGACGTGAATGTAATCATTGCATTGTGTGTTTACGTCTTTCTGACCTGGAACCATGTGTAGCCTATGAGTCAAAGGCCAGTACAGCACCAGCTTTATTATAAAAGCACACACACTATATCCCAGGCTGTAGCTAAAAATTGATGAATCACATAAATCTATAATCTATATCCTCCTGTGAATGCTGACATGCTTCATTTATTCTCCCCAAAGATGGTGGATCTCCCTTAATGCAAGGAGCCCAGGACAGCATTTTTGTGGATGATCCCTGCTCCTCCTAGCTTAATGAGTAGACTATACCTTCTCATCACACAACACGCTTTCACTGCCAAGGCGTCCGCTACTGTTGCATAAGATTTGCATTTAATCAGCTGTTTCTGTATCTGGAAAATAATGTTTATAAACTTATATTTTTGAGCACATAAAAAGACTAAATTGCACTATAAAATGACTTCCAATGGATTCTGTTGCATTCAAAGTCTTCTGAAGCCTTTTGTGTGAGTGAAAATTCCATGAACAGTAACAACTCATTCAAAAGATGAATCCAAACTTCAGCATGTTGTAGTCACAAGACATGTGAGAGCCAATGGCCTTTCACATAAGTCATTTAAATACTTTTATGGTGCTTTTTTAAAAATAAATGATTGTGACTGTGCTTTAAGTTATATAAGACAGAGGATGAACTCAACTGAGGAGTTTACTGACAGATAAACGGAATAAACCTGAACATCAGGTGAACAGCAGAGTGATAAAACAAGAGAGACACTTAACTGGATGAAAACAATGTTGATGGCGGAAGACACAGCAAACAGAACAATTGAGCACAGATGAAGAAGAGGGGATGAACAAAGCGAACACTGGAGCAGACAATGAATCAGATGAAGGAGTAGACGGGTAAGCCAATGTGTAAAAAGTGCTGGAAAACCATACTTAAGTAAAAGTACAGATACCTTACTGCAAAAATGACTTCACTACAAGTCACCAATGTCAATACCATTTGAGTAAAAGTCTTAGAGTATCTGATTTTAACAGTTATTAAGTATTTTACTCATACTGAATGTAGGCTTAAATATGCACTAGTCCTCAACACCTAAGAGACATGCCAGTGAAAAACAAGAACAGATTAGTGGGGAAAGCAATCACGTTTATTTTCTAAAATCCAAATAAAACTGATCAACTCAATATTGCAAAAAAAAAAGGTCGACACAACCTCTTAAACGTCTACAAACACTTAAGTCTCAGTTAAGCTCAAATGCTCAAAAAGGGCATAAGTAAACCCATTGTTACGTAATCACACTCAAGTGGAGAAACAGATATTTTATTACAGCAATGGGAAAGGCAGGTAAGCAAATCAGAGTTATTGCAGTATTGTGATGATGAATGATAATTTGAGTTCATTGCCTTTGCAGGTGATGAAGGAGATCGTGGATGTGGAGATTGTGGACCAGGAATGCACACACCTCGTAATGATGATGGTGAGAAGACAGGTAATCTTCAAACACACAGGTAGACAACACTGGAGACATGAAGGAGATGTGAACACACTGGAGAAACGTAGGAGAATCACTGGAGAAACGTTGAAGCTTTGGAACACAGGTAAGTAGACCTTTTCTCATAAACGGGACCAGACAATGTGTGTGACTGAGTTGTGTGTCTAAATACTGTGGTGATGTGCAGGTGCAGGTGCAGATGATAGCTGAGTAAGTGCAGATGATGAGCAGGAGGAATGCTAGGAATGCTGACAGAACCACCACCCATCCCCAGGAGCGGAGACCAGACGCTCCAAAACACAATAGTCCATGGGGGAGTGGAAGGAGGAAGAAGCCAGGGCGGAAACTATAGAAGCAGGAACCATGTAGCAACCAACTACAGGTCAGGTCCACAACAGAGAATACAGAGGAAGGATCCAAGGCGGAGAGGCAGGCAGGAGGAGCCAGGGTGGAACCTCCGGCAGATGTTTCAAGGTGCAGGGCAGAGCTGAAGATTCCCACGGCAGAGCAGAAGACCACCAGAGCTGAGCAGATGAAACTGACCCCTGGGAGACAAGAAGGAGAACACGGCTGGATGAGACTCCAGAGCCGCCATATTCGAGATCCCATCAAGGGATGTAGGAGATGACCCCTTCTTCCTCCTTTGCCTCCTCCTTAATGCTGGAATCAATGTGGTGCCTGAACTGAAGGAATTTTGGGTTGTGCTCTGGGACTGGAGCGGACTCTGGAGCAGGCTCATGGGCTGGAGGGAGAAAAGGTGGTGTTCTGGAAGAGGATCAGCTAAAC
This sequence comes from Rhinogobio ventralis, assembly GCA_039654625.1. Lineage (NCBI taxonomy): Eukaryota > Metazoa > Chordata > Actinopteri > Cypriniformes > Gobionidae > Rhinogobio > Rhinogobio ventralis. The sequence goes on from CM077199.1 coordinate 3,231,666, forward strand.
AGGAGTGCATAGAGAATACAGTGGTTCATCTAAGCCCCCATGAAAGATTATCATCAATGCCACATCATCTAGAAAAACAGTGGAATATTCCTGCATATCGGGCGGCCATTTTGGGAGAGGGAGTACAACAGGTTGATAAGGCAGAGTAGAATGCTCAAATCAGAGTTATTGCAGTATAGGGATGATGAATGGATGATAACTTGAGTTCATTGTCTTTGCAGGGGATGAAGGAGATCGTGGGTGTGGAGATTGTGGACCAGGGATGCACACATCTTGTTACACTAACGGTGAGTAGACAGGCAAAGACTGAGAAAACAGACATCACATAGGGCTAAATGCATAACATTTTAAGAAGAACATACTAGTTTTATATGATTTGATCTGCTACAACAGCAGTGAAGATGCATGGGTATTAATTTGCGTCATGTTATTTTTAAGGTTTTTTTTAAACCTAAAACATACCCCGTTGAGATGGTGATGTGGACATGTCTGCATTCAAGCATTGCAGTGGGCTGCCTTTAGCCTTGGTTATACTCCATTTCGGACGTGTACACGGACAGCATGGACTACTTGCATTTATACTACTGAAAGTGTATGCTGGGGCCCACTTGGCGGACGTGTTCCACACATGCGCAGTAGATCGGCGTGTACACATGCGCAGTACATCGGCTTGAACAGTAAACAAACATGGCGACGTTCATGCAGGAGGAAGAGCTGCTTTGTCTGCTGTACTTGGCACAGAAAAAGAAGAAAAGGTGGAGAGCAAGACAGTGAGCTGTGTAGATCGTGGAAGAAGCCATATTCGTCAAGAGGGCTGAAGGAATATGGTTATGGGGCGATGCTTAAGGTGGATCAGACACTTGCGAGCTATCTGTCCCCTGCTTCAGCATCGTCCCTGAAGGGCCCCACGCTCCCCACTAAGCCACTAAAAACAACATCAGGGCTAGTGGGAAAAGCGTATGCGGCAGCAGGTCAGGCTGGTGCTTGTTTACACACGATGAGTATTTTACAAGCATACCAAGCTGAACTGCTGGGGGATTTGGATGGCGGTAAAGGGATGGGCCCTGACGCAGTTCGTGAACTGCGTCGAGCCACAGATTTATTTCTGAGAGCCACCAAGGAGACCGCTAGAGCTATTGGGCGGTCTATGGCAGCCTTGGTGGCAACAGAGAGACATTTGTGGCTTAATCTGTCTGATATAAAGGATAAAGACAGGGCCTTTCTCCTTGATGCCCCGCTTGATCCTTCTGGTTTGTTCGATGGCGCTGTAAGCACTGTCGTCGACAGATTCCAGGAGAGTAAGAAACAAGCGGAGGCATTTAAAAAATATCTTCCACGCCGCCACCAACCCTCTGGGGCTACTGGGCGTGAGCAGCCCCAGCCGTCAAGCTCTTCATATAGGCAGCAGCAAATAGAGAGTGTCGCATCTCGTGCTCCACCACAAAGTTTCGGTGGGCCGGGTCGGCACTCTCAGCCCAAGCCTTCTAAGCCGAAGACCGATCTGAGGGTCGTGCTTCAGGCGAAGAAGGCTTCGGGCCAAAAGAGGTCCTGACACCAGCAGCGTCAGGTCTCCGAGGGCGCCCCCCCCGCAGGGTGGATTGGTGTTCACCTCATTATACGGTGCCCACTCCACTTCGTTGCCCTCAGGGGACCGTTCTGCCAACCCCGCCACCCTTGATGCTCGGGGCGCAGCGGTTTCCAGCGAGCTTGTGACTCGGCATCCACAGGACAATGTGTCACACTCGTGGCCTCCGAGGAGGTTAAAAACACAGTCAAATCGGTCAGGTCCCGCCAGTATGTTTCAGGCCACCGAGATGGTTGGAGTAAAGACATCAGAGACTAGCCTCGTCAAATTGTAGCATACCTCCATGTCTTCCACAACACAGGAAGTTTCTGAGGTTCGCTTTCAGGGGCAAAGCTTACCAATATCGGGTTCTTCCGTTCGGCCTAGCTCTTTCACCCCGCACATTCACGAAATGCGTAGATGCAGCTCTGGCCCCGCTCAGGCTGCAGGGCATACGCATTCTGAACTATATAGACGACTGGCTGATACTAGCACAGTCGGAGGAGATGGCGGTTCGGCATCGAGATGTCATCCTCATATTCGAAAGTTGGGGTTGAGACTGAACGCAAAGAAGATTGTGCTTTCTCCAGTACAGAGGACCACCTTTCTGGGCGTGGTTTGGGATTCAGTAGCAATGCGGGCAGTTCTTTCGCCCGCTCATATCACTGCTATTCTATCAGTCGTATAGAGGGGAAACCCTTTTCGTATGATCAAGATTACGCGGCGGTGCGTCCGCGCCTTGTTTATATGGAAGAAAAACTGGTTCCTGTCCCAGGGTCCTGTGTTGGGAGCTCAGTGTCGTCAAGTCACTCTCACTACGGATGCCTCTCTCACAGGCTAGGGAGCGGTAATGGAAGGCCGCTCAGCTCAGGGTCTATGGAGGGAACATCATCTTTCGTGGGACATAAATTGCCTGGAGATGATGGCAGTCTTCAATGTGTTGAAGTTTTTTCTCCAAGACCTGAGGGACCGTCATGTGTTGGTCCGGAAAGACAACACATCGGTGGTCTCTTATATGAATCGTCAGGGGGGTCTGCGTTCATGCCCAATGTGCAAACTGGCGCATAAGATCCTCCTGTGGTCTCTGGGGAAGTTACTCTCCTTGAGAGCAATCTTTATCCCGGGGACCCAGAATATAGGAGCAGACATCCTGTTGAGACAGGGGCTGAGGCCAGGGGAATGGAGACTTCACCCCAAGGTGGTGAAGCTCATTTGGGAGATTTTTGGCCAGGCAGAGGTGGATCTGTTTGCGTCTCAGGACACGACGCACTGTCCGCTCTGGTTCTCTTTGACGCATCCAACTCCTCTGGGGCTGAATGCCATGGTACAGATGTGGCGGAGGCTGCGTCTGTATGCGTTTCCCCCAGTTGTTCTGCTCCATGGAGTTCTGGAGAAGATTCGCCGGGAGGGGATAAGTCTACTGCTAGTAGCACCCTACTGGTTGAGCCGGATTTGGTTCTCGGACCTTGTAGCTCTGCTCGATGGCTCACCTTGGAAGATTCCAATCAGGAGGGATCTCCTATCTCAAGCGGAGGGCTCGATATTTCACCCCCGCCCAGAAATGTGGAACCTGTGGGTTTGGCCTCTGAAGGGGCCAAGCTCATAGAAACGGGTCTCTCAACTGAGGTTGTAGAGACCACCCTTAGCTCCAGAGTTCCATCCACGAGGAAACGATATGCCCTGAAGTGGAGATTGTTCACTTCCTGGTGTCAAGAACGACAGCTAGATTCAGTTATCAGTTATCAGTTATCAGTGCTAGATTTTCTGCAAGATCGGTTCTCTTCTGGGTTGCAAAACAGGGGTCGCCCTGTGTCCAAACAGACAATGAGCAAGTGGATAGTCGAGGCTATTTCACTGGCTTATGAGTTTTCCGGCCAGCAATGCCCTTTAGCTGTCAGAGCTTACTCTACTAGGAGTATGGCGGCCCCCAAGGCCTTGGTTTTGGGGGTTTCCCTCAAGGAGGTTTGCAATGCGGCCGGTTGGTCCTTGCCGCTTACTTTTGTAAGGTATTATGAACTTGACCTGGACGCAGCTCCAGGTTCCTTAGTGCTTCTGTCTTGAATGTTCCACAGTTACACACGACAGGCATTTTGGTTTATGGCGTTTTGGTATATCGTTCCCAAAGCAGTCCTAGTGGACGCAGTGTGAAGTTCCCTCGAAAGGGAACATCTCAGGTTATGACTATAACCATAGTTCCCTGAGAAGGGAATGAGACACTGCGTCCCTTTGCCATACTCCCTGCATCCCTGTGGTCGATTTGCTTCGGCAGTTTAGCTGAAGTCAGTTGGGCTGGATGTGTATTTATCCTTTCCTGGTCATGACGTCACCCGCCCGTGACGTTCGGTTTCGCCCGCCATTGGCTAAGTTGACATACGTGCATCAGACGCAATCACACTGAGGGCATTCCCAAAGCAGTCCTAGTGGACGCAGTGTCTCGTTCCCTTCTCAGGGAACTATGGTTATAGTCATAACCTGAGACAATCTCCTGGATTTGCAAACTTATTTAACATACTCATTGAAAAGAATCAGCTCGTTCACAAATCGGACACCGCTGTCACGTCTTGGAGTATGTGACGATTTCTTCAGTTTAAAATAAGTTTTTTTGGGAATTTTAGTGGAGTAAAAAGTACAGTATTATGCTTTAGAATGTAATGAAGTAAAAATTTCTTAAAATAAAAATACTCCAGTAAAGTATAAATAAATGAAAATGTACTTACTGTAACAAAGTAAAACATTTTATTAAAAAATGTATTATTATCCTCCACTGAATATAACATAGAATAACATATGCAGGGTTGTAACCACCATAGACAATGTGAGGGATAAGTCCCCCCCAAATAATCAGAAATGGCCACTGAATATTTGACATTCTTGATGCTGCACTGCATTACACACCAGTATTTTTGTTGTTAAGATGACAAAAAAATGTTAAAAGTTACATTTTAAGCTGGTCTACCTCAGTGGTTTAACAGCGCTTGTCAGTATCAAAATAATTGAGATGGCAAATCAAATAATAGAGGGTAGGCTTCACAGTTTACTAAAGCCAAGTGTGAATTCCAGCATGATGCTGTATTAATGGTAATATAGTGTAAGGTAAGATTTAAGCCAATAAACATACAAGACAACTGTTTTACAATCTAAATGTTAAACGACCAACAGTAATATCCAGTTCCCTTTCAAGGGAACTCACACTGCGTCGATTGGCGCTGTGGGAACGCTCTGCGTGATTGCGTCGTGAAGCATGAGTGAAATCAGACCAATGGTGAGACAAGACGTCAGAGGTGGGTGACGTCATGAACCAGGAACTATAAAGCATGGAGAAGGTGACAATCCTAAACAGGCAAAAAAAAAATAATAATAATTCTTAAAAGCAACAAAATCCGGAGAAACAACTCAAGCAAAGCCAGCCTCTGTGGAGATGGTGGAGATGCCAACTGACTATAGCAATCCAAATACAAGCTCCTTGCAACTTTCCGAGGAGGGAGCAAGAACCGGTGCTATTAGCAAAAGCAAGCACAGGACTTCAGGGTGGTATCCTGCCTGGGTTGAAGACCTCAAATACAAGTCATGGCTTTATAAAACAGACATAGATAAGTTAACCAGTGCGATTTACATGTTATTTGTTTCCTTCATTAATATTTTAAGGTCCTGCATTTAAGTCCTCCTGGGAAGTTCATATTTATGAGGTAGGAAGTCGTGTTTACAACAGCAGTGCGTTCAAGTCATTTTCTCGTAAGATGGCGGTGTACCTTCTCTTATTAAATGATACAAAAAAACAGCAAAATACCTATCCTTCAGGAGATCTAGGCTTCCCAAGCAGTGAGACTTGAGCTGGATGAAAGTACTGATGTGTCTGTACTTAAACAGCTTGACACCCATGTCAGGTATGCAACCATGTAATTAAGCAGCATCTTTTTATGAATAAATAATCAAACTAAATAATGAATGCTTATGGATGTTAATCTTGATTTTGTAAAATACTTGGACAGAGAGAGCAAGCGCTACTGCCACTTCCTTGCTTTGGTCCCCATTGCAGATGGGAATGCAGACACCATAGTACCTGCTGTTATGGAGGTTGTGACAAAGAAGGAGATCCCTACTCATCTTTGGTTTAGGGACTGACAGTGCAGATGTAATGACAGGGAGCTAAGAAATCCTCATTGTATTATTCCCTGAAAAGTTTTTTTCACCTAATCCTCCATTTGGAGTCTGTTCTAATCATAAAATTATTGTTTTTAATCAACTCTTAAAAAAAAAAAAATTATAGGACGAAGAAACAGAGTGGCAAAACAGCTGACCATGGCTGCTTTGTATGCACTGTGCTGCCCATAGGCTTTCACTCACCTGTAAAGATGCACGAAGAAGATATTCAAGAAGCACCTCCAGCAGCTTGTACTTCAGAAATAGTGCAAACCGCACTGCTGCCATGAAGTCAGCTGCAAATGCTCTAGGGATCACTGACCTGAAAGTCAAGGTGAGAAATGTTATGAATATTTCAATAATGCAAAATTTCCCATCTTGTCTCATAGCATACATGTACTTAAATCAGTATCTCAGTGTCAATTTATCTGCTTTCTCTTCTTCATTGTCTTGGAGGTGAAGGATACTAGGTGGCTTTCGCAACACCAAGCCATACTAAATCTGCAGAGAAACATTAGCGCAGGATTGGCTGAGAAGGCAGAAGTCAGGAAATGTCCTACAGCTAAAGGACTGTATTCCTTCCTTGCCAAATACCGCTTCATAGCTGCTCTTTACCTGCAGGCAGATGTTCTTCCACACCTGGCTCGTTTCTCTAAGATCTTCCAGAAGGAAGATGTGAACTTCCTGGCCATCAAGGAGCAGGTAAATTCCATTGACCAAAACTATTGGTTCTACAGTGCTTGCCATGTGATTTCAGGACAAGACACAGCTACATGATGGAGCTGACCTCTAAATATGAGGAGTTTGGAGTTTGTACCCAAACCTCTGCCAGCTGGCTGCAATGTGCCTATCAGCAGTGTAAACTGCGAGAGGGACTTCTTCCGGCATGAATATGGTAAGAATACTTAAAACATGCATGCATTTAAAAAAAATATGCTCATTTATGTTTAAATTAATTATGTGTTGTGTCTTGTCTTCATCTGCTACTTGCAGGTGAAGACAGACCTTCGCAACAGGCTGCAGGGGGAGCATCTTGAGGCCTGCATGAGGGTGTCCATCAATGGTCCCCCAGTTGGGGCCTTACCATATCAGGAGGCCCTTGAAATGTTTTTCAAAAGTCCTAGGAAAATTAAATGCAAAAAACATAATTGTACATTGTGCCAGTGATCACACAGTGAAGTGTGTTGTAAATAGTTGTGTGATGTGTAAATAAATGTCATTTATATTTATTTTCCAAATTGATGTGCTCTCTTGTCATTTCAGTCCACTCTAGAAATGCACTGATATAAACAACCACCTACTGCGCGCCACGTCTATGACAACACCACGTATCCGTTACACGCCCGCTCCGCGGCACTAGTAGTTTTGGGAGGTCTACCACCCCCCTTGAAAAAAATCCTAGGGGGAACACTGTTGTCTGTCTACCAACGATTGAACAAAGTATGGACAGCAAACAGTTTAGTTTAGACCATATATTAATCCCTGCCCTTGTTTTATTACAGGTGGGGATACAGACAATCTGTGTGTTGTTTGCATGTGAGCGGAGCATGCACCATCAGCATTCCGCTCCCTCTCCCGTCTGGCACACTTTGAGGATGGTGCTCAGGCCAGTGGCCCTTAGGGTTCGGGTCTTGCTGTTGCCGAAGCATAGCGGCAATCTAGATCCTGGGAATCGCAAATAGATTTATCAGAGGGGTTTGAGACAGGCCCCTGTGGCATAAGTCTGAACAACTGTTTGTGTGTTTTGGACCCCCTAACAAAGGGTCCCCAGCATCTAAGCAGAGGATGAGCAAATGGATAGTCGAGGCTTTCTCTCTTGCTTATGAGTCGACCAGATTGCCTACCCCATGGCAGTCCGGGCCCATTCCACCAGGAATATGGCTGCCTCTAAGGCTCTAGTGTCAGAAGTTTCACTTCAAGATGTTTGTGATGCGGCAGGCTGGTCCTCACTGCATACATTTGTGAGGTTTTGCGACCCAGACTTGGGCTCTACAACGGGGGCGCAAGTGCTCTCGTCTTAAGTGTTCACATTAGACAGGCACTGGTCATTATGGTGCCGTGGGTATAGATGTTCCCATAGCGTCAATCGATGCAGCGCAAGTTCCTTTGAAAGGGAATGCCTCGGTTACGACTGTAACCTTGGATCCCTGAAGAGGGAACGAGATGCTGCGTCACCCTGCCATACTTCCTGCGTGCATACTTCAGCATCTTGCTTTGGCCTATCAGAAGCTATCGCTGCACTGTTTGGGCGTGCTTTATAGTTCCTGGTTCATGACGTCACCCGCCTCTGACGTCTTGTCTCACCATTGGTCTGATTTCACACATGCTTCACGATGCAATCACGCAGACTTGGGCACTACACCGCGGGCGCAGGTGCTCTCGTCGTAAGTGTACGGTTTCACATTAGACAGGCACTGGTAATTATGGTGCCGTGGGTATAGATGTTCCCATAGCACGGCAAGTTTGTAACAGATCGACGGACCAAAACCGTTTTTTTTTTTTTTTTTCCCGTTTCCCCATGGCCCTTCCCGCTGTTCGTCTGCTCTGCCTGGAGCAGGAAGACCGTTCGCTGGAAGCGCATACACGGGACTTCCTCGACCTTGCGTGGCAGATGCACTTCCCAGACTGCTCGCTCTGTGTCTTTTACCATGCCAGCCTGAGCGAGCGGTCAAAGCCAGTTCCTCAGCCCCACCATTACTGCTGTCCTTCAGCCCCTCTGCTTGTCCCACATGCTGTGGGGACCCACTCCGTGTCCTCAGTCCATCAGCTCCAGCCAGCGCAGAGGATCCCCTGTCGTCGCTGCCAGTCTCTGCACCCTGCACTCCACTGCGGCCCGTCGACACTTCGGCTACGCCCTGGCTCCTCCCTCCCTCGGCTCCACCGGAAACCTCCGGCCATATGGCTTCTCCGGGCTCCCTCGTCTCTCCGGCTCCGCCTTAGTCAATCGTCGACCTGCCTGCACCTTCGGCTTCGTCTGGCTCCTCCTTCCCCTCTGCGTCGCCTTCGTCCTCGTTCCCACCGGCTCAGCCTTTGTCCTGCGGTCATCCTGCTCCACCTCGGATGCTCGTCGCCGCGGCTCCTCCTCGGTCTCCTGGGTCTCCGGTCTCTTGCGGGCTCATCGACCCAGCAGCTCCTCCAGTGTCTCCATCAGTGACTGCTTCCTCGTCAGTCGCCCCCAGGGTGTCTTCCGAGTCGTCGACACCATGGCTCCTCCCTCCGACTCCGTCCTGGGGCCTCATCTTGGCTGGCCTCTGGCTCGTCACCTGGCTTCTCCTGCTCCAGGCACCTCACTGGCTCCTCCCACCTTCAACTCCCCCAAGGACTGGTTTTCTTTGTTTTGGACTTTGTTTTTCTTGTTTGTTTCCATGCCCTCCTCAGATGTTCCTTGTACGGCGCGAGGACGCGCCTACTCGGAGGGGGCGTAATGTTACATGTCTAGTCTGTTTTTACTTGTCTTTGAGTTTGTTCCTTTGTTCATTTTCCCGCCACTCCTGTGTTCCCATGGTCACATCATTATGAGTTCATTTGTCCCAGCTGTGTCTTGTTAATTAGTCTAGTCACCACCTCGTTTGCCCTGTGTATTTAGTTCTCAGTGTTTCTTCAGTGTTTGTCCGTCGACGTCTACGTATACTGGTGTTTTTGAGTGTTCCCTGTGAGTTTGTGCATTAAAAGTTCCTGTTCCGAGTTCTCCTTCGCCTTTGTGAGTTTCATCTACACCAAGTTTGTAACAGGCGTTATGCAACTACTTGACTTTTTTCTTAAATTGAAAACATAGACTATTTTGACGAGACCAGAAACATCAACAGAGCTGTTTTTGCTATATGGAAATGGAAATTGATTACTTAGCAATAAAGTTTAGATCTTTTTCTGTTCTTCTTTCTTTTATAAAGGACCTTTACCACTTTCCAGTTGGTTTGGTCTGCCCCAGTGTTTAAAACATGGTTACTGCCTTGACATAAGGGGTGCTGAATCTATTATAAAGGGGAAAAAATCACATACTGTTTCACATTCAGCTTGACCCAAAGGTTTTGCATTACGTCTGAAAATCTAATCAAGGTCAGTTTGGAAGCAGTAGCTGGTGTGGGATTTCCCCTTTATGACAACTCTGGAACTTGGAAGAGCATCATGGAGAGTCATTGCACCAAAGCAGCTTGCAGAATGATGATGACTGTAACTGTTTTACATTCCTTCATTTGCACAGGTGTTTCCCTCACTCTCTGAGTTATGAAAAATCCTCTGAGACATGTTATTACCAACCCCACTCAGTCTGTCTTTATCCTCTGCTAAAGCTGCTAGGAACTTTATGCTATATTATGGTCTGTATCCTGGGGGAGTGTTATGCTCAAGGGTAAATTAGCGGTTGGTAAATGGCTCTGTCCTTTGAGTGGCCTGAATTTTGCCAATATAACCATCTGTCAGTGTACCACAGTGTCTAGTGGTCATGGTGACTGGTTAGTTACTTACAGATTATGTTTGTGTGATCTTTTTTCAAGTAAAACAAAAGGGAGTATGCAGCATATGAAACACATAGGAGTACAAACTTAATGACAGAAAACAATATCTATTTTTGTTAACACTCTTACCTTTAAAAAGTTTTATATGGGTTCTTACTCTCCACAAAGTGGAGGATCACTTAAATGTTAGCGGAAACTGTGTGTTGACTTTGATCAGAGTTTCCATCCATGTAGAGTTAATAAGTGCTGAATATTTGAGAGACATAACTCTTAAAACAAAGCGGAATATACGGTTGTTTAAGGAATTTGTTGGCAAGCTCTAATACACAAGCTATTTGCTTAAAAAAAAAAAAAAAAAACATGATGCCATGACCCTTGCTGACTGGCAAATCCAGCTTTTCTCTCTTTCTCTCTCAGAAGTGTCCATTGTAACAGTCTGTTAACGTCTAAACAACACTAGAAAACACTTGGACTGTAAAAGATGGGAACAGTCAAAAACTTTTGTTGTTGTACAACAGCATTTTAAACTACATACATTGATAAAAAGGCACTAAAGGTTATTTAGTTAGTTTAGTTTTTAGGTTAGTTTTTAGCACTAGTAATATTGAAAGATGTTATGCAGTTACATAAGATTAAGATGAAATGTAATTTTGGTTGGTACTGGGTATGGGTAGTGAGTAAATCTTTTTTTTTCATGGCTCATTTAAGCAGTGAGTTATTTTCCTTTAAATGCTTTGCTTATTGCGTATTGCCTCACATATTCATTTAGATTCAAAAGGTAATTTGGGAATTTTATCACTTTTGGTGTCTACCTCTTATGGGAAGACCAAATGGACATAATAATGGACACAATAATATTTTATAACATCCTTTAATTCATCAGAACAGCTGTTGGCCTGTGCAACCTAGGACTTTATTGATTCTGAAGATGATGTGGAAAAGTGGCTCAAGCTAGCACAGTTTAACAGGCGCATTTCTGCACGTCTGAAAAGCCAAGGGAAATGTCCTTTATATCAAGAAGCAATCACAAAACGTAACTTTTATTGACAAAATCCACTGAGAACTACTGACATATGATGGAAAAAGTGATTGCTTTTAAAGCTGTTATTTATTAGTGGAAGGAATTGTGTAGTAGTTCTCAAACTCATTGTATCATTGGTTAGACTCTTAAGAATAAAGGAGCTTTATTGGCATCTAGTTCTATGAAGAACCTTGAACATCCATGGAATCGTTTCATTGTACAAAAGTTCTTTATAGTGGAAAAGGGTTCTTTACATTATTAAAATATTCTTCAACTAATGGTTCTAAATGGTTATATGGCATCGCTGTGAAAACACCATTTGGAACCTTTTAAAGAGTGTAATATATTTTATATATATTTTATTACATCATTCAGTCTGTTTGGATTGGTGTCTGTCTGCTTGCACATCTTGATTTGGAAATATTTTCCCACTCTTCTTTGCAGAAACGTTCCAGATCTGTTAAATTGCATCTCTTTAGGTCCCCACATATTTTCTATAGGATTCAGGAATGGGCTCCTTTTTTGTGCCAAATTTTGGCCATAAAGTTCAATCTTGATTTCACCAGCCCAAAACACATATTTTTTCATATTTTTGGGAGACTGGAAATATGTTTTTGCAAAGTTTAGCCAGGCTTGGATGTTTTTTTAATCAGAAAAGGCCTGCCACCCTTTCCTATAGCCCAGCAAGATGGAATACAGATGATAGTAGTCACATGTGGGAGCAACCAGTACTTGCCAGAAAGAGCTGCAACTCTATTGCTGTCGGCCTCTTGACGGCCTCCCTGACCAATTTTCTCTTTGTCTTCCCATTGATTTTGGAGGGAAGCCTTTTCTTGATAATGTAACTGTTGTGCCATACCTTCTCCACTTGTTGATGACTGTCTTTACTGTGTTCCATGGAACATCAAATACCTTGTGAATGTTTTTGTAGCCCTCACCTGAACAATACATTTTAACAATGAGATCCCATTGGTACTTTGTAAGCTATTTGTGGCCCATGGCTCTTGCAGTAGCATGTCAGGAAATTTTTACAAGAACAGCTGAGATTTATTTGGAGTTAACCAGAGTCACATCAGGTGAAGACAGCTGTGAACTATATCAAAGGAGCTTGATGATTAGTTCATGTTGTGGATAAATGATACTACATGAAAGGCACTAAAGAAAGTAAAACCAAAAACACTGATCATGAAATTGGTGTCTAAGTCTATATTAAAAGTGAAATGATGAGGAAATTGTCATAACATAGAAGGAAACAGACAGGTAGATAAGTGTAAACAGTGTTTATTTAAGCAAAGTGACGGTAGAACAGCAGGAACCAGGCGATGGGAAGCGGATGGTGACTTGCTGAATGAAGGTGGTAACTTAGCTGAAGACTCAAGTGGATAATCTGTGCAGGTGACAATTGAAAATGAAGACAGGAGATCTGAAGATCTCAAAAAAAAAAAATCCATACGGCTCCAGGGGGTTAATAAAGGCCTTTTGAAGCGAAGTAAGAAAATTATCCATATTTATAACTTTAGAAACTATAATCGCTGGCTTTCGGTAACGGCCATACACGAGTCGAGATCCGGCAGAAGAGTGACCTCTGACCTGCCGCATGATGTCGGAGTAGCGTAAGCTCAGTGAGAGTCGACGTCTCTCGTGGTTAAAACAACAAGCTCAAGCTCCTCCCACATTTCTCTTAAAAAATTCTCGTTTTAGACTTCCAGTTCGTGACTGGTGTTTTGTTTTGCTCTATGCTCTGCGCTTCCACGTTCGTCAGTACGTCATGTGTCGGGTCCACGGCCGTTACCGGAAGTCAGTGATTATAGTTTATAAAGTTATAAATATGGATATTTTTCTTACAAAAACGCATGGCTTTTTTTAAATTAATCCCCACTTGTTTGGGCTTTAAAAATTCGGATGCCATACACTCCCATTATAAAGCTTAGAAGAGTTAGGATATCTTTTAATATAACTTGTGTATAACTTGTGATTGTGTTCATCAGAGAAAGTCATATACACCTAGGATGGCTTGAGGGTGAGTAAATTATTGGCTAATTTTCATTTTTGGCTGAACCAACCCTTTAAGAGAAGGCAAATGTGAGAGTGTTAAGAGTATTTTTCTCAGGAGAAAAATGTGAGAAACAGGAGACTTAATCATATGTCTCCATTCGATGTTCATGTAACCTTATTTCTGTGTAGGACAAGCATTTGAGATGTTAAAGCGATCTCATTTTGGATGTTTCTTTTCTGTGGGAATGACCTCAACCTCAATCTCTGCCCAGTATGTGTAAGAATTTACAAGAATGGATGCTTAGCCACTGTAAAAATACATTTTCTTAATTTCGGTGTATTAAATTAGTGCCTGGTTCTTGGACAGATCTTGGTCTAGTTTTAGGGGATCTGTTACTGGTATCCCTCCAGGTCTGAGTCTTGGATAGACAAGTCTAGAATTGGAGAGGATCTTGTTGAATCCAAGCTGCTAATAATTTAAGATTTCCTAGGGACAAAGTAGGTCCTACCCAGTATTATAAACAGATACTGTACATAATCGATTGAAAGAAAACAAAAATCCCTCTTTTTCTCTCAATAGATTAAACATTTCCTCATGGCAGCATTTAAGAGTTACAATCACACCAGAAAAGGAATCATGAAAACATATTCACATTTATTCCCTCAACAGTGCTTTTAGACTGACTATGACTGCATACCTCTCTTTCATCAGAACTTTCATGGAGCACGGAAGGTAAGACAGATGTCTTCAAAATTAAAATTCAGTGTTCTCAAAACAAAGCTATTAATGGTTGACGTCATCTATCTTGGACAGTACACCAAACTATCCACTAAATAAGAACCTCATTGACTGTAGACCAGCTCTCTAAAGACTTCCCAGCTGCAATATATTTCTATGTGCATTATCAGATTGTCTTTTTATCCAGATAAATAAGTGTAGTTCCTTATTTATCTGGATGTGTTTGTTCATTTCTTAGACAAACTACAATTTTAATGTAAAATCAATTTTAAAAGTGTCATTAGACACAATCATAATTCTAAGCAGTCTTGGACATTAAAGTCCCCCACCACCCCACAATTTGTGATAGATTTTAATATACCAGAAATATAATATTGTACAAAGTTGACAGCACATTTCCTGACCCATCATAGAAATTTGCCTTAGCCACGTTTCAGCGCTGAAAAATACACTGGCATTGTATTTTACATATTTTACCAAGTCCTTTATACCCTGCCCCAAATACTGTCAGATATGTCACACCTTGAACCTTGAAACTGCGTGAAGTGGGACTATGTCTTTGTGTGGTTAGTGTAGGATTTGACATGGTGCCTGACATAACATCACCCTGCTCCAACAATCAGACAATAGGCTGGCTAGGCTTTCCACAGCTCTGAGCTTCAGAGAAATGATTAAAAACATAATTCATTTTTTTCAATAAACTCACTAGCCTGAAATGTCAGGGATTTGTCTCTATGCACCACTGTTAGCAAAGAGAAGCTGGAACTGCTACCCAGAATGCATTTTGAATGACATCACTTTTTGTTATGTTTATTTGTATCTGTAGCTGTAGTCACCAGCTTGGTCGGAAGACAAGGGAATTCATTGTTTCACGTATTTTGTGGTAGGTTCAGCATGAGGATGAACGATGACGATATGCCATTAAAAGTTTAGTTCATCCTCCTGTCGTTCCAAACCATAAGACTGTTGTTCAACTTTGAAACACAAATGAAGAATCGATCAGTTTAATCCAAAAGACACGACTGCTTTATGTGATGAACAGATAAACTGAGGTTGCCATTTTTGATGTGCACTATGTATGTGCATTGGTCAGTGTTTATATGTGAATAAAAGCCTAAATGAAATCTGTTCATCGTATCTCTTTAGAAGACTTGGATTAAGCTGCTTGACTCAAATATAGTACAGTATCTTTATGAATGTTTTGAAACGGCAAAGTTTGGAGGAATGGACTTTCTATTCTCTTAGATTTTATAAAAAATGTCTCCATTTGTGTTTCAAAAATGGACAAAATCTTATGGGTTTCAAATGACTTGGTGAGTAAATGATGACAGCATTTTCATCTTTGGGTAAACAAATCATAATTTTTAGACTAAAGGTAATAATAATTAACAAGGTATTTGAAAGGAAGGGGTTTAACTGGTCAACATGGCCTGCCCTGGGGTACTATCTGCCTTTAAAAAAATTATTTCTCCTTTCTCCTTTCCTTTGACAACAATTCAAACACCACCAAATCACATCAATATGTTCCGTAACTGTGTCTGCTTACTCAGCCATGTGTACAACAGCAACTGAATCTGGGTAATGTTTGGTATTGCTACTTCTAAATAGAGCTTTGTTGAAAGTGGCTATACTTTCTTGGCACTCTACAGTACACGTCTCTCTATAGCTTAAGAGAGCTGACCAAATGTTTGCACATCATTAGGAAAGCAGGAAAAGAGGTTTTTAATTACAGTGATGAAAGTATTGTTTAAAATGAGTGCTCTCATACCTCAGCTGAATATGTTCTCTGAACAAATCACACACTTTAATCATTGTTTCCACAGCTGAGAGACCCCCCTCCCCAATTTTCTCCTTATATTAATCAGATTAATGAAATCCATTCTTAAAGCTGGAAAGGACGGCATTTGCCAGGTGTTCTGTTTCAGTGTCAAGTCTTGTGAATCTGAAGAAAGAGAGAAGATCTTTTTTGCAACGTTTTTGCAACGTGATCTCATGAAAATTTGTGTGTTTATCCAGCAATCTTCATCTTCATTCTCAGCAGCGACCGTAAACCCTAAATCCTGTGCTCGCTATGATGAATTCAAATTCAAAAATTGTGCCCTCAAGAAGCGTTACGACATGTTTTACGGCAGTGATATTAAACACTCAAACGATAAACAGTGCGCTTTAGGTCTAATATAGTTTTCAGGTACCGAAATTTAAAGGGGGCATGAATTGAAAAATCAACTTTCCCTTGAGCTTTTGATATATAAAAGGTAATATAAGAATATCCTGTAAGTTTCAGCTGAAAACTTCCTTGTTTGTCAAAGAAAAGCTTTTATTGACAGCTGGCTCAGCAAACGATTGATCTGCGAATGTTCTTACCTGTGACGTCAGAGTGCAGCGAAATGCCGCCTCAACCGAAGAAGAAGAACGCCTGATTCTGTAGTCCCTCACACAGACTCGCGCATGACATGTAACATAAATAACATAGGCCTACGTGACGCTAAACCGGATTGGGCTACCAAGCAATAAACATACCATTGAAGATTACAAAATATTGTGCAGTGCCTGGTTGTGGAAGAACACAGTCGCTGCATAAGCTTTCTTTGGATTCCAATATTAGGAATGTGGTTGAACTTTATTTTTAATGAAGATCCACGTGGGGAAGACATTGCAAGTTTGTTCGCTTCATTTCACCGCGTATTCTTTTGTAAACGAGACTGGATTTGCAGACAGGATGAGATTAAAAAACTATGTTGTGCCTTCTATATTGTATCTGACAGGAATTTTGCAACACACTTATGTGAGTAAAACATTTTTTTTATATTTGATGGTATTGCATTGTTAAAGATCTTTGATAACTACTGATTATGTGTACGTGTCTAACTAAACATAATTAACGATAACTTACCACGCTGTCACAGGCCGGAGTATCCTTTGTATTTGAGGTGTTGTTGGTTCATTGTCCTGCGATTTGTGATCAGACTCAAACATGTATGGGCCAGGGCTCGCAAAGCCCGACGTCCCAGGGCTATGTGTTTTCCAGTTGGTGTCATATCTGTTTCTGTGTCTGACGCTTGGCGCTTTCTGGCGCCTTTTATGTTGTAGTTATCTGTGCCTAGTTTCTATGTTCTTTTCTGTGTCCTGTTCCCTGTGGCAATTTTGTAGTTCTTTGTAGTCTTTCATGTTGATTAGTCTCCCCAGGTGTTTCCCATTCACCACACCCCTTGTTATCTCGTTAAGCTAGTCTTCCATGCGTATTTATTGCACTTGTTTTCTCTGGTTCTCAGTCGGTCGTTGTTTAATGTTGGTGTTGCAAATGTATGATGTTCCTGTTCACTGTTCTCTGTGTTTTTGCTAGTTTGTTTTGTTTTTTTAAAGTGACGACCAAGCGGCCACTGGCCGACAGTGAGTTGGATACATTTTTTTCAATTTCAACATATTTGATCAATTTAGCCTCTCAAATCAACACTTGACTTGTCTTGCCTATAATAAAATCCATAGATATAATAATAATTAGTTACATATATATAGCGGTTTTCATGGAAGGGGGGGATCTCCTCAACCCCACCAATGTGCAGCATCCACCTGGATGATGCGACGGCGCCATTGTGCGCTAGAATGCCCACCACACACCAGGCTATGATGGACAGAGGCCAATGGGCAAATTTGGCCAGGATTAATGACCACAGAGAGTCAGGACCTCGGTTTAACGTCTCATCCGAAGGACGGTTCTTATTGACAGTGTAGTGTCCCCATCATTATACTGGAGCTTTAGGATCCACACAGACCACAGGGTGAGCACCCCCTGCTGGCCTCACTAACACCTCTACCAGCAGCTACCTAGTTTTCCCAGGAGGTCTCCCATCCAGGTACTAACCAGGCTCAGCCCTGCTTAGCTTCAGTGGGAAACCAGTCTTGGGCTACATGGTGATATGGCTGCTGGGTAAAAATATAAAATACTTTAAGCACATCACAATGTTAGTTTAAACATTTACTATCACCACCACAGTAAAAAGGCATTTTTGACAAGCTGAGGCAGGCTGCTGCTGCTCGAAATGGCGTTCGCAAACGAAACGGGCTATACAATTTAAACAAATAAACAAAATAAAAATAAAAAATATGCAGGTCGTCTTACCTTACACCTCTCCGCAAAACTAATATAAATCTAATCTATAATTCCTGTGAGTTCACGTCAACGAAAGCAACAGATATGAGCTGCATTTTATTGATCATTAGCTAATTTCAAAATCAATGACTGCAATAGGAGAAAGAGCGACATAAACACTGGCAAGGTCATTTAGTCTCATTAGTTTAAATGAAGATGTCTGTGTTTTTGAGCATCTAAGACCTATTTTCAGTTTCACTTGTGGCAGTTTGCGTGTTGGCTTGCTTTACTCATTTGCGGCGATGCGTGTTGCAGTAGCGCTGTCATATCTGACTACAACATGTACGTATATGGCCTATAACACGCTCTCACACGTTTATTTTTTAACAATTTGCCAGGAGTAAAATTAACATATGTGATTTAAACAACCAGATGCATTTACACTTGTCCAGTTTCGTCTGAAATGCGTCCCAGACCACCTTCTGAATTGGTTTGTTTGAGTGATCGGATATAAATCCGTCTCGAAAGAATTTCGGAAGGCATTCACTCCTGGTCTTTTCACAATCGTATAGATATCTGATCAGAGAATGAATGAAGTGACCAGTTGTAAAAAGTCCATAACTCTTGCAGCTGTGCTGAAGGAACGCGCGCTGCTGCTGCTGGCGCAGCCACGGACTCTAAACACAGTCTCGAGAATCGCGGTAGCATGGTCTCGTGTAGTTTACACCAGCGCAGCACATCTCATAGTTTATTTTAATTAATGAATGTCTCTCATATAAAGGAAGAGAAGCCTAAAACAGGCCCGAAGCCTGGCCCGCATGTGAGGTATGGCGTGAAAATTGGCCTGAAGCCCGGCCCTAGGGGCGTAAAAAAGTCGGGGCCCGTCGGGCTCGGGCTGAAATGCAGGGCTCTAAGGTGTGTTTCCATCAAGTACCAACAAGAGCGGATGATGGTGGTATTGGTAACCTAGTAACCAACAGTAAATAAAAGTCCCTCCCTTGTCTTAACCTTAACCTTAAAAAAACGCTTAACGTGGCTTACGAAAGTGGTATTAAAAGACCAAACTCAGTAAACACCAAACTAATAAAGCATATTATGTACAGAAAAGCAGATGAGTCCAGAATATGAACGCAGCGCATTTAATTACACGTTAAATGTTTTCCTCCCATAGAAAACCAAGAAAACGCTTATAATGAGGCTTAATGGACCAACAGTTATAAAAAAGACAAAATACATTATACATTATTAATAAAACACAGGCAGGTTTCGTGATTTGCAAAACCAAATATGTACTTACACTTAGATTGTCATAAACACAGAGGGAGAACTATTCCAACAAGCTCACAAGCTCTCTCAACCCCGAACACAAATGTGCGTTCCTTTGTTATATTCTGGGCTCATCTGCTTTTTTGCACATAGTATGCTTTATTAGCATTTTGTTTACTGAGTTTGGTCTTTTAATATCACTTTCTTAGTACATTAAGCGTTTTAGAATGTCCTCATCAGGGGAAACAGCCGATTAGTCACGTGGGTTTAATGTTCGCTACATCAGAATTTATTAGGCAAATGCGTTTCCATCTCCCATTATTCGCATTAACTCTTTTTCTCACAAGTGAAAAACCACCTCAAGCGAGTGTAAAAACTTTTTTGAGTATTTGAGTATTATTTTTTTGTGAACTTTGGCATCACATTTTCCATCACTCGTTTCCCAGATAGCATTGTGACATTGATTCAATTTTGAAATTCCATCAGAATCATAATTTTGGTTGAGGTTGAAATTTCAGTGCTAAGTAATATTGGATCAATGTTGAAAATTTGATGCTTTTCATTGTTGAAAAGACAAACATTGAATCAATGTTGATTTTTGGTCAGCTTAATTCTCCACTGATGAGGCTTACTGTCAATCTATCTGTCCCATCATTCAACATGTTAATGCAAATCCAAATCAATTAGGTACATTTCTGTTAAATGTGAACACATTCATTATCCTCAAAGGATACGACGAGTCCTCCAACGAGTGTGTGGATTAACAAAGAACTCCTACCATAAATTGAACTCAAGGGGATGAACCAGTTGATTATTATTATTATTATTATTAATATTAATGTTTTAATTATTGTTTTAAAATCTCCTCCATCATGGAAAACATCTCCAATCCTCTAGTGTTTTTGGCTAGCTACAGCACATGCAGCGAGATATATAATGACTGTCACAGAGTCCTTAATTCTTGTGGTCATCCAGTTATATAAATCATAGCCTATCTGTTTTAAATTTTGAATTTTTTTTATTTTATGTTATGTTATTTTATAATTATTATTATAATTAGTTTAAAAAAATCATGTAGAATTTACATACATTTAATTATGTATCTAAAGAATACAGGGTTAATAAAGAATTTTGAATATTTTTCCCCTACCTATCGAATGCGCCACAATCTAATCCAGTAGGTGGCGGTAATGCGCCTTCAAGCTGGTTGCCAACCACTAGATCAAAGTGCGGCATAACAGACTTCAAGCGTGAAAAAGACAGAGATAGCACAGTGACAGTGTTTTTTAGAGGTAAGTACAAAAAGATTAATAAAATTCATCTAAATTTTCATTTTGTGTTTTTATTTTTATTTATTTCTTACAACATGTTTGCTTCTCCTGGGCGAGTCAGAGTGAACTGCGACGTTAATAGAGTCACGTGAACGCCCTCCGTACACAACCAACGGCCAGGATATTCTTTATACATTGCAATGCATTGAATTTCATTTTGTTTTTCACCAAACCCTATCATCATTTTATTCATCTTTATTTCTTAAACTGGGTAAATATTGTGTGATTTTTGTGCATTTGTTGTCCGATTTCGTGCTGAATTCTGACTCGTGCGACTCTTTTTTGGGTCGGGCCGATTTTCAGCTTTGTCGTGCGTTGTTTGTCGTGAGGTGTTCGTGCAGTGTACAGGGAAAAACCATAGACAGTAAAAGAAATGGACACAGCGACCCCATAGACTTCAACAGAGAAACTCACTTCCTGATGGCTGAGCGTACTGCACAGCCTCAGACTGAGCTTGACGACGTAGATGTGACGTAAGCAACCTGGCTGACAGTTGTAAGTCTTCTAGTAGTTGTGCAAAGTAAAATCTGAATCACCGAATCTTGCAGAGACGGAGAGCGTGAGCAGGAGCAAATTTTGGTAAGTATTCCAATTATTTTTTAGTCATTTTGCATAGTATTTATTTATTTAAAAATTTAACGGCAGATTGCCTGCAAGCTTCTCCTCCTGTCTATATGGGTCTATACGGTAATTTCTCTACTGTGCGACAGAGTCGCGTGGTTATGGCGCAATCGTTAGCCTATTTAAAAAAAAACGGCTTCTACGGGGCGATAGTGTAAGATACAAGGTAATGGAGCCTTTTATACATTGTCGTGTATCTTTATAAATAAACAATGGACAAATGGAGTCTTTAAACTCCTCAGATGTAAAGTTATTCGCTGTCAAAGTGACGTCAAAATGAATTGGAGTCAATGGAATGCTAACAGCAGGTGATGGCTTGGTTAGCAATGGCTGCCCCTATGGAAGGTACGCTTTCCGGGTGCTGGATTACCCCCTTGGGAGAAACGAGAGGCGATCGGATGAATGTCGCCCCTCATGAGGTAATCGCACAGCTGAAGCAGAGCTACGCACTGATTGCTCTATTTCCCCTCACCGCGCCTGCGCGAAAGCAGAAGTTGAACAATTTAATCTTTAATGCAGCAAGAAAGAAAACGAAAAGAATGAGATCTTTAAGTTCTGTAGGCAGCTAACGTTATATCAAACTGCAAAAATTTAGCAAACTGTTGCGCCTCCAGTTCGTGTTGTAAAATGGACAATCTCTTCCAAACCACATGTAGCCTATCCAGCTCCTCTTGTATTAATTTACTTGTTTCACTTTCACACTTTATTTATTTATTTACTATTAGATACAATATTAATATAAGGTAAAACACCGGCTATTTTCACCTTGCTTTTCCATTCGTTCCTCCTGCGTGTCTGCAGGTGCTTTTTTTTATACTAAAATTCATTAAATAGTCTTGAATTTAAATTCAGCGTGTTTTAACTGGAATTTAAAGATTTTAATCAAATTTCAAGTTTCACTTAATTTTGTTGTACATTTGTAATGTATAATTAGTCACATTTCCAAATATTTACTAACTTCTTGTTGTTTTAGATGCCTTACAAGTGAATGCTGATAAAAAGGAGGCATCAGAGTTCATCTTTGCTGGGACGGTGCAAAAATGGCTCCGCTACGCCCCTGAAAGGCTTGGGGGCATTGCTCATGGTGGAAACCCCTGAGTTTAGAGTATTTAGAGTATTTCATTCTTTCTTCTACCTTCTTTCTTTCAGTAGTACTGTCCCATTTCTGTCTTTTTTGGCGAGTTTCCATTTGTATTTACTTCCATTTTGCAGATGCAGGTTGTCATGTTTTTCCAGGCTCTTCTCTTGGCATTTGTGTTATAAATTCAGATGTAATTGTTTTAAGTCAATGTGAGATTTCCTGTTGAAACTGTGGGGGCATACATAAATACATTTGCATGTAAACTGAAGGATGTTGTTTATTTTGAGTGACTTTTTGATACAAAATCATATCAGTTGCAGCCATACATGGTCTCTGATTGAAAGGAATAAATTAAAGAGACAATTAACTGGCATAGAATCCTGCTGTACATAAAGCAAGATTGATTTGATAGTGTTTCTATGTTGATTCAATGTTAAATAAGTGATTTAATTTAAGTTGAAAAAATATTGATTTTATGGCCATCTTGATCTGTTTTTCATTGTTGAAATAACATTATTTCAGGGTGCAAACCTGATGAAAAATCAATGTTAAAATTCAACATTGATTCAATGATATTTTAGTTGGTGCAGTAACATTGATTCAACGTTGATTCAGTGTTTGTCTGCTATCTGGGTTCTGATGCGATACTTCATGGAAACATAGCTAATGAGACCAGGCTGTTTTTTGGGTATGAGAGTAAGAATTGCTGACACCTTCCATCAAATATACAAAAGCCTCTAACCTCTCAAAGATATTATGAAAATGTCCAAGAATATAAACAGATGCAGGCTCAAAGGGAGAAACAGAGTTTGTATTGTTATTCTCGAAAAACGAATGGGTTAGATCACTTGAGAATTGGATCACTGACTCATAATTGGCAGCTGAAGCTGCAGTAATGAGAATACAATGAACGTCTATGAAATCTGGTTATTTATTCATATCTTGAATAAATTGTGGCCTCTATGTTTTAGTGTTGTCTGATTTGCCACATGTAAGTTAACTGAATACATTGTCATTGTCTTGTTATGAATCAGTGCTGTTGATTCCACGTGTCATCAACATATCCAGACATGATGTAGTAAAATTAAGCTGCCATTTAGTCTCGTTGAACCAGACTTCCACTTCACAGCTTATTGTGAACAAGAATACTTTAGGAGTTAAACCAAATAATGGCACAGCGGTCTCCTCCCAGAACAGTTGTACAGACAAAAGCCCAGGGTAAGACTTATATACAATATATTGCCAAAAGTATTGGGACACCCCTCCAAACATTGAATTCAGGTGTTCCAATCACTTCCATGGCCAAAGGTGTATACAATCAAGCACCTAGGCATGCAGTCACTTCTACAAACATTTGTGAAAAAATGGGTCGCTCTCCAGAGCTCAGTGAATTCAAGCATGGTACCGTCCATTCGTGAAATTTCCTCACAACTATATATTCCACGGTCAACTGTTAGTGGTATTATAACAAAGTGGAAGCAATTGGGAACCACAGCAACTCAGCCAGAGCAGAGCGGGGTCAGCGCATGCTGAGGCACACAGTGCGCAGAAGTCGGCAACTTTCTGCAGAGTCAATAGCTACAGCCTCCAAACTTCGTGTGGCCTTCAGATTAGCTCAAGAACAGTGCATAGAGAGCTTCATGGAATGGGTTTCCATGGCCAAGCAGCTGCATCCAAACCTTACATCACCAAGTGCAATGCAAAGAGTGGGATGCAGTGGTGTAAAGCATGCCACCACTGGACTCTAGAGCAGTGGAGACGTGTTCTCTGGAGTGACCAATCACGCTTCTCTGTCTGGCAATCCAATGGACGAGTCTGGGTTTGGCGGTTGCCAGGAGAACGGTACCTGCCTGATTGCATTGTGCCAAGTGTAAAGTTTGGTGGAGGGGGGATTATGGTGTGGGTTGTTTTTCAGGGGTTGGGCTTGGCCCCTTAGTTCCAGTGAAAGGAACTCTTAATGCTTCAGCATACCAAGACATTTTGGACAACTTCATGCTCCCAACTTTGTGGGAACAGTTTGGGGGTGGTCCCTTCCTGTTCCAACATGACTGCGCACCAGTGCACAAAGCAAGGTCCATAAAGACATGGATGAGCACATTTGGTGTGGAGGAACATGACTGGTCTGCACAGAGTCCTGACCTCAACCCGATAGAACACCTTTAGGATGAATTAGAGCGGAGACTGCGAGCCAGGCCTTCTCGTCCAACATCAGTGCCTATAACCTCACAAATGCGCTTCTAGAAGAATGGTCAAAAATTCCCATAAACACACTCCTAAACCTTGTGGAAAGCCTTCCCAGAAGAGTTGAAGCTGCTATAGCTGCAAAGGGAGGGCCAACTCCATATTAAACCCTACGGATTAAGAATGTGATTTCATTTAAGTTCATGTGCGTGTAAAGGCAGGTGTCCCAAAACTTTAGGCAATATAATGTATGTATTATATATTACTTATATATTATACACTTACATAAATAATGGTCCAGATCACTAGTAGTTCCTGCAGAGTGACTAGGTAACACTTGATTAATTAGTGATACATTTTATGCCTATATCCAGAGTAAAAAAGATGATTAAGCACAATAGTGTTGTGATTAGTAATTAATTTGGTAATTCTTTATAATATGTAATAGTTAGTTGATAGTTATTAATGAGTATAGTAGCAGCTTGAGTGTTAATGTAGTACTACTGATTAGTCCTGCATTAGTTACCTATTAATGACTTAGTTGATTAGTTACCCATTAATGACAGACCATTATTCTAAAGTGTTATACCCAGCCCAGTCTAAAGAGCCAAACAGCAGTTACACAGCTTTTCTGACACAGGTGCTCTGATAAAACTCTGACACCTGGAAATTGGGCAAAACGGCCAATTAGATTAGAGCTTGCTGCTTTGACAAACAAAAACAAATTAAAGCTGCAAGCAGTGATGAAAAGGCCACCACACCCGGGGCCACCGCCTTGGAAAACTGTGAATAGTGGCCGACATGCATTTAAGCGGGTAAAATTTGGAGAAAAATAGCAAAGACATTTTGCTGTGCCACACTTCCTGCTGCCAACAGGTGGTGCTATAACTAACTGAATATTGATATATAGATGTCTTCAGGCCAGGACTCTTATCAAACATGTAAAGTTTGGACAGGCTGGACATTGTATGCCTGAGTTACAACAACTTTCTGTTTCGTGGCGTTAATCGCATACATTAGCACTTAGCCGAGTGTTGCATGATTTAACGTGTTTCTAGCATGTTTGTCACTACATGGCATATTTTAATGTGTTTCTGGGAGTGAATTACAGTATAAAGCATGCCATTTCCTGTTGCCAGCAGGTGGCGCTTTGACTAAAACTGAATATTGGCATGTAGATGTCTTCAGGCCAGGACTCTAATAAAACGTGAAGTTTGGGGCAGATTGGACATTGTATGCCCGAGTTACAACAATTTCCTGTTTCATGGCGAAACATCATGTCAGACCGCCACGGACACGCCCTTCAGGGAAAACTCAAGATCTTTACAATTTAACGTCGCAAAGGCCTTTAGATTAGACTGTGCAAATATGATGTTGATCTGATTAAATCTCTAGGAGGAGTTTGTTAAAGTACAACATCTGGAAATGGCAAAAACTGCAAAAATTTTAAATATCTGACTTCATGTTGGTTTTCAGACTTTTTTGTAGGTATGGGGCTGTTACATGTGTCTACCGAATGTCATACTTGTACGTGAAATGTAGCGAGAAAAAAACGCTTAATAGCCATTTTGCCACAACTAATTCTGGAACCCATATCAGATGTAAATTTTCGCCACTTCTGAGTGTGATTCATTTCGGAGAAGAATAATAATAGACTGAGCAATTCCAATAGGGTCCTCACACCATGGGTGCTAAAAACTCTTGCTTGAGGGAAAATACTCCTAGATTGAACTGAGCTTAACTGATATCTAGCTCAATGACACAAGGCTCAACAGGGCTTAAGTCAGCAATCTTCTGGTTATCCTCCAACCACCCCAAATTACATTGAACAAATGATTTGATTTATCTGACCATTTCCTGGGCCATCAGGGATTAGCAAATCAATATATTATATATTGATGTTTTTGTATGTCAGTATGTCCCATATAATATTTACATTGATGATCAACATTTTCTGAGGGTTAAGTACTTCCTTTCATTGACCATTTGTCAGATTTGGTAGAAAAAAAGAAAAGTGTTTGTGATCCTATTTTGTACCGTATTCAGCACTTGACAGCTGTCTTGACAGGTGCCATTTCTTTTATTTCGGTTTCTTTGTTAATGTTTTTTTTTGGCATCATTATTATGAGGGTATTACATTGCAGGACATCTAGCGCATGTGTAGATTAAATGTGTTGCACATTACTTTAGGCTTTGACACATGCAATTCCTTGTAAGGAAAATCCAGTTTTGTACTTTTAACCATAAAGGTATTTGTGAAAAAAAAAAATCTGAGCGTTGATAGATTTGGTAGGTTACCCAGCGTCCTGTGAAAATACCACGGTGTCAAGAGTTGTGGTGTCTTTCATTCAAGTTGTGTAATTGTCTTTCAAGTGCAATTACAGTGTGAGCCACAATATACACTCACCTAAAGGATTATTAGGAACACCATACTAATACTGTATTTGACCCCCTTTCGCCTTCAGAACTGCCTTAATTCTACGTGGCATTGATTCAACAAGGTGCTGAAAGCATTCTTTAGAAATGTTGGCCCATATTGATAGGATAGCATCTTGCAGTTGATGGAGATTTGTGGGATGCACATCCAGGGCACGAAGCTTCCGTTCCACCACATCCCAAAGATGCTCTATTGGGTTGAGATCTGGTGACTGTGGGGGCCATTTTAGTACAGTGAACTCATTGTCATGTTCAAGAAACCAATTTGAAATGATTCAAGCTTTGTGACATGGTGCATTATCCTGCTGGAAGTAGCCATCAGAGGATGGGTACATGGTGGTCATAAAGGGATGGACATGGTCAGAAACAATGCTCAGGTAGGCCGTGGCATTTAAACGATGCCCAATTGGCACTAAGGGGCCTAAAGTGTGCCAAGAAAACATCCCCCACACCATTACACCACCACCACCAGCCTGCACAGTGGTAACAAGGCATGATGGATCCATGTTCTCATTCTGTTTACGCCAAATTCTGACTCTACCATCTGAATGTCTCAACAGAAATCGAGACTCATCAGACCAGGCAACATTTTTCCAGTCTTCAACTGTCCAATTTTGCTGAGCTCGTGCAAATTGTAGCCTCTTTTTCCTATTTGTAGTGGAGATGAGTGGTACCCGGTGGGGTCTTCTGCTGTTGTAGCCCATCCGCCTCAAGGTTGTGCGTGTTGTGGCTTCACAAATGCTTTGCTGCATACCTCGGTTGTAACGAGTGGTTATTTCAGTCAAAGTTGTTCTTCTATCAGCTTGAATCAGTCGGCCCATTCTCCTCTGACCTCTAGCATCAACAAGGCATTTTCGCCCACAGGACTGCCGCATACTGGATGTTTTTCCCTTTTCACACCATTCTTTGTAAACTCTAGAAATGGAGATGGTTGTGCGTGAAAATCCCAGTAACTGAGCAGATTGTGAAATACTCAGACCGGCCCGTCTGGCACCAACAACCATGCCACGCTCAAAATTGCTTAAATCACCTTTCTTTCCCATTCTGACATTCAGTTTGGAGTTCAGGAGATTGTCTTGACCAGGACCACACCCCTAAATGCATTGAAGCAACTGCCATGTGATTGGTTGATTAGATAATTGCATTAATGAGAAATTGAACAGGTGTTCCTAATAATCCTTTAGGTGAGTGTAGTTAACTATTTAAAAAAATGTAAGTCATTTTAGTTGACTGTCATGTATTGTAAGAAACCACAAGATCAAAAATATTAATATATTTCATCAGTTAGCTGTAACATTTGCTGTCCTTGTTTGAAAGAAATAGTTTATCCAAAAATAAGATTGTCATTATTTAGTCTTATGTAATCTCAAATCAGCATAATTTCTTTCTTTTGTGGAACTCAAAAGGAAATATGTTGAAGGATGCACTGGCTCTCTATTATTTCTATAATGGCTCTAACTATTCCCAGACAATGATGTCAACAACATGTCAAAATTGTTGTCTGATTAATATTCCTTATTTATCAACTAATGCAGGCCCCATAAACTTCTAATTGTAGAAGTAAATCAATCTGACTTTAATCCTCAACCTAAATTGAGTGTGACACCCTCTTTCTGTTATTGATTGTTATCTCGTCAGTTTGAATACAAGGAGGGACGTACACGGCCCTGGTTTTGAGTGACATGAGGGTGACCAAATGATGACAGTTTTTATTAATTTGGGAGGAGCTATTCAACATCTGCCTTAAAAATACTGTGTTCAATGAAACAGCAAAATAATGATAATCTAAAGAAAAAATGAATGTAATGAAAAGAGATTCATATATAGAAGCAGAACAAAGAGCTGTCAAACTTGCATTGAGTTACAACAATGGATCTAGTAATAGAAATTGTAAGGCCTGCAAGCACAGTTTCGGCATGAGCACCAAACACCCTCTTTCATTTATTTAGAGAAATACTAACAGTGAGAGTGATGACTGAGAAACTGACTAGAGCAATAAGTGTCAAATTCTTACTGCTGCTTTTGAGTTCAATCTCAAACCAAGCTTGCACAAAAATTTAGGTAACGTATGCATTTAAATCTAGCATTTACTTAGATGCAGTATATGAGTAATACATGTTGTACTGAATGCCAGCATTTGGGGAGGGGAGTTTTTTTATACTTAGACCTCAGAAAAGTATTTGCTGTAGTGTGGTGGGAATATTGCACAGCAAAAGCACTAAAGTAACACAGTCCCTAAAGGTGTAAATTCAAAGCTAAAAAATAGGAAATAGCTTTCTTGGTACAGCCAAATTTGATGATTGTAAACATGATTTTGACATGTTTTAACCAATGGTCAGCCGATGTGCTCCAGTTAAGAGAAAAACAATACCTCAAACAATACATATATCCTTATAAAGTCATAATTCAATGAAATATATATTATAGGCCTATTTTTTGGATAAAGTACCAAATATATTTTCTGTCCTTGTTTGCCCAGCAACCATAGATAGTTTGAGGAACACATTGGCCACCCTCCATAAGATATTACGACCTAAGGGAAACGCAAACCCTGGAAAAATAATCGTTGCCATCAAGAAAAGAAAATGGAAGGATAGGATTTGATCTAAGGCAGCCAGAATTCTCCCATGGTAGTCCATAACATTGAATCTGTTGAGCAAGCTCTTGTTCTAGGCCAAGAAATAGATGTAGTAGATGATTGGCTGAAGAGATGAAAGAGACACCATGCCTCTTGTAGAATTCTCAGGCCCTGATTAAGAAAAAAAATGCAAAAAACAGAGTCGAGGGGATGGAGTGACTGGGCGCAGCTGAAGGCCCAGAAGTCTGTGGCGTTGGCAGAGCAACAACATACCAAGGCGAGGAAGCCCGGTGGAGCTGTAAGGATGACAATTCCAAGTGGTGTTGAGGGGGCGAGGAGCCAAGGAATAGTCGATGGGCCAAGGTCGAGTGATGGGCTTGGCAGCTTGTTGCCAATGCGGAGTTGGAGACCCGAGGGGGATCCGAGCAGCAGGGTGGAGCCAACAAAGGTGGAGCTGAGGGACTGAAAGGAGCCAGGTGGCCTTCATATTTATAAATCTAAATATACTTGAATTGATTGAAAAGTGTACTATCTATCTCCTAAATGCTCTCAAATGTGCCAGTATCATACAGGATTATGTCCTCCTGAAGACTACAACCTGCATTGGGCTCCAAAATGATTTAATTGGTTTAAAGAAATTATGCCTAATCTGTTAGCATTCCTATTAATCTCAATGGCATTTAGTCAGCTGGTGCAGGACCCCTGTAAGAAATGTCATCACAGCGCTGACCGGCTAGAAAACTGTCTGACAAAACAAAAAATAAGAAGCAAATAACATATTTAATTATATTAATGAGATATTTTCCAGAATGGCCTTAAAAGCATGAAATAGAGTAATTGTGATAAATAGGGCTGTCCGAGCCCAATTTGGAGACATGAAGGTGGTTCTTTCTCCACCAAAAATGAACCCAGAGTGGCACTCTTGGCGCAAGGTGTATTTATTTTTTACAGTGCACAGTGACAAATCCAGAAATGCAGAAGAATGCAGAAGAAAAGACAGAAGTTTAAAGATAAACAAATCTATACAGTATTACACCACTCCAGCTTTTTCTACAATAAAGTTTTCATATTCTCTCATTTCTGCACCACTACTTCACACGTGTTGGACTAACCACACAAAAAGCCCCTTCTAATGGCTTGGGCCCTTTTATAGCTTAAAGCTTCACCTCTTTTTGGTCTTACCATTTCACAGGTAAACCTCAGCTAAATCTAAATACATCTACATGAAATTTATAACACACATTCTTCACTTATAAATAATATATAATTAATATAATGTACATTATTATACCAGTCATGAATGCTTCGAAAATTAATAGTAATATAAATAAATAAAATTATTATGTGTTTCTCCCCCCTTAAATATATATGACTCCCGGTTGTACTTTGCCGGCACAACATATAGCTAGACTAGCCCACACACCGTTTGGCCGATGCAGCCCCTCAATCCACTGGCCTCTACACAGGCCACCAGCACATAGAAACTTAAAGATAGCTCTGTCACACTAAACAATAGACCTTTCCTTGTCTTCTGTCTTTGATGCAACAGTTCAGGATAGTAACTAGAAAAGGGTTTGTGGCTGTGCTCATTTCTGTGGTACCATCAGCCAATTCAAAGAAATTGCGGCTCCATACTGGTGACAAAAAACATATTATATATCATTGTATATGTCACTGGCCATTACAGATAATGAATGAAGTTGCTGTACAGATTTGAATAGTATTAATTAAATCCAGATATGAAAATTACATATAACAAACCCTTGAACGAAGATAAATATTGGATTGATTTAATGGCGAGTTCAGTGTTTATATTTCAGTGTTGTAGAGAACAGCAGGATGTCAGAAGTTTCACTTCAATTGGATCAGGTTTCTGTGGACAATATAAACATGCCTTTTGTTTTCAGATAAGACAACACCGCATCTTAGGGAGAACAGGGGAGTTACTATTAACATTCAAGGACCTTCAATCACAGGAACTTCTTTGTTCTCTCTCATTCATACCTAACTGTGAACATTCATAAATTCCTTAGGGGTCCCAGGAAAAACAAGTCCATAGCTTGGCTGGCCATGTGGCTGACACAGGAGAACAGCCACAAAGAAAGGACAGATGTTTACATGCAAATTTATATTTCATAAAATGAGCACTTATCCATATTGTAACATGTAAGCAGGGACGAGGCAGAGATTGAGAATCCAGATACAAGCACAAGTTTATTAGAGCAACACAAACACAGAATAATCCAATCCAAAAGCAAGAATATTAATCCACACAGAGAAGGCAGGAGAGCAACAACATGAACACAGAGGTTTAAATAGACAGGTTAACAAGGGGTTGACAAGGGACAGGTGTTGGTGATTTGATGTCATGGAACTAATGAGGGTAACTATGGCAACAAACAAGGTACAAGGCAAAACAGGAACAAAACACAGGAAGTGAACACAGAAACAATGGGAACTAAGAATACACTTCAAAATAAAAAGCCTTACAAAACACAAGACACAGCACAGGGATCGTGTCACATGTATTCTCACAGAACTAATGAATTATGTTTGTTACAATGGATACAAACTATTAAGGTATATGTAACAGAATCCACTGAGGCGAAGTTGCAGTGAGAACCCATGTGTAGTTTATTAAAACCAAAATGAGATCCAAATACAAAAGAACCAAAGACTTCACTTAAACTTGACTATGAACATAACAAACATAACTTGAACATAAACCTGGACTACACATGGACTCACCAAACATTGGTTACACAAACAACATCAATACATGACAAAAGGAACAATGGAAACTTCAGGGCTATATATACACACACAGAGACTAATGACTAACAAGGAACACTTGTGCACAAACAATGAACCAATGAAAACACAGGAAACATGACTAGACCAACCAATGAGAACATAACACCATGTTCACACCAAGGGGAGCACATGGCAGAATAACATAAGGTGCAAGTGATGCTCATGACAAACAGGAAGCATGACTTAAGGCAAAATTACTAATTAAAAGACGTAAATATAAACATGAAGCAAAACCCAAAACAGCGTGACATATTCCCCCCTCAAAAGGCTGGCCCCAGACACCCCAATGAACCACCCAGCAAAACCAGCCCAAGACAACAAAAAGCCCAATAGGGTAGAAGAGAGGAGGCAGTCTAGGGGGAGAGGTGAAGGTCCAGGCCCATGAAGAGGAAGAGGAAGAGTGGAGCACTGGTGAAGCTGGTAACCACCACAATGGAGCTGGCAGGGCTGAAGACTACCACGGCAGAGCTGGTGGCCACCGCAGCGAAGCTAAAAACCACCAAGGTGTGGCTAAGGACCACCAAGGTGGAGCTGATGACAACCAAGGTGGAGCTGATGACAACCACAGCAGAGCAGATGAAACTGTAACACAAAGCACAGAGAGGTTATGGTTGGCCTCAAGGGCCTTGTCAAAACAGACAGGGAGTTCAAGTGCAACCTCCATGGTCATAACGGGACAGGCAGGGTGTTCCAGGTTGACCGCTGTGGTCATCTCAGGGCAGACAGGAAGTTCATGAATGACCTCTGTGGCCGTGGCATGGGACACAGCAAGTTAATGGCCAGCCTCCGTGGCGCCAGCCTCCGTCGCCACCTTTGAGGCGCTGTAGTGGTCGCCACTGCCTCGACAGGAGTGTATGCGGCCCACACACACAAGATAGCGTCTTCCATTATAAGCAGCCCAGACTACTGGACTACTCCATTTAGGATTAGAACGAATTCAACTCAAGCGCTCTTTGGTGATGTGAATGATTACGTTACTGATGATCATCTGTCTATCATCGCATAAAGCCCGCCCTGACAATTTGATTGTTCCGAACAGCTCTGGTTCGAGCATAGTTGCTCCACAACGGATCAAGTCCAGACCGAACTTCCCGACCTCAAATGTTGTGGGCGGGGCTAAGTTTGGCTGGCATCCAGGCTAGCCAAATTTGGTATCGATCTGATACTAAGTAAATACGGGGCCAGTATCACTGCTACCAATATTTCAGGACAGATATGCCCAGCTCTACTGAGGTCTAATCACTGATCAGAAGTGTGTTTTGTTATTAATTAGTTTAAATATTGTGCTGCTGACCAAGTGATACCATTGTGACAATCAGATATTCTACATTTATGAAACCATATGAAGCATTTTTGGAAGATCTCACACAGAACTCTTCAGTGTTACAAGGGATCTTTGTGTCACAAACAGCTGAACTTATTAAACATATTTAAACTTAAGTTTTAATACAAGAAAAGCAGTTGTTTAAACCAATTCAATGCAGTCATTTGACTGCTATTAAAGCAGACATGTTGATCTGCTTTTCATCTTTCTCTTTCTTTAAGGGCCTGTAGTGCATCATCCGTTTCAGTATGCTCCCTGATTGTCTTCAGCCGCTGGTCCGTCACATTCAGCTATTCTGCTTGGTTGATGAGTTGTACGTCTTTCTGCTCTTTTTGCAGATGACATATGGCATGCTTCTGGTAAACTGCTCCCTTGCCTGTACAGCAGCTGCCCTGCTCAACATGTCTCTGGTGAACATTTTAGGCCCCGGCTTGTGGACAATCTTGAGACCGTAGTTTTTAAGTTTCATGAGCATGCTTTAAAGCCACTTGGGTGCACTGTGGTCAGTCTCTGCAGTAACCAACTCTCGTCCGTACAGTACAGGTAATGGTGAAATCTTTGGCAAGTGAAGACGATACTGAGACACTCTTACTCGATTTGTTTCTGTGGGGGTCAGGGCTCTTGAAGCGAAGGTGACAGGCTGTACTTCTTGCTTATTAACATCATACTAGTGCAGCATAGGCATTGATGTGGCCATGGAAACTGCAACATCATGCTTGGGTAGCCAGTGCCAAGGGGTGTCTTTGCCGAGCAAATGCCACAGTGGCTCGCAAACAGTCGACCACGCAGAGATTCCACAGGAAAGTTGAACACATCACTGTATTTGTCAATAAACTCTTCCTTAGTCAGAGGCTCAGACTGTTCATGTTCCATCTTGAGCACGTCATCTGGGATTGCAAACTGCATCAGGCCTAACTGTTCTAAAGTAGAGCCTGAGAGAAGAGGACTTTGACTTGTCTCTGCTATTTATAATGACAGTTGGTATCCCTCTCCTTTGACCAAGCATTCTGTATCAAAAACATCAATGGAGTCCAGCGACTCGCCTGAGTATAGTCGTAGTTTAACTGGGGCGGAGTGGTGTGTGTGGTGCCACCTATATTTTGTCCTTGTAGCTCATCGAATTGCATGTTGCCCCTGAAATTTAACTGACAATGCAATGACTTACCATGTAATCACAGGGAAACAAACCATTTCTTCTCTTTCATGTGCACCGTGCTAATGGACTCAACTATGTAAATATCATCATAACTGTCCCCAACTGGCTCCTCCTTGATGAGTATTCAATGCAGTGAAGCTCTAAATATAAGCTTTTGCTTTTAAGGCACACTTTAGCAAAGTGATTTGTCAGTTTTTGGGGTTGGAGCTAAACTCTGCAGGACAGCGGCTCTCCAGGACCGAGTTTGGAGACCCCAGGTGTAAATAGACAGGGTTCCCACTCGTCCTGGAAAACCTTGAAAACCTTGAAAATTTATGACAAATTTTCCAGTCCTGGAAAACACATGGAAAATTCTAGAAAAACTGAATTCACTCACTTCTTTTCATTCACTCTCTCAAGTGGACTATATTAGTGAACTAATGTAGGGAATAGTGAATGAGTTAATTCACAGTATAGTAGGCTATTTTCTCAAAACCGACAAATATTACTCAGAATGCATTGTTTTCTACTTCTATTTCATTAAATTACTGTTTTAATGAAAATGGTACGTTACGGTCAGAATTTGACAATTTTTTTACAGCAAGGTTTTACAGTGCAGACAATTGGAAGTTGAAATACATTGTGGTAATTAACACATTTATTTACACTATTAGTTAATACTATATGTTGGAATTAATACGTTATAACACATTTAATTAATAACAATCCATATATTACTAATCTATTTGTTAGGGTTCTCCTCTGACAGCTCTGTCTGTTTTGCCATTGTTTAATGTATCTTTGTTTATGTTGTGCTTGAACACATGGCTCTGTCTTGGTTTGTGTTTGCCATGTGCTCTTTGTGTCCTGCCTCCTTGTTTCCTGTTACCACGCCCCCTTGTCTAGTCCTCGTTTCCCTAATTGTGTGCTCACCTGTTCCTTGTCTGTGTGCTCACTCTTTCCTCATGTTCTCTGCTCCTTGTTTGTCTGAGTGCGTTCACCTGTTCCTCATGTTTTC
The DNA here is from genome assembly GCA_039654625.1 of Rhinogobio ventralis. Lineage (NCBI taxonomy): Eukaryota > Metazoa > Chordata > Actinopteri > Cypriniformes > Gobionidae > Rhinogobio > Rhinogobio ventralis. The sequence continues at coordinate 3,267,454 of CM077199.1, forward strand.
TGCTCCCTTTATAATGTGTGCTCTTTCCCTCATGTGTTGCTGGTTCATTGTACTTTGTGCCTATGTGTGCTGTTATGCTAGTATTGCTAAGTGTTACTGCTGCCTTTTGGTCCTGTCTTGTTTCCTGTGTCTCTAGTTCCTGTCCTGCAAGCAGAGCTTCCCTGGCAGTTTGCTCTCCTTGCCTAGCTGCAAGCTTGGTGTGTTTCCTGAGATACCTGATTGCATTGCCCTAGGATTCCTGCCTGGCCATCGCTGGTATCCTCTGGTCTCGCTGTGCTCTGACATAACTGCTCTCCAGCCTACCACCTTCTTGAGCTAGTTATAGTGGCTGCTCTTTCTGCCTGTGATTGTGTTCCTTATCTACCTACTGTTTGGACTGTGTTCACCTCCTCACCATTCCTTGTCTTGTCAGCTGTTTTGTCAATAAACCCCTGATCACTCATTCCTGCATTTGTGTCCTCTCTCTTAGAACTGTAACACTATTAATCATATAGAATCTTTATTAGTTGCTGATGCAGTAATCATTAATAAATGGTTTAGTTCTTCATGAGTCATACATTAACTCATGATTATCTGTGCATTAGTTAAGCATAAATTAATGTATATTAGTGCACCCGTATTGTAAAATGTTACCAGTTTGGTTTTAGTTATTTGATGTTATAAAATGGGTGTGTGATGTCATGATTGACAGCTGTGATTGACAGCTTCTCTGAGTGAAGTAGTCATGGAGGCACCAATGGGCTTTTCCGGGATATGACTATGCGGTTAGTAGTTGTATTTACCTTATTTTAAAGACCCCCTGTGGTGAAAATCTAGTTTTAATGTTGTTTATATGCATATATGTGGTGTTCAGGGTTGGGAGGGTTACTTTTAAAATGAATTCAGTTACAGTTACAAATTACTTCGTAAACAAAGTATTCAGTAAAGTAATCCAAATACCACAATATTAAAGTAATGTAATCTGATTACTTTTGGATTCCTTTAAGGTCACAAAGTAAATAAAATCAAGTACAAAGCAATATCGAAGTACTTTTATATGAATTTAAATTAAAACTTAATAAAAACTATTAAAACTAAGCAATCGTGTCTTGTTTCACCAACTAGAGATTACACAGCCCTGTATATACATTTATATAAAAGGCTATACAGTGGCTACAGTATGGTTACAGATATTACTTATCATTAATGGGCGGAGACTCGTGCTATAAAAGCGCCCGTTTCACCATGGCAAATCGATTGGTTTCAACTGAAGCGACACAAGAGGCGCAGCACTCGTTCCGTATCTAGGGGAACTGAGGTTACGTTAGTAACCGAGTACATTCCCTTGTGATACTACATGAGTATTGCGTCGTTCGTCTTATTAATATAAATAAGTATAAGCCATTCATCAGGACCCCCTTACTAGGACCTCTAGGGGCCTAGTTTATGAATATATGGGGTAGACAGTGGTTACTCCCAGATTTAGTCGGGGATATAACAAAAATATGTGAGTGCAACAGTCATGCAGAAAGGACCTGCGACTGAAGCGCAGGGACCTCTAGATTATAAAATCTAACAAATGTGGATGGTGAGGCCCAGCCAGCCACTGCACAGATGTCATCAATAGAAACGCCAGATGACCACGCCCATGAGGAGGCCATGCCTCTCGTGGAGTGTGTTCTGACTCCCAAGGGACATTGAAGGCCCAAAGAAGAGTACGCAAGAGCTATGGCGTCTACTATCCATCTAGATAGTCTAGGCCACCAAAGCAAACAAAGACGGAACGATCAATGTACGTCCTCAGGGCTCTGACAGGGCAGAGAAGGTTCAACTCCTAGATAGATAACGACCATCTGCGCCCTAAAGGGGGTAGATAGGATTTTTGGAACGTATCCATGTCTAGGTTTCAGGACAACCTTAGAGTCGTTAGGCCCAAACTCAAGACACGAGGGGCTCACAGAGAGCGCCTGCAGGTCTCCCACACGCTTAACCAATGCCAGCGCTAGCAGCAAGGCGGTTTTTAGTGACAGGGGTCGAAGGTCAGCAGTTTGGATTGGTTCAAATGGAGGGCTTTTAAGGCCCCTAAGAACCACAGACAGGTCCCAAGTAGGGACTGTGAGAGGACGAGGAGGGTTTAGTCTCCTGGAGCCCTTAAGAAAGTAAACAACAAGATTGTTTCTTAGACTGCCCTGCTATAGGAGCAGGTAAAGCTGCTATAGCCACAACATAGACTTTAAGAGTAGAGGGGGAATGGCCTCTATCCATTAAGTCTTGAAGGAATGACAGTATCTGAGATATGTCACAGTTTAGAGGGTCGTTGCCTCCTTAAGCAGTTTTGCTTGATACACTTGGAGAATCGCCATAGAGTGTAAAGCAGATGCTGCCTGGCCAGCAGAGGTGTAAGCACGTCCAGCAATGGCCGAGGTGGTACGGCAAGGTTTGGATGGGTGAGCGGCCTTGGTTTTCCAGCCAATGGCGGCGGGCGGGCACAGATGTTTACTCAGACCGAATGCTTGCCCTGTAGCGACTTTTTGAGGCGGCCCAGCACAAGACGTACTGCTAGCAACTCTAGGCAGTTGATGTGCCAATGCAGTTGGGGCCCCGTCCACAGACCCGAGACTGCATGCCCGTTGTACGTGGCCCCCCAGCCAGTAGATGAGGCATCCGTGAAGACCACACATTGCCTGGACACCTGTTCTAAGGGCACTCCAGCCAGGGTCAGACCACGGGCTAAAGGTTTGGCGACAGTAAGAAATAATTGGGACCCGGTACTTGCCGCTCTGCCACGCCCATCTCGGGACTCGGCCGTGAAGCCAGTGCTGAAGCGGTCTCATATGAAGCAATCCGAGCGGCGTTACTGCGGCTGCAGATGCCATATGCCCCAGGAGCCTCTGAAAAAATTTCAGTGGGACCGCTGTCCTGCCATTGAACGTATTCAAGCTGTTCAACACTGACCGGACTCGCTCCTCTGTGAGGTGCGCAGTCTGGTTGATCGAATCCAGCTCCATACCGAGATAAGAGATCCTCTGTGTGGGACAGAGTTTGCTCTTCTCTCAGTTGACCCGAAGGCCCAAAAGGCTGAGGTGACTTAGCACCATGTCCCTGTGTTCGCACAACTGCTCCCGAGACTGAGCCAGTGTGAGCCAGTCGTCGAGATAGTTGAGAATGCGAATGCCGCGTTCTCTGAGCGGAACAATGGCTGCCTCTGCGACTTTCGTATAGACTCGAGGCAACAGGGACAGCCCGAAGGGCAGGGCTTTGTACTGATATGCCCTCCCCTCGAACGCAAATCATAGGAACGGTCTGTGTCGAGGGAGTACCCGGCGTACCCGGGGTGGGGCAGCGAGGTGGAACACCCAGACCCGACTCGGGAGGCCCGGAGGCAGCCCGGAGTGTTGTCTGAGTATTCCAGGGTGGGGCAGAGTGTGGGTGAGAAGGCCTGGTGGTGTCCAGGAGCCGCACACTGCCGACCTGACCCTCTTGGGACCCAGGGAGAAAGGAAACTGGAGGCAGCAGCTGGTCGTCGGGGCAGGATGTTTTTGATTGCCTCCATCTGCTTCTGGGCCACCAGGGCGTTGAGGAACCGCACTTTGTCGGTCTCACGCATATCCGCCAGGTTCAGCCACAGGTGGCATTCCTGGACCACTAACATGGACATCACCCGACTCAGGGAGTGTGCGGTGAATTTCGTCACCTGGAGAGCAAGGTCCGTCGCCACACGCAGTTCCTGCATAATTCCTTTAGCGCTTTGGCCTGGTAGACCTGCAGGAGTGCCATGGCATGCAAAGACGACGCGGCTTCTCCACAGGCTGTGTAAGCCTCGCCCGCCAGTGCAGACGAGAACTTATGGATTACCCCGCCAGTCGGTAGAGGTCTTGGGACACAGTTGCTTCGCCACAGACCGCTCCACTGGGGGGATCTCCATGTACCACTTAGCCGCGCCGCCATCGAGGGTAGTAAGGACGGAGGAGTCAGTCGATCGGTTTCTAGCGTTGTAAGGTGTTGTCCACGACTTTGTGAGCTCCTGATGCACTTCCGGGAAGAAAGGCACCGGGCAGGGCGCTGAGAACCAGCACAGGCCGTCCCGAGAAACCAATCGTCCAACCGCGAAGTTTCGGGACACATTGGAGGGTTCCACTCGAGCCCGACACTTTGCGGCGGCCCGGGAAAACATAGCCTGGATCAGACTCGGGCAACGCTACCACACCCGAAGTGGGCAACGCAGCCGAATCTTCATCTCCAGAGGACATTAGCTCATCCCCCGATGCAGCAATCGAGATCATATCCTCAGCCAGAGCCCCGAAAGTAACGACTGGCCGCCCACTGGCCGCCCACGAGCAGCGCGCTCTCTCGGAAACTCCACCGCTGCAGCGGAGGGATGAGGAGCCTGAGGAGCCTGTTGACCTGTCAGGGAAGCCCTCACTGTAACCCTCAGGTCTCCACCAAAGTTATCAGCCAAATTAGCAGCCCTCTGCTTTGCAGCGGGAGGACCACTAGATCGGGGGATATGCAATGGGACTCCACCCCTTTTGAGGTATTCGAGCCTAGACCGTAAAACTGCGATGGTCATGTTCCCGCAGTGGGAACGCGAGTCATTCACGCTGCCTCAGCGTGCTGAACGCCCAAACACGTGAGACAGCATGACTGTCAACTGGGGACAGAAAACGACGGCATCCAGAAACACACGGTTTGAATGACATCTTGAAAAAGACACAGGGTCAAACCGTGATGCTCTTTTAGAAAAGGAAAAACTGCTCTAATAGTGCTGAAGCGCACAGGGGAGATGGCCGCGGCTCAGAGAACGGCCAGCAAGCTGTGAAAACAGCTGTTTTGTTGCTTCTGAAGCGACCACCCGCTGATTTGCGCCGTCACTCCCTTACCCGGAAGTAGAGCGATCCTCTCTCGAGCAGACTCGTAACACGAAAACACTCTTCGTAGTAACAGCAGAGTAAACAGCACCGTTCGGCTCCGAAGTGGAAAGCAATGATACGGTATTCTACTTCCTCATTTATACCCGTGCTGCGGGGTGGAGCATGGAATGCGTGAACCGCATGCCAATGTTCATTGGCTCATTTTTAAACACTAAAAGTAGATTGGTCTCTGAAAATGATTCCCAATTCGTCGGTCAGTTCTGACATACGTCGAACAGGACCGACTGAAAGGGAACTAATGCCATACTTCCTAATGATATCTCCCAAGGGTAGCATGTACAGGGTGAAAAGCAACGGTCCTAGCACTGAACCTTGCGGTACTCCATACTGAACTTGTGATCGGTGTGACATCTCTTCATTTACTGCTACAAACTGATAACGGTCAGATAAGTATGATTTAAACCATGTCAATGCAATTCCACTAATGCCAACATCATTTTTGAGTCTATTTAAAAGAATGTTGTGGTCGATAGTATCGAATGCAGCGCTAAGATCGAGTAACACTAATAGAGATATAACCACGATCGGATGATAAGAGTAAATCATTTGTTACTCTGATGAGAGCAGTCTCAGTACTATGATACGGTCTAAATCCTGACTGGAAATCCTCACAGATACCATTTCTTTCTAAAAAGGAGGCATAGTTGTGAGGATACTGCCTTTTCTAGTATTTTTGACAGAAAGGGTAGATTTGAGGTTGTTTCTCCTTTGTAAACCATACATTGACTCTAGACATTTCTAACTGAGCATGTTGATAACAAACAGAAGAGGGTTTCACTTGCTTTAGCAAATCTCTCTTTGGCCATTTACACCACAAGTAACAGCAATGAGTTACTCAAGAATGAGTCACAGATTTCATTTGTTGCTGTAAATATGAAGCCTTTTGCTTTGACTCACTTTTATGAGTACTAATTTTACAGACATCTCCTTCACATATATATTTACATGACTGTTAAGTTGCTGTGGACCTGAAGCAGTCACATAGTTGAGGGTAAAATTGCACTTGTGTTAAAGTTTATTTTTCAGCTCTAATAAACATCAGCAGTCTTGTGTGTTGCGTGTTTATTATTTTTATTTATGACTTATTACACACAATTTGGGCAGCTTGTCCAAAAAATTTTCCTATACTACAAGACACTAATTTATTTCATCCTTACACATTATGAATGCAACAATTGCCAAACATGCAGCAATTCCCAAACATGTGATTTATGGTTTCCTGTTGGTTCTTTTCAGAGCCCTATGGACTGTGAATTCATGATATCATTTGTTTTGCTTTCTTGTTTGCTTTTTTGCTTCTCAAACACATAACTCTATGTGGGACAAATTTACATTCCTGGGCATACAGTCGCTTATAAATAATCTACATGGACTACATGTTCATATGGTTATTAAAACAACCTTGAGTTCCAGAAGAGACTAGAAAACATTTATGTATATTGACTTGGGGCTTACTCACATAAATTATTTCATTACACAGTATGGCAGATTAATCTTTAACACATTCGCTTGACTTTGTCAACATACAATGATAGTCACTTTCATGTTAGTCAGGTTTATGTTTTAATCAGCCACAACAAAAGAGGAGTGACACGACATTTTGCCACACACTTGATTTCTATTTCTTATTATGGTTATTATTCATTATTTTAGTACATCATACATTCATTATCATTATTATTATTTTAGTAATAATTACCTGCATAATCAGATTAGACTCCAAAAGAGATCAGTAATTTAGGCCACTACATTATGTCATTAATCATCAATAAATAGCCAGCATCACATGATCACATTTTTTTCTCGGCTTTTCTTACAATAACAAATATGTCTTATAAACACACAGTTACAGCAGCCAGAGAAAAACTGATGTTAAAAAGTCAAGGGTCAAGAGCCCAACTAAATCAAACACTGATCACCATTATGGTGACTTCAAATGAAACTATTATTTTCATTAAAACAGAAACAACAGAAATAAATTCAATCTGGTTAGTAATGCGTGAAGCTGGTAATGCTGTTTGTGGAGTTGTTTAATCCTCCTCTGCTGAGATCTTCAGAGATTTAATGTCTTCTTTTATCTTCAGTTGATTTCATCTGAGGCTGTGGCTGAAGTCAGTTGTAGTTCTTGTGTTTCTCTTTCCTTCATATTCTTGTTAACAGCAGGTGTTCATCACCAATGCTCAATCATCACTTGATTATCTCATTAACTTCAATGGTACTTTAACTCTGTAGTGCACACACACATGAACACTAGGCAGCGCTAATTTAACATGGGCATTTTGCTGTGTACTATTACATGAAGCTTACCTGTTTCATTTACATATGACTGACAGATATAATCACATTCAGTTTATTAATACAATTACATAAATCTTACCAGTTTCATTTACATATGACTGAGAAATGTGACCCTGGACCATAAAACCAGTCATAAGTCACACAGGTATATTTGTGGCAATAGCCAACAAAACATTGTATGGGTCAAAATTATCGATTTTTCTTTTATGCCAAAAATCATTAGGATATTAAGTAAAGACCATGTTCAATGAAGATATTTAGTAAATTTCTTACCGTAAATATTAAAAAATATTATTATTTTAGTAATATGCATTGCTAAGGACTTAATTTGGACAACTTTTTTTGTCCTCTCAGATTCCAAAATTTTAATCTCTGCCAAATATTGTCCTATCCTAACAAACCATACATCAATGGAAAGCTTATTTATTCAGCTTTCATATGATGTATAAGTCTCAATTTTAAAAAATTGACACTTATGACTGGTTTTGTGGTCCAGGGTCACAAATATGAATCACATTCAGTTTATTAATTTGTTTATGTTAAAAGTATGTAATCCAAATGGATGAAAATTTTATATGCAATTCAAATACACAAATCTTAAGTTTAAGCATAACATTTTTTTGTACAGTGTAACGAGGACCAAATCTCAGACTTGTCGTATTACAGTAATTCCGACAATGATGCACCATTAACATCAGACATTTTGATTATTTTGCGCTGTATTTTTGCTTTGTGTTCTAAAAGTATTAGAACATTGAACATTTTGCAGCTATCAGAGCAAAAATAGATTTTAGTGCACTTATTGACCAAGCTTATGCCACGTAGACTTTGTGGTTGGAATGTGGAATCACGGCCTCTTATATCCGTCATGATGTTATGACGCATGTTTGTCTTTGGTGATTCAGAAAGAATCTGGGTGAACCCTTTGGCTCATGACAATTTAACAAAGGCCGCCAAGAAGAAATCTCACCAGCCATTACCGTGGCTTGTGAACAAAGAATCGGATTTTTGTTTTTGTAAAACTTCACGTCATCCTTCCTGTGTGGTGCCTGGATGGGTCTGTAAAAATTTCAGACTGCGTCAAACAAAAATGCTGATATTCAACAAACACATCCCTGCTAGCTTACTACAAATTACAGTTTCTTTCAACATCGCTTATTGTTTACCCTTTAGACACAATATGCTCCATTTCATGACTATTATTTAGACCCTCTGCAACAGAATCATCTTGTTGGTACAAATATTAAGCTAAAATCACCACTGGTTGTTTGATTTAAAGCAAATCAGTTTAGTCTGAACATTGATGCCTTTTTCCTGGATTGATCCCAAATGCCCTCTGTTCCCATTATGAACAGTCTCTGTGCCAGCACACACAACATTAACCAGACACACCAGAGCAACACTGACAAATGCCAGTTACCACAAGAACTGTTTTACAACAAGAGCTTTGTATTTGATTGCCAGAGGCAGCCTGTTCAACTCCTGGGAAATGTTTTTTTTTAATGTCTGCTCTTTTACAGCTTTTTACTTTCCCTCCAGTGTATTTAGTTCTTGAGGGTCTTTGCGCTGAAATGTTCTGATTCCCCAAAATGAAATTTTAGTACATTATGAGGCACTGTTGAGAAGCACAGTTAATGATGCTATGTAAGTTATATTTCACTCTTAAGTGTGTGAATGCATGTAACATGCAGTATTTAGTATCTGGGTAGAAACATGACCATCTGGATTTAATTTTAATGTGTCCCATTACATCACAATTCAGCTCTAGGTTGGATGAATCAAAAGTTTCCTCTAATAAGAATCACTTGTTTGAGCAAAAAAGTAAAAGTGTAAAAACAAAGGAAAGCATTACTTGACACGCACATACCCAATGCAAGGCAACCCACTGATAGCTGCAAATTTGTCTAATTGGACATATTAAGATCAAATAGTTGAACTAAAATCTTATTATAGACTCTAATAAGTAAATTCAAGCTTCAAACACCGTGAGGTTATTGTAAGTTTATAGTCAATGGACTGCAGGCAACACACCTCTCCAAACTGCACTTACCAGGAGCAGACAGAACAGCCACAGAACGAGTGAGAAGACGTTCACAGAGCCCCTGCATTCTAATGCCGATTTTAGCCCCGATTTTGACTCGCCGACAGGTTTTGCGAAATCATAGGCAAATCGGTGCTTGTGCACGTGAGTGACAATCATGCAGTGTGAATAATCAAAGACGCGATCTGAGAGAATCACAGACGAGTCGCCGACACGGTCACCCGTGAGATATTTGGCATGCTAAATATCTGGACCTGTTGGCGATTTAAAATCCAGCTGTGTGAAGTGTGTTCTGACTGAAAATTACATCGTTGATGACCTACAGCCAATGAGAGAGCAAGATACAGGCCAGCAGGAAATTTGGGGAGGAGTTATAGACCAGAATATCAGTATTCTAATAGATATATTTACAATTATATAATTATATAAAACAGAAACAAAGCAGAAACATTTGCTTGACCAGCCGCAACAGCAGCACATTGCAAAATGATTTATTTACCTCAAACTCTATTTGCAGAACACTATCCTTGATCCCCGCGTCTCCCCAACCTCCCCAATTTCCTCCTCCATAATCTTTTTTTTTTTTCTCCTTTTCACTGCAAATCAGCGCACAGACAATTTGGATCACAAGCTTTCTGCAGTCTATGTTTTTAATAGTCTCGCGTGAGAACTCCGGTCTGACCCACGTGTGATCTCGCGTTGTTTCCTTGTCACTTCTCACGTGTGTTTGGTTGTGAAACGTAGTTTGCGCACAGAAGAGAGTTGTCGGTGATTCTTCCTATTGTAGTCATGCAGTGTGAAACCTCCTGTCGCCGATCCATCGTGCAGTGTGAACACAGCAGTGACTGAATGCTACCCCAGATAGTCATGCAGTGTGAAAAGAGCAGTGATCCGACAAGTTTGAAAATCGTGCAGTCTGAACAACTTTAAACTTGACAGGACATCTTAAAAATGTGGCGCTCATGGCACATAATACTGAGACATTCAAAGACATCCGTCAGCATCTGTATATAGACAAGTGAGACAGTCTGTTCTTTGTGAAAGACAAACAGACAGACTGACAAATTATATTAAATGTCTTGGACTGTGGGGATACACTTATGTATGTTCAATGATAAGGATATTGAACAATCAATATAGCCAGTTTCTGTTGCCAGACTAAATGTCTGTTTATTGATTTTGTCTACTACAGTGGTTATCATCTCTGCTCCTAGAGCCCTGCAGCATATTAATTAGGATTTAATAAATCTCCCATAATTATGATTATTAATGTATTTTGATTTTAATTTTAATAAATAATTTTAATTAAATGTGCAGTGTGTAGTCTTTATGATGATCTATTGACAGAAATGCAATATAATATACATAACTATGTTTACAGTGGAGTATAAAGACCTTACATAATGAACCGTTATGTTTTTATTACCTTAGAATGAGCCCTTTCTATCTACACACACCGCGGATCTCCTTACAGTAAAGTCGCCATTTTGTGCCGTCATGTTTCTACGGTAGCCCTAAACGGACAAACTGCTCTACAGAACGCTTGCTACTCTCTGCTGTCTCAGACGACATCTTTGACATGTGTCGGCCACCGTAGCTTCTCTATGTGCTTCGAAAGGGATGGGTGAGCGGTGTGTGACTGCAATTCATAACCTCACCGCTAGACGCCACTAAACTTTACACACTGCACCTTTAATTAATTAATTAATTAATTAAATGGTACTAAAGTTGTGTCATAATCATAAATCAGTGATAAAGGATGATGAAGCGACCCAAAACAGCATCATAATTAATGTATATTTCCATTAAAAGTAATGAAAAATGTCCTCAAAATCAAAATGTAATGTATTAATACTAACATGAACTTCTATCTGGTACCAAAAGATCAAGTCACAACTGCAAAAAAATCACATCCAGTTAATACAAGTGTGTGTTTTTTTTTTTTACTGCAGATCTTTTCACTTGTTTTAAGTGTAAACAAGCTGAAAACAAGTTATGTTTACTTAATCCTTCTGAGGGGGGATGACTGGGAGATGTGTTCCATCAGTAACACCCATAATTTTTCCAATGTTGTTCTCCCATGATTGTTGCACAAACTCTCATGCTCGAGTTTCATTTGGTACCTTGATTAGTTGCTTAACTGCAGAATAGAGCAATGATTTGAGAAATAAATAAACAGTGCTTTTATGAATATCAAGCTGGTTTAAAATAACATATTCAGCACTGCAATCTAATTCATATAAAGAAAACACTCTTAATCATTTAACACATTTAATCATTCATAACATTGCATTACGCAAAGCAAACATGTCCCTGCAGGACAACTCTTTTCTTCTTCTTCCTTCTTCTTTTTTTTTTTTTTTTTTACTGCATATTCATATCCGTAGATATGAACACTGCAGTCTGAATCCAAAGTTGTATTTAATTTTTTCGCAGAAAATTGCCATATAGTTGCTAGAGTGCCTTCTGTGTGAACGCAAACACGCCCCAGGATGGGGACCTAGTAACATGGGATCAGTCCCGGAACACGCCCTGTGTGAACAAAAGGCTGGATCAATGCCGTAAGGGATGTGTCGTAGTGATGACGCTAAAGCTGAGATCGTTTGCCAGCTTATTGGAACGGTACGCGATGCGCTAGCTTATGATAGAATCAGAAAATTTGCACGAGCAAAAACAAAATGAATGTACCAAAATCAAATGATCCCGGGACAAATCCCAGGACAAATTATCAGTAATCGTCTGGAATCTCTGTGTGAAAGGGGCTTATGTAAAGCTAATCAAGTTTATATGAACATGTTCAGGGCCGTTGCTAGCTTGGCAAAAGGTACTAAAATATCTAGCTTCCGGCGGACCGCCTTCCGTATTCAACTTACAAAGAAAGCTTAACTGGCATGACGTATGACGTTGGATGTAGCGTAAGCGTTTTGAACTGCAAGAGGCGTTACACTTTCTGCATATGTTGAATACAGAAAGCGGTCTGGTGGAAGCTAGATATTTTACTTTGTAAAGTTTTAAATATGGATATTTTTCTGTCACAAACCCATCGATTCTCTTCAGAAGGCCTTTATTAACCCTGGAGCCGTATGGAGTACGTTTATAATGGATGGATGCACACAGCCAGTCTTCCAAATAAGGCTGGATTCACATTCCTCCAAACTCAGTCCTGGAGGGCCACTGTCCTGCAGAGTTTAGCTCCAACTTGCCTCAACACACATGCCTGGAAGTTTCTTGCATGCCTAGTAAAACCCTGGTTAGCTGGTTCAGGTGTGTTTAATTGGGGTTGGAGCTGAACTCTCCAGGACAGTAGCCCTCCAGGAGCAGGATTGGATACACCTGCTCTAAACCATAGAGGATGTAGAGCTGCAGTTATACACCTTGTGAAGATTCCCTGTGATGAGGTACAATTGGAACATGAAAATAAGCGTCTTTTAAATCAGTGCTTGTAAACCATTCTTCCGTCATGCCAGATAGAAGAACATCAGTTGCATGCAACATTTAAAAGTTTTTAGTAATATGTTCAGATGAGCAATTGAAAAATGTCAACCTTACCATTTTTGACCTTTTTATCAAAGGAACATTACCCTATTTTCGTTGTGCATATAGGTCTGTATTTTACTGCATTAATTGCTTTAATAGAAATTTGAAGGAAATCGCCATGTTTATCCACCACATACGAGGTGTGCACCGATAGTAAAATTGTTTTTGTCCAATTATATTTCATGTTTTCAAAAGAAAGATCATATATGTCAACAGTAAGCATTTTGGAAAAAGATGGAGACCTGATAAATACACTCACTTTGTCCTAACAGCGATGATTTTTGAATTTATTAGGGCAAGATCTACGAAGTCACAACACTTTGGTTCTGTGTCACGTCCGTAACGTTTTAAAGATCAAGTTTATATCATACAACATACATTTAATACAATTAACTAGAAACTTTCTGTGCAAAGCCAAATAATGAGAGAGAGAGAGACATTGAACGAATCATATCCCGATCACTGTAGGGACGGTCCTTGGTAACCTGGGTGTGTGTGGGGGGGCTAGTGTTGAAATTGTAGCGCATACCCCCTGCTTAGGGTAGTCAAACCTAGGGATCTACTGTTGTGCTGTAGATGTTGTCTTAAAAAGTGATTAACTACCTTGAGGCTGTGGAGTAGGATGCTGGCGGAATCTTTGTTTTAGCATTGAAAAGCCTGAGTGGCAGGCACCTCAAAAGCAAGACTGCGCTGCTGAGTCAGGGATGATTGGGAGGACTCACAGTGTCTTCTTACAATCCTCAGGCAGTTTCACTTTGGCGAGCCACACCTGGCGGCAGGCTGTCAAAATGTGGACGTAAGATGACCCATAGTAAGAAAAGCCACTTGGAGAAAAGTGAAACTGAGGGGTCAACATTTGCTAATTTCAATATACTGGATGTGGCAAGAATTAATCGACAGATTGTGTTCTTTGCGTAGGTTATACAAGTAGTAGACCTGTACCTGTTACCTTTTTCAGTAGCGAGTCTGTGTGACCTTATTTCATAAGTTAATGACATTGTATTTTTTATTTATATTTTTTCTCTCTTCTAAATTAAAGTTTTGGAATTGAGAACACATTGTTGATTTGTATATTCTGATATGTTTATTTTATTTAATTTTTTTGTTTTGTTTTGGGGTTTTTTCCCCCCAAAATGTACGTTTTGGAATAGAGAAAACATTTCGGATTTGTTTATTTTGACTTGTAAACTTTTTTTACTTATATGACTTTTTTCTTGTTGTTGTTGTTGTTGTTTTTTTTGGAAAAAAAATATTGTTGATTTATATATTCTGATTTGTATATTTTATCTTTTGTATATATATTTTTTTTTTGTGAACATATTGTGGTTGATTTAAGTACTGCATGTTAAGATCATCAAAAACTTTCTCTCATGTGATTACTCTAATCCGGTGACAGTGATTTAACTAATTAAGTGTTGTTTTAAATGACACTGAGTGTGTCTGTTACCCACACCCTGATGAAGGCTTATTAGCCGCAATGCGTTGGTGTGCAGTATTTGTCTATATGCTTTTAATACATAAGCCATGATAGAATAAAGGCTTTTTATATTTAAAAAAAAAACCTGAGTGCCATATTTTTTTCTGTGTGACCACATTGGACCCTCAGGTGATGCCAGCGGGGCTGTGACAAGCTGTTCTATTTCTTGAGCACACCCCACCCCAATGGTATCTGCGTCCACCATAGGCATTAGTGTATGAGCATCTTTGACCACTGCTTAGGTGCACTAGTCCCTCTAAGGGTGTTAGAACATTTTTATAAAAGCCTTAAAGGGCACCTATTATGCAAAATCCACTTTTACATGATGTTTGGACATAAATGTGTGTTGGCAGTGTTGGCAACACAATCACCCTACAATGATAAAAATCCACCCACTCCTTGTTTTTTAATCCCCGTTAAACCAAAGCATTCTTATTAGACATGCCGTTTTGATTCTCTGAGCAGTATGACGTCAGGCCGCTGACTGACAGTCCTGCACTACCATAGTTTCCGTCCTCAGTGAGTTGTACACTTTCCACCATTTTCTCTGCACTCGAGCAGCTGTAGCGACAACGATGTCTCGTACACAATCCCGCTGTTCTGTTGTTGGATGTAAGAGTGAACATAAAAGTCTTCATTTTCTCCCAACATCTGATCCACTGAGGACGCAGTGGATTACTTTTGTTTTTGTAGGTAATGCTCCCCAAAATATACTTAAATTTGTTTATGTCTGCGCAAATCATTTCACTCCAGACTGCTTTGTGAATGAGGGGCAATACAAGGCAGGCTTTGCTAAAAAGTTGTTACTAAATGATCTGTACCAACTGTTCATGATCCAGCTTACAGTCTCCAGAGCGATACTGATCATGGTTTACTGTTAGTTGTAATGGGTGCTTTTGTTTAATTCGCTCTGTATGTTGGTGATAATGCAAGTGAGAAGAAAGAGTTTATGGATAAGACTTTAATGCACACTTCTTGTACTGTGTTTTATTAAGCTCTTACATTGATTTTCTGGAGTAAAACTATCTACATACAGCACATATTCTCTGGTTATGTAGGCATCATTGTCCGACTCTGGTTCGAACTGAACACCGCTATTAAGAATTTCTGTTCTGACACATCTCATTCTGTGAGATGAGATTATCCTGACACCGGAGCATGAGCTCTTGAAGCTCCGCCCTCTTCTTGGAAGGGGGCAGGAGGCACCAGATCATTTGCATTTAAAGGGATACACACAAAAACAGCGCGTTTTTGCTCACCCCCCCCCAAAAAGTGGCAATTTTAACATGCTGTAAAATTCAATTCAGTTCAATTCACATTTATTTGTATAGCGCTTTTCACAATACCTATCGTTTCAAAGCAGCTTCACAGAAAATGCACGCATCTACATTACAATTTAAAGTGGTTTGTTATCAGAGGAGACTGTGTCCAAGTTATGTATTTCAGAAATGTACATATACAAAGCTAACAATGTATTATCAATATAATAAATAAATAAATAAATAAGGCAGAGACAATGGGCTATGTGAAATAAGGATACATGTTGTTAACAATGATTAGGGTATATAGAAATTTATCATGGGTGCGTGTTGATGCAGAGCTGCGTTATCTGAAGTCCTCGCAGGATTGGGGGGTCGTCTCTCCACAAAAAATTATCTGTGGGGTATTTTGAGCTAAAACTTCACATACACACTCTGGGGAAATCAGATACTTATTTTACATCTTGTAAAAAAAGGGCATAATATGTGCCTTTAAAATATATATATATATATATATATATATATATATATATATATATATATATATATAAGACATCAGGCTGGGCTGGTTGTGCCAGGTAAGTTGTCCAGCCCTAAGCGAGCTAAAGGCATCTGGAGCACTGCCAAAGTGTCATCCGAGGACAACAGAATTTGCCTTAATTGAACTGAATCCCCTCTGAAACTCCCAGTAGATGAAAGACCAGTTTACACATCCTGGGGAGAAAGTTACACAGCAACATCCACAGCATCCAAATAATCTTGAAAAAAAAGTCAGAAGTATTTGTAGTGAGCACGTCAATTCTGTTACAAGAATCCCATTGCAATTCTGTTACATCTTCATCCTCCTGTGTTGACATTTCAGAAGAAAGGAAAGCAACTGTCTTAGAAGAAGAAGTCTCCTCCGTATACTTAATCTGTGAAGTTGTAATCTTCTTTGATGGGGGGCTGTAGTAAGCTGAACTTGACAGTGATGAATTCAACCGAAGAATAACAACCTATCTCTGTCAGGCGAAAAAAACCCAAAGAGACTGAACGTGGATACCAAAAGCACCCTTTCACATTGGTTTACTGGCGCTGCTGGTATGCAGATTGCTGCCAATGCCATTTGACATTAAAGCTGTAGATGAGTGCAGGATTTGAGTGTCCCATTGTTCGAATGGGAACAACAATCAAATTTGGGTCTCTTCCTCACAACAGTCAGTGCAGTATCATATACACATGCAAAGGACTAAACCGTAACACCTTATTTTACATTGTTACATATGTTACATGTAGTTACTATAGTAATAACTATAACATATGCATATTTACATGCAGCAAACCCAAACCAAACCCTAATTCTATGTAGTTACTTAATATTACTCAGTACTGAAATGTATAATTACAGTGTAACAAAGACACCTTAAAATAAAGTGTAACCGACTAAACTATTGTTGTCATAATGCTCAGAAAGCTGAATTTAAATGTGATCATTTGTGTACCTTGAAATATAAATAAACATAAATATACATCTGTACTAGCCTAGAAGAGACCTACAAATTTTAAATGTCTTTAAATGCATCCTGCATGCAATACATTGAGACTGTGGCCATTTTAAAGCACATCTACATAACCTAAGAATAGTGAACATGATATGAGAAACTGTACATAAGTCTCCATCCCACACGAGGGAGAGCACGTTGTCAGAAATGCTCCTAAACCCAGCATATTTAGAGCAGCCTTGCATCTCTGTGCCAGCAGTTTGATCTGTACTGTCTGAGCTTCAAGATGACGTGTGCCATGTGATTGTGTCACAGAATGGGCTTTATGTTGTTTTCCTGGCTCAGCCTGCGGAATAAGCGATCCAAGGAGGTTTTGTGCCTGTTTCCTTGAAAAAAAGTGCATTTTCAGGAGAAAAGCCTAGAGTGCCAGCCCACATAGAGATGATCTGTGATGTTAAAACCACTTATGACAAAATTAAGTTGTCAGGATTAGACCACGATTAGACATATTTGACAAAAAATTTCAGGATCTGTGAAGGTCAGTGTGAAGTAAAGAATCGTGGGGCAGATCTCTCCTGTTGGGAGATCCTTGTGTGACCCCAGCAAGAGGAAGGCAATGTAAAGTAGAGCCCTCCTGTGGTCTTTATTGGCTGGTGCAGCTTTTTTGGATTATTACATCTTTTCACAAACAGGACTTGATCATAGACACAGCAATAATCATTCAGAAAAGCCATTTATTCCTTTCAGTGTGATGTGTACTTGATTTTTAATGGTGTAAATCATGCATCACCATTGCTGGTAACACTTCATTATGGGGAACACATATTCACTATTAACTACGACTTTTGCTTCAATAAACTTCTAATTTACTGCTTATTAATATTTAGTAAGGTAGTTTTTGTAGCATTTAAGTTTAGGTATTGGGTAGGATGTAGAATAAGGTCATGCAGAATAAGGCAGTAATATGTGCTTTATAAGTTCTAATAAACAACCAATATACTAGTAATATGCATGCTACTAGTTAATAGTGAGAACTGAACCCTAAAATAAAGTGTTACCCTATTGCTCATAATCTGAACAAACCCTAAGTATTACATTTAAGTATTACTTTTCTGCTACGGATATGAATGATTCCTCAGATCAAGCGTCTTGTTAAGGAGGGATGTGCTATTATTTTACTTAGCAAGCATTTTGTAAGAGGGACCAGAATATAAGAGAGACACCCAGAACATACTAGAACATACTAGAACTGCATATAAAATACCCTGGCAACTACCCTGATCACCCTAACAACTACTTACCCTAGACACTGTAAACAATTATACTTGTCAGGACACAGACGGAGGCAGAGGGGTAAGTGAACACAGAAGTTTATTTGTAACAGAGACACGAACACAGGCAGATGGTGGATGCAGGTGAGTAGAGAACAAGCACTTTGAGAACAGTCACTTAGCTGAAGTATAACAGGTATTTCTGATGCAGGTGATGGGATCAACGAGGAACAAGGAACTGGAGACGGAAGACGGCTGGAAGAAGACATGGGACACTCAGGTCAGTAACAGGTAAGGAGTCCAGGTACGTGTAGACGAGACCAGGGAAGTGAGTGTTCATATATTGTCCTTGATGATGAAGTGCAGGTGCGGGTGATTAGTATTCAGGCGACTGTGAACGAGTGGGTGGAGCGTGGAGATCTGGTGATGATGCATTGGTGTTGGTGGGTGTTGGCTGTGACTTCGTGACAGTACCCCCTCCTCTACGGGTGGCTCCTGATGACCGAATAGGGGAAACGACAATGGTGTCTACCTCGACCCCGAGAAGCAGGGCGGTCCGGATGTTCGGCGTGGAGTGATGAGCGAGGGGTCGAGGATGTTGTGACGGTTGACCCAGGAACGTTCTTCTGGGCCATAGTCCTCCCAGTTGACGAGGTATTCAATCTGGGGACCCCGTCGTCAGGAGTCGAGGATCGCCCACACCCGGTAGATGGCCTCTTCTTAAGCGACGTCGGGGAGGAGGAGGTACCGCATCGTCACCAGGATCTGTGGAAGGAGAAGGCATGGGTTCAGTGTGGGGTTTCAACAAGGACACATGGAATGAAGGTGAGATACGATACTGTGCTGGGAGGTTGAGACGGTAGGTGACCTCGTTGAGCTGCCTCTGTATGGTGAATGAACCTATGTACCGGGGACTCAGCTTATGGCAGGGCAGTCGGAGACGGATGTCCCGTGTTGAGAGCCACACCTTCTGGCCAGGTTGGTAACAGGGAGTGGGACCCCTCTTGGCGTCAGCCTGCCGCTTGTGTCTCCGGACTGCCTGCTGGAGATGGACATGAGCTGAGTCCCACACTCTCTTGCACTACTGGAACCAGTGGTTGACAGCTGGAACCTCTGAGGGCTTACCCGACCAGGGGAAGAGAGGTGGTTGGTAGCCCAGGATGCACTGGAATGGGGTGAGCCCAGTGGTGGTCTGCCAGAGGGAATTTTGGGCATACTCTGCCCAGGGTAGAAACTGGCTCCAGCTGTCCTGGTTCCAGTGACAATATACCCTCAGGTATCTCCCGATCTCCTGGATCTTGCGCTCAGTTTGGCCATTGGTCTGTGGGTGGTATCCAGAGGACAGGCTGACTGAGACTCCTAGGAGCTTGAAGAAGGCGTGCCACACTCTGGAAATGAACTGTGGTCCATGGTCGGATATGATGTCTTCAGGAATGCCGAAATGACGGAACACATTGTGGAACAAGGCTTCGGTGGCTTCAAACGCCATGGGAAGACCCTTGAGGGGTATGAGTTTGCAAGCCTTGGAGAATCGATCTACGATTACCAGCACACAGTTGAAGTTATTGGATGGTGGCAGATTGGTCATGAAATCGTTTCCCAGGTGTGTCCACAGTCGGTGAGGTATAGGTAAGGGAACCAGTTTACCCTCCGGAAGCCTCCTAGGAGTGTTGGCAACAGCACAAACTGAGCATCCTCTGATGTAGCGGGAGACATCCTGAGTCATGGAGGGCCACCAGTAGTGTTGCCGCAGGAGTGAGAGGGTACGTGAACTGCCTGGGTGTCCAGAGCCCGGAGATGTATGAGCTAAGTCCATGAGGGGCTGATGGTGGATTGGTGGAACGTAGAGAAGCCCCTCAGGACCTCCTGGCAGAGTGGGTTCGGAGCGGTTAGCTTGGGTAATGCGTTGGTTGATGGACCACGGAATAGGGCTGACGATCATGGCTGGAGGGAGGACAGGTTCAGGATCGGAGCTCTCTGGATTGGGTTGATATAGACGTGATAAGGCGTCTGCCTTGCGATTCTTGGTTCCAGGACGGTAGGAGACAGTGAAGTTGAATCTAGTGAAGAAGATGGCCCAGCGGGCCTGGTGAGGGTTCAGTCTCTTTGCATCTCGGAGGTACTCCAGGTTACGGTGATCGGTAATCACTTCGAATTTGTGGTTAGCTCCCTCCAGCCAGTGTCTCCACTCCTCCAAGGCTAACTTGATGGCAAGAAGCTCTCTGTTCCCGATGTCGTAGTTTTGCTCCGCCGGGGATAGCTTTTTGGAGAAGGCGGCACATGGATGGAGTCGTGGTGGATCACCCTGCCGTTGTGACAACCTGGTGGATGAGGCGTCGACTTCGACAACGAATGGGAGGTCAGGGTTCGGATGAACCAGGATCGGAGCGATGAGGAAAGCTTCTTGGAGCTGCTGGAAGGCATCTCGGGCAGATGGGGTCCAGGACAGAGACTTGGGCCGGCCTTTGAGGAGGTGATGGGATCAACGAGGAACAAGGAACTGGAGATGGAAGACGGATGGAAGAAGACACAGGACACTCAGGTCAGTAACAGGTAAGGAGTCCAGGTATATGTAGACGCAGTTAATGCAATTTAAGTTGAAATGACAAACAATTCAAGTTGATTGTACTTAAAAATTTAAGGCAGCAACTTTTTTACTTAGTATAATACTTTTTTAATAAGTATAGTGTAATGAAGTATTTTCAAATAATTTGCAAATAGTTAATTAACTATTAATAGACTATATACAAATAGTGAGTTATTCATTCATTGCACTGTAATTAATAAAGTGTTATTGTTTAATTAGCTCATATGTGAAGAGTTAAATAATGCTTTTTTCAACAACGTATTAACTGTAAGTAATTCTCACTTTAGATTAGGTCACAGAAAATAGGAAAATGACATTAATTAAGTGCTTTAAACCAACCTTTATTAGACATTAATTGCATTCATATTCAGTACGTGCATAACTATTGGGCAAGTGGATATTCTGAGCATATATTTTTTTCCAAGCACGTTTCCAGTTCGAAACCACATTAATCTTAATTATTACTGAGTATAATCATTTTCAGGTGATGTGTAATTGTTAAAGGGGGCATAACACACACAGTTTCTGCCAATCTCGTGTTAATATTGAGTACCTATAGAGTAGTATTGATTCTTCATATCTCCGAAGAGTCTATAGTTTTATCAGATTTATAAAAGAGAGATAAGCTGTACCGATTCTTTCTAAAAACAACCAAACTCGTGAAGGCGTGCAGTGGGCGGAGCTAAACAGCCACAAGCACACGCACACGCACACGCACACACACACACACACACAATACATCATGGCATTATCCCTGGATATCCCGCCGATTGCCAACAAAACACAGACATTTGATGCAGTTTCACTCACCGCCTGCGGTTTCCACTCATGACCGGGAACAAACAAACACACAGAACTGCAGAACTCCGGAAACACAAACTGCATCCACTGTTTCCTTAATGCTGGGTTATTTGGGAAGCTGAACAATGTTATCTTTCCCTCACAACCAGAAACACACTTCTTTAGTGACATTGTTGATTTCGTGGTCTAAAAACAAAATGCCAGCGCTGCCGATGGCTTCTGTAACCTGAACGAAGCTCGTTGATGGATGTGCTCTTGCTCTCGCTTTGGTTGATGTGTGTGTGCGCACATGCTCATCCGGGAGAAGTGCCCATACAAAGAATTCCGCCCTTTATGACGTCATACAGGGCCATACTCGAAAAAAAACTTTCTGAAACTTGTTTGAATCCTGAAGGAGTGTATTTGGCACAGAAATACTCGTTTTTTGAAACTTTGGCCATGTTTATCATGAGAATCCAACTCTTTAACCGTGTAAATAAGTCAGAATGCAAGAAATGTGCATTAAAAAAGGCAGTACATTAAATGCAGTAATTTTCCAAACTATTAAAGCATGACCATTGGAAAATCAAGTGGTTTGTCAATAATAGTCAGCAGGGTCACAAAAAACGTGAGAAGAAAATGCGCAAATTTAACAGCAGAAGATCTGCGAAGAATTAAGCGTCAAACCACCAGGAACCCTTTAGCCTACAGTGCCACTGTTTTCCAGAACTGCAACCGGTAAAGAAAGGTAAGGTATAGAAAGCTGAAACACGACACCACTTAACAAAAATCACAAGCTGAAGTGTCAAGATTGGGCCAAGAAATACATGAAGACTGGTAGACACTTTCTTCAAACAGTGGTACAAGAAGTCAGCAGCATTCAGAAAGGCCATGATCTTTATGCAGGACAATGCTCCATCACATGCAGCCATGTATTCCACTGATTGGCTTGTCAGAAAAGGCTTCAAAGATGACAGAATAATGTCCTGGCTCGCTTCCTCACCTGATTTGAACCCAGTTGAGAACTCAAATGTGAGATTTAAAGTGAGGGAAAACAGTGCATGTCTTTGAACAGTATCTGGGAGGCTGTGGTGGCGGCATCAGCTTGATCAAGAACAAATCAAGACATTGACTAATTCTATGGATGGGCGGCTCATGAAAGTCATTGAAGAAAAGGGTGGCTATACTGGCCACTGAATACCTTGAAAGGACATACAGATATTATTTTATTTTTGTATTTTGTTTTCTATTTTTTATTTGTTTAAACATTCTTCTTTACTAAAGCCACATTTCCACTGCAGGAACGCTCCCCTGGGACTTTAGGGTGGTACTCGGTCTGTTTCGACCGCAGTAACCAGGGTCTAGATCAGTGGTCGCCAGATCTTTATCTCTGTCCCGGTAGCTACCGATAAATAACCGGAAAATAAGTAACAACACATTATCAAGGCTCGAAATTGCTCCCAAAATTAATTCTCTGCAACATAAAAATTCGCACCGCACAAATCGACCAGCCATAAATCGGAACAGCCCGTAATTTGTGCACCAAACACACAATTAGAAACTGGACGGTTTTTAGTTTATTTTTGGCTGATCTCCATACATGAACTGCATTGCAATCATTTCCCGAATGTCATTTGAGTGAAAATATTACGAAGTCTGTTTTAACAGGACGTAACACGGCCCAGAGATGGGACGCGCTGAAGACGGACCGCAAAGAGGAGAGTGCAGACGCGCAGCAGAGAAAATGCCCTCTGACACGCATTCGAGACGGATTTAAATTTGATCGCTCAAACCATTACAGGAGGTGGTCTTGGAGTGGGACGCATTCCAGACGAAACTGGACAACTGTAAATGCATCTGGTTGTTGAAACCACATATGTAAATTTTACTCCTCCCAACAATGCTAATAAATAAATGTGTGAGAGCGTGTTATGGGCTATATGACATGTTATAGCCAGATATGACAGCGCTACAGCAGCACGCATCGCCACAGACAAGCAGCTGAATATCTCTTCAGCAAACTGACGCAAATGAAAGTGAAAGTTGCAGACGCTCAATACACAATCATCATCATTAAAAGTAAAGAAACTAAATGATCTTACCAGTGCTTATGCCACTCTCTCTCCTATTGCGGTCTTTGATTTTGAAATAAGCTGTTGATCAATAAAATGCAGCTCATATCTGTTGATTTGGGTGATGTGAACTATCGGTACATAAACTTCGGTAGCGTGGGAATTGAAGAACGGATTTATAAAATATAAATATTGAATTGGGGAGGGTTACATGAATGCATCTCTGAATGAAACAGAATAGTGTTGATTATTTTTACAGCGGTACCCAAAGAAACCCTTCTTTTCCATGTGCACCACCTACTGTCAGATATTGAATTTGCATTTTTATTCAGTCCATTTGTTTTTTGTGCAGGTGGGTCTTATGTAACAATTTCACAAAGCTAAAGTCAGACCATTCTGTATTTGCTCTAAGTCTTGAAATTATGCAATAATGTCAAAAACAACTGCTCATGCTACATGTGTGTATCTTTCTTTGGATTGTGATTAAAATGCAGTGGTTGCCTCTCATTTCAAATGGCTAATTTTTTAGAGGCCAGTTTGGCCTGTTATAGAGCAAATACACAACAAATAAATTTGCTTAAACAAAGAAAAAAAATAATCGGCAGCTGGTATCGGAAATAGCCAATTGTCTTGTAAAAAAAATTGAATCGGCCATTAAAAATCTATAGGTAGGTCTTGCCTTTCATCAAGGGTGAGGTCAGGGACCTTTGGCTTGAAAAGGTTGGTGACCACTGGTCTAGATGAAGTTCCGGGTAAAAATGTCCCCCTCAGAAAGTCCCTGCACGCGAGGTAATACTTTTTCAAAGTTCAGGAACTTTCGGGGGTGGGACTTGGGTGCTGAACATGCTGATTGGTTGAGTTCACACAGCATTTTATTTCACCCTAAAAGTCAGTTGTGGTGCTTGCAGTAAGAGTTGTTTGCTATATGAATCAACAATGGAGTTTTAAAAATACGACTGATGGACTGACAACGAGGTTCAGGCTTTATTAAGTTTATATGTGGAGGACGAAATCCAGTGGGCTCTGGAAAGCAGTGCGTCACCGGACTAATCTTCACGGTACTTTAGACCTCGATAGAAACGCAGACAACAACAGGTCTGGGGGAAAAAAGAGTTCCTGGGAAAAAAAGTGAGGCTAGCAGGGGGTGTTCACCCTATTGTCTGTGTGGATCCTAATGCCCCAGTATAGTGATGGGGACACTATACTGTCAAAGAACACTATCCTTTGGATGAGATGTTAAACCGAGGTCCTGACTCTCTGTGGTCCAAAAAAATCCAAAATCGGCCAAATTTTCCTATTGGCTTCTGTCCACCATGGCCTCCTAATCATCCCTAAATACTGATTGGCTTCATCACTGGCTGATTGGTCTCCTCTCCACTAATAATCTGGTGTGTGGTGGGCGTTCTGGCGAAATATGGCTGCCATCACATCATCCAGGTGGTGCTGCATATTGGTGGTGGTTGAGGAGATTCCCCCCTTCTATATGTAAAGCGCTTTGAGTACCCAGAAAAGCGCTATATAAATGTAACATTATTATTATTAAAAAGTTCCTGGGACAAATTGTTCCGGGTAATTTTGGTGGAGATAAATGAAGAAAAGTCCTGTTTAATCTAATTGTCTAAAAATTGTGCACACAAATATTTGAGAAAGTTGTTGTAATTCCCCTGAGGGAGACAAATCTAACTTTTTGTTTTAAACATGTAATTTTCTAAAAACAGGTTAAAATTTGGGACTTTTTAGCATTGTATGTATTCAACAGTAAAATGTATCATTACAAACAAACTGCATAATAATTATGGACACAGTGTATAGTTTATTAATATATTAACTACAGTTTATAAGCTATTAATTAACTCGTTTGCAAATGATTTGTAAGCACTTTATTACACTATACTTATTATAACGTGTTACCAAATGTGTTTATTAGAACGATGGCAAGCTATTACCAAATAATGATTAAATGAAAATATCACTGCCCAATAATATCAACGAAAAGTCTAAAATAAACAAAACATGGTGGGCAACAGCAGAAAAAGGCAAATCAAACAACCTACCTGCAAATAGGAATAAAAAACGTGCTCCAAAAAAACTCAAATCAGCACAACACAGCAAAGAAGGCATTGTGTAAAGCAGAGGAAGACTTTTTATAATTCCCTGCAGGTGTTTTATGTCAGAGTACCACCAAATCCCATCCCGCAGCCAGCTAAAGTGGCACACACCTGCCCTGGCTAACCACTAGCACTGATGGGTTTTACAGAGCCAAAAACCTCTTGCAAATTCTTCATGTATATACAAGAGCTTTTGTTCAGTTTAGCCTTAAACTTTTTATATCATTTTAGAGGCCCACTTGTTTTTCTGATCGAGTGAATAAACTCTGCTTACACTGGGGTCATGAAGAAGTAAAATACATATTTTGGCTTCATATATGAATAATCCTGGTGAGATTATAGTGTCTTAGTGGTCAGAGCTCTTTATTTATTTTTAATTTTTTGGCCAAATTTTTCTGCCTTTCTTTCTCCCGCCCGTTTTCTTTCTTTCCTATTGCTTCAGACTGATGCTCCCACCCCAGGCCTTTTGGCAAAACAGGAATAGACAAAAGTCTGATTTGGCCAGACAGAAAACAGCCGCTGCTCTTGCATGATAATAGCGTGAGTAAGAGAGAAGGCATTGACTGTGTTGTGTCCAGCCAAGAGAATTATGTCAACTACACAAAAGCCAAGCTTATCAGCAGCAGAAGTCTGGCCACGTGGCCGGTACAAGCGTCTGGACCTTGATCCCAGGTACAGAACGCACACTTCACATCAAAGCTGAGGTCAAGATGTCAGCACGCATTCTTCCCTTCTCTCCAGTTCAATTATGTCTTACAAAGCAACGCTAACAGTGCTCTGTTTTTGTAATGGGAATGTGGAGATACTTACTGAGACGGCATGAGCTGTCAACGGATAAAACCTGCATACTGATAAGAAGCTAATGCTGGCTGTACTTGTCACACGAGATCCCTATGAAATCTATAACTCTACTTACTGATTCATGTTTGTGATTACATGAAATGGCTGGAAGGGGGTTTAGGGCAGATATTAATTCTTCAGCTTTTCCATGTCTGAGCAGCCCTTTTTGAACATCAGTTGAAGTATGACCTGTCATAGATGGTTTGAAACTAAAGGCAGATTCAATAACGTTTGTTGTGTTCTACCTTTGGTGGTATATTACAGAAAATGAAAGCGATAACATCTGCCCAGTGATTTAGAGATGTTTGATGAGCTGATACTCTGGCGTGGGATATTCAGTGGCGCTTTTGTAATAAGACCCTGAAATAAAACATAAAACATTTTATCATAGAGCTCCAAACGTGATTAATCTACTTGAGAAATGTCACACTGATTCATGTGTAGTTGATCTTGTGTATTTTACTTTTTTGAATTTTTTCATCAAGCATCATATTACCTGCATATAATTACTGCACTGTAAAAAAAAAATAGTTGAGCTACCTTAAAAAACCTATCGCAATCAACTTAAGTTAATTCAACTAATCCACTCCAGTTAAAATCAACTTAAATACTTTTTTGATCTAACCAGTACCAGCTAATCTTTTGAACTTGTTAAGACAAAAAAAAACAAAACAAGTTGAGCAAATTTGAAAAGATTACCTGGTACACATTAGATGGACAAAAGTATTTAAATTGATTTTAACTGGAGCGAAGGATAGGTTGCCTTATTGCCTTATTAAGTTAGCTCAACTTTATTTTTTTACAGTATGTTGATTTCATCTTCTTTGTTCTTCATCCTCCATGCTCAATGCAATAAGCTCAAGTTAATCAGATTGTATCATAATGTTCAAATAAAATGGTAGAAATATGGTATTTATTTAGCATAATCATCTGTGAAAAAGCTATTATCAGCGACACAATTTTCCATAAATACATGACATTTCTTTCTCAGACATGGAGCGTCTCACCAAATCTGTGTGCTGTTATCCATTTGTTCCGGGTAATGCATTGATTAAATCAAGACCAATGTTTGTTTGAGTCCATGGAACAAGACTCTTGGTCAGGTTTGAGTTTTGGTTTTTCCAACCTATTGCTTAAGCTATGCTCTATAATAAAACAGAGCCTAATAAATGCTCAAATAGCACAAAACTCCCTGACGGCCATTATTCCTCTTATGTGTCCTGTCTGGATAAAACTGTTTTTGATTGAAGGGAAATGAAGAAAACGCTGATGGAGTGATGGCCCCATCAACACTGCATCAGAATGGATTGCATTTTCCGGCACAATCGAAAGAAAACATAACACATAGAAAAAGTAAACGAAATAAAGCCTATCTGCCTCAGACTGCACAATGGCACTCCATCAACAGTTTGCAGCCGATTTTCTACCATGTATTTATGAGCTAATCCACATTATCTGATAGATAAATGGTTTGATTCTGTCATTCCTGGCATGGTGTAGGGATGCAATAAATGGTAGCTTAGTGAGAGAAAAAAACAAGAGTGTTTTGCGAACTGTTAGAATGGAACAAACGTCCACATCACTCACAGTGCAGTGTCAGAGCACAACAATTCATGCTTCATTTGTCATGTCTTTGTCTTGGAGAACTAAACACTCAACCGAGCCCTTTTCCAGCAGAACAGCACCTTAAGCTGATAAATGAACACTTGTGGCTAGTGTTCAATATCCAAATCTGGTCTCATCAGAAGCAGCACAATGCTCAGTGTGGTACTGTTTTAATAACAGGCCAATTTCTCTAACAATACAAAGCATAATGAAAATCCAAATAAAGCAAACAAAACAGATGAGCACTTTCGCTCGTTTATGAGAAACAGGAAAAATATTTCCCTCATGAGCTGATTCATCTTGTGTTTGCGATGTTTGTTTTCTGCTGAGAAGTGGAACATGATAACTTTAACACAGGAGACAGGTCTCCAAGTCACTATAATTTGAAAGCCCAATAAAAGCAGCAAACCGAGTCTTACTATTTAGGGCTGATAAGATGAAGCAAAAACAGCAATGCAAAAACAAACATTTTAAGGGGATTTTTTTTTTTTTTTTATGTATATAGGATCTGAAAACGTTGTGACCCAGATTCAGTCACTGCACCTCCATGACCACTACAGGTCATTGTGTCAAACCATGTGACTGACCACCACTAATAATACAGTGCTGTCTTTTTATAAGGTGTGGTATAATGTGATATAATGTGAAAATGCTCCTCACTGAAGCTGAAAAGGCATAGACATTGACTTTAAAACGAATAACGAATTCAAAAGAATAACAGAAAAAAAAAATTCATTAGATGCAATCACTCATTGTTCTTGCTGGATAACAGGTAAACCAAAGGACAGCACATTGTTTTAGATAAACAGTTAAAATTACAACACAATAGTGAAAGGTGAATAGTGTAAACTCTACAAATGAAAATGAGTGCAGCAAGATAAAATAGCCACGTTACAGTTTCTGATGTGCATCTACAAGCGCATGAAGTTGTCTCAGCAACCGGATACATTGCACGCTGCCCTGAAATGTAGCAGGAAACATGAATGTGCACGTAGAAGCCTCATTCGTTAAGGTATACATATCAGGACATCCTTTGCATCAGTTCTCAGAGCCAATGGGTGGAGCTTCACATCCAGGTGCCCATCTCTGGACATAATGGGTGGAGCTTGAAGATCCAGCTACAAACTTTAAACCTACCAATAACCCTATCCTTAAACCTTGATAATCTAGATAGATAGATATTGGTTGAATTTCAAACATTTCTAAATAAAAGCATATATATCAATGGTGTCCTCACATTTTTTATATACATCAAATGTAAATGTATGTCCCTGTTACAGTTAATTTGCCTAATTAAATAAGCATTACATAAAAAAGAGAGACCAAATACAATTCTATTTTGTATTTTTACACTAAGTTATGGTTTATTAAAACCAAGTTAGTATTTGTATGCATTTTAACATTTATTCCAAAATAATAACTAATATATTATTTGTGATTAATGTTCAGCTTTTCTTTTTAACAGTCAACTTATTTTCAGCAGTCATCAAGCTTGTACACACTGTGTCACTGTGTCACCCCCACTGTCATCACGTTCCCTTTCAGTCGGTCACGTTCAGTCATTCCACCGACGAATTGGGATCACTTCTGGGAGCCCCTATCAGCTTCGAGTGTATAAAGAATGGGCCAATGGCCATTGGTGTGCGAGATTTGCAGTGAATTTACAGTGAATGCATACACAGGGCTGCACTATCTCCCTGTGTTTTGCCACGGTTGTCTTCCTGTGTGCTTCAGCACATTTAAAAGAGCTTTTTTCCCCTAAAAGAGTACACGGGTGTGACACTGCGTCTTTTTCAAGATGTCATTCCACCTGTGCGTTTCTGGATGCGGTCGTTCCCTGTCACCAGCTGACGGTCACAATCGTTGTCTTAAGTGTCTGGGCATTCGGCACACTGAGGCAGCGTTTGTGGATAGTTCATTTTCCCACTACGGGAACTTGACTATCGTGGCGTCACGTACGATCCCTCCAGCCGATATGAAGACAGTCTTCTACAGGCCGTACTTCATTGTACCCAAGAAAGGCGGTGGGTTACGGCCAATCTTGGACCTGCAGTTCTTGAATCAGTCCCTGCACAGGCTACTGTTCAAGATGCTAACGCAGAAACGCATATTCGGGTGCATCCGTCCCCAAGATTGGTTTGCAGTGATCGACTTGAAGGACGCGTACTTTCTAGTCACGATTCTTCCTTTGAAACAGACCGTTCCTACGCTTTGTGTTCGAGGGGCGGGCATATCAGTACAAAGTCCTACCCTTCGGGCAGGACGAGGCAGGACAAGGTCGCAATCTCAACTACCTCGATGACTGGCTGATTCTAGCCCAGTCGAGAGAGCAGTTGTGTGAACACAGGGACATGGTGCTTAGTCACCTCAGCCAGTTGACATGCAGATAATCTCTTTTCTCTGTATGGAGCTGGACTCGGTTAATCTGACAGGTCTGTCCAGTCGGTGTTGAACTGCTTGAATTTGTTCAAATGCAGAACAGCCGTTCCACGGAAACATTTT
Organism: Rhinogobio ventralis; assembly: GCA_039654625.1. Classification (NCBI taxonomy): domain Eukaryota; kingdom Metazoa; phylum Chordata; class Actinopteri; order Cypriniformes; family Gobionidae; genus Rhinogobio; species Rhinogobio ventralis. The sequence goes on from CM077199.1 coordinate 3,298,222, forward strand.
CAGAGGCTCCTGGGGCATATGGCATCCGCAGCAACGCCGCTCGGATTTCTTCATATGTCCCAAGATGGCTATGGCAGTGCGGTTCATTCCGTATAACAATAACACCAAATTGCCGCCAAACTTTCAGCCCGTGGGCGGACCCTTTCTTTTCTACGGGCAGGTGTTCCCCTAGAACATGTGTCCAGGCATGCTGTGGTCTCCACGGATGCCTCTGCCACCGGCTGGGGGGCCAAGTACAATGGGCTTGTAGTTTTGGGTCTGTGGACAGGGCCTCAACTGCAATGGCACATCAACTGCCTCGAGTTGTTAGAAGTACGTCTTTTGCTGGGCCGTCTCATTGGGCCGCTACGAGGCAAGCACGTTCTGTTCCGTATGGACAGCACTGCGACCGTTGCATACATCAACAAACAGGGTGGTCTACGCTCCCGTCGCATGTCACAACTCGCCCGCCATTTCCTCCTCTGGAGTCAGAAGCATCTGAGGTCGCTTCGCGCCACTCACATTCCGGGCCTGCTCAATCATGCAGCCGACGAGCTCTCACGACAGCAAGTGCTTCCGGGAGAGTGGAGACTCCATCCCAGGTGGTCCAGCTGTTTGCCACCCCGGACACGTCACACTGCCAGTTGTTCTACTCCCTGACCGAGGGGACCCTCGGCACGGATGCGCTGGCACATAGCTGGCCCTGGGGCAAGTATGCATTTCCCCCAGTGAGCCTTCTAGCACAGACACTGTACAAAGTCAGGGAGGACGAGGAGCAGGTCTTGTTAGTTGCGCTGTACTGGCCCAACCGGACCTGGTTCCCGGAACTAGTGCTCCTCGCAACAGCACCTCCTTGGCCCATTCCTCTGAGGAAGGACCTTCTGACTCAGAGACAGGGCACCCTATGGCACCTGCGTCCAGACCTCTGGAAATTCCAGGTCTGGTCCCTGGCTGTGGTAGACACCATCACTTCTGCTAGAGCCCCCTTTACAAGGTGCCTCTATGCTCTCAAGTGGAACTTGTTCATCGAGTGGTGTTTTTCTCGACGAGAAGACCCCCGAAGATGTTAGATCAGTTCTGTGCTTTCCTTCCTGCAAGACGGGTTGGAGCGAAGGCTCCACCCTCAAAGTGTATGTTGCCGCTATCGCCGCACATCATGATGTAGTTGATGGTAAGTCTTTGGGGAAGCATGATCTGATCGTCATGTTCCTGAGGGGACCGAAGAGACTAAATCCGCCTCACTCTATACGCTCTTGGGACTTGTCTCTGGTGCAGTTAAAAATCTTGTCTTGGAAGACAGTGCTCATGACTGCATTGGCTTTCGTTAAGAGGGTAGGGGACCTGCAGGCATTTTCAGTCGACCAATCGTGCCTGGAATTCGGCCCCGATATGTGCCCAAGGTTCCCACCACTCCCTTCCAGGACCAGGTGGTGAACCTGCAAGCGCTGCCCTCGGAGGAGGCAGACCCAGTCCTAGCTTTTCTCTGTCCCGTCCGCGCTCTGCGGGTATACGTGGACATAACGCAAAGCTTCAAGACCTCAGAACAGCTCTTCATCTGTTACGGAGGCCTGTAACTTCACCTGCAGGTGTTGCTGTTGGACAGTGTTACTTTATAATAATTTGTGACTTTTACAATTTTTTAATGTCACATTCTGTAATATTTGCATTGTTTTATTTTTGTAATATCAATTATTTAATATCGACTGCCTCGGAGGAGGAAACGCCCCTGATACAATATAACATTTTCCCGGTATGATAACCGGCTCAGAAAATATCACGATTTCAGAGTATACGGTACAAATGCGTTATGACAAACTTAAAACCATTTGTTTGTTGTGTTATTCAAATTTCGATATTCAAAATCATGTCTAATCTATTAAATGTAATAATTTATTATGTATTAGATTAACAGCTTATTTTATCATGAATAATGTATTAAAAATGTAAAGATAATAGAGTCCTATGAAATGTATTTTATTCATTTTTATAGATTCTGTGTTTTATGATTTAATGCAAATATATGATTAAAAATGATGGCAATCAAATACATATATAAAACTTCAACACTTTGATTAATGTTTTAAAATCTAATAAAATGAAAATGAAACCTCTTATCCTCTTATGATAAAAGTTGGGATTCATATGGCCTTATGTCATAAACGGGGCATACCTTTATCTGCATGGAGGGATGGTGTTAGGTCTTTTCGCTGTTAATGTTTTTTTTTTCTCTCCCCGAGTCTTTCTTTTTTAACTTTCACTTTCTTAGTCATGTTCTATTGTTCACGCCGCACACCTTGTCCCAGTGTTCCTGTGACGTCAACGACCAGCTCACCAATACGGCCGGTGCCCCGTGGAAAAATGGAGATTAGACACCACTCGAGAGGCCCTAGACACTGTGAACTTTGTTCTGTGTGACAGCCTATTTAATGCCTGTGTATAGTGATTCTGTGTGTCCCGTGTGTTAGTAATTGTGTGTAACAGGCTTGTGTACGGTCTCATCTCCATTTGTTCTATCTTTACTAATGCGCTAGTCATATCCGAGGTTGGAGAAAGGGACAGGTAAGGAAGTTGCACAACATACATTGTGCACACACAGGTATTCACTCTTTTGGTTGTTAGGTTAGAGAATGGGCCATAAGTTAGTGTTTATTTTGTTTAGTTTATTTCTTTGATTTGGAAGCCACCCACATTCTTTCTCCAATTCTCTCACCTTGTCTCACCTTTTGTGGTTTATGTTTGCCAGCTGTGTTCTTTTTGTTTTGTCCACCCTGTATACATCTATATTATTACTTGTTATTTTTTATTTAACCCCTTGCCTGTCACCCCCCTCCATATTATTAATATGGAGATATAAAGGTTCAAACATTAAAAAAAAAAAAAAAATATTAATAATATATATTTAAATGTATAAAAATATTATGTGAATGTAGTATAACAACTTATAACCACAACTAAAGTGAAGCAACAAGTGTGGTCATGCTTCATTTCAAATCTGAGGATGAAATTTTATTAAGCATATTGTATGGCATGTCATGTGAGTTTTTAGCGAATGCTAAGATAAGATGCTATCATTATGTTATTGGCCTGTAAAACACATACTTGCAGTCTACTAACTAGTCTTTCAACTGCTTAATTCATACTCTATTGTTTTCACTCAATACTTTTCACACGTTTCTCACACTGGGGACACTACATTTTCAAATAAATATCCAAATAAATTTAATTACTAAACTAAATTAACTATGTCAACTACATTACTTGAATATATATGATAATTGAAATGAGCTAGATGACATCACCGTTTTCTCCAGAGTGGCTGTACAGCCGAATCAAATTCTGTTGCATTATTTTCCTGTTTAACACTGTGAAGCTGCTTTGAAACAATTAGCATTGTAAAAAGCGCTATATAAATAAAGGTGACTTGACTTGGCACATCTGTCATGAATGACTTAATCCTCATTATTCTTTTATAGTAATTATTTTGTTTGTATTATATCCATTATAGCCTATTAAGGCATTCTGAAATGGCCATCAACCCCACATTCATCCCACTTTACATTAAAACCTACTATCTGAAGTCTTTCTAGCAAACAGACAAACAAAAAAATGCATGCTTTTGGTACCTTATGTCAAATAAAATATAGCTCCTGGCATTAGAGCTACAGTTAGCATCAAGCTACATAACACAAAATAAAAGATTCATATTACACTTTAACTTCAAACTCCCTTTAACCCCTTAAGCCCTGAAGGTATTTTTAGAGTTTTTTTTGTCTGAGTGACATACACAACTTTAAAGACTCATAACTCCAAAACTATAGCAAGGAGAGTCAAATGGTAGGTATCATTTGTTAGCAAACTTTTTATATTTTTAGAAAATATAATATATAAAAAAATATATAATTTTATTACATTTGGACAATCTAATGTTAAGAAACTGCTGATAAAAGACAAACATTTATATTTTTAATAATTGTACAAATATTTCTTATTTGACATGCAATAACTCAGGAAGGAAATAAGGTAGCATGAAAATTCTTTTTTGGTGATGTTCCCCTATATGTGGTCTGCATCTGGATAATTTTGTGGTGATATCATAAAGTAATCAAAAATTACAGCATTTGGAACAAAGGTAGCCTTTTTGTTCAGTCATTGACATTTATAAAACTGTTGTTTTCTGAGTGACATACACAAATTTAAAGACTCATAACTCAAACTATAGAAAGGAGAGTCAAAAAGTATGTATCATTTGTTAGAAAACTTTTTATATTTTTAGAAAATATAATTTTTCATTACATTTAGACAATCTAATGCTGTGAAACTGCATCAGACAATGAAACTGCTGATAAAATACATATTATATTATTACAATATTATTTATATTATATTATATATATATATATATATATATATATATATATATATATATATCATTTTAAAGCTTAGAATCTCAGCTTTCCAATGCATCTATCCATTTTCCAATGCATCTATCCAACTCTTAACGAGCGCTGAGTCATCTAAATCGGAGGGCGCCACCTAACGGCTATGAAAATGAATTGCCATATTTTTCAAAACTGCATTGATCAACACAACATCCGTGAGGAATATCTCATGATCGACGCAATGGATTATGTTGATTTTGGACTCATTTCAATCGGTAGCATCAACTGTAAGTACTGATGTGCCATTTTTAACGATTGGAGCATGTTTCATGAAGTTACCAGTGTAAACGCGACTTTAGAGCTACAATTGTTTATTTAGCTTAAATGTGCACCTGTCAGGTTATAATGTGTTATAACTCCATGAGTAATAACTTCCGATCCGAGTGACGGATTATGGTGACCTTGGTCTCTTTTTAATCATGAGAGTCTGCTGTAAATAAGAATGTGCCATTTTCAACGATCGAAGCATGTTTCATGAAGTTACAAGCGTAAATGCGACTTTAGAGCTACAATTGTTTATTTAGCTTATGTGCTCCTGTCAGGTTATAATGTGTTATAAATCTATGTGGGATTATTATTTTACAATCTCTGTGACGGATTATGGTGTCCTTGGTCTCTTTTTAATCGTGAGAGTCTGCTGAAAATAAGGATTTTTAACAATGTTTCATTAAGTTACCAGCGAAAACGCCAAGTCTAAGCAACTGTTATTTTTATACTCCGCTCATGTGCGCTATATAAATGTAATTTGTTACATTTATATAGCGCTTTTCTGGGTACTCAAAGCGCTTTTACATATAGAAGGGGAAATCTCCTCAACCACCACCAATATGCAGCACCCACCTGGATGATGCGACGGCAGCCATATTGCGCCAGAACGCCCACCACACACCATCTTATGGTGGAGAGGAGACAGAGTGATGAAGCCAATCAGTATATGGGGATTATTAGGAGGCCATGATGGACAGAGGCCAATGGGCAAATTTGGCCAGGAGGGTTACACCCCTACTTTTTTTCCAAAAGACATCCTGGGATTTTTTGTTATGACCGCAGAGAGTCAGGACCTCGGTTTAACGTCTCATCTGAAGGACGATGCTTGTTACAGTATAGTGTCCCTATACTGGGGTGTTAGGACCCACACAGACCACAGGGTGAGCACCCCCTGCTGGCCTCATTAACACCTCTACCAGCAGCAACCTATTTTTCCCAGGAGGTCTCCCATCCAGGTACTGACCAGGCTCAGCCCTGCTTAGCTTCAGTGGGAAACCAGCCTTGGGCTACAGGGTGATATGGTTGCTGGTTTTACACATAGCGTTACAGAAGAACCAACCGAAACAGTATCATTGTGGCGTTTTTTCCTTTCCTTTTGATTTTTGTTTTCCAATGGACCTTCCCACAGTCCAGCTTCTGAGCCGGAATGACGAGGGAGCCTGGAGGACTCCTAGGGCTGACGGATCCCGGTGGATCTGAGTAAGCACAGAGCCGGGGCAGAACCGATGGGATGACAGGCCGAGGTGGATACATGGGCCTAGAGGCTTGAGGTATCCTCATCCTCGTGCTGAGCTGGTGATCGTAAAACCTGAGGCGAATCCATTGGGCCACACAGAGTTAGCGGCACGGGCAGGACGAAGAGAAGAACGACACCAGTGGAGCCGACAGAACCAGTGTAGGAAATGGGATCAGGAAGTCGGGCGGGAACACTAGAGGAGGATTTCTGGATGGGACTGGAGCATCCAGATAGCCGGACGGGACCGGCGTAGACGACTCGAGGGTGGGGACTCAGGTGGAAACTGGATCCGCAGACCACAGATCTATAAGGCAGTGGTTCTCTGAATGGGGCATCACCCTGCTGGAGCTTCCACCATCAATATTCCACCAGCGGCTGATTCTCACAGGTGCTGGTAAGTCCATATTTTACATTTAAGGTCCTGTATTCTGTCACGAGTGACTGTAGTCACAACTCTTAAGGTTAAGGAAATAACAGTTTTTAATAATGAATGCAACTCGGGAGAACACAACCACATCAAGCATAGATGATAGAGGACAAGGATCTAAGGATAACTCAGGGCTTCAGAGTAGAACAGATGTGGGGAACTATTTAAAAACCAATGAGACTAATTAGTGAACTAAGGCAAACAAAATCACAGAAACTGACAATACATGTTGCAATAATCTATTCACAATTTGAATGAAAATTTATATTTTTCATGCTACTAAAAGGTCCAACAGCCACATATAGACTGAGTTTCAGGAGAGACAACCGCATTTAAATGCAGAGTGAATCTGCTAAAATATCCCATATATTATATGACAGTGAAGTTGTAAGGCTCAGGTTCTAGGAAGATTAAGATGATGATGATGAATGTAGCGTCTGGAGTCTCTCTGGACAGGATCAAAGATGAGTCGATTCCACTATAAACGTCAGAAAGCCTTTTAGCCGTATATAAATTAGGTTCCGGTACTGAAGAGTCTGAGGAAGATGGCATCATGGACAGTTTTGTGGCTTGGCTGAGGTAGAACAGACAGCACCGTTAGAATCCTGTGAGAACTTCAATCAGGACGCAATCTCTCCTCCTACCCCCCCCCCCCCCCCCCCCCCTCACTCAAAAGATAAGGGGGGGGCCTAGACACACAGGCTCCTTCCAATACACAGACACAAACATTTTCTTTATGTAACTTTAATTAAACTATCCCAGAATGTATATGATGATTCCTGTGTGTACGCATGCTCCCTATGTCATTGCCAACATAGTCATGATGTACGAACAATGTAAAGTCATGTAAGATGCTTGTATTCATGTGTAAGAATGTATCTCTGCTCTAATATCTCCCAGTCATACTGTGTTTGATATCTAAATATTCCTCTCTCTTTCTCTTAACCAACGGTGCACAGTAGATGATTATGAAATGCATCACATTATGTTACCCCCCCTTTTGAGTAGAAATGTACCAAGTATGACACCATCATAAATTAGGCAAATGAGGTCATAAACGGAGACAAAGAAAGTGTTCTCCCGCCTAAAACTCCCATATCTGATTGGTCATTTCAGAAAAGATGGGCGGATGTTAATGTTTCTTTAAAGGACAGTAACACCAACATATCTTTGCTCAGTCGGTGCAGTCGATAAACAACCCTCTTATCATCTCGGCTCGTCCCCTGGCCAGGCGGCTTCGGGCCTGGCTTGGCGGCTCAGTCACGTGGGTTGGTTCCTTTGAAGTCGGCGCGCTCCGCAGCCAGGCGGACAGGCAACGCGCGCCATCCCAGCGCGCTCCATCTCAGCGCTCAGTCGTCTTCTAAAACTCCGACGAGACAATCTTCTTTTCCTCCCCTTTTCGGCATTCGCTTCAACCACCTTCAAACTTCCCGCGGATCGAGAACGCTCCGGAAGGACCAAAAGAGAACACACTCCAGCTCAAAGAACGCTCTGAGAAGACTCACACGCATTCTTTATACTCAGCACAAAACAACCCATGCAAGTATAAATTCCATCGAAATTTAGATGCGTTTTAAGATGTGTACCCCTGTTTAAGGTGATATTATTCGTTGCTGGCTCTCGTGGTTATGTTTGTGAAATTGCCATTCCTGAACCTTTCCTTCCTCTCTTTCATTCTCTTCTTTTCATTCTCTTTCGTTACTATTCGTTGTTCTGTATATACATGTATTCTTTGTTTTAGTCGTATGTGTTCGTAGTATCAATTATTAAAACCATTGTATCCACGTTCGATTGTCATTGTTGCCGCTCACAAGGCATGGTCACTTTAATGTTCCGATCTAGCTACGAGCTCTCAAGTATCTTTGAATACTTTAATTAATATCCTAATAGTTCGGAAAGTTTATTCTTCGTGACCAGAAGGATAATCTTCCCGAAGATTTGATAAGAAAGAATAAAACTTTGTGAGAACTGATAAAGGATTGTAGTACTGTTCGTTCGTTAAATGAACGGATCAGATGAATTTTGAATTAATTCTAATTCAAAGGTTATTCTGTAATGATTTAATATATATTCGTAGTTAATTGCAACCCATTGTCGTTAACTATAAATATATTGCATAAATACCTAGGTTAGGTATTTCCCTTTTTGGGTGATTTGGAGATTTATAATTTAATCATAACCCGTTGCGATTAGTTATAAATAATTAAACATTAATAATCATAATTCCCTTTTGAGCTAATTTAATTTATTATTATTATATGCAGCCGAGTCGCTACATTTTATGGTGGAGAATGCAGGCACATTTTAAACTTTGTTTTGTGAGCAACGGTGTCAGTTTTATGTGTATATTACTGGTATTAATTTTTGTTTGTGTATGCGCGCTTCAGAAAGTGAGAGAAGTCGCAACGCGACGCAAACTCACATATCTGATAACTGGCCTAAAATGGCCCAAAGCTGATTTCAGCCCAGTTAACAGCTGCTATGTGTCAAACATTTGAGTCACTGTTAATTGCTTAAAATAAACTGCAGTTCATAATATTAAAACTGTTTCTGTGAAAGAGAAGGAAACCTCTTTACAGCACAGTTTAATATTTTCAAAACCTGTAAGAACGAAGAAATCTTCTTTCAGTGTGATAAATGTTGATTTGAGCGATGTTCCTCATTTCATCTTAGTGAAGGCCTCACTAATGTATCGTAGTTGATTTAATTGCGTCGGTGTATTATTCAACTAAGCGATCTCACTCCTTTAGGTTAAACTTTGGCGTAGCTAACCAAATGCTTATACCTTATACAAATCAATCAGAAAAACTGCTGGCCAGTGTCCGATTGATGGGTAAATGGGAGTATTTATTTTTAAACCTTGATCCAGTTTAAAATTTGTAACAGAAAAAAAAAATATTCTGTTCCATACATTTGTGTGTGCATGCGGAAAAAGAATTCCGGCCACATATTCTTTGTGTACAAATTGGCACAAAAAGGAGATTTGAAAATAAATTCTCTTCTCACTCGTGATTGTAAATCGCCGCGTTTAGGAAGAAAAAAAAAACTTCCTCTCTTCGGACGCTTAAATCACTTTTTATTTTTTATTTTTTATTTTTTATTTTTTTATTTTTTTTATTTAAAGTGTCGTAATACCTCTGACTAACACAAGAGGGCAGCCTGTCAGGTGTTCAGCACCTCTCAAATTACGCACACCCCCACCCACTCCTTGGTGTGGACTCAACTACGCCATCTTGTGGGCATCTGTGGATGTTTCTTTCCTTCCCTCTATCTCGTTTGTCAAAGTGAACTATCTTTTCCGCTATTTTATTTGTTTACTATTATAATCATTTCAATTTCTTTCCTGTTATTACTGTTATTTTAAATTGTTCAATCCTCTTGTTTTGCTGACTTCTCACACTTATTTAAATCCGGTTTAAACTAAGTTTAAACATGAATTTAAATTAAGTTCTCGGTTCAGCCATTAATGTTACTTGGTGGGAGCACGCCCCTATGTGACATTCTCGGCTAAGTCAGTTTTCCTCCTTTTCTCCTGTTGTTTTAATTTGAATTATTTTGATTCTATTTTCCCTTTTAGTTATTTGATTTCACTCCCAATTTATCATTACCTTCCAATTGGTACCATTCTAGTACTCCGCACTTATTTAGATTTTAGTTTAGACAAGTTTGAACTTAAATTTAAATTAAGCCTTCTCTTTTCAGCCTGTGATAGCCACTTATCAGTAGCACGCCCCCTACTGGGTGTCCTCATATGGGTGGGCATTCCTCTCTCTTCCCCTTTGGCTCCGTTTTCTGAATGGATTTATTTTGATGTCTCCCTTTTTCAAGGTTATTCAGATAATTACCATTATTTTCATCATTCTTTTGTGTTTTAGCACCGTTTGGTAAATAATCCTTTACCTATCTTACCATACCTAACTATTTAAATTTGGTGTAAACAAGTACTAAGCTTAAGTTGACGTTAAGTCTCACTTGTTCAGCCAGTTGTGTACTTACAGGTAGTACTTCTCCTAGTACTTGGTGGTGAAGTGACGGTTACCTTCTGGTTGGGTTTCGAGGGGTGGAGTCACCTGGCCGGCGTAACTGACAGTGGCCGTGTGTGAATCTCGGGCACCTCTGTCCTCGTACCATTGGTGGCGGCACGCAGCCGACATCAGCAATTTGGGCACTCCAGGGAGAAGTCAACGAGTCCAGCTGACCACCAGGGCAATTTTGGTTAATTACTCTGATCCACCCATTTGGACTCCAAAGGGGCCTCAGAGGAAACCCAATTTTTGACCCTGCAGACTGGCCGTTGACCCGCCTTACCTGAGTGCCACCCAGTTGTGCTAAGAGTCACAAGCTGTTTGAGTGGGTGCACCGTGGTAGAAAGGGGACGAGGATCCGGGGACACCGCAGTCGAGTGTCCAGGGACCGCCGGTGAGATTGACTTCACCGCCGATTCCCCTCTGAGTGACCTCAATTCACCCCAGGCATAGTAAATCAGGTAAAGCCCATTCACTTATTGCAAGCCATAGAATATACATATTCCCTGGTCATTTAAGTGTTTGGCCCAACCTTCCTGTCTTAAGCCATACCATCCCCCTAGGTTTTATAGCTCAACAGCGCCTCCCACTCGCTTGGCCCTGTCATAAACCCTAGCATTGGTATTAAGCTGAGACCTTTTCCCTCTATATCTCTTCTTATGTTCTCATTTTTGTTTCATTTTTATTTCATGCCTTTTCTTTTAGTTATTTTCGGTTATTTTGTTTTGTTCTATTTGCTTTCCTTTAATTTTGTTTTCTTTCTTTAATTTTGTTCACCTAAAGACAGAACCTGTAAGAGCCATCAAGGAAAGCTGAATAATAGATTGACGACCCAGCAGCCAGTGTCAGTAAATGACCCAGTAGGCTACCGCACTGTCAAAATTGTTATTTAGATCCGACACTTACCCACACAAATCGGCCCCACCTGGCCGCTCACGGCCAAGACAATAGGTGCCCGGCCTAGATTTCACTAACTGTCTGAACCAGTTAGTCAAAATTACACACACAAATTAAATAGTCACACATTGCTATAGCTCGCTAAAACCCTATACGGACTTGCATTGGCCTCTTTTGTGCTGTCTTTCTCTTGCCTACAGCCCAGTATGTCCCGTTCATCCAGCCCCACTGACCACTGGGATCACGTCGAGACCTGGTTGACCGCCATGACGACTGCGTTCCTGCCTAAAGCCGCCGGTGACCTGCAGCACCTGAGCCAAGAACAGCTGGACGACGACTTGAACCGGCTGATGGCCCACGATCCAACCCAGAGCCACAGCCACAAGGAATGGGCCAAGATCGTCGGGGGCCTCACTCACAACCTCATCGTCCAGGCACGACTCAGCGAAAAGAGCAACATCCACCTGGAGCAAGAAGCAGCAGCACTGAAGCTCCAGGCTGAGGAGGCCCGGAGGAACCAGGCCCACGCACAGAGTCGTCTAGATCAACTACTCCTCGAGGCCCAGGACCGGCACGAGACAGAGGATGAAACGGACCCACAGCTTCAGGAGGAAGTGGAGAGACTTCAAAATGCCCTAGCAGACCTTCGTGTAGATACAGAGCACAGAGAGCAGTTGGAGAGAGAATCCCAAAAGGAACTAAGGGAAAAACTCCAACAAGGTGAAGCTCTCCTAGCAAGAGCAGAAATTGAACTGAAAGAAAGGGACGGCAAGGCCATAGCCTGTGAAAACCACTTGCAAGCGGCCCGTGCCCAGATCCATGATTTGGTTCAACAAAAAGACTATTTAAAAGAAGAACTTGCAGCTGTTCACAGAGAACTTAAGTACGCTTACAGACTGCAGAGTGACCAGAAAGGGGAAACACACACCACAGAGTTTCCCCTGACAAGTGGGCCTATGCCTCCCCGTCAAGAGTTCCGAGCTCAAAAGGGGGATGAAAGCCCACTGCTCAAGATCCCCCATCAGCAGCAAAGGGGTGGGAGCCTGCCCAGAAAATCTGTGCCCCCAGTCACGCCATGGCTCCCCAAGAACTCTACAAGCTGGCCAGAAACATCCCAACTTTCACCCCAAACCCTGCAGGAGGCCACGACGTGCACGCCTACCTGCAGGTCATAGACTTTCACCTGCAAACTATGGCTAACGTGACCACATGGGACAGACTTTATCTCCTTCGAGGTACGTCCAGCCGTGAGGTGCGGAGTTTCCTCGATCGGCAACCCGAGACTGTCAAATCAGACTACCAGCAGCTGCATCAGGCCCTGATTAGAGAGTTTTCGGACCCTGACTCAGACCAAGGGATCATCAGCACCATGGACTTGAGACAGGGCCGACTGGAAACCCCACAGGCCTACTACAACAGACTCCGACAGGCCTACTTTGGAGCACAAAACGAGCCAGGTATGGAGGAAGACTTCAACTTCAGAACTCTATTCCTTCGAAATCTGCATCCAATAGTAAGCCATCACTTGGGAGTCCTGGCCTGCCCACGTAGCATGTCCACCCGACAGCTACGGGACTTAGCCCATAAAGCTTATGCCAAGCAATAGACTGCTTCTGAAAAGACTGTGAGAAATCCAACAATTTGCCCCGTCTCTGACCACCGTTCAGAGCTGGCTCTAGAGGGCGCCCAGCAACACCACAGTGACAGACTTTTTAACAGAGAGTCAAGACTGTTCCAAGCCAGCAGAGAGCAGCACAACCGGGATGGTGCCCGTCCTAAGCACCAGACCAGGCACTCTGAAAGATTCTGGGACAAGCCACGTCAGTCTAACCACCCAAAGGGTGGAGCCACGTGGGATGCCAGCCGACGGCCCAGAAATGGACGACCTTCATCAACCAGAGCATCCAGCCCAGATGGCCAGCAGCGGAACGGCTCGCAACACGCCCCGAGCAAACTCAAGTCTGAGCACCCACCAGAGCAAAACAGTGCAGCTTCGTCTGAGTCAGCAGAGATCCTGAGGATTCTGAAAGAACTCATTCAGAAGAAACCTCGCGAGGGAGACAAGAAGGACAGGCCAGACTCCTTATGACTAAGTGTAAGGCCTGCACCCAACATCCTTCCTGACTGCCCTCCGACTAAACCAAGCACCCAAAGCACTGCGCACCAGTCACAGTCCACAGAACCAGACAACTCATTACCAAGTGACAGCGTCGCCCAATCACCTCAGCTGACAGCTGCACTTCCTGATCAACACAACGCAAGTCATCACGCCAACAACCAAAATCCCAAGGTACCAGAGAGTGCTGTTTTGGTTGTCTGCCTCCCTAACGAGCCACATGATACCATCCCTAACTGCTTACCGATCACCACACAAACCCCAGAACCAAAACTCCTGGGAAACCTGATCGAAAAGGGAGTGGCCAGAAAACTATATCTAGCCATCACATTGGAGAATGAGGTGAGACTTGAAGCCCTGGTCGACACAGGAGCTGATCTCACTTTAAGATCATCTCAACTCCGAATTGAAGCTAAGAGACAAAATCGAACTTTGAAATCCCAAAAATGTGAGCTAAATGTGCAGTCATACAGCCAAAATGAGATCCAACTTGAACTGATCGCTCCCATCCATCTAACGATTGGTCCAATGAGTCTGGTACACCCTGTGTACATCTCACCAATGGACACATACCCCCTTCTCGTCGGCAAAGATCTGCTAGACCGCTTCGAGCCCCTATTGGACTTCAGACAGCTGAAAATTTGGGCTCAAGTGCGAGAACCTCTGCCTCTCCAGCCGCCCAGATCACCTGAGCCAGACTGTCAGGCCACAGAGGTCACGAGAAACCTTGCAGCCAGCCACGAGAACACTGTCTCAGCACCAGAGCAAAGTTCAAGTTCGCTACTCTGCACTTTTCAACTCACCATAGACTCTGACTGTCACTTCCCCAAGGTCATGACTGACCTCCAGCTGAATGATGTAACATCTACAGACATCATGCTCGCACTATGGGCAGACAACTCAGCCATCAGCCTAGCACTGTTCAAAGCCCTCATGGAAGACACACCAGACCTTCCGTCTGCCAGCAAGCACACCCGCTTCCCCTTGGACTCCTGCCTATCAACCATGGTAACTACCAAGGGCATCTGTGCTTTGAACTTGAAATGGAATGACCGGTGCCTCACTCACTACTTCCTGGTCCTTCCAGACCTGCCGCATAATGTCTACATAGGAGCAGACATCTTGATTCGCCTCAAGGCTCATGTGGATTTTATCAATGAGGTGGTGTGGGCCCCACCGACATCACAGCCACCTGTGGTTCCTGTCAACCCTGAAAACCTCCTGTCAGGCCAGACCATTCCAGAAGTCTGCACCTTAATCAATGAACAGGAAACCACAGTACCAGCTTACACCAAAGGGGTCGCTGTTCGGCTCAACATACGATGTGGCCAAACACTAAACCACATGCTGGGCTTCTTCCAACCTTCACCCGAATGTGTGGGATTGGACTCAGTCTGGAAGCCACACCACTCACTGAACTGTCATCCCGTGTAGTCTACATCCTGTTCAACAACTGCACAGCAATGGACATCAGGATTCCCAAGGCCTACCGCCTGGGATGGCTAGTGAGTCACGACTTCCATGACTTTGAACTCACCTTACCAGTCATTGGTCCAATCCCATCTTCGATGACCCCAGAAGGGAGCACAGACAACACAGTGTTCACAGCACCCTTCAAAATCATCTCCATCGCTTCTGTCATGCCGATGGCCAAAGATCAAGTGTGCAGAACAGAGCTGACAGAGGACCAACGTCTTGCAGTATACACAGTCACTAGCCAGCCTGCCTCCGAGACTGATGACAGTGCCGCACCTCTGACTGCCAACACGACAGGCGACACAACAACAGAGGAGCCGTATCCAGGATTTGAGACACAAGTCCAGCAAATCCTGAAAGAAGCAGATGCCATAAAGGACGATGCAGAACGCGAAGAACTCAGACAAGTCTGAGCCCACCCACCCACCCTTAATGTTGCAGCGATAACCCGCAGCAAACGACCTATTCCTGTGATGGTTCCAACATCACAGCCGCTTGCGCCGGCTCCACAAATTTCCAACAACGACATAGCTGACATGCAAGCCTCTGATTCTGCCATATAAACTATGCTAAACCACCTCTCAGACCCCTCCAACCACCCTATTACTACGTCTGAATTCACTGCTGCCTCAGGCCTCAGACGACTGCATGACGTCAAACACATGATGCGTGGGAAAGACAACATTCTGTGGTATGCCCCTGAGGACCTCACAGCGCAAAGGCTTGTGGTGCCACATTGCCAAAGGGGGGTCATGCTAATGTATGCCCACGATGCACCATGTGCCGGACATCACGGTACCAGAGCCACTTACGAGACACTGAAACAAGTGGCATACTGGCCGGGCATGCAGCAAGACGTGGCAGAATATGTCAGTGAGTGCCTGGTTTGCTGCCAATTCCAACCAGCAAACCCAAACCATAGAGCCCCACTGCAACGCAGAGGAGTCACATTCCCATGGTCAGACCTCCAAATAGACTGGGTAGGACCCCTGCCCAGATCGACGAGGGGCAACGAATACTTCCTCACGGTTGTGTGCCAGTTCACCAAGTGGGTAGAGTGTCTTCCAGCACCAAACGACACTGCCCAGACCACGGCATACCTCCTGATGAACCACATCTTCTCCAGGTTCGGACTGTTACTTAAAGTGAACTCGGACAGAGGCACTCACTTTACAGCTGAGATCATGCAGCAGAGTTGTAAACTCCTGGGAGTACAAGCTCAACTGCCCATCAGCCACCATTCCATCTCGTCCAGCCAAGTGGAACTAACAAGTCGAACTGTAGTCAGCATGCTGAGAAAGTATGTGTCTGCCAACCAGCAAGACTGGGATGGGAAACTTCCTTTTGTGCTCATGGCCATCAGAGCCACCCCGCATGAATCAACTCGTATGCCTCCCTTTGAACTAATGGCTGGGCGGCAAATGACACTGCCGCTGCACCTGCTGTATCAAACGGGAGACTCCAGCCTTGTCACAGCCTACACCACTCACCAGTATCTTGATGAACTACACCGGCACCTGAGAGCAACCTTTGCTTTCGCCCAGCATTGACTTCAAAAGAGTGCTGAAGGCCAGAAAAGCATATTATGACCAGAAAGCGTCACACCAGGAACTGGACATAGGCGATAGGGTCTGGCATTATAGCTTTGTCCAGCCGCCCCGGACAGCCTCCCATCGGCTGTCAAAGAAATTCCTGCCTCACTGGACAGGCCCTTATGAGATTGTGGGCAAACTCTCTCCGGTCGCATATCGAATCAAACTGAGCCAGGGACAGAAAGAGCCAATTTTCAAATGGGTCCACCGCAATCAAGTCAAAAGACATGTGGCTACTGGCAGAAAAAAAAAACTGGGAGGGGCCAATGCAAACTAAACTCAGTTGCAGACCCCACAGCAAAAAGACTGTCCTGACCAACCAAGGACACTCCTCGCTGATCAACCACTTCTCTCCCCATCTCTCTTTTTCTCTCTCTCTCTTTCCTATACCAGGATGCTGCTGTGGCTCACTGTCCTGTGCCTCCAGCTCACTGTCCTTTGCCTCCAGCTCACGCTGCCGTCGGAACCCTGTTCAACATTGGCATGTCTAGCGTCAACGCAATGAGCCAGACTGAAATCCCACATCTGAGAGAACAGCTCGCAACACAGAGTGCAACCCTGCAGACCATCGGCAAATCATTGAAAGACACTGTGGTGGTTCTCAATACTCACAGTGTCCTGCTGAACCAAACTGAACTCAGTGAGACAACTGTTTTCCGTTTTCCAAAATGATTTTGCCCAAACTCAGCTAGTCACAGCCCTGATGACAGACATGCTGCGGGAAGTGAGCTCCTCAATTGACAGCTTAGCCATGGGCAGGATTCCTCCGTATCTGGTACCCCTGAGCCTTGTGCAAACAGTGCTGGCCTCTGCCACTACCAGCCCAGCAGATCCTCTTCAAGCACACCTTGCCTACTCTTTGGGTAGTGCCATCCCCTTGCACGTCGACCCTGAGCAAAGGGAGGTGGCCTTTCTCCTGAATCTACCCATCATCGAACCAAACAACATCTACAGACTCAAGGACCTGGTCAATGTCGGGTTTTGGCAAGGCAACACTCATATCAAGATACACACCCCCGATGTGGTGGCCTACCACGACAGCAACACACAGCTGTACCTGGCCCCCAACCTGCGTATGTGTACTTTGACAAAGGACATTCACTACCTCTGCCCTAGCAAGCCATTCCTCAAAGACAACACTGAAGGAATCTGCGGGTTGCAGCCCATGAGAAGTGACACCCGTTGCCCTGCCGAGGCCACGTCTCGCACCCAAGTCACTGAAACTCACGATCAGCATGACACGGCCACCCGCATCAGCCTGCCCAACCAGAGTATGTGGATTCAAGTACCAAAGGGTGCCATCCTCCACCTCGATGATCTGCCGTTGTACCATCTCCCAAATGAAGAGTACTGGTCAGAGCTGGAAATCCCATCCTTCTTCAAGAATCACAACTCTAGATCCGGAACTGGAACTGAGGATTGAGGAAAGGGGGTCCCAGCTAATTGACATTACTCCCATCGACACGGCCCTCCAAACACTGTCCCGGCTGCCCATCCTGACCAACTCCCGCCGACACAGCTCTTTGCCTCTCTACGGTATTAGGCTACACCCTGACACTGGGCCTGGCCTTCATCCTGTTCAAGAAGGTCCACGAGATGCGAGAGTCCATGACCAAGAACACGGTCGCTCTCCCCCTAGGGTATAAACGAAACCCACGGAAAAGAGGTACCAAAACAGATACCATGCCAAACCTCATCGAGATGGACTCTCAGCCTGAGGAACCAAAGGTTGAGAACAATTAGAATCCACCTGCCATCCGACCATCATGATCCACCTGCCATCCGACCATCATGACTGTCGTCCGACGATGTCACACGGACTTCGTCAGACGAAAAGGGGGACTGTAGCGTCTGGAGTCTCTCTGGACAGGATCAAAGATGAGTCGATTCCACTATAAACGTCAGAAAGCCTTTTAGCCGTATATAAATTAGGTTCCGGTACCGAAGAGTCTGAGGAAGATGGCATCATGGACAGTTTTGTGGCTTGGCTGAGGTAGAACAGACAGCACCGTTAGAATCCTGTGAGAACTTCAATCAGGACGCAATCTCTCCTCCTACCCCCCCCCTCACTCAAAAGATAAGGGGGGGGCCTAGACACACAGGCTCCTTCCAATACACAGACACAAACATTTTCTTTATGTAACTTTAATTAAACTATCCCAGAATGTATATGATGATTCCTGTGTGTACGCATGCTCCCTATGTCATTGCCAACATAGTCATGATGTACGAACAATGTAAAGTCATGTAAGATGCTTGTATTCATGTGTAAGAATGTATCTCTGCTCTAATATCTCCCAGTCATACTGTGTTTGATATCTAAATATTCCTCTCTCTTTCTCTTAACCAACGGTGCACAGTAGATGATTATGAAATGCATCACATTATGTTACCCCCCCTTTTGAGTAGAAATGTACCAAGTATGACACCATCATAAATTAGGCAAATGAGGTCATAAACGGAGACAAAGAAAGTGTTCTCCCGCCTAAAACTCCCATATCTGATTGGTCATTTCAGAAAAGATGGGCGGATGTTAATGTTTCTTTAAAGGACAGTAACACCAACATATCTTTGCTCAGTCGGTGCAGTCGATAAACAACCCTCTTATCATCTCGGCTCGTCCCCTGGCCAGGCGGCTTCGGGCCTGGCTTGGCGGCTCAGTCACGTGGGTTGGTTCCTTTGAAGTCGGCGCGCTCCGCAGCCAGGCGGACAGGCAACGCGCGCCATCCCAGCGCGCTCCATCTCAGCGCTCAGTCGTCTTCTAAAACTCCGACGAGACAATCTTCTTTTCCTCCCCTTTTCGGCATTCGCTTCAACCACCTTCAAACTTCCCGCGGATCGAGAACGCTCCGGAAGGACCAAAAGAGAACACACTCCAGCTCAAAGAACGCTCTGAGAAGACTCACACGCATTCTTTATACTCAGCACAAAACAACCCATGCAAGTATAAATTCCATCGAAATTTAGATGCGTTTTAAGATGTGTACCCCTGTTTAAGGTGATATTATTCGTTGCTGGCTCTCGTGGTTATGTTTGTGAAATTGCCATTCCTGAACCTTTCCTTCCTCTCTTTCATTCTCTTCTTTTCATTCTCTTTCGTTACTATTCGTTGTTCTGTATATACATGTATTCTTTGTTTTAGTCGTATGTGTTCGTAGTATCAATTATTAAAACCATTGTATCCACGTTCGATTGTCATTGTTGCCGCTCACAAGGCATGGTCACTTTAATGTTCCGATCTAGCTACGAGCTCTCAAGTATCTTTGAATACTTTAATTAATATCCTAATAGTTCGGAAAGTTTATTCTTCGTGACCAGAAGGATAATCTTCCCGAAGATTTGATAAGAAAGAATAAAACTTTGTGAGAACTGATAAAGGATTGTAGTACTGTTCGTTCGTTAAATGAACGGATCAGATGAATTTTGAATTAATTCTAATTCAAAGGTTATTCTGTAATGATTTAATATATATTCGTAGTTAATTGCAACCCATTGTCGTTAACTATAAATATATTGCATAAATACCTAGGTTAGGTATTTCCCTTTTTGGGTGATTTGGAGATTTATAATTTAATCATAACCCGTTGCGATTAGTTATAAATAATTAAACATTAATAATCATAATTCCCTTTTGAGCTAATTTAATTTATTATTATTATATGCAGCCGAGTCGCTACATGAAGATAACACAGAGTTTATTAATAAGATTCAAATAACAAGCCAACATGCAAAACAGTGTGCTCATGCACAGACAATACCGGTCGATGAACTGAAAACAAGCAGGAACTTAAATGCACAGATGATTAACTAAAATGACGAACAGCTGTGATGAATGTGGTTAGTGTCCATGGTGACAGACCGTGGCAGGAAATAGAACAAAGGAACACATGTGACTGATGAAAACAAACTGAATGTCCATGAAAACTAAAACAAACGGAACATAACTGTGACAGAAGGCTCATATTTGGCTATGTTCTTTTAATTTATGGAGACATCTAAGTGTCTGTATAGCCTATGTTGTGATTTATGCACATTTGTTCAAAATTGCCTGTATGGGCAGATTATTCACATGATGTAGGCAAAAGTTTTGTATTGTTTACACGACAAGATGCACGCTGTCATCTTTTTTTCTGTTAATTATTACCATGTTGGGCTGTGTGTCAGAAGGCCTAATGTTGGTTTGATTGCTTGTGTTAGAGAAAATAAATAATTTTTGTCTATCTGATGTAGATTTAATGCGGGTGTGCGGTTTGGGTCACTTGTGTCAAATGGGTCGTGTCGGGTATGGAATTAAATTAGTGCTGCTCTCCAGTAACAGTTTGGTGGTTCTGTTAAGTACTGCAGGGTGAGTGTGGGTTTACCAAACAGGACCCGTGCAGGACCTGTGTGACTTGGAGACTCCAAAAGGACACCAAGTAACCAAATTATATAAGGAGTTCATATAATTCATAAATGTATGTACACCAAAGCACATTACAGAACAAAACTTTTCAACACACACTGGAATGAATAATTCACTGAAAATGCATATTGGATGACCAATAATTTTCTTCTATTAAATTTGAATAAGACTGAGGTATTACTTATGGACCAAAAACCTGTACACAGAATCTCTTCTAATACAATTAGCATTTAGAAAGATGTACCGTTACTTCATCCCCAACAGATAAAGACCTGGGTGTTATATTAGACAGAAACTAAATCATATTTTATGTTACAAATAAAAAAATACAGCCTCCACCTCAGGAACATCACTAAGCTACGGAACATGCTATCTGTTTCTGATGCAGAAAAGTTAGTTCATGCATTCATGACCTCTAGACTAGATTACTGTAATGCATTATTAGCTTGTTGTCCTGCATCTTCAAACAAGCTACAATTAGTCCTAAATGCAACTGCTAGAGTTCTTACCAGGTCAGGAAAATATGATCATATAACACCAATTTTATCATCTCTACACTGGTTACATATTAAGTTCCGTATTGGTTACAAAGTATTACTACTGACCTACACCGATCAGGCATAACATTATGACAGGTGAAGTGAATAACACTGATTATCTCTTCATCACAGCACCTGTTAGTGGGTGGGATATATTAGGCAACAAGTGAATATTTTGTCCTCAAAGTTGATGTGTTAGAAGCAGGAATAATGGGCAAGCGTAAAGGATTGGAGCGAGTTTGACAAGGGCCAAATTGTGATGGCTAGATGACTAGGTCAGAGCATCTCCAAAACTGCAGCTCTTGTGGGGTGTTCCTGGTCTGCAGTGGTCAGTATCTATCAAAAGTTGTCCAAGGAAGGAACAGTGGTGAACCAGGTGACAGGGTCATGGCCAAGGCTCATTGATGCACGTGGGGAGCGAAGGCTGGCCCGTGTGGTCAGATCAAACAGACGAGCTACTGGAGCTCAAATTGCTCAATAAGTTAATGCTGGTTCTGATAGAAAGGTGTCAGAATACACAGTGCATCACGGTTTGTTGCATATGGGCAGCATAGCCACAGACCAGTCAGGGTGTCCATGCTGACCCCTGTCCACCTCCAAAAGCAGCAACAGTGAGCATGTGAGCATCAGAACTGGACCACGGAGCAATGGAAGAAGGTGGCCTGGTCTGATGAATCATGTTTTCTTTTACATCAGACTGCTATAAGTCTGATTTTAAGGAGGGAACCACCAACTTATTTTTTCATAGACATAATAAATACAGGTATAAATCACATGAAACAGTCAGGCAATACACACGTGTTCTTGCAACTTTATCTAAACACACACACAAACAAATAAACAAATATCTATAATGCCCCAACAATGGATACTGAAAACAAAACACACAATGACCATACAAGAAAGAAAAAACGGTAAATGTAAGCAGGCTTGGCTGTAAATACCCACAGTCTTTGCAACCTATGGTGAGGGAAAACCAGCCTAATATGGACTCAACAGTGTTCAAGATGAACTTAACGTAAAAGTCTTATAGGATGAGACGTTAAACCGAGGTCCTGACTCTCTGTGGTCATTAAAAATCCCAGGATGTCCTTCGATAAAGAGTAGGGGTGTAATCCCGGCATCGTAGCCAAATCTGCCCATTGGCCTCTGTCCATCATGGCCTCCTAATCATCCCCATATATATATATATATATATATATGATTGGCTTCATCACTCTGTCTCCTCTCCACCAATCAGCTGGTGTGTGGTGGGCGTTCTGGTGCAATATGGCTGCCGTCGCAGGAGACTGCTGCCAGTTGAGGAGATTTCCCCCTTCCATGTAAAGCGCTTTGAGTGCCTAGAAAAGCGCTATATAAATGTAACAAATTATTATTATTATTATTATTATTATATAGTCCACAGATGCGAAAGACAGTCTGGTGAAAACTTAGATGATGGTAAAATAAATACAACATGCAGGTATTCCTTACAATCCTTGTGCATAAGATCCCAAAGATCCACAAGGCAGTGTAATGACACGGATCGTGAATTGCAATCCAAGCAATCAAGGGAAGTGGTATAAATGCTAGTAGCAACAAAGAGTCCTTCTACAACAGAAAATATAAACTAAACATTAGTAGTGAAACCAGTTAACAAACAAAAATATAAAATAACCCAAAAAAGCATGTGCAATAATTACAAATCAATACAAAAACATGAAGAATAAATGAAAGGAAAAGAAAATACTTTACTTTGATTGAGCTTAAAACCAAAGTTTCCCAATCAGGACTCACAGCAGGTAAGTAATGCTTCCTTGTCCTTTTGCTTGGTCTTTCTGGAATAATATTGATGCTCTGATTGTCCAAAAGGTTTTGGATAACTTTTCTTTATCATATAGACACATTCTTTTTGGGTTTTATGTCAAAGACAAGAATCTACTTAATGCAAGTTTTTGTATAAACCTTCTTTTATTTACTGGAAAGTTTCATATCCATAAATGTAAATATATGAAAAGTAAACCCCACTTTAACGTTTTCAAACAAGAATTGAATATGTATTTAAATACAATTTCAACTTCTGTTAACAAGAAAGCAATGAAAACATTCATAATTTGTGCCATATTTGTTAATATTCTTCCTTAATCCAAGTTATGCCCTCTTCTTTTCCTTTTTTTCTTCTCTTCTTTCTTTCTTTCTTTCTTTTTTTTAGGATTATTGTTCAAAAGATTTAATTAAGCTCCTTTTATATTTTCTCTGTTTACTATTGAACCATAATTTCCTTTTTGATTTGAAAGATTGTTTATATTTCTTGTATGTATCGACTTTTTCTGTTTGTTAATATTGTAATAAAAAGAAAAAAGAAAAAAAAAAGTCATGCTTCCTCTGTCCAACAAATCTGACTAACTCTACTACCCACCTGGGTATATACCACCTCCTAGAGCACCCTAGTGCCTCTGGTGGTGTGTAGTAGTAGTACCCTCAGTAAGCGTGAACATGGTAACAGGTCTGAGTCTGTTACAACACATGGCACCAGGATGCACTATGGGAAGAAGGCAAGCTGGCGGAGGCAGTGTGATGCTTTGGGCAATTTTCTGCTGGGAAACCTTGGGTCCTGCCATCCATGTGGATGTTACTGTGACACGTACCACCTACCTAAGCATTGTTGCAGACCATGTACACCCTTTCATGGAAACGGTATTCCCTGGTGGCTGTGGCCTCTTTCAGCAGGATAATGCGCCCTGCCACAAAGCAAAAATGGTTCAGGAATGGTTTGAAGAGCACAACAAGTTTGAGGTGTTGACTTGGCCTCCAAATTCCACAGATCTCAATCCAATCGAGCATCTGTGGGATGTGCTGAACAAACAATTCCGATCAATGGAGGCCCCACCTCGCAACTTAAAGGATCTGCTGCTAACATCTTGGTGCCAGATACCACAGCACACCTTCAGGGGTCTAGTGGAGTCCATGTCTCAACGGGTCAGGGCTGTTTTGGCAGCAAAAGTTGGACCAACACAATATTCGGTCATATTGTTATGCCTGATCGGTGTATAAGGCCATAAATGGTTTAGCTCCTGCATATTTAATTGATCTTCTATCACCCTACAATCCATCACACTTCTTAAGGCAGGGGTGTCCAAACTTTTTTTAAAGGGGGCCAGATTCGATGTTGTGGACACACCTGGGGACCGGTTCCTTTTCCATTTGGAGATTCAATGTAAAGTTATTGCAATATAAAAAAATAATAAACAAAGTATGAATGTATAAACAAAGTATATTTTTAATATTTATGGCATCTTTTGATGACTGAATGCCAGTCTCAATGATACCAATACTACTACTGATGTCTCTGTCGCTATTAAACTTTTTTTTCTCACAAACTTTGGTAAAATTGTAAAAAATTGTTACATTTAACCATTAATTATAGCCATTCAACATTACAGTATAATTGAGAGCTATCAATTGTAATATTTATTAAACTTAAAAATAACAACTTAAAGTCAAACAAAAAAAATCAAACACTAAATTCTATAATTAAATAGATTAAAAGTCTATATAGATTTCCTCTTTTTCTTTTGTTCTTAAATGTGACACATAACAAAAACATACATGCATGCACAGTTGAGGCGCCTTTTTTGTTACTTCATGACTTGATTGACGACATAACTACGACATTGCATGCCCGGGGTTTCTTTTGTGCTTTAATATGAATTGATATAGGCTACTGTTACAAACTGCTCTGAGAGTCGAAGGCTAAGGATCCAAGCGCAGTATTTATTCAGAGGGTAATCCACAATCGTAGTCAAAAACAGGCAAAAGGTCATACACATTCAAGCAGTCCAAACAGGCAAAAAAGGCAGGAGAGACAGGCAAAAGGGTAATCCACGAAACAGGCAAGTAATCCAAGACCAAGAGCCAAGACACAAGAAACCAGGGAGCATGCTCAGAAATACAGTATACACTTAACAAGACTTAGCAAAGAATGACAGGTTGAACAGTCTAGATATAGGCAGAGGTAATAAGGTAAATGAGACACAGGTGTAAACAGAGAGTGCTGATGAGTCCGGGCAAAGGATTATGGGTGATGTAGTCTATGATGGAATGACAGTCTGGGTTGGAGTGCCCTCTGGTGGTGATCAGGGGCACTCACACTGGTGAACTGTTACAGCTACAGTGCGCCGCATTTATGTGTTGCACACAACGTTACACGTTTGGTGACGGTGAGCTGCATTTTATGCTGTGTTTGTAGCGCACGCATAAAACTGCAAGTTTATGACAAAAAATAGTCTGTAATTTTGGCCTTTAGGCTATAACTCATTTAATACAACATGTCTACATTAAAAAATAAATACAATTTTATATTATCCTACATTTCTGACAAAATACCAAGGTTGTGATCATGTTTAAATCCCTGTTGATTAAAAAGTATTCTAACTGAATCGGCTCAGTGTTTCTCCTGATTTGCACGTCAATGTTGTTGATTAAGTCAGCACTGTTTCAACTGCCTTTAAACAAAATCACAGAGAGACTTGCAACTTGTACCGGAGACCTCTACGCTGAACTCGAACACTTCTCACTGGCTGTTTAGCGGTCGTCTGATCGAGACACTCGGCAAGTAAACACATTTGTGAGCTTGTGAGTCGCGCGCTGCGCAGTGAGCACAAGTAGCGCTGTTTCGTTCCGCTTTTGGCACGTTAATGTTTCCCTGGTCTAAAATCTATTACTGCCACCTTGTGTTGACATTGTGAAACTGCACGATTTGTAAATCATGCGTGACGGGCCACATATAATATATTGTAATAGACAAGCTGCGGGACGTTAGAAATTAATCCCCGGGCCTCATTTGGCCCGCAGGCCAGACTTTGGACACCCCTGCCTTAAGGCCACAAAACTCTGGGCTTCTGGTAGTACCTACGATATCTAAAGGGGCTTTCGCATCGGAGGAACTTTTTTATAGTTCCTACATTAAAAAAAATATTTCGGTCTAAATTTAAGTTTTATGTATTTGAATTACATTACAATTATCCATCCATTTGGATTACATACTTTTAACATAAACAAACTAATAAACTTAATGTGATTCATATTTGTCAGTCATACATAAATGAAATAGGTATGTTTTATGTTATAATACACAGCAAAATGCCCATGATAAATTAACACTGCCTAGTGCACACTACTGAGATAAAGTACCATTGAAGCAGTGTTGAAGTTAATGTGATAATTAAGTGATGATTGAGCATTAATGATGAACACATGATGATAATGAGCAGAATCCATGAAGGAAAGAAAAACACAAGAACTACAAATGACTTCAGCCACAGATAAAATCAACTGAAGATAAAAGAAGACATTAAATCTCTGAAGATCTCAGCAGAGGAGGATTAAACAACTCCACAAACAGCATTACCAGCTTCACGCATTACTAACCAAAGTGACGTTATTTCTGTCAGATGTCTACAGAAACTCTTATTGAGATTAACAGAGGTTTAGATGAAGATGATTTATTGAGTTTCATTTGTAGATACCATTATCGAGATCAGTGTTTGTTTTAGACCCTTGACTTTATAACATTAGCTGGCTGCTGTAACTGTGTGTATATAAAATACATTTGTTATAGGACAAAAGCTAAGAGAAAATAAGGTCATGTGTTAATGGTTATTATTTAGTGACCTCACTGATTTCATTCAGAGTCTAATATATGATGAAATGGGTGATATATTATTAGCTTGGTTCATTATAGTATAACTGTAATTTTACAGCATGAGATCCAGCATTGTGACAATTGGATAATATAAAATATTTTACAAGTAGCTTGTGCACAAAAAGTTTATAACTATGGTATACTTCAGACTCACACAGACATCAAGAATCAGCATATGAATCTCAACAATGGTGACAATCAAAAAATGCTTCGTGCAGCAATGCATGCTGGGAGCCACGGATGAGTTTTGTGCTATGCTGGCTCCCAGCATGCATTGCAGCATTAAAGATTTTTGACTACAACATTGTTGAGATTCATATCCTAGTAATGCGTGAAGCTGGTAATGCTGTTTGTGGAGTTGTTTAATCCTCCTCTGCTGAGATCTTCAGAGATTTAATGTCTTCTTTTATCTTCAGTTGATTTTATCTGTGGCTGAAGTCATTTGTAGTTCTTGTGTTTCTCTTTCCTTCATGTATTCTGCTCATTATCATCATGTGTTCATCATTAATGCTCAATCATCATTTAATTATCACATTAACTTCAACACTGCTTCAATGGTACTTATCTCAGTAGTGTGCACTAGGCAGTGTTAATTTATCATGGGCATTTTGCTGTGTACTATTACATAAAATGTACCTATTTCATTTACATATGACTGACAAATATGAATCACATTAAGTTTATTAGTTTATGTTAAAACTATGTAATCCAAATGGATGGAAAATTTTTATATAATTCAAATACATAAAACTTAAATTTATGAGCATGGAAAACAGTGATAGATGGACCTCTCAGCCTTTACGCTAAGGAGAAAATCCAACACAACTTTGAGGGGACCAAGTGAAACATGATTCTTCCCAGTGCAAAAAGGGAATTAAGTCCACTAAAGGAGGGAGATTTTTTCATTTGGCTCCTAAACTCTGGAATTGAGCTTCCTAATAATGTTCGGAGCACAGACACACTCTCCCAGTTTATATGTTTGCATGATTGATAAGGATAAGTTCACCCATTCAATTGAAAAATTAACAGCTAGTCAAGGATGTAAAGGCAACTTTAGTATAAATGAAAAATAAACTGACTCATACAATCAATCTCCTTGCTCTCATTGGGCCTCATTCATGAAACTTTCGTAAATATATGAGCAAAATCTGAGTAATTTGCGTGTAAAATGGACCTTTGCGAAAACTCTCCTCCGGATTCACAAACGCTTCGTAAACATCAGATTTGGTAGTTAAACGTGTGTATGTTAATGAATTCCAATCATGTGTAAATAGGGCTCGCATGCACGTTCATTCACAATTACCATAATCCCCGCCCATAAATTACAACTGACAACCATATAAGGATGTCATATTATGAAGTGAAAATTAGGCTTTCAACAAAAATTCTCTTTTCACAAAAGAGAATTAAGAAGAAAAAAAAATCTGACACAGAAATAGAAGCTTTATTGGTTGAAGTACATTCAAAACGCAACATTTTATTTACAAGTGTACACAGTGGCATATCAGGACCTAGAAAAAAGGAGGCTTGGCAGCAAACTGCAGATGCTGTTCATGCAGTTTCATCTGTTAATCGAATGGTTCAAGAAGTGAAAAGGAAATGGTTCGACATGAAGCTTAAGAGTAAAAAACATGGGTAATTATTGAAAAAATCTTGCACAAACTGGAGGAGGACCACCATCATCGAGCGTATCCATCTGTGATGAATGCATCATCAGCATAATTGGTGAAACGTCTCTGTCAGGTGTAATTTCCGATGGTGACAGTGAAAAACCCCCCTTGCAGGAAAACACTTCAGCACAATCGGACGGTAAGGCTACATAATTTTTATTGCCATTAAGGTACATTTGGAAAAGCAAAAAGATAATGTACAATTTTTGAGAAACCCACAAGGTAAATTAAGTTGAGTTTAATTGTTTCTTTTTAAAGAAATGCCAACTGTGTCCAGTGTGACCACTGAAGCAGCAACCAGCCCCATTTATCCTGCGGCACCTGGACCTGTTTATCCTGCACTATCCCGCAGTGCTAGCTCTGCACAGAAGACCGTTTTAAGTCAAGAAGTGCTGGACAAGCAAGACAAAATTTGTGAAGCTGTGTTGGCAATAAATAACATATTCAAAGAAATAAATGCAAGCCTAAGAGAAATATGTGATGCCATTAAACATACAAAATAAAGGTTTAAATGTAGAGCAACTGTTTTGTGCACTTTTTAATTGCATACAGTTTTAGAAATGCTGAATTAGTTCCTGTTGCTGTGCAATTGCAGCTATAAGTATGGCCATGTTTCGAACTGGCGACCTTGGAGGCACCATACCACGCTCAGGTGAAAATGGATCCTCTGGTTCTGGCAGACCATGTTCCATGGCAATGTTGTGTAGGACAGCAGGAACAGCAGGCCAGTATTATTTTGCAAACCTTTTCTGGCCTGTATAATAGTGTTCCACCTGATGTTTCCAAACACCACCTGCGACCCTTAAAGGTCCCGTTCGTGCGTTTAATAACTGACCGAGTTTTTACGTGTGCTTCATTGTATGCCAGCTCCTGTTGACTTTGGGGATTTATCAGTGGGGTCATAAGCCATGGCATCAGGGGATAACCATTGTCAAATAAGCCAACAATGTATAGCTTTAATTTTTTTTTTTAAACTGTGTTTAAATACCAATTAACCAGCCTTCTGTAACTGCACCACTGTCCAAACGTGCGCCAACTGAGCTGCTCCAAAGGATGAAACTATCGTGGGTTCCACCCGGCCAGAAGGCCACTACATTAAGAAGTGCACATTTGGCATCACAAATCAGTTGCACATTGATGGAATGATAGTTTTTCCTATTCAAGAATGCAAAGCATAATTTGATGGAGCCTTGATGCGAATGTGTGTGCAGTCAATTTTGTGGGCAGGTTTGCAATAGCAAAGAATCTCTGCTTTATCTCTAGCTGATGTTTCATGTTATATGGGAATGTTATATACTGAGGCATTAGGTGTATTATAGCATCAAGAACACCTGGGATGATGCGACTCATGGATGGCTGAGATATCCCTGACCTGTCTGCAATCTCCCGCTGTTTCTGTTGCCAAAAAGCCAAGCACGGACAACACCTGTACATGTACAGGAATGCTGTGGGATCTTCTGGAATCCCTTCTAAGTTTTGGCTCCTATATATTGCATAAATGCAAAAGAACTGGTCTGGGTAGTCTGAAACGACTAAGCAACCAGTCATCATTCTCAGCCAATAAATCTGCACGGTCTCTAAAAACACGTTTTTTTTGCACAGCGCTCTGTCTGCCAAATCAAGCAAAAGCGCTATATCAGCCATAGTAAATGTTCGCCGTTATGCGTGATTTTTACCTTTCTTATAGTAAACTAATTCCATAATAATTAAGAGACTAATTAGCCACATTCAAAGTATTCAGTTATTATGCATAGTTTTCACAGAGGCTACTGGTGATTCTAATAATATTAACAAGGAAACCGGACTACATGGCTGTTTTCAGTCAGTTTTGTTAATTAGATTTTTCACTTTTAATTTGTTTATTGTTAATTTTTTTTTATTATTATGTGGTAAATAGTGTTATCAAAATGCATGTCATCAGTTTGTCATCATGTCAACAGTGAACACAAAACGTTTGAATGGTTTTACGAACCATTTACACACGTGGTAGGGAGCAGGTGTAAATTTCTTTCGTACCAACTAACATTTTGAAAATTTTACAAACGATTTACACACAAATTCGTTCTACTCGTGTTTCATTAATGAGGCCCATTGTTTCTATATGTGTTAACACAATTCAGCAGCAAGCCAAAATCCATTCAAATAAAGAATGAATCCAGGATGTGGTTTTCCAAAAACGTTTTATTACTGTTTAAAATTGTTTATTAAATAATTATAATCACATAACTCACTATTTACACTAATCACTTATATTGCACTGCTCACTTATATCATATTACTCACTTTTATTAGACTGCTCACTTACATCATATTACTCACTTACATCACATTTACACTGCTCACTTACATCACATTACTCACTTTTATTACACTGCTCACTTACGTCATATTACTCACTTTTATTACACAGCTCACTTACATCACATTACTCACATCATATTACTCACTTATATTACACTGCTCACTTACATCATATTACTCACTTTTATTACACTGCTCACTTACATCACATTACTCACATAATATTACTCACTTTTATTACACTGCTCACTTACATCATATTACTCACTTTTATTACACTGCTCACTTACATCACATTACTCACATCATATTACTCACTTTTATTACACTGCTCACTTACATCACATTACTCACTTATATTACACTGCTTACTTATATTACTGTAAGGAGTCCACTGATGGCAAGTTTGAAGAACCCAAGTACAGCTTTATTAC
The DNA here is from genome assembly GCA_039654625.1 of Rhinogobio ventralis. Classification (NCBI taxonomy): domain Eukaryota; kingdom Metazoa; phylum Chordata; class Actinopteri; order Cypriniformes; family Gobionidae; genus Rhinogobio; species Rhinogobio ventralis. The sequence goes on from CM077199.1 coordinate 3,329,706, forward strand.
ATCCAAACATAAACAAAATACAAAACTAACAAAGACTTGGCTCGGCGTTCTATGGCAAACATGGCTTGAAAAACACTAACCAAACAGTGGTTACAGTGGTTACACTACACAAAGACGCATGGCTAACATGAGGGCTTAAGTACACAAGGACTGATGACTAAACATGACACACCTGTAAACAATCAAGACAATGAACCAATGACAACATTACACATGAGACTTGGGAAGCACATCACATGATCACATGAGGACAAGGGGAAAAATGTCACATGACAAGAACCAGGAAAAGAACTTCAAAAAAGACATGAAACATGAACATGAAACAAAACCCAAAACAAACCGTGACATATCCCCCACTCTATTGGGGGCTCCAGATGCCCAAACGAAACAAAACCCAACACCAAAAGTTCAGGAGGGTGGTGGTGCGGAGGTGGTCCTGGGGGAGGGATGGAGGGCCCAGGCCCGCGAAAGGGGACATGACCTGGACTATGGCATGGCATGGGCGGACCTGGGCCGTGGAGCATGGACGAACATGGGCCATGGAGCATGGACGGATCCGGGTTGTGGAGCATGGCCGGATCCGGGCTGGGGTTAGCAACTCTGGCATGGTGGCCATCTTGGCTGAAGTCTGGTGTGGCAGGCATGATGTGAAGATACTCAGGCTTGGCAGGCATGACGTGAACAGGCTCTGGTGTAGAGGGTACTTTGGGATTGCGGGGCTCCACGTTCCGCAAAACCCACAGTAAATGATGAGCCGCTCAATATTAACCTCTAGGGATCGGAGCCAGTTTTGGGGCCCTTTAGAAGTTTTGACATGCTCTGACATTTGTGCTTTTATCAGTTGCTTATAAACATAATAATGGCAAAAGTGTCATTACATTGTATTTAGCACAAACTTAGCTACCATAATATGTGAGCAACATGTATGTACATGCTTGTATTTTTGAGTTTATGCGTGGTTTTTGAAAAACTGAAATAAGGCCAAAAAACACAGTAAATATGTGTCCACAAGACTTTTGACTAATGGATGTTGTTTTTGCTTCCAAATGATGTAAAAATCATTGTGCCTACTTATTCACATAAAACAATATATTGATTTAAATTTGTTAAGACACTTTTTGTTTACAAAGCCCATATGCGAAGAGGCGTGAACGATCATGAATAATGCTGTGATTCACAATTGAGAAGACAAAGAACTGCATAATGAGCCGCATAATGAATGAGCCTTTGAGTCCGGTATGTGAGAGGGAACTATATCAAAAGCAGAAATAAAAAAAAATGTCCTGTGGCTGCTGACGGCTCGCACACACACACAAGAACGCGCACACAGTAACGGCTGAGCTCAGTATTTTGACTGAATAATACGGTTTCTTTCTCGCAAAACCGTACGCCTCCTGAACACTTTCCATATATGCCGTGCGTCTCACTGTATCATTGCGTGATAATTTTGTATCCTTTTTGCAAAGTTTTAACCTAGTCGCCATTCACTGTCGCCTTTTTTTTTTTAATTTCTGCTTTTGAGGCACTAAAAAGATAGAAGGACATAGGGCATTGAAACAACAGCAGGTGAGTAAAAGATGGCTTTATTTTAATTTCAGGGTAAACTACACCTTTAAGTAATTACTAGTGGGTTACCATGATCTTCCCTTTAGAATACTAATCCAAATCCAAAATCCAAAATCCAAATGACTAGTAATTCCTATAGAAGTAAGTAGTAACACTTGAGTCATTATTATCCGAAATCTTACAAAAACCTCAACAGCTTACAATGACTTCAGTCATTACTAGTGGGTTACCATGATCTTCACTTTAGAAGTTAATTATACATTATGCATTATTAACATTAATTATGAACCTGTATACAGTAGTTTTTAGTAGTCTTCTGGGAGGTATAAAAAAATAGTAGTTATTGATTAGCTAATAGTGTACTACCACATTCGGCTTTACAGACGCTCTGGAGAAAACAGTGATGTCATCCAGCTCAGTTAAATTCTCATATAGTGTCAATGCGGGCAGATCAGTAATATAGTTGAATATTTAGTGTCCCCAACTAAGCAAGCCAAAAGCCAAAAGCAAAACAGGTGGCAAGCAACCAAAAATCAGGTGGCAGGATGGAGAAAAAAACCTTGGGAGAAACCAGGCTCAGTCGGGATGCCAGTTCTCCTCTGGCCAACGAACAAACAGTGTATGATTATGATTCAGGCATCATTACAAGACAGAAGTCAGAGTAGAACGGAATATTTAGAATATTTGTCCAGTTCCATCTGGTTGAAGATCGGATTCATCACGCAGGAGACAGGTGAGGCCTTCACAGGGGAGAGTCTAGTTGACACGGTCTCTCTGACACTTTATGGCTGCATTGTGTTCATGTCTAGGCGCAGGTCCACCATCTGATCTGGATACGGCCCGGATCCGGCAGACTACTGTAAACCTCGGGATAAACAGAGAGACTAATATTAGCATAGATGCCATTCTTATGATGTAACGAGTACATCAGGTGTTATCGGAAGTGTTCCCAGTTTCCGGCTGACCTAGTTAATGCAGCCTAACAATCATTTAACTGATTTGAATAATAGAAATTGATAATGTTCTATGTGTATGCCATAGTAAAGAGATCCCAGATAGCAGACAAACACTAAATCAATGTTGAATCAATGTTAATGCATCAACTAAAATATCATTGAATCAATGTTGAAATTTAACATTGGTTTTTTATCAGGTTTGCACCCTGAAATAATGTTATTTCAACAATGAAAAATAGATCAAGATAAAATCGATAAAATCGATATTTTTTCAACTAAAATTAAATCACTTATTTAACACTGAATCAACATTGAATCAATGTTAATGCATCAATCAAATTATCATTGAAACAATGTTGAAATGTAACATTGATTTTTCATCAGGTTTGCACCCTGAAATAATGTTCCCATTCAGGGTTCAGTCACTCTCGACGCCAGGAATCTTGCTCGCGAGAGCCAATCTACTTCGAGTGAAACTAAACGAGCCAATGCACATTGGCATGCAATGATTGCACCAGGTGCTCATGCCACACAGCGCGGGTATAAATGAGACACAGGTGTTTGCATCAAATTAGCTTTTTGCTGAGGAGCCGAGTGGTAGATGGTTTAGCCAGATATCACTCTCTACTTCGCAGTCTTGACTGAAAAGAAGCCTGCCCTTTTGGAAGCGATCTCTTCAGTCGGTGTTGGTGTGACGGCACTGCAGCGGGTCGTGTGGTTCTTTGATCATCTCTCTTTTTCTCATTTGAGCAAACACAAACGCTGTTCTCACAGCTGGTTCGGTGCGCTAGGTGGAGAGAGCTGAAAAGCCGTTCTTACGGCTGGTAAGAGAGCGCCTTCGTGTGAGAGAGCGCGCACGTCAGACTGCACTATTCCCTGACTGTGTCGCCACGACCCCTCCCCCTGCGTGCTTCAGCACCAAGGAGAGCGTCCTTCTAAAAGAGCAACACAGATAGAGCTTGCGTCCTTTTCAGGATGACATTCTATCTGTGTGTTTCTGGATGCGGTGGTTATCTGTCACCGAGGGATGGCCACAAGCGCTGTATCTCATGTTTGGCCGTTCAGCACGCTGAGGCAGCGCTGGTGGATGACTCATGTTCTCACTGCGGGAACATGACCATCTCGGAGTTGCGGTCGAGACTCCATCTCGCAAGGGGTGGAGTCCCTGTGCCTCTGCCTCGATCTAATCCTCCACAGAGGGTTACTTCAGGCAGTAGCGCGGGTGATCTGAGGACTACGGTGAGCGTGCTTCCCCCAGAGACCCAACCCCCGGGGAACCCTCACCCCTCCCGCACTTCGCAGCCAGTAGAGCTGCCGTTGGAACGCGGTGGGCCACCCACGAGGTGTGTACCATCCGTATCCTTCAGGGCTCCTCTTGATGATCAGATGTCCATCGCTGCATCGGAGGGAGGGTCAGAAGTTTCTGGAGATGACGTGTCGGCGCAGGGGGCTCCTTCGGGAAGATCTGCTGTGCCCGATACGGATCCGGAAATGATGGCCATGCTTTCCCGGGCCGCTGAGAGAGTCGGGCTCGTGTGGAACCCTCCACCGTGTCCCGAACCCTCGAGGCTGAACGTTTGGTTTCTCGGGGTGGCGCGTGCTGGTTCTCAGCACCCCACCCCGGTTCCTTTCTTTCCGGAGGTGCATGACGAGCTCACTAGGTCGTGGACGGCACCTTTCACTGCCCGAAACCGGCCCAGTGGCTCCTCCTCCCCCACCACCCTCGATGGAGGAGCGCAGAAGGGTTACACGCAGGTTCCTCCCATGGAACGGGCCGTTGCTATGCAACTGTGCCCTAACTCCACATCCAGGGGGAACCCGTGTCTCCCCTCCCGGGCCTGTAGGTACTCGTCCGATAGGCAGCGCCTCAGCCTGCTCGTCGCAGGTTCCTCTATCTCCGGGTCCCCAGGGGGCTTGGAGGGTTGTGGCCGGTCAAACCCCGGACCACACTCATCCTCCCCCTTCACCAGCGGGCAGCAGTGGACGACCTCCTCACGTTCCTTCTGCCCACCTGTGGAATCAGGTAAGTTCGCCCGGCGCCCCCCCCAGGTTCAAGGGCGTCCGCTTCTCTTCGGTGAACGCCGCAGATGCCCATGTCCTGCGTGCGGAGATCGCAGTCCTACTGGCGAAGGACGCGATAGAGCCGGTCCCTACAGCCGATATGAAGACAGGCTTCTACAGCCCGTACTTCATTGTACCCAAGAAAACCGGTGGGTTACGGCCAATCTTGGACCTGCGAGTCCTGAATCGGAGCCTCCACAAGCTACCGTTCAAGATGCTCACGCAGAAAGGCATTTTCGAATGCATCCGTCCCCAAGATTGGTTTGCAGCGATCGACCTGAAGGACGCGTACTTTCATGTCTCGATTCTTCCTCGACACAGGCCGTTTCTGCACTTTGCGTTCGAGGGTCAAGCATATCAGTACAAAGTCCTGCCCTTCGGGCTGTCCCTGTCCCCCCGTGTCTTCACGAAAGTCACGGAGGGGGCCCTTGTGCCCATGAGAGAACAGGGCTTTCGCATCCTCAACTATCTCGACGACTGGCTCATTCTAGCACAGTCCAGGGATCAGTTGTGCGAACACAGGGACCTGGTGCTCAGACACCTCAGCCAGTTGGGTCTTCGGGTCAGCTGGGAAAAGAGCAAACTCGCCCCCGTGCAGAGGATCTCTTTTCTCGGTATGGAGTTAGATTCGGTCAAACGGACAGCGCGCCTCACAGAGGAGCACGTCCCGTCGATGCTGAACTGCCTGAACACGTTTCAAGGCAGGATGGCGGTCCCACTGAAACAGTTTCAGAGGCTCCTGGGGCATATGGCAGCCGCAGCGGCAGTAACACCGCTTGGCCTGCTTCATATGAGACCGCTTCAGCATTGGCTACACGGCCGAGTCCCGAGATGGCCGTGGCAACGCGGCACTCACCGGGTGAGCATCACACCGGCCTGCCGCCAATCCTTCAGCCCATGGTCAGACCCCTCGTTCCTTCGGGCCGGAGTGCCCCTGGAACAGGTGTCCAGGCATGCTGTGGTCTTCACGGATGCCTCTGCCATGGGCTGGGGAGCCACGTACAACGGGCATGCAGTGTCAGGGGTATGGACGGGCCCGCACCTGCATTGGCACATCAACTGCCTTGAGTTGCTAGCAGTGCATCTTGCTCTGAGCCGCCTCAAAAGGCTGTTACGGGGCAAAGATGTACTGGTCCGCACGGACAACACTGCGACCGTTGTGTATATCAACCGACAAGGTGGTATGCGCTCCCGTCGCATGTCGCAACTCGCCCGCCATCTCCTCCTCTGGAGTCAGAAGTGTCTGAGGTCGCTTTGGGCCATTCATGTCCTTGGTGTGAGCAACCGTGTGGCCGACGAGCTGCGCTCCCAGGGGAATGGCGACTCCACCCCCAGGTGGTTCAGCTGATTTGGAGACAGTTTGGGGTGGCACAGGCCGACCTGTTTGCCTCCCCAGAAACGTCCCACTGCCAGTGGTTCTATTCGCTGACCGAGGGTACACTCGGCACGGATGCACTTGCGCACAGCTGGCCCCAGGTGCTGTGCAAATATGCGTTTCCCCCAGTGAGCCTACTTGCACAGACACTTTGCAAGGTCAGGGAGGACGAGGAGCAGGTCCTGTTGGTGGCGCTGTACTGGCCCAACTGGACCTGGTTCCCAGAACTTATGCTCCTCGCGACAGCCCCTCCTTGGCCGATTCCTCTGAGGAAGGACCTTCTGACTCAGAGACGGGGCACCCTGTGGCACCCGCGTCCAGATCTGTGGAAGCTTCATGTTTGGCCCCTGGGCGGGACGTGGAGGTTCTAGGTGACTTACCCCAAGAGGTAGTTAACACCATCACTTCGGCACGAGCACCGTCTACAAGACAGGCTTATGCTTTGAAGTGGAACATGTTCGTCGAGTGGTGTTCTTCTCGCCGAGAAGACCCCCAAAGATGTTCGAACGCGTCTGTGCTTTCCTTCCTGCAACGAGGGTTGGAGCGTAGGCTGTCGCCCTCCACCCTCAAGGTCTATATTGCTGCAATATCCGCCTATCACGACCACGTACAAGTTAAGACGGTTGGGAAGCACGACCTGGTCGTCAGGTTCCTCAGGGGAGCGAGACGGTTAAATCCTCCTCGACCTCCCTCCAAACCCTCTTGGGATCTTGCTCTGGTGCTCCGAGCACTTCAGAATGCCCCATTTGAGCCTCTGCAGTCACCAGAGCTAAAGATTCTGTCTATGAAGACTTTGCTGTTGGCCGCACTGGCCTCCATCAAGAGGGTAGGGGACCTACAGGCATTTTCGGTCGACGAATCGTGCCTAGAGTTTGGGCCGGGTGACACCCGCGTGGTACTGAGACCCCGGCCTGGCTATGTGCCCAAGGTTCCTACCACTCCCTTCAGGGACTAGGTGGTGAACCTGCAAACGCTGCCCCCGGATTTACGTGGATAGAACTCAAAGCTTCAGGACCTCAGATCAGCTCTTTGTCTGTCACAGAGGCCAGCTGAAGGGTCTCCAAGCAGAAGATGGCCCACTGGATAGTGGATGCCATCCGCTCTGCCCTCTCCGCTCAGGGTGCGAGCACACTCTACTAGAAGTGTTGCATCCTCCTGGGCGCTGGCACGTGGCGCCTCGTTGTCAGACATCTGTAGAGCTGCGGGCTGGGCGACACCCAACACGTTCGCTAGATTCTATAGCCTACGTGTAGAGCCGGTTTCCTCCTGTGTTCTCACCTCAAACGGGTATAAACATTGAGAGGCCCTGGCTCTTGTCGGCTTGCTGCACTACGGGGTTTACATTCTCTAGAAGCAAACTCTGTGAGTCCTCCATCACCCTCGGTGCCGTACGCGGCGGAGTGTCTGGCATCAGGCCCCTTGCCGCTGAATCCTTGAGAACTGGTTTTGGGCTGGGGTTATATGAGTGACCCTCCGGGGATCCCATATATTTCTCCACGGTCGCTCCTACGGGAAACCCGTGTCTTTCCCTTGGGAGAGCCTTCCCGTCAGTGGGACTGAGCCCCCTCTCTCCGTTGCGGGCTACGGCTCAGCATTGTACTCCACATAACTCCTTCGGGGTACAATGTGGGCTCCGCAGCGTTCCCTTCACTAGGGCACGCTTTCCTAGTGTGATCCAATAGTCACTGAACAGGTCATGCGGAACAGCAGTGATGGACTTCTCTGTGTGAGCCCCGTCTCATCAGGTAAGAGAGCAGGAGGCTCACACAGGGCACTGGATGGGGGCAGAGGCCATGGCACTTTGGTAGGGATTCCTATTCGTCGGTACTCCAACGTGGCGTCCCGTCGCCATGTCCTCTGTACCCTGCTGGGGTGCCAGTCTACCTACTCGGCTCCTCAGCAAAAAGCTAATTTGATGCAAACACCTGTGTCTCATTTATACCCACGCTGCGTGGCATGAGCACCTGGTGCAATCATTACATGCCAATGTGCATTGGCTCGTTTAGTTTCACTCGAAGTAGATTGGCCCTGTATTCTTTAGATAAATAATTAAATGTATGTAAATTCTACATAATTTTTTTAAAATAATTATAATAATAATAGCCTACATTTTTTAAATTTAAAACAGATAGGCTATGATTTATATAACTGGATGACCACAAGAATTAAGGACTCTGTGACAGTCATTATATATCTCGCTGCATGTGCTGTAGCTAGCCGAAAACACTAGAGGATTGGAGATTTTTTCCATGATGGAGGAGATTTTAAAACAATAATTAAAACATTAATATTAATAATACTAATAATAATCAACTGGTTCATCCCCTTGAGTTCAATTTATGGTAGGAGTTCTTTGTTAATCCACACACTCGTTGGAGGACTCGTCGTATCCTTTGAGGATAATTAATGTGTTCACATTTCACAGAAATGTACCTAATTGATTTGGATTTGCATTAACATGTTGAATGATGGGACAGATAGATTGACAGTAAGCCTCACCAGTGGAGAATTAAGCTGACCAAAAATCAACATTAATTCAATGTTTTTCTTTTTAACACTGAAAAGCATGGAATTATCAACATTGATCCAATATTATTTAGCATTGAATTTTCAACATTGGTCCAATATTTTTTTAGCATCGAATTTTCAACATTAATCCAATATTACTTAGCATTGAAATTTCAACCTCAACCAAAATGATGATTCTGATGGAATTTCAACATTGAATCAATGTCACAATGCTATCTGGGAAAGAAATGGTATCTGTGAGGGATGAGGGATCTGGGATGTGACAGAGTGTGTCTGCTTCCCGAACAATGCTAGGAAGACTGTTCCAGAGTTTAGGTGCTAAATAGGAAAAGGATTGACCGCCTGCAGTTGATTTTGATATTCTAGGAATTATCAACTGGCCAGAGTTTTGAGACCGCAATAGACGTGATGGAGTATAATGCGTTAAGAGCTCACTCAAGTACTGGGAAGCTAAAGCATTTAGTGCTTTGTAAGTAATAAGCAAGATTTTTAAATTTATACAATGTTTAATAGGGAGCCAGTGCAGTGTTGACAGAACCGGGCTAATATGGTCATACTTCCTGGTTCTAGTAAGAACTCGAGCTGCTGCATTTTATTTATTAAGCAAGCAGGGCAACCACCCAGTAGAGCGTTACAATAATCTAGCTTTGAGGTCATGAACGCATGAACTAACTGTTCAGCATTTTGCATTGAAAGCATGTGCCGTAATTTAGATATATTTTTAAGATGGAAGAATGCGGTTTTACAGATGCTAGAAACGTGGCTTTCAAATGAAAGATTGGTATCAAAGAGCACACCCAGGTTCCTAACTGACGACGAGGACTTGACAGAGCAGCCATCAAGTATTCTAGGTTACTACATGCGGAGGTTTTTGGTCCAATAAAATAATTAAGTAGTAGGAAATTACTAGTCATCCAATTTTTTATATCAGCTATGCATTCTGTTAATCTTGTGAATTGGTGAGTTTCATTGGGGCGCAAAGAAATATAGAGCTGAGTATCATCAGCATAACAGTGAAAACTAATGCCATGCTTCCTAATGGTATCTCCCAATGGTAGCATGTACAGGGTGAAAAGCAACGGTCCTAGCACTGAGCCTTGCAGTACTCTATACTGAACTTGTGATCGGTATGACATCTCTTCATTTACTGCTACAAACTGATAACTGTCAGATAAGAATTATTTGAACCATGCCAATGCAATTCCACTAATGCCAACATAATTTTCGAGTCAATTCAAAAGAATGTTGTGGTCGATAGTATCAAATGTATCAAATGCAGCACTAAGATCAAGTAACACTAATAGAGAGATACAACCACGATCGGATGATAAGAGCAAATCATTTGTTACTCTGAGAGCAGTCTCAGTACTTTTGATACAGTCTAAATCCTGACTGAAAATCCTCACAGATACCATTTCTTTCTAAAAAGGAGCATAGTTGTGAGGACACTGCCTTTTCTAGTATTTTTGACAGAAAGGGTAGATTTGAGATTGGCCTGTAATTGACTAATTCTACAGGATCAAGTTGCGTTTTTTTTAATAAGGGATTTAATAATAGCCTTAAAGGTTTTCGGTACATATCCTAATGACAAGGATGAATGAATGATATTAAGAAGAGGATCTCATATTAATGAGAGTCACACTCTCATTAACCACCATATATAAGCACCCAGTTCACACACACTCACTGTCCGGTCTCGTCAGTCTCTACACGAGAGTTACTTACCTGACTATACACCTTTGCATGCCTACCTTTATCACCCTCTTCCAGAGACTCGCTTCCTCGGACCAGTTATCTTCATCGTGTTTGTCTTCAACCCTGCAAGTAGAAACTCATCAGTTAAGTGTGCCTGTCATTTCTGCTTATGCTCATCACTCACCTGTCTGAACATCTTCCAGATCACCACCAACCCTTTAATAAAGAACTGTTACTTTTTCCTCCGTGTCTCCTCTCCTGTTTCATGACACTCGTCTACTTGTGATCTGATCGACTAAAACACATCTTAATACCAGGTGTAAACAGGGCCTTACAACTGCACATTTCTGACATATGGACATTACTTTGACACAGTCACCTTTGATAACAGATAAATCCTCACTGGAAATCCTCACAGATACCATTTCTTTCTAAAAAGGAGCATAATTGTGAGGACACTGCCTTTTCTAGTATTTTTGACAGAAAGGGTAGATTTGAGATTGGCCTGTAATTGACTAGTTCGGTATGATCAAATTGCGTTTTTTTTAATAAGTGGTTTAATAATAGCCAACTTAAAAGTTTTAGGTACATATCCTAATGACAAGGGTGAATTAATGATATTAAGAAGAAGATCTATGACCTCTAGGAGCATCTCTTTTAATAGCCTAATCGGTATAGGGTCGAGCATACATGTTGATGATTTAACGAGTTTAGCCAATTCTTCTTCTCCTATAGCAGTAAATGAGTGTAATAATCAGTATGATGTGATACTGTAGTAGACGGCTGCATGGTTATATATTTTTTGCTAATATTATCAATCTTGCACGTAAAGAAGTTCATAAAGTCATTACTGCTGTGCTGTTTGCAAACATCAGAAGTTGAATCTTTATTTTTGGTTAATTAAGCCACTGTATCGAATAAATACCTAGGGTTGTGTTTGTTTTCTTCTAAGAGAGTCAAGAAATAAGCAGATCTAGCAGTTTTTATGGCCTTTCTGTATGCAATCATGCTCTTTTTCTACAAAATGCGAAAAACCTCCAGTTTTGTTTTCTTCCAGTTGCGCTCTATTTTTCTGGCTGCTGTTTTAAGGGCCCGGGTGTGCTTGTTGTACCACGGCATTGGACTATTTTCTTTAATCTTCTTTAAGTGCAGGGGAGCAACTGTGTCTAAAGTGCTGGAAAAGACAGAGTAAATAGTTTCTGTTGCAACATCGAGTTCCTCTAGGCTATCTGGGATGCTGAGGAGATGAAACTGATGAGGAATATTATTTACAAAGCAATCTTTAGTGGCAGCGGTGATAGTCCTGCCATATTTGAAGCGAGGGGACGGCTTTGCAGCCTTAGCTAAAGTAAGTATACATGATACTAGATAATGATCTGAGATGTCATCGCTCTGCTGCAGAATTTCAACTTTATTAACATTTATTCCATGTGACAATATTAGGTCTAAAGTATGATTATGGCAATGAGTTGGTCCTGACACATGTTGCCTAACTCCAATAGAGTTTAGAATGTCTCTAAATGCCAATCCCAATGTCTTTTTCATTGTCTACATGGATATTAAAATCACCAACAATTAGTACTTTATCTGCAGCCAGTACTAACTCTGATAGTGGGTGTGACATGGAGCCTGGCGTGTCTGTGACATTAGGAGGTAAGCAATGAAGAAACCATTAGTCCCTACGAGAAGTTATTTCCACAAGATTTTGGAGTGTTTCTGTGGGAATATTTGCCCATTCATCCAGAAGAGCATTTGTGAGGTCAAACACTGTTGTTGGAAGAGAAGGCCTAGCATGCAATCTCCATTCCAGTTCATCCTAAAGGTGTTTGATGGGGTTGAGTTCAGGGCTCTGTGCGGGCCAGTCAAGTTCCTCCACACCAAACTCACCCAACCATGTTTTAATGCACCTTGCTTTGTGCACTGGGGCACAGTCATGCTTGAATAGAAAAGGACATTCCCCAAACTGTTCCCAAAAAGTTGGAAGCATTAGCAAATGTCTTGGTATACTGAAGCATCAGAATTTCCCTTTACTTGAAGTAAGGGGCCTAGCCCAACCCCTGAAAATTTTTCAATTGACGGATGAACAGAACAACAGATAAACTCTTTCTCTCATGCATTCAAGTGGGCAATTAAAGCAATCTGCAAACAGAAGTAGTGCATTTCTAAATGTTTACAGTGAAAAAAAAAAATATGTTGGCTTCTTTGATATTATGACAATGTGTCATTAATTTAACTCTAACGATTGAGAGGGGTTTTGTTCCAGTTTTCTATTATGTTCTGCCAAAAGGTTCTTCATTTTTGTTCCTTGAACCGTTTCTAGTCCCTGTCAAAAAGTCCTCCCAACTCCTGCACATTAATTCAAGGACCAAATGACCATCTCATCACAGCATAAATGCACTAAATTAAAAATGAGAATTTTACTGTCCTCAAAACTCATAAGACACGTAAACTCATGTAAACTTTATTTCCCCTGGCTTTCATATATTATTTACATGTGTGTATTGATGGTTATGAATTTTATTTACATAATTTTTTTACTGGTGCATCAAAAGCCGCTTGTAATGGCATAAAGATGCTGAATCTACTCACTTCAGATGTCAAAATATCTTTTCCTAAAAATAGTTCAGTAACGTAGTCTTAAAACGCAGGCAGCTCTGGCACAAATAACAGCACCATTTCAGTGGGAAATGAGAGAGAGCTTACTTGACTCTGACACCTTACTCGCAGAGCTCATTCAAACAGAGAGAATAGCGATTTCCAGCGGCATTGACAGAGAAACATCATCACACACTAAATAACGATAATGTGGTCATACTTTTTGTCCTGTTATTGTCAACCACTAGCAAGCCAAAAATTTGCAAACTGTATTCTAGAATTAAGCCCCCAAAAAAACAACAACTTGCGACTTCCAAAATCTATAAGCGACTTCATGATAAAACAAGCCCAAAGTTGTGTATAATAAGGGGACTTGGCAACTCTGCTTGCATGCAGCTGCTCGGCCATGGAAACCCATACTATGAAGCTCCCGCCACACAGTTTTTGTGCTAATACTAATGCCAGTGGAAGTATGGAACTCTTCAGCTATGGAATCAGCAGAGCATTGGCGACTCTTATGTACCATCCAACTCAGCACTCAGCGACTGCGCTCTGTGACTTTTCATGCTTCATGGCTGAGTTGCTTCTGTTCCTAAACACTTCCAATTTCCATTAAAATAACTAACAGTTGACCGTGGAAAATCTAGCAGGGATGAAATTTCAAGAACTGGCTTATTACAAAGGTACCATCCTATTACATTCCCATGCTTGAATTCACTGAGCTCTTCAGAACGACCCATTTCTTCACAAATGTTTGTAAATGCAGTCTGAATGGCTAGGTGCTTGATTTTATACACCTGTAGCAATGTGTCTGATTGAAACACATGAATTCAAGAATTAAGAGGTGTGCCCCAATACTTTAGTCCATATAGTGTATGCTTTAAAAAAAACCTTTTCATGCAGTGTACAACACTGTATTCTCAAATTAGGGTTAGGGTCATAATCTGTAAAAAATTAAGAAAAGGAAGAATTAGTTCACTTTCAAAAGAAAAAAACTCCATGATTTATTCACCCTCAAAATATCCTAGGTGTATATGACTTTCTTCTTTCTGATGAACACAATCGGAGTTATATTAATAAATATCCTGATGTTTCCAAGCTTTATAATGGCAGTGAACGGGATCCACCAGTTTGAAGCTCAAAAAAGTTACATTTGAATACGGAAGGAGTCCGTTGGAAGCTAGATATTTTACGTTTTATTTTAAAGATATTTTAAGTTTTAAATATGGATATTTTTCTTACAAAACCCCATTGATTCGCTTCAGAAGGCCTTTATTAACCCCTGGAGCCATGTGAAGTACGTTTATGACGGATGGATGTGCTTTTTGAGCATCACACCCGTGAGTCCCGTTCTCTGCCATTATAAGGCTTGGAAACATCAGGATATTTATTAATATAACTCTGATTGTGTTCGTCTGAAAGAAGAATGTCATATACACCTAGGATGGCTTGAGGGTGAGTAAATCATGGGGTAATTTTAATTTTAAACTGAACTAATCCTTTAAGGTCTCCATGATAATTCAATATATATATAATGATATTCTGGAACATATGCACATATTCTGGTTTCTAAACCTTCTCTCTGGTTTATTTCTGTGTCAAAGAAGGTTTCACACAGTCAAACAAATATGTTATTCAAATGTACAGCCAAATAGGATACTTTATCATAGTGCAATCTTGATTCGTGGTAGTCCTCAAGTTCTGAGCAAGACTGGAAACTTTCAACAGTTTCTTGCCCAGATAATGAAATCCACAGGGAACTGTTCCAGGGATTGAACATTGAAGTCTTTAAGCACTTTCGGCAGATGGGGCTGGCACGAAGATGTGACCTCTAGGAGCAGCCAATGGACAGAACAGTTGTTTTCTATTTACAAGTCACTGAGTAGATTTATGGTCCAGAAACAGACTTTATCAGCCACAGAGGCATGTTAAACTCTCTCCAGTCAATTGGCCAATATTAAACAATTCTATAAACAAATAATGTGAACAAATGGTGGTTTGCTCTGGCTGTAGCAAAAGGGAATGCATTAGCACAGGTGGAAAGAATGTTTCAACAAAGTACATGAGAAGGTACCGCTCCCTCAGGTCTGTTGAAAAGCCACCAGCCCCTGTAACCAGCACAGTTTGTCACACTTTTTGGTCACACTTTATATTAGGTGTCCTAAACTACTATGTACTTACATCAAAAAATAAGTACAATGAACTTATTGTGTTCATATTGTATTGGAAAACACTTTTGCTGCTATTGAGGTGGGATACGAGTACACTGCAAAAAGAGATGTGTTAAAAAACAACACACAGAGTGTGTTTATGGTATTTTGACACATTTTGTGTAGATCTGGAGAGAATAGCACTGGGTGAAGGGCAGTTTGTGTTTATGAAAAAAATTATAGGTATATTTTATATGGTATCCCATAAAAAGCTCTAAAATAAACAAAACAATACATTAAAATGAATAAATCAAATCTTCATTTATAAAAACTTAAAGATTAACGTGTGTTTTTGGCAGCCAATCACAACATGCCTCTTTTTCAATGTCTTTTTCAAATGCTGCTTTCACCGCTTTTCACTTGTTATTACTAACCTCTGTTTGACTAGTTTCTGCTGCAGCTCAAAACTTTCTGAAAACATTATATTTTTTAATATAAGAAATCATTCTGCACTGCTGGATATCATAATGTAGCTAGCATAACGGTCACAAGACCGTTATAACTAACAGCACATCAATAAAATAAATGCACACCGTCCATATACTCAAAAACTTGATCAGATCAGTACTTGCTGATTATGTCATCATCAAGAAACATCTGATCATATTTTCTCTTGCCATAACAAATGTATTTTATTAAAATACTGTTACAACAGCAAGAAAGAAACTAAAATACAAGTAAAGGGTCAAGAGCCCAAATAAATGTGCCACTAATCACGATTCTGGTGACTTCAAATGAAACATTCAATGAAACATCAACATCTAAACCTCTGTTAATTCTCAATAAGAGCTTGTGTGTGTAGATTCATGATGTCTAAAACATCCAGGTAATAAAGTGTTCAAACAAACTCTTTATTAAACGTCACTGGACTAAAAACAAGTTAACAATAAGTTTCAGTGTTCATTCAAACACAGGAAGTAACTCTGGCAAATACACACCTACTACAGTTACATGTAACACATATCTGACACAAGTTGTGTAACTATAACACAGTGTGTAAAAGGTTTCAACACACTTCTGTGTAAGAGGAATAACACATTAGTTGAGTTACAGGTAAACACAGAGATGTGTTAAAGAAACGACACAGATTGTGTGTTAAATTTTACACAACATGTGTTGTCCCTGAGCACACACACACTATATGTGTTAAAATCTACACAACATGTGTTGTCCCTGAGCACACACACTTCATGTGTTAAAATCTACACAACATGTCATTTTTAACACATCTCTTTTTACAGGTTGTGTTGTTTTCAACACATCATGTTATAAAGCGCACCGACACCCAACATCAATGTGCATTGTATGCATTGTTTATGTTCTCAAACAAACAGGCCTGTGTGAATAAAAGTTATTAATATACATTGTTTTATCAGTTGCTACATTTTAATTTAATTCAAAGTGCAAACTCGGTTAACTGTTATTTCTTCATGATCTTTTCTCAAAAGCAGCATCGATGAGGTGTTGAAGTGTGAATAATTGAAAAACGTACAGTCCAGTGAGTCTGCCCAGTCATTGAGTTTGAAACATTGTACTTTGTATATGCGTTCTGTACTCGACTATTGATTAAATTCTTAATAATTTAGTTTCACTTTATTTTTATGTAATTACCTGATACAATTTGTGTGTTAAAATGACTTACACATTTATTGTGTTAAATTTGACACAACATGTGTTGTCCCTGAGCACACACACTACATGTGTTAAAACTGACACAACATCTCTTTTTAGAGTGTAAGGTTAGGGGCAGGTTTGGTAGTATTGGTAAGGGGTTAAGGTGTAAGGGAAAACTCAACAGTGTAATTAGATGTAACAGAAATTTATTTCAGCTGTAATTACATGCAGGTTTTTTATAAATATAAGTACAATGTAAAAACATGTATGTAAACAATAAGCATCACATTTCCACTGTAGGCAAGTTGATGGTGAACCCATGTGAAGTTTTATTCAAGGAACTGAACATAAAACTCACCAACAATGGCCAACACGAACAAAGCTAGACAAGGAACAATGGTAACATGAGGGCTATTTATAGAGGGTATGCATTGACATCTCTTTCCCGCCGGAACATGCCTCTCTCAGCCGGGACTGAGTGGCAGAAGAGCTGCTGCATGACTGGATTTAATAGGGGAAAAGAGAGTAAAACAAACGGTTATCAGTTTAAACTAAAGGTTGGACTCTATATAGTGTTCCTTACAACTTACCAAAGATCCAGTGATCCATGAATATTGACATGCAGCCAGGAATTGTGTTTCCTGACATTTATATGAGCTGGATTTTGATGCCAGGGAAATACATAAATAAAATATAGATCTAAATACGGGTGTTCACTTATATCAATGTTATATATGTCGTCATTTCATCCAGCCCTACAACTTGTATAGTTTTTGTCAGAGTTAAATTAAAAACATCCAATCATGAATATAAGATGGTAAATATTAAACTGATGAGTTGTCAATACAATATAACAATACAATATAGGGTATGATTTTACCCCAAAATTCAACATGTTGACACAAAATGATAACTGCAAATCCTCATTTCGCTGCCTGGAGCCCAGTTTTTTCTGTGAATTTCAAATTCCATTTGCTTCTATTTTCTGCAGCTTTCGGCTTACCTCAGAGGGCGTATTACAGAAACTTTCTATCTTAGGTCTTAACTTAAGATATGATGTTCTTAAGTTAAAATTTAACTTAACACTAAAATTTCAACTATATTACTGATCTGCCCGCATTGACACTATATGATAATTGAAATGAGCTGATGACATCACCGTTTTCTCCAGAGCGGCTGTACAGCTGAATCAAATTCTGTTCATTATTTTCCTGTTTAACACTGTGAAGCTGCTTTGGAACAATCTGCATTGTAAAAAGCGCTATATAAATAAATGTGACTTGACTTGATGATAATTTAATGTAGGATTTTTCACAATTTCGTATTACAGAAGCAAATCTTTTCTTTCTTATCCTATCTTACAAAATCTCATCTTATCTGTAGTTAGGAACCACTCCATAAAGCACTCCATCTAGTTCGGTAATTAACTGTCAGGTCTGTTTACTCTGTTACCAAACAACCAACAACGCGCAAACTGCTTCTGAGGTAAACCTAAAATCAAAATGGAGAAACAACGGCGTGCTTTCAATTTCAGTGCTGTCAAGCTCCGTTGAAAAGTTAAAGCCTGTTTTATAAATCGTCTTTTGCAACAAAAAAAAAGTAATAAGGCATTAGCCACTTGAAGAATGACCGGCCATGCTCCGTGATGGCTGGTTGCCTCTGTAATGTTGGTCGCAATTCATCAACAAACTGCAAAATCATGTGTCGTGGGAGTTTGTAGTTATTTACGAGTATTTTATCATCAAAGCACAGCACATCCTCTGGGTCCTCCAAAAGTCTCTCCACCATCAAATCTTGCTGCTCTTCATCTTGTTTACTTAAATGCATAATCTTATCTTAACTATGGATAGGAAACGTTTCGGTTGCGTATGTAACCCTCGTTCCCTGAGGAGGGAACGGAGACGTAACGTTAGTGACTGACGAATGGGGGTTTCGCCTAGAAGCCTATCATCTTCGAGATCTTAGAAAACGCCCAATGGCAGGCCAATGCCATGGGCATGCGGAATCTGCATAGCGTAGCTCCGCCCCACAGCGTGGGTATATAAGGAAGTACGCTGGCAACATCGCATTATGTTTACATGCTGAGGAGCCAAGACTGAACTCCCGGCCGTTTCAGCGGTACAGCGGAAGTGGCAGAGGGACGTTACGTCTCCGTTCCCTCTTCAGGGAACAAGGGTTACATACGTAACCGAGGCGTTCCCTTTCGTTCAGTCACTCCGAGTAACGTCAGTGACTGACGAATGGGGGTCCCAATCTAATCACGCCACTCGGCTGTCGTCCAGTGCCCTGCGTAAGTGTGAGCTCCCTGTCGAAAGCTAGTACGGACGAAGGACTCCAACTTAACACAGGAATACCAAGGTACACTGGGAAGCATATTCCAGGTGGAAGTATGCGCCAAAGTGCCTACCCGTAGGGAGGACTTAAGGAGACACATATGACCCGCGAGGGGCTGCATATGGAAGAACTCTGGGGTAACCAGCCGAAGGTGGAAGAATTTTACCCCCAGGGGAGGCAAGGGCTTGCCGAGGGAAATACACATGCTCAGAGAGGCTTACAGTGGAATACACATGTGGGGGTCGCCCACAGGGGGAACCATGCACACGGTGGCACCTAGCCTGACACGAGGGCCTGAGCGAGTGGGCAGACGCACAGGTGTCGGCATCGACAGTGCTGGAGGAACTCAGGGTTTCAGGGAAACTACCTGAGGAGAATACCGCACGTATCCCGTCCGTGGAGAGGAATGGCGAGCAAGCAAAGACACCTGAGCCTAGTCCATTACCGGCCACTGGTAGAGGCGAGTACATGAGAGGACACTGGCTCCACTCGGAGATTATAGAATCTGGCGAATATGTTAGGTGTCGCCCAGCCTGCAGCTCTGCAAATGTCTGTCAGCGAGGCACCATGCCCAAGAGGAGGCCACACTCCTGGTGGAGTGTGCCCTGAGCCCAAGAGGGCATGGACGCCCCTGCGTCTGGTAAGCCAAGACAATGGCGTCCACTATCCAGTGAGACAACCTTTGCTTGGAGAGCTTCCCACCATAATAGACAAAGAGCTGGTCTGAGGTCCTGAAACACTGCGTTCTGTCTACGTAAGCACGGAGGGCCTGGACAGAGCAGTGCCAAGGCTGGGTCTGCCTCCTCCAAAGGCAGCGCTTGCAGGTTCACCACCTGGTCCCTGAACGGAGTGGTGGGAACCTTGGGCACATATCCAGGCCGGGGTCTCAGGATCACGTGAGAGTTGGCCGGCCCGAATTCTAGGCACGCTTCGTTAACCGAAAATGCCTGCAGGTCCCCTCTTGATGGAGGCCAAAGCGATCAGGAGCGCTGTCTTCATTGACAGGAACTTAAGCTCGACTGAACACAATGGCTCGAAGGGAGCCCTCTGCAGAGCATCTAAGACTACTGAGAGGTCCCAGGAGGGTACGAGGGGAGAGCGAGGAGGATTTAGTCTCCTCGCTCCCCTCAGGAACCAGATGATCAGGTCGTGCTGACTTACCTGTTTCGTCTCCACAAGGTCGTGGTAGGCGGATATCACGGCCACATACAGCTGCGTGCACATGGCGACCGAGACGATTTCCATACCGAGAAAAGAGATCCTCTGCACAGGGCAGAGTTTGCTCTTTTCCCAGTTGACCCGAAGGCCCAGACGGGCTAAGTGCTGGAGCACTAGGTCCCACCATGGTATAGCGGACTCCCCGGAAGCGGGGAGGAGCCTGAGCGAACTGAATCGCATAGCCGAACCTGATGGTCTTCGCGACCCAGCGGGACAGTCCCGGAAGCTCTAGCAAGGCTCCCAAGAACTGCACCAGCGGGGACATGCGAACCACAGGCGTACCCCGGGTGGGGCAGCGAGGCGGCGTGACCGGCCCGGACGTGGGAGGCGTAGCGTCCCGGTGTGGGGGCACGGTCAGCAGCCGCATCCTGACAGAGGAGACCAGGGAAGGACGTGCGTTCCACTGGGGTCTGCTCTGAGAGGAGACTAGCGTCAGAGAGGGACGAGAGTGGCGTGGCCCGGGGGCGGCGCACACTGCCATCGGTCTCTGGGTGCTCAGGGATGGGCATGCTAGTTCTTTCGTTGACCAAAATAGGGTGCTGCTGACCAGCAGCGGAACAAAGGATTCTCCCCCGGCCCCAGGTCCCCCGGTCCTGCTACCATCTCCTGGAAAGAACTGCCCATCCCTGAGCTGTCCGCGTCAGGAGCGCCGCTTAGCCTGAAAAAACTAAATTAAGTTGTGTGTAAAAATGTCTTCAGTTAAGAGTAATGAATTATTTTTGACTGTATTTACATCAAGATTTCATCATACAAAACAAAAAAGGTTATATCAAACTTATTAAATAATTTGACCTAGTTGGAGAAATCAGGTTATATCTACTGACAGTTATGCTTCAGTAAAACCTTGTTTTTCAGGTTGGTTGAATTAAGTTATAATCAGTAATATTAAATCATTTATTTTATTTCAACAAAACCAGTTATTGTAGATTTTACCACATGAAGTACATTTTCTTTTGAACTGACTAAATTTTTTTTTAGTGTGTTCTCCCCTATGTATTATTATTATTATATTAACTAAACACTCTCACTCACTCACTCTCTCTCTCACTCTCTCTCTCTCTCTCTCTCTCTCTCTCTCTCTTCCAGACTGTTCCCCCTCCTTTCTCAACAGCTGAACATTAGCTGTCTGAATAATCCATCTACGTGCCCATATCATTGCAGCCTTGTAAAATCATTTTTATGAGGCTGTTCGTGTTCTACCAATTTGTATCTCTCATTTAAATAGCCTTTAGGATCACAGGTGGTTTTGCGCACACAGCTAATCAAGCAGGGTGTTAAAATTGTGATTCAAACCATTAGGTAATTTCTCCTTCCTCTGAATTATTTCATTCAACAGATTGTTTACAATGCAAGAGAGAGCCACAACAATAAACAAGACTTAATTAATTGAGTACTTGTTGGCTAATCCAACAAAAATGTTAAAGAAATTAACTATAAAACAGCAAATTTAGAAAACTGATTTAGAGCAAACACATTTACACAACACATGCTTGGACTTGGGGTAACATAATGCTGGTTAACTAGGGAAATGTATAACCACAGCTGGGCTCAGGATAAACATTTAAAATAACAGGATAAAGCATTTAAAATGCTGGTAGAAATTTAACACATATCTGATCTCTCATAAGATTGAAATAATAATGCATACAACTACTGACATTGATTTGTGTCACTGATCAAGATTAAATAGGATGAAATGAGAAGTGAAACGAAAACATATGGTGCTCTCAAGCCAAGGTATTACGTTTTCTCCAACACCTACCCACTAATCGAGGAAAAATGGCAACCAGAGATTGTGGCAAGGCATATGGGGTGGTAAAGAGTTTCAAATGTTTACAAAGTAAAACCATTACTGGCTGGCTTTATGCACAGTTGAAGTAGGTCACATTTCCCATTTGCCACCTTCCCAAACCTTGTACAGCTGCTGGGATGGGGAGTTCTGGAGGATGACGAGATTGAAAAGAAATGTTCAGTGTTTTCCTACATGTGGGACCTGCCTTGAAAGTGTCCAAGCTGGCATCTCCAAACTTCACTTAATAATAATAATAATATGTTTAATTTATATAGCGCTTTTCCTAAGCTCTAGGACACTTTACAAGCAGTAAGCACTTGGTTCTCAACTTAAAACAATGATGGCCTAAAGAGTGGGTTTACTGAGGATATTATAGACATTACGTAGTAGATCCGCATCATTTAACCCACACTGAGCCAGGAACAAGGGCCAGCAATTAGAAATCTTTTGATCCTGAACAAGGCACTCTTCTATCTGGATGCATGCGGCCTCCACCGTGAAGACATCTGTGTGTAATGAGCCTTTATGAAAAGAACAAGACTGAGATATTGTGTCTATTATATGTAGTCACTCTCTCTTTTTTAGTGCAAGATCAGGGCCTATATTTATCAAGCTTCTCAAAGTGGCATTTTAGTCTTAAGTGCTGAGAATTTGTGAAATGTACTCCTACTTCCAGACTTAAGTATAAAAGCAAGTTATCAAATTTCTTAAAGCTAAGAATCACTCTTACTCTCCCAGTTATTTAAGACAGCTTGGGAGGTCTCTCAAGTGGTTAGGAGTTGCCAGTAGGGGCTTGTGATGGCACTGAGGAGACAGAGACGTGCGCAAATCTTTCAGGAGAGGGAGAACGTTTTTGAAATTTTTGATGACGAGCAGTTAATCAAACGGTATCGTTTGGACAGAGCAGGCATCATCTTTTTCAGCGCTGGTTAATGTTGGGCTGAACTTGCCTTTTATAATAAAAAAAATCCGCTGTTCGACTAATTCAGCAAGCAGTAGCGCTTCTTCCTCCCACCAATTCGGTTTTATATCATAAAATCTAACCTATATATGGTCAGTTAACAGCACACCAGTTTAAAATGTGTAATTAAGACATGTTTATCTTTCATTTTCAATGTGTATATCATAATGTATTCTCTTGAAAATTCTTTATTGTCAAATGTGTGTTGAATGTAAACTCCTCTACCATTCAATGTGAATTTATCCGAGAATATTCTTAAATAAGGAAATCTATTCAGTGATTGGTCAATGCCTGTGTCATCATCCAAAATCCCATTTGTGGCACAGCAAAGTGTAGTAAAACATCTCTAAGACTGACACTTAAGATTTAGTCCTATACTTCACTTAAAGTATGACTGAGATGCTTGATAACTAACTTTTAAGCGCAGCTTTGAGCCAGTATTTTTTTTTTTTACTCTTAAGTCAATTCTTAGCAGTGTTCTTGTGAGTAATTCTCAGAGGCTTGATAAATACAGGCACTGTTTCATAGAACAAAAATGGAAGCAACTAATCAAGACAGAGACTCATAGTTTTTTTTGTACTTTAGGTGCAAACTATAATGTGGCTGACAAACAAGGTGAAATCTGAATATAAACTTATTACAATATACTGCCTCATTCATTAATATATGCAACCACATTATGATAAACACCACCATTTAACTACACACTACGGGCCTCATTCATGAAAACTTCGTAAATATATAAGCACATTTGGAGTAATTTGCACATAAAATGGACCTTTATGAAAACTCTCCTTCGGATTCACAAACACTTCGTATACCAAGGATTCGGTAGTTAAACGTGTGCATATTAAAGAATTCCAAATATTCGTAAATAGGGTGCATGTGCACGCTCATTCATAATTAGAATAATCCGCACCCATGAGTTACAACTACGCAAATGACGTGTCCAGGAACACTGTGGACTTCTTTCTCAGGTTTGTCTCCTGTATATTGCATAAAAGCTAAAGAGACTAATTGGCCATATGCCTAGTAATAAATATTCAATTATTGTGTGTCCACCAAAGCATTTTTAGCCAGCTAAAAAATTCCTGGTGCTCTTCTGAAAACTGCCAGCTGGTGGCGCTTGAAAGCACTTTGCAAGCTCAACGTTTTTCCAGCTGAGATACTTTGGTTGCTATGATACAGAATATCCATGGCAGTAATATTACTAGTATGTAATTTTGAAGAAAATTACTGAATATAAAAATGAGGTAATCAGCAATATTAACTATTAACATTGTTGTTCAGTCATTGTACAAGTAGGATGGTTGGTAAGTGTAGTATTTGTCCCGCCCCTCCTCCACTGTGATTGGACGAATGGGTAAAAAGTGACAGTGAAGAGCGCTGCCTATTACCCAAATAGAACAGTAAAAAAAAAGATGCACACTCATTATCGTGCAATAAACCAGTCAGAGTCTCATCTCCCATTCCCTTTAAAAGCCAGTTGTGCTTGCACCATGGCAGATTTGCTATTTACATGCAAAATTTGCGAGCGGAAAGACTGAACGCTTCTCCATAGAGGAATCCTTTTATTTTTAATATTTAAAAATGTGTGTGTGCTGCTGCACGTCCCTGTGTGTGTAATAAGCAGAGTGTACGGGTGTTGTACACCCACCTATAGGCGCATATTACTAACACGCCCTTTAAATAACACAAAAAATACTGTGCAGTCATTTTCAGTTCCTAAAAATAGCAATGCTCCAACAATGCGCCTGAACACACCTGGTTTCCAGAGCAGCACGCCCATGGGTGAACAGATGGCGCGAGTGCATTTGCTATTTAAACAACGTGGAGCTGGACGTGAAAATGATAACTGCGGTGGGCTGAAACTAGCAACAAAACACTTGCGTCGCGCCTGGCCTGGTGTATGATAGGGCCCTTTGAGTGAAACAGGAGGCTCCTCTGTATAAATCATTCTTACAGATCTTTCAAAATAAATGCATTATGTGAGAAGAAACATCAGTGTTTTCTTTGACCCATAACATGTAACAGCAAGAAAGTCCCCTGATTCAAGTCCTGGATGGGCAAAGAGACCTTTCTGTGTGGAGTTTGCAGAAGATAAGCAGTATGGATGGATATTACGTAAACATAAAGAGGATGATTTGTTGCTTTACTCAAGGAGCATTATTATTTAGCATGCTAATATATGCTATTTCTAGCTAATAGTTTGTTCATTGCTTGTAGCCAACAGTCTTATAATTCAGTGATGTGACACAAAAGTATATGAAATTGAGTAAATTAATTTCATGATTTAAAGTTATGTGAACAAATTGTTTGTTTCGGCCGGATTGGCCAAACTTGGCTTTCTCTGGCAGGACGATAGCACCACTAGGAACCAGACACTTTTGTCTTCCTGCCCTCCACTTCAACCTCACCTAACACCCCAGTGAGCTCTATTGTGAATAAATGTTCCACCATTATAGGGATAATTATTCTGTGTAATATTTGAACCACAGTGCAAGCTCTAATTGATTCAGGATCTGCTGGCAATTTTCAAGGCCACCAGGTTTCCTCCTCATCATCCTGGGGATTGTGCTATTGACCTGCTACTGAATATGCATCCTCCCTAGAGCCGTGTCCTCCCACTGTCCATTGCTCTCTGGTTGACTCTCGTCAGAGGGGTTGACAAATGACTGGTTGACTATGACTGTGCCAATCAATCCTCCAACCACACGAGGGCGCTATCACTAGAATTCTAACATCCAGTTCCCTCCATACCTGTTCCACATTTATCATTAGTTAGACTGTGTAAATATAGCCATGGTCCTCCACTACACCTTTGTGAAGTCTTGTTCATCACTCTTGTTGTAAATTATGAACATTCGTTATCTGGATATTCCCCTCTGTGTTTCTGTCTTTTGCTGTGTACCTGTTTTTGCCTCTGCCTTCTGTTTTGAACTTATTTGCCTGGACTGTTTGCTCACACAGTACTGACCACTGCCTGCTTGTGACCCTGCTTTTGTCTTAACCATTAAAACATCCGAGCACATGGATCAACACGAGTCTCCCGAGTGTTCGGTGTTACAGAAACAACAGCTTGAAAGAACCAATTAGCTAAAATTAGCCGAAAACCCAAATGCTACAGGAAATTTTAATCCAAAACATTATAAATTCTCTCTGGCAAATTTAGTTCCCTTTTGTTCAGTCACTACAAGTTACGTCAGTGAGTGACGAAATGGGGGTTTCGCTTAGAAGCCTATCATCTTCGAGATCGTAGAAAACGCCCAATGGCGATGCAATGCCATGGGCCTGCGGAATTTGCATAGCGTAACTCCGCCCCACCTCGTGGGTATATAAGGAAGTATGCTGGCAATGTCGCATTATGTTTCTGCTTCGGAACCAAGAGTATCTCTTCACTCCTCAAGCCTGATACTGAATTCGTCAGCTTCTTCGAGATGAGCAACTCTCCAGTCGGTGTTGGTGGTTCACCCCGTTTTCTACGGGCCGGAGTTCCCTTAGAACGAGTTTCCAGGCATATTGTTGTATCAACAGATGCCTCTGCCACAGGCTGGGGTGCCATGTGCAATGGACATGCCGCTGCGGGCTCCTGGACAGGACCCCAGCGCTGCCTGCATGTCAATTGCTTCGAGTTGCTGGCAGTACGGTTCGCCCTGCACTGTTTCCGAGCGTTGCTCAAAGGTCAACACGTACTAGTCCGGACAGACAACACAGCCACAGTAGCGTACATCAACCGACAGGGTGGTCTACACTCCCGCCGTATGTCTCAACTCGCCCGCCATCTCCTCCTATGGAGTCAGAAGCATCTGAGGTTGCTTCGTGCCATTCACGTCCCGGGATACCTAAACCGTGCAGCCAACGATCTATGGGATGGAGTCACGAGGTGGGGCGGAGTTACGCTATGCAAATTCCGCAGGCCCGTGGAATTGCATCGCCATTGGGTTACATACGTAACAAGGGTTACATACGTAACCGAGATGTTCCCTTTCAAAGGAACTCGCACTGCGTCGTTAAGCTTTTCGCTCTTCAGCAAGTTCTCTCTGTTGTTGTATGTCCTGTTTGGTGTTGTCTGTCACAAATAGTTTAAAAGAATGGCAAGTGAACAGTTCAAGCAATGTGTGCATCCCTGCCCTAGATATCTCACAGGTGGGGACACACATCATCTGTGTACACTGTTTAGGAGTGCAGCATGCATGGGCAGCTCTCGAGGGGGCTATAAATGTGTAAATAAAAGCAAATGCACTATCAGGAGTTACTGTCCCATCTCACTGTCCACTATGGTTTTCTCTCACGCATTTAGCCCCACTGGGGTTGGATGCCATGGTACAGACGTGGCTGAGGCTGCGTCTGTATGCATTTCCCTCGATCGCTCTTCTCCCTGGAGTTCTGGAGAGGGTCCGTCGAGACGGAGTCAGTCTACTGCTAGTAGCCCCATACTGGCCAGTCCGAGTATGGTTCTCATCATAACACTCCTAGCAGGTCCTCCATGGCAGATTCCTCTGAGGAGGGATCTGCTGTCTCAGGTGGGGGGCACAATATATCACCCTCGGCCAGAGTTTTGGAAGCTGTGGGTCTGGCCCCTGAGGGGGCCCAGTACCTAGAGGCTGGCCTGTCAGCTGGAGTGGTAGAGACCATACTCAGTTCCAGAGCTCCTTCCACAAGGAGATTGTACGGCCTAAAGTGGAATGTGTTTTCAAATTGGTGTAGAGAGCGTGAATTAGACCCAGTTAACTGCCCAGTGGCTTCAGTGCTGGAGTTCCTCCAAAATCACTTCTCTGCTGGTCTTACCCCATCCACATTTAAGGTGTACGTGGCTGCCATTGTGGCTTTCCACGCTCCTTTAAGTGATAGGCCTCTGGGGAGGCACCAGCTTGTTGTACGGTTCCTCCGTGGTACTTGGAGGATGAGGCCTGCGGCTCCTACCAGAGTCCCAACCTGGGATCTGGCAGTGGTTCTCGAAGGGCTGGCTGAGTCTGCGACAGCTAATAACTTGACTTTTAAAATGGTCTTTTTCTTGGTGATCATTTCTCTTCAAAGAGTAGGGGACCTTCAGGCCTTGGCTATAACACCAACTTGCCTGGAGTTTGCCCCTGGAGGAGTTAAAGCCATTCTACACCCTAGACCTGGCTATGTGCCTAAGGTGCCATCTAATGTTGCACGGTTGGTGGTTCTTCAAGCCTTCCATCCTCCACTGCATGTGTTGGCAGAAGCACAGAGACTTCATCTGAGTATGTATATAGATACGTCTTCTATAAGTCTTGCCTTTTGACCTCCCTCCTTTAATAAGGAGGAAGGTGGATACATCAAGCTTGGGCTAGGACCCCTGTGCAACAGTCATCTACTGCTTTGCATCTGGACAGGTGTTCACACTCAGTGGCACATAAACCGTCGTGAGCTGTTTTAGTCCTCTTAGCTCTTAGAGCTTTTTGGGCAGACATCCCGCCCTGGTCCAAGTTGATAGTAAATATTTTGACAGATTTCCTTCGCCATCCAATGCTTAATCAGACTCATTATGTTCTTTTCTTGAGTAAGAATCATCTCCTCTCAATGTATGCAGTGCCCGTCCTCAGTCAGCTGAACTACAGAGCAAAATTTGTCTTGTGTCAGGAAGTTCAAGGATACTTCATCCAGATGGTTCTGAGGATTTGGTACAAGTACCTGGACAAGCTGCAGTGGACCTTTTGCCTCCACAGAAATGGAATATGGCTCCATTAAAAGTGAATGCATTCCCTCCCAGTCACTTGATTCACCAAATGCGGTCAAAATAATGGTGGGCAAAGAGACTGTGCTGCTAGTTGAATCCAAGTGGCTTGCATCCCCATGGTTTTCAGAGCTCCTGTGGCTCCACTTCAGGCTAAAATGATTACCTTGCAGGTATTTTTTTATTTTTTTATTTTTATTATTTTTATTATTGGTTTTCTTTTGTATTTGTACAGCACTTTGTTCAACTTGGGTTGTTTTTAAATTGTGCTATATAAATAAAAATTGTATTGTATTGTGTTGTATTCACTGGTAAGTCAGAATACCAGTGTGGGCATGTTGACCAGTCAGGTCAGTACAGATGGTCAGACCAGCTTTTTGTGTTCTTTGCAGACCTCTTAAAAGTAGGCAATGCATATATTTGCCAGGTTCTATAACTTGGATGTGTCCTCCCTCTCCATCTCTGTAAAAGGATAATTTTTTGGTGTTCTCATTACCCTGTTCCCTGCTGAAAAATCCAGCATTGCACGCTCGATCCCAGCATGGGATGCTGGTTGCTGGTTTGCTGGTCCCCAGCATGGGAATGATGGGATGCTAGTTTTCCGGTGTGCTGGTGGACCAGCATATGGTATGTTTTGCATGCTGGGACCAGCTTGGGATGCTGGTGTGCTGGTGGACCAGCATGTGTTGTCTTTTGGGTGCTGGTATGATCCCAGCAAGACCACAACAAAACTTGTGTATGTGTTACATATCACATTTCATAGTTAAAGACCAAGACAATGTTAAATTAATTAAAGGAAAAATTAGTAAAGAAAAACACTGAAGATAAGAGGAACAACAAGAACAGAAAAAAAGCAGAAACTGACTTTCAGCCACACAGCCTTAGATTAAATCAACTGCAAATAAAATCAATGATAAAATAAAATCACCAGAGGATGATTAAACAACTCCATAAACAGCATTGCCATATTCACTTATTACTGTTACGAACTGCTCTGAGGGTTAAGGATCCACATGCAACTTTATTAAAGGGTAATCCACAATCGTAGTCAGAGAAAAGGCAAAAGGTCATACACAGGTAGGCAGTTCAATCAGGCAAACAAAACAAGGGACAGAGGCAAAAGGGTAATCCGGGACACAGGCAAGAATTCCAACGAAACCAAGAGACATGAAACCAGGGATAATGCTCAGAAATGCAGTGTGAGACAAGACAAGACTTAGCTAAGAATGACAGGGTGAACAGGCTAGATATAGGCAGAGGTAATAAGGTAAATGGGACACAGGTGTAAACAGAGAGTGCTGATGAGTCCGGGCAAAGGATTATGGGTGATGTAGTCTATGATGGAATGACAGTCTGGGTTGGAGTGCTCTCTGGTGGTGATCAGGGGCACTCACACTGGTGAATTGTTACAATTACAAAGCAGTTTGGCTTTATTTCTTTCATATGGTACATGTACAAATGTTGTTGTACAAATACAAAGTCACCATTATGGGGATTAAGCCCAAAACACACTGCACGATTTTCGGCTGTCCCAGATGAAAGATTGCCATTGTGAAACAATCGTGGCAATTTCTGTGATTGTAGCTCCTATGGTCCTATGTCATACAATGAGAGGGGTCCAAAGATAGCCTATATGATAATTTTCTGACAGTGTCAGAAATTCAGCATGATCTACTGACGACCCATGTCTACTGACCAGCCAATAAAAATGCGATATGCACTAAAACTTAAAACTGCTTACTTCAAGTTATTTTCCCTTCCTCTTTTGCCACTTCCTCTTTTTTTCAGCACAGATAAAAACTACAGTGCGATTCATCATGGTCTTTTTGTTTACCACTAACGCATGCTGATGACATTTTATTCTTCTATAGAAACTTGCATTGCCTATGAGACAATAGGTGTCATCATCGTACAGTCTACATGCATGTCGTACCCAAGTTCAAAGGGCCACTGAAGTGCCTTGAAACACACAGCATTATTCAATGTGTTAATGTAATTTCCCCTAAAACAGGAAGACAGGGCGGGACATATCGAACAGCTCCTCCCCTTTTTTTAAAACAGCCAATAGCGTATCACAGCTTGACTAGAGCCCCTCAGCTCAGTAAAGCCGCAGTTTCCTCCTAATCTCTAACCATTTCTCATCGTAATCTCCTCCATATCGCTTTAAAATATAGCATTGTGTGCAGAATTGGAATGGGTCCCATACGTCATATGATCCGCTCTGTGCTCTCGTGTCTCTGGACCGGAGCAGACAGTATGTGTGTGCTGCAGTGGTGCTTGTGAAACTAACTTAAAACCAGACTTAATTCGCCTCAACTGAAAGCATATTTACACTGTCTGAATTGTTCCCCATCCCCTATAATAGTGCACTATGTGCCATTCACCATGTAGAAAATCGTAAATGTGTGAACAAGTGACTGATTTCAGCCACAGTTTCAGCATCTATTTAGGGGGCGGGATGCTTCAGATTCTAGAGAGCATTTGATTGGACAGAAGATGTGATGAGAAGCTGAAGTCTGCGGTGATGTCATAAATATCTCTGATCCATTTTAGCGGAAGTGAGAGACTGTAAGTTTTAAATGCTTATATCTCCTAAATGCGAATGTTATCATTGTTTTGGAACAGACCAGCTTATTCATAACCTTAAGGCTAACATATTCATACTAAAAGCTAAAAAACTTACATTTTGATTTCAGGGGGCCTTTAATAGATCCATGTCGCACAGTGTGATTTGTAATGATCTTATAGGATTGCTAAAATGTGCAGTCTGTACCGGGCTTTAGTGTTACCTTTAGTTGGGCACTTGGCCATTGACTTTGGTGGAATTAATTCTCTTTCAGCAGTTATTGAAAGTGCATGCTATCAATATT
This sequence comes from Rhinogobio ventralis, assembly GCA_039654625.1. NCBI lineage: Eukaryota > Metazoa > Chordata > Actinopteri > Cypriniformes > Gobionidae > Rhinogobio > Rhinogobio ventralis. The sequence goes on from CM077199.1 coordinate 3,361,183, forward strand.
TTTAACAATATGTCATGCTCCTGACTGCACTGACATACCTTTTTCTACATGTGCACTTTCTGGAATCAGTGACTGACAGCTGGATTTAGACACGTGTGAGTTACCAATAAGTATGAAAGGTTTTAAAAACAGTAATTTTCAGTTTTGAACTTTCATTATAATGTTGTTATTTACTGTCCCATTGAAAGAGTTCTTCTCATAACCCCTGTTATTGAACAAACTGCTTATGATTATGCTTTTATTAGGCATTTTTCTTGGTTTTCATATCGCTAAATGTTTTTGTTATGCAATGTACACAAGCTCTTTTTAACTGATTTTAAGTGATTTGTGTACAGATCTTTTGAAACAGGAGACCATTGATGCTTTGAAACATTTTACCAGTTTACCACTGACATTGATAACTAAAACAATTTGTTTCAGTTCTACTTTCAACTGAGGGAGCAAAATAAATTACAAAGTTGTAATCAAACAATGCAATAAATCATGTGTTTAAACCTTATATTGTTTTATAATGTTCTTTACATCATTAATGTTTTAAATATAGAAATATGCAAACAAAAATTGCTCGTCCCTAAACCACTGCTTGCATACAGAGAGCTGGCCAACTCACACTCAACCCCGCAAGAGCATGATGGTGAACCAGCTTCACCAGCTCCGTTTTGCTTGAGAACAGCATGAATAAGCTGGTCCACCAGCTAGACCAGTACTATACTAGCATAAACCAGTACTATACCAGCACTATAGCAACACTAACCAGCATAAACCAGCATGGAATCCAGTAACACAGTGTGGTGGGTATGCAGTTCCCATAGTGTCAGCTGATGATGCAGTGTCGAAGTCACCAGGTGAGGTGAGTAGGTGAGTTTAGGGTTAGGGTTATGTGTTCAAAAATATCTATAATACCTATAATAATACCTATTAAATACCTTTAAAGATACAAAAATATAATTTCTCCTACTTTTCAGGATACAGAAATTATTGACAATATGCAAATGTGACACCTTAAAGCAAGTTGGGATTCTGAAAGAAAGAGTTTAAGAAGTGATGTGGGAGAAGTGATGTGGGACTATTGTACAAGTCATGCTGAAACCTTTTTTCACGTGTATATCACTGTGTGCACTGTGGATTGCTCCATTAGGAAGAGGAGCGGTACTATGCCGGTGCACTCACAACTGCTGGGGATTATGTGCGATGCATACATGTTTGCTCCTGTCTCCTCAAGTTTTTTCTGTTTTTACGAACCTGGTCTCACAAAAATGCGTATCAATAGTATGAGTGTGCAATGTCGTGGAATGTATACTCATGTAAACTCATTTTGGCGTGCATATGACACGCCGTTTTTCGCGTGCATTGATACGCACTTTATGGCGTATTATACGTACGAACCCCCCACCCTCATCTTACCCAAGAGCGTGTCATATACACGCCATAAAGTGCGTATCATATGCACGCGAAAAATGGTGTATCATATGCACGCCAAAACTCATTTTGGCGTATACATTGCATGACATTGCACACTCGTACTATTGATACGCATTCTTATGTGATCGTGTTGGTTTTTACAGGGACATTCTAATCTATCAGTTCGACCTTTTGCACAGCGCCTGCAACACAAAGAATTAAATGTATAATTCTCATTGAAAAGGGATAAAAGCACCTTTTCAATAAACACTTGTTCTGAGTCTCCAGCCTTTGAGGAAAGATACATTAACAGACCTACTACATTCAGAGTCTTCGTCCAGGTAAAAAAAATAACAGATACAGCAAGTCTATTGAAACCCAATATTGTTACCCAGCACAAATAGTGGAAGAAGTCACCGCCATCGGACTGCTCACCGACCACTTGGAACGTAAATATCCCTTAAAAGGATAGTTCACCCAAAAATTACCCCATGATTTACTCACCCCAAAGCCATCCTAGGTGTATATTACATTCTTCTTTCAGACGAATAAAAATGGCAGCCCAAAATTAAGCCCAAAAAAGTGCATCCATCCATTATAAACATACTCCACACGGCTCCAGGGGAGTTAATAAAGGGCTTCTGAAGCGAATTGATGGGTTTGTGACAGAAAAATATCCATATTTAACACGTTATAAAGTAAAATATCTAGCTTCCGCCAGAACGCCTTCCGTATTCAACATATGCAGAAAGTGTAACTGTATGACGTCAGATGTAGTGTAAGTATTTTAAACAGCGAGAGGCGTTACACTTTTCTTTGAAAGTCTTTGTTGTTTGTTCTGCAAGCTTAAAATTGTTGTGGCTGTTTTTTTTTCCTATTTATTTAATGTTTGGTTAGTAATCAAGCGTATAGCGTCAGTTCTGGCAGGTCACGTCAGTCAAGCTCGCATCAGCTGACTGTCAGCTGATCACGTCTACCTATAGGAATACGACGTCTATCACAGCATACATATATAAGCTCCTTCAGTACTATCAGCAGCTATCGTGTTTCTCCAGAGCTCATTTAAAGGCGAATTTGGAGGGTAACATTGCATCATCTCACTAGGAATTTGTTCCCACATGGATTTCACCTCAGTTTCATTCAAGTTTGCGAACTTGAACACGCAATTCGCTACATTGATTGTAAACTGCCTGATCTAGAAGTGACTTAAGTTGGCATTGCTTCTTTCATTGCTGCTTAGTTGACAAGGACTCGCTGAAGTTTCTGCGAACAATTCTGATGAGATCTGCACTCACCTGCATTAAGGATATCAAGAGAAGATCAAACATTCATGTAACACCCACGTAATCATCCCTGAATGTCTTAACAAAGCTAAGCTAAGTTCCTTTTTAAATGCTCTGCTAAAAGCTATCAAGGTAGGCTATTGGCAACAGGCTTGTTGCTAAGGCCATCCATGTTGCTTGGGTTTCAGTCATTTTCAGTAAATGCTTGTGCAGCTAGGCTATGCGATCATATTGGCAAATGTGCGTAAATCTGTTGCCATTGGCAACTTGCTTGTCGCCGCAACATGCTATGACTTAAACCTAAGTCAGGTTGCTTTGGTTTGTTTTCTTTCGCTTTACTGCACGTATTCAAGCAGCTTGCGGTGATAGACAGGAAAAACGACTCATGGTGCAAACAGAATAATTTCTGCTGTGGTGCAGCTCTTAAAAGACAATAGTAATCAGTCATTGTTCAGTGAGTCAGCTCAGCGTTTATTCTGATTCTGTTATCTGTATGTTCGTTCCTAAAGTATAGTTGATATTGGAAACGTGTGTTCTTCAAAGCTAGTGCTATTGGAACATGCTGTCCTTAAAGGTACAGTACTATGTACCCTTTTCACAGACTGTGATGACGTACTTTAATGGTCATCGATATTGTAAGTCCTGCAAATTTTTTTTATTTTCATAAAAAAAAAATTAATGTACATTATAACTAATATTTTGTATTATATTACTTTTGCATCAAATTACAAAAATAAGTTACCGCTGCTGTGAGAGTGTGTTTCTAATACAGCGTCTATGAGAGTGATGATAAAAATGTTTCTCTCTTTTCACTGCCGTTATCAATCTCACTCTATTTTTCCTTTTTTTTGAAAGTGTGTCAATAAAGAGACAGCTCTGGGAAAAAACTGTTCTTTAGTCTGCTGGTCCTGGTCCGGAGGCACCTGAAACGCCTACCGGAGGGCAGGAGAGAAAACAGTTTGTGGGCTGGGTGAGAGGAGTCCTTAAGGATGCTGCGAGCTCGATGCAGACAGCGTTTCCTCTGGATGTGGTCGATGGCAGGTAGTGGAGTCCCTGTGATGCGCTGGGCGGTTTTCACCACCCGCTGCAGTGCCTTGCGCTCTGCAACAGAGCAGCTCCCATACCATACTGTAACACAGTTGGTCAGGATGCTTTCTATTGCGCAGCGATAGAAGTTCACCAGTATAGCCGAGGATAGCTGATTCTTCCTCAGTGTCCTCAGGAAGAAAAGACGCTGGTGAGCCTTCTTGACTAGGCTGGAGGTGTTGGTTGTCCAGGACATGTCCGCCGAGATGTGGATCCCCAGGAACTTGAAACTGGAGACGCTCAACAGCCATTCCATTGATGTGGATGGTGTCGTGTGTGCCTCTTGACTCTTTCCTGAAGTCCACGATGAGTTCCTTCGTTTTGGTGGTGTTGAGGAGCAGATTATTTTCAGTGCACCATGTGGCCAGGTGCTGGATCTCCTCCCTATAGGCAGTCTCATCGTTGTTGCTGATGAGTCCAAACACCATAGTGTCGTCCGCAAACTTGACGATGGAATTAGATCCATACACAGGCTTGCAATCGGAGGTGAAGAGGGAGTAGAGAAATGGGCTTAGCACACAGCCCTGTGGTACACCAGTATTAAGTGTGATGGAGGTGGAGCAGGTGGAGCCTGATCGAACATTCTGGGGTCTGTTGGTCAGGAAGTCCAATATCCAGTTGCACATTAAGGTGTTGATGCCCAGGTCTCCAAGTTTGGCTATTAACTTGGTTGGGATAACAGTGTTGAATGCTGAGCTGAAGTCAACAAACAGCATACGTGCATACGTGTTCTTATTGTCCAGATGTGTGAGCACAGAGTGCAGTGCCAAGGAAACTGCATCCTCTGTGCTCCTATTGCTACGGTAGGCAAACTGGTGTGAGTCCAATGTGGATGGTAGAGAGTCTTTTAGATGTGCCAAGACCAGCCGCTCAAAGCACTTCATAACGATGGGTGTGAGTGCTACAGGGTGGTAGTCTTTAAGGCACATCGGGCTAGAGTGTTTTGGCACTGGCACAATGGAAGTTCATTTAAAGCATGTTGGTACAGTTGCTTGGGCAAGAGACAAGTTGAAAATGTCTGTAAAAACCCCAGCGAGCTGCTCTGCACATGCCCTGAGTACGCGTCCAGGGATGTTGTCTGGTCCAGCAGCCTTGTGCGGGCTGATTTGGCACAGTGCATTGCAGACATCTGTGGAGGAGAGTGTGTTTGGCGAGTGGTCAGCTGAGGGTTTGGCCTTGGTGGCAGTTTCTCTGTTGTCCCTTTCAAAGCTAGCATAAAAGTAATTTAGCTCGTTCAGGAAGTTGATATCAGTGGCTGCGGGGGTGGAGTGGGTGGGTTTGTAGTCACTGATGGCCTGAATGCCTTGCCACATGCGTCGAGGGTCAAAGTTGGAAAAGTGTCCCTCTATCTTTAGCTTGTAGCAGTGCTTGGCCTCTTTGATGCCCCTCTTCAGGTTTGCTCTGGATGTGCTGTAGGCTTGTGCATCTCCTGATCTGAAGGCAGCACTGCGTGTCTTCAACAGGAGTCGCACTTCCCTGTTCATCCATGGCTTCTGATTAGGGTATGTGGTGATCTGCTTCTGGGTTGTAACACTGTCAGTGGTGGTATTGATATAATCCAGTACAGAGGAGGTGTAGCAGTCAATGTCTGTGTGAGAGCCATTGGTGGCTTGGGAAGCAAACATACTCCAGTCTGTGTGTAGAAACCTTTCCTGGAGTATGAAATCTGCCCCTCAGGCCACACCTTGATGGTCTTCACTGATGGCTTCACACGGTTGATGAGGGGTGCATATTTGGGGGTGAGGAACAAAGAAAGGTGATCTGACTGTCCCAGGTTGGGGAGGGGTGTCGCAACGTAAGCTCCAGCCATGTTTGTGTAAACATGGTCTAAAGTTTTGTTTCCTCTGGTGTGACAGGAAACATGCTGGTGAAATTTCGGTAGCACTGACTTTAAGTTTGAATGATTAAAATCACCAGCGACAATAAACGCAGCTTCCAGGTGAACAGTCTGTTGTTTACTGATGGCTGCGTAAAGTTAGCAAGCTTAGCATCAGCATCCGGGGGAATATAGGCTGCAGTTACAATGGTGGAAGTGAACTCCCGCGGTAGATAAAACGGTCTACATTTGACCATGAGAAACTGAGATCTGGATACGGCCCGGATACGGCCCGGGTCCGGCTGACTGCAGTAAACCTCGGGATAAACAGAGAGACTAACATTAGCATAGATGCCATTCTTTTTATGATGTAACGAGTACATCAGGTGTTATGGGAAGTGTTCCCGGTTCCGGCTGACCTAGTTAATGCAGCCTAACAATCATTTAACTGATTTGAATAATAGAAATTGATAATGTTCTATGTTTATGCCATAGTAAAGAGATGTGTTTTTAGTCTAGATTTAAACTGACAGAGCGTGTCTGCTCTCCAAACAATGCTAGGAAGACTGTTCCAGAGTTTAGGTGCTAAATAGGAAAAGGATCGACCGCCTGCAGTTGATTTTGATATCCTTATCAACTGGCCAGAATTTTGCAATAGACGTGATGGAGTATAATGCATTAAGAGCTCGCTCAAGTACTGGGGAGCTAAACCATTTAGTGCTTTGTAAGTAATTAGCAAGATTTTAAAATGTATGCAATGTTTAATAGGGAGCCAGTGCAGTGTTGACAGAACCGGGCTAATATGGTCATACTTCCTGGTTCTAGTAAGAACTCGAGCTGCTGCGTTTTGTTTTTTTTACATTTTCACATTCACGACATAACACAAACACATACGAACCTAACATATTTAAAAAAATACAAGTAAAAACAGTTTTGTGTGGCAGGGCACCTTTAAGGTGCGGTATGTAGGATTGACATCTAGCGGTTGAAATGGGTACTGCAGTCCAAATTCAAAATATTGGAGAGTGTTGTTTCCCCTGCCCCCTCCTCCTCAGACTCGACGCTCACGTTGGTTGCCAGCTTGAGGACACAACAGGAGCAAGCGCAATTGACAATGAAAGCCACACTGTAAGAGTTAATGAGTTGATTTATCCGTGTTTTAATATGCTCTCCTTCATAGAGATTTTTTGATGGATGCTGAGGCTTTTTATGTTGGGTAGAATCTGCGATCTCTGACCCAGTTTGTTTGTTGGCTTCCATGGCAGCAATACGCTAGGATTTCCACCAACTGGAAACCTGTGGTGGCAAAATACTATTGGATAAACTGGCGGCGAGTGTTATCACAGACCAAAACAAAAACAGACATTCCGACACAGAACGCACGTTTCAAAGTAGAATAACTTTGCTTTTCAGAGAACAAGTAGGTGAATTTAGCATGTTTTCTAGATATCTGCAAGCACATTATGGATTTGTAATGCTTTAGTAAAGTGAAAAACTTACATACAGCACCTTTAATAACAGCAACAAACAGGGCAGTACCTGTATGCAGCATTCTAAATCTAAACTGGAGAACTTGAGCATGATTTGAAATGGACAGCCTTTGAGCTCCTTTGGCAATACGACTGCAGAAAGAATACAAACGAGCAGGGTGATTTATTGGGAAAACCAATTTGTAAATGTTTTCACATTCAAGGATTCAGATGACTTGAGAGCATTTATCTAGAATTTCCTTTGAGAGTGAGGTTACACTGTTGAACAACTTCATAAGTATATGGAAAGCAAAAATGCACCTTAGCATTCCTTCTGCCACAGAAGCGACACTGCTTTGTTCTTAGATACTTTGGTCTCTTGTTTTACAGTGCTTGTAGCAATTACTGTTTGTCACGCTGAATTTCTGTATGGAATATGTTGTGCACTTTGTCTTAATATTTAACAAGCTTATTCTTGCAGAATAAAAACAAGAGATTAAACAAACTCTTTTGAAGATTGTGGTATGATTCCTGTTTCAGCAACAACTCAAGTCACTTCTCTTCCCAGCAATGTCATTTAAGTCCTTGAAATTTCTCATGCAGTTGTTTGACTGTCACACAGAGGGGTCTCACAGAGAGAGGCCTGTGCTCTGGAGGTTTTGGCATACTGCTTGCAGGAGTTGCGGAGGTTGGCATGTATAAGCACAGTAGTCATTGTTCTCACTCATTAGCTGCTGAAGGACTGATTCCCTCAGGCTACACAACATGACATCATTCTGCAAAATGATCACTGAGAGCTCCCAGGTGCAGGACAAACCTGCTTGCATTTCCACTGCAATGCCCTGAAGCTAGAAGGCATGCAAATGTGGAATTGAAACCATTATAGGTAAAACCTGTGAATCTTGTGAAGAACTGTGGGTGTTCAAAATTCCTGGGAGAGAAAAGGATGTTGGAATTGTTACAGCCTAATTGAAAAGCAATTTTCAGTTTGATTGTAAAGGTGTGTTCTTTTTTGTGGGGGAATCTAAGTAAAACAGGACACATTTTACACCATCATTTTTGCCAACAGAATATAGCGCCTATTTTAAGAATGGTAAAGCATTGTTTATTTATATAACAATGAACACATTTTGACCATTATTTTTATGACAGACTACACATGCTGCACTATATAAAATATTATGCAAAACTTAAAGTAGCAAGCCATCTCAAAACTGAATGAATGGCCTACAACTGCTCTAACCTTTTGCTAGCATTTATTGTACTTATTATACGCTCGTCTAATAATGCAGTGGAGATGAGATGTGCGTAACACAAAAGCTTGTGAAAGAGATAATTGAGATCTATATGTACCTGCAAAGCATACCTTCTAAAGACATATTACTTTCTTTCTATGGGGAAATTCAAAAAAAAGGATGGTGATTTCAAATGGCAACCTCCAATAATAATCATGATAATAATAAAATTATCATATTTATCATAAGTACAATATTATCATAGTTATGTTATGTTTCATTGTGTTTTCCCCTGTGACCTAGTTCCCTTTCAGTCGGTCACTTCGACGTACGTCGGAATTGACTGACGAATTGGGGATCATTTTCAGAGACCAATCTACTTCGAGTGTATAAAAACGAGCCAATAATGTTGGCATGCGGTCCACGCACTGCCCCGCAACGCGGGTATAAATACGGAAGTGGAATACCGCATCTTCGCTTTCAACTTCGGAGCCGAACAGTTTGTTATCGAGCTGTTTTCTGCAACGAGTGTTCTCTAAGAACGAGTCTACGGAATCGCTTACCAGTGCGGGTTTGACGGCGCGAATCAGCGAGTGGCCGCTGCAACACTTCTTCCTTTTGTTGTTTTTGTTGGTATCGCTGGGCGTTTCCCTCTTTGAGTGCTCACACGGGCTTGCACTTCCGCACCGTTGTGAGCCGCGGCCATCTCCCTGAGTGCTTCAGCACTACTAAAAGAGCGTTTCCATTCCTAAAAGAGCAGCACGGTTTGACCCTGCGTCTTTTTCAAGATGCCATTCAAACCGTGTGTTTCTGGATGCCGTCGTTTTCTGTCCCCAGTTGACAGTCATGATCGCTGCCTCGCGTGTTTGGGCATTCAGCACGCTGAAGCGGCGTTCATGGATGACTCATGTTCCCATTGTGGGAACATGACCATCGCAGTATTACGGTCTAGGCTCGAGTACCTCAGAAGGGGTGGAGTCCCATTGCGCATCCCCCGATCTAGTGGCCCTCCAGCTGCGAAGCAGAGGGCTGCTACTTTGGCTGATGCCTTTGGTTCCGCCAAACCTTCCGGCAAACGTAAGGGTAAGCGGCCCTGAGACGGGCAGCCCAGGGACGTTAGGAGCTGCTCCGAGGGAGATGGTGTCCGCAGCCACCCCCCCCATCTCTGCCGGTACCCACATTGTCAATAAAAGAGCAGTTTCCTTTCTCCCTGGGCTCCAAGAGGACCGAGCCGGCTGTGTGCGACGCCCCCGGGCCTTGCCACTCCCGGCCTCTCCTCTTTTCGCCAGAACGCGGTGTGCGGCTAGAGGACTCGGGTCTCGGGTCTGTGGACGGGGCCCCAGCTGCATTGGCATATCAATTGCCTCGAGTTGCTAGCAGTACGTCTTGCTCTAAGCCGCCTCAAAAAGCCGTTTCAGGGCAAGCACGTCCTGGTCCGTACGGACAGCACTGCGGCCGTTGCGTACATCAACCGCCAGGGTGGTCTACGCTCCCGTCGCATGATGCAACTCGCCCGCCATCTCCTTCTGTGGAGTCAGAAGCATCTGAGGTCGCTTCGGGCCATTCACATCCCTGGTGCGCTGAACCAGACAGCCGACAAGCTCTCTCGTCAGCCGACACTTCCGGGAGAGTGGCGACTCCACCCCCGGACCGTCCAGCTGATATGGGACCTATTCGGAGCCGCACAGGTAGACCTGTTTGCCTCTCCGGACTCGACCCATTGCCAGTTGTATTATTCCCTGACCGAGGGCACCCTCGGCACGGATGCACTGGTGCACAGCTGGCCCCGGGACCTACGCAAGTATGCGTTTCCCCCAGTGAGCCTTCTAGCACAGACTCTGTGCAAGGTCAGGGAGGACGAGGAGCAGGTCTTGCTAGTTGCGCCCTACTGGCCCAACCGGACCTGGTTCTCCGAACTAACTCTCCTCTCGACAGCCCCTCCCTGGCCGATTCCCCTGAGGAAGGACCTTCTTTCTCAGGGACGGGGCACACTATGGCACCCGCGTCCAGACCTCTGGAAACTCCATGTCTGGTCCCTGAACGGGATGCAGAGGTTCTAGGTGGCCTGCCACAAGCTGTGGCAGACACCATCGCTTCAGCTAGAGCCCCCTCTACGAGGCGCCTTTATACTCTGAAGTGGAACCTGTTCGTTGATTGGTGTTCTTCCCGCCAGGAAGACCCCCGAAGGTGTTCGGTTAATGTCGTGCTTTCCTTCCTGCAAGAAGGGTTGGAGCGAAGGCTGTCTCCCTCCACCCTCAAAGTATATGTCGCCGCAATCGCTGCGCATCACGACGTAGTAGTGGGTAAGTCCTTGGGTAAGCACGGCTTAATCGTCAGGTTCCTTAGAGGTGCGAGGAGACTGAATCCTCCTCGTTCAACCTCGATACCCTCTTGGGACTTAGCCCTGGTGCTGAGAGCACTTCAGGGCCCTCCCTTTGAGCCTTTGCAGTCTGCAGAGTTAAAAATCCTGTCTATGAAGACAGTACTCCTGACTGCATTGGCCTCAATCAAGAGGGTAGGGGACCTGCATGCACTTTCGGTCAACAAATCGTGCCTAGAATTCGGGCCGGCCAACTCTCATGTTGTTCTGAGACCCCGGCCTGGATATGTGCCCAAGGTTCCCACCACTCCCTTCCGGGACCAGGTGGTGAACCTGCAAGCGCTACCTTCGGAGGAGGCAGACCCAGCCCTAGCTTTGTTGTGTCCCGTCCGCGCTCTTTGCGCTTACGTTGACCGGACTCAAAGCTTTAGGACCTCAGAGCAGCTCTTTGTCTGTTATGGAGGCCAGCAGAAGGGAAAGGCTGTCTCCAAACAGAGGTTAGCCCACTGGATAGTGGATGCTATCGTCTTGGCTTATCAGTCCCAAGACGTGCCTTGCCCGTTCGGGGTGCGAGCTCACTCCACTAGGAGTGTAGCCTCCTCCTGGGCGCTGGCTCAAGGCGCCTCGCTGACAGATATATGTAGAGCTGCGGGCTGGGCGACACCTAACACGTTCGCTAGATTTTATAGCCTCCGTGTAGAGCCGGTTTCTTCCCGTGTACTCGCCTCCAGTGGCCGGTAACGCAAAGTACCCGTTCTTGTGTCGGCTTGCATACGCCACTCCCGCCTCCGGGCCGGATATGTGCTTCTATTGTCTCCAGTTGTGTTCCCCGGAAACGGCTAACCCTGTCGAGCTCCTCCGTCACCCCTCGGTGTCAGACGTTGCGGCCGTCTGACGCCAGGCCTGCACCCGTATGCTTGTGGAACGTGAGTGTAGGCTGGGTCCATATGTTGTGGTTCCCTTTACGGTAACCCCATATGTGTATTTCCACGGTACCAGCTACCCTACTCGGCTAGCCCCGTGTCTTTCCCTTGACAGAGCTCGCTCTGTCGTCTCTGGTGGTGTTCTTTCCCCCCTGGAATCAGGTTGGATCCACCCCAGAGACTGCCATAGGTAGCACTGCCCTGCTAGGTTAGTCCTTATGAGTATTTCCACCTCTCCTTCCTCTGAAGGATGTGGCTCCGCAGCGTACCATCTCCCCGAGACGGGCACGCTTTCCCAGCGTTATCCAATAGTCACGCTGAGTGGGTCTCGCAGAAACAGCTGTGACGGACCTTCCCTGCTTGGTGCCCTGACTTCTGCTCCAACTTAGGAGCAACCAGTGAGAACAAGCAGGACGCTGGAAGGGCCAGCCTTCCTGGCGTTTTGGTAGGGATCCCCAATTCGTCGGTCAATTCCGACGTACGTCGAAGTGACCGACTGAAAGGGAACGTCTCGGTTAAGTATGTAACCCTCGTTCCCTGAAGGAGGGAACGGAGACGTACGTCCTGTCGCCAGGAGCTGTGCTTCCACTGAAGGGCCGACCCATTTCTTCGGCTCCTCAGTTGGAAAAGCGAGGATGCGGTATTCCACTTCCGTATTTATACCTGCGTTGCGGGGTGGTGCGTGGACCGCATGCCAACAGTATTGGCTCGTTTTTATACACTCGAAGTAGATTGGTCTCTGAAAATGATCCCCAATTCGTCGGTCAATTCCGACGTACGTCTCCGTTCCCTCCTTCAGGGAACGAGGGTTACATACGTAACCGAGACGTTTTCCTGTGTGTTTGATTTAGTCATTATATTCACCAATTCATCAATTAGCTCATTAGTTTCTTTTGTTAGCTCTGTGTATTTATACCCTGTTCTCCCTTATTCTCTGTCTGTTATTGTTTGTATGTCTCCCTATTCTCCTGAGTTTTGTCATTAAAAGACTGTTATCTTTATGCTTCTTCATCTTCGTGCTGTGTACACACGCAAACCATGACGGAAGAACGGACCAAACAGTGATAATTTTTGCAGCTTTTTTTTCCTTTTTTTGTTTCCCTTTTTTGTCATGGACATTCCTGCTGTACACCTGCTGTGCCTGGAGCAGGGAGACGGTCCACTGGAAGACCACACTCGGGACTTTATCCAGCTTGCATGTCCAAGGCATTCCAGCGGATGGTCCAAATCTTTGCCGCATTCGTGGAGTGGATGCTGGTTAACAACAACTCCCAATTCACCATTGTCTCGACTGAGGATGGTACCAGCTCCACTCCACATCCAGAGACCAGCCAGAGCCCACCACAGACCATGGACTTCAGCCTACCGCGATTGACGAGCCTGAACCTGAAACGAGGACGGAAGGAGTTGTTGCACAGGAGCCTGAACCTCAAGGTGTGTCTGACCAGATGCGTAAGCCTGCTACATTGTGTGCTGCCGAGGGGGCATTAGTGGAGTTCGAGGGCTGAGAGAAAAGCCCAGTCCACAACCCTCCTGTGGTGGATGGTTATTGATGTAATTCCCCTGTTTCTCCTGTACCCATTGGTTTCATCCAGCCCTGATTCTCCTTTTTCCCCACTGGTTATGTCCAGCTCTGTATCCCTCCCAGCCTCTCTCTCCCACCATCTCTAACTATCGGTTCCTCAGCCCTGCCTCCTCTGGTACACTTCAGACCCTTTTCATCTCCAGCACAGTATTGTGTGGATCTGCCGCAGGACTTCAGGCCACCAGCTCCGCCTAGTCCAAAGGATCCCTTGGCTCCGCATCCAGCCTCTGAACCTAGCACTCCACCGCGGCCTGTCGACACATCGTCTTCGCCTTGGCTCCTCTCTGCCTCGGCTCCAACGGAAACCTTAGGACTTTACCGGGCTCCCTTGTTCCAAAGGCTTCGCCTTGGTCATACGTCGTCCTGTTTGCACCTTAGGTTCTGTCTGGCTCCCCCTTCCCCCCGGCTCTGCCTTCGTCCTCAGTCCAACTCTTCAGTCTTCAGGTTCCCATGTTTCACCTTGGATGCTCATTGTCGTGGCTCCACCTTGGTTTCCAGCACCAGTGATGTCGCATGGGCTCGTCAGCTCCACCAGGGTGGTGCCTGTCAAGTCTCCAGCATGGCTCCACCCACCTGCCTTCGACTCTGCCCTGGGGCCTCATCATGGCTGGTCTCTGGACCAACATCTGGCTCCTCGTGCTCCGGGCTCCCCCTTGGCTCCTCCCACCCTTCACTCCCCCTTGGACTTTTGTGTTGGACTTGTTTTGTTTCACCCCTCTCCAGTCCTACGTCCTCCTCCAAATTTTATTGTATCTAAAAGCTGCTTAAGGACATTCTGTCTAAGATTTTTCTTGTTTATCATATATAAGTCATACAGGTTTGAAATGACATGAAGGTTAGTAAATGACATCTGAATTTGTTGTGTGAACTATACCTTTAATGGCCCTAAAACAGGCTGTTATTTATGTAATATTTATTAAACTGCAATGGACTGGCCATCCATCCAGGGTGTTTCCCGAAACGCTGGGAAAGGCTCCAGCATCCCAGCGCCCCTTCATATGACAAGCAGTTTGGGAGATGGATGGATAATTTCTTATTTATTTCTTTTGAGTTTGTAGTGTAATATTACACAAACATAATCTTTACTGGTTTTGTGAGATTCACACTGGACAGGGAAGTGGAGTGAAATAGAAAAACAGTGCAAGAGAGAGATAGTGAGAATAGGATCAGGCAACGACACATGCTCCATGACCTCTGTGAGTCTGCTGTCATTATGGCGCACCTTTGTATCCACTTGAAGTTAAATGTGCCAGGAATTTGCAGCATGGGTACACAAAAATTCTTAATATGCCAAAAAAAAATTTAAAGGCAGTCTCACAAAAAAGTTATAATTTGTGCAGTTTGTTTAAAGCCTAACACTTGTTAAGACAACAAACCTCATTATAGTTGGCTCCAAATGTAATAGGATGCAGCGGTCCTGAGGATTGTTCCTGTGTTGCGTTAGTCAAATTCAATACCTTTTGCTCTGAGCTCTGTGGCCTGTATTCTGAGATGTTGAAGTTTGGTTTGTGTTGGCTGGTTTGTGGAACATTGCTCAGAGGCAGGTTACTCCGAACACTTGTGTCTGGAAACTACATCAGTATGAAAGAAACTCTACAGGGAAACAAACAGCGGTATTCCAATAGATCTGTAATATGTTTCCCAAAATGTCTTTGAGTAACCCTCCTTTTTAAGGTCATCAAGAGGAATGTCCCCTAAAAGATGTGGAAATTTGGGTCAAATTAATTATTCATACCATGCTGTGTATTACAAAGCCAAAAGAAAACTATGAGAACTCTGAGCTGTCAGGGAGCAGGTTAGGGTCAAGAGAGCCGGGGGTCACTGACTGCACCTTTGGAATTTTGATTGAAGTTGGTCCCTCATGTTAATAGGGTCCTTGGAGAGTCTTGGTTTGAAAAAAACAACTCTCTCCTGCTCAAAGGGAAGAGGGGACGTGAGAGCGATATCTGAGAAAGCAGCACCGGTGCAGCCAGCCTTTTATCTGATGTGATCTTGGTTTAAGCAAACATCCGACCTGGCGTGTGACTTTTCGCAAGTGCCGAGGGAATTTTCTCCCCTCCTAGGATGTGAAGGTGTAGAAGAGGCTCTGGCTGGGAGGAGGGCAGCAGTACACACACTAAAGTGCCATTCCGAGGACAAAACACAGAGGGGACAAACAATGGGAGGTGAGCCAGGCTTGGTAAATAGGCCCTGGTCAGAACAGAATCATTTGCAGCTCAAGCTGCAGTGTTTATTTTTTCACACTTGACGCTAATGTACTTCCTCCTGGCTCTGTCTCAGTGTTCTCTGTCTCAGGCCTTTTATCTGTTATCTCTGTTTTTTGATGATCTCTGGTCCATATTACGCAAGGCAAATGTCCATTCGTATCCCCTTCTTTTGAACTCTGGATTGTAGAAAAACAAGGGTCTGTGCAGGGTATGATCATTGTGTCATTGGCCATTTTATTAACAAACCACATTAATATGGTAATAAAAAGACACTGAGGTGGAGTTGCAACATTTGTTACAAAAAGTGATTCTAATTAGTTCACTTGACAGGTTAAAAGGATTGTTTCCGCAGACGCCAGCTCGTTGACATTCAGCTGTGGTTTTTTGTTGTGATGTATTGCATTGTTCTGTGAACAGTTTCCTCTCACAATACATGTTTGGCTCAGTTTGCGTACTAACAGGATGTACATGATAAATGCGCCTGGGCGTTGTGCTTTTCTGTGTGGTCAGCTTATGTGGATCACACATGCTTTCATCTCCTCAGTGCAATGCTTTTCATTCATCCATGTCCAAGACTTGCCTGACATTCTCCTCCTCTCTCAGAAGCTCTTAAATGGTGGACAAGATTGTGGCCTGGCCTAATCTAATGGACCATTTCTAAAATGAGATATTTGTCCTTTTTTGTTGTGTCCTGTTTAATATTTTGTTTTGAGCACTTTCAGCACTGCAACAAAACGTTACACCCATTCACCCTGCATGACAATACATTTAATTAATAATTTCTGACTGTGAGATTAAGTGTAAAACCTGTAATCAGTCAGTTCTAAGTATTGTGGTAGGAGTGTGGTCCCTTGTGAAAAAGAAGTACACTTCTGTATAGTTTATAAAAATATATGTGGAAGGAGGTGGAGAGCCTGGAGGTGTGACAATTATGTTTGTCTCTATATGTTTCTGTGTTTTTTTTTGTTTTTTTGTGAGACAATAAAAGCATGCTGTTGCATAATGCCCGTTTCACATAGAATGCACATGCAGAGTGGAATCATTGTGCTTTCTCGACTCTGGAACAGTCTCCCTCTTAATTTTAGATCGTCCCCTTCTGTATCTACTTTTAAATCCACTTAAAAAACTTATTTGTATTCTTTATGTTTTAATTGAGGGTGTCCATTTTTTATGTGTCCTCTAGGTTTGGATCCAGTGTGTTAATTCTGCTTTAATTTTGTTTTATGATCATCCTCATATTTTGCAATAATGTCCCCATATTTGTTCTTTTATTTCATTTCATTTAAGCCTGTCATTGATATGCTATATAAGTACAGTACGTATAATTATAAGGATATAATTAGTGTTGTTACATTGAGGAAGGAATCTGTGTTTATGAGACTATAAGTGGATAAATAATTTTGTCCATGTCCATTGTTTAATTTGTATACGATTTTTTTATTTTTTAACTACTGGCATAGGCCTACAGAAATAGAGTCATAGATTCCCAGCTTTATTGGCATGATTGTCAGGGATTTATAGTATTTACAAAACATTTATGATACTTAAAATACTGGGTAAAGAGATAAATGAAATGAAGGGGAAAATAAAATAAATAATAATAATTAATTATATACTAGATAATTAATTAGATCAGTAAAATAGGAAATGCTCAGTGATTGGATTTAATTTTGGGATGGGATGAATATGAATTAAAATGTTTTCTTTTAGGCCTTTATCTTTTTTATTTTTTATTTTTATAGCCTACTGTTTTTAGCACATATTGATAATAAAGCATTTTTTAAACTTCATTTGAATGCTGTCATGGAGACTACTATACTTTGCATGCAATATATGAGCAATATCACACTCATAGCCGTGCGATAGGGCCGTAGGCACGAGGCTAATTACTCATTTAAAACAAAGCCATAACATATATTTCTTAAAACCATTGCCTAAATGACAGCAATTTAAATTTGAAAAATGTTAAACTCGCATTAGACTTTTTGACAACCAGTTACACTCACTTAGGATAACAGATTTTCACAACTAATTTTCATTACTACTTTTGCTCAAATACTTTTAGGGCTAATGAATACAGATACTGCATCGAAGTTCCATTTTGATTTTGACAATTTTCAATATTTGGGCAACGAAAAAATAAAACACTTCAAGTGGAGATGCATCACACACAAACGTATGGTTTGAATAGAGAAAATGGTAAAGAGAAAATAAAATGTGCCAAGCATCAGCTGTGGCCTCTCTCTCAGGCTAATCAATAGAGTGGTGTGACATTTATTTGGCTGCAGAATCAGAAACATATTAGCCCCTGCAGATTTCTGGGAACAGTTCTCTGTGCCGAACGACTGCGTGTTTTCTCTCCTAAAAGTAGTGGTGATCTCATTGACTGAGTATACAGAAAACGAGAAAAAAGAGAAAAAAAGCAGAGATAGAATATTCATCAGATGGTCACAAACTGTAAAGTCACGACACCATAACATAACTTCAGACACATTTTTGGCTACAACGAATGGATTGTTCTTTGTGCGACAAGAAAGACTAAAGTGTTGATTGCATATTGTTTAATCTCTCATGAGTTTGCATGCTTAGCTGTTGTGCATGTAGCCACGGTTCGATTTCACGAGGTCTCTGGCGTACAGAGAACACATCTGGCAGTGGAGAGCAGGAAAAATTACAAGTGAAGTCAAAATCTTGTCACAGTTGGTTGCACTGAAAAGTCAACTGTATAAAATTACAACGCAGTCTAAACCAAAGGGTCAAGGCTTGGCCGGATAACATGGCCCACCCTGCTGAAAAGCTCAGCATAAACCAGCATTAATTCCTTTTTGGTCCAGACTGGTTTATGCTGTTTAGAGCTGATAGCTGGTCTAGCTGGTGGACCAGCATAGTCATCTGAAATTTTGAATACAGTAAAAAAGCCAAACTGGTAAAAACTTAAATCTCATTTTTTTCAAGAGACAAAATAATCAGTAGTATGTAACTACAATTTTGTACTTACATTATATTCTGTTGCATCAAGTACAAAATTGAAAGTTGTTTTTAAAGGATTGAAGAATGTCATTGCAGTCAGAATGCTGTGTCCACCAGCACACCAGTATCCCATGCTGTGGATCAGCTAACCAACAACCAGCATCCCAAGCTGGTACCAGTGTGCAAAACAAACCTTATGCTGGTGAGCAGCAATGCTGTATTTTTCAGCAGGGCAGTTAGCCCCTCTATATACAGTATATGCCATAACCTTACTTTCTGGTTTCAAAAACATCCTATTTAATTGTCAGTCATTCAAAAGTTGCTGTGCGAACTCCAAATTGTGTACTTCCAAGGGGGCCTGCACAAGCCAGCAACCACAGAGATGGATGAAAATGCAAATGGATAGCTTTCTCCAGGTGTTCAATGTTTTTGGTCTAAACTGACCCAGTGCGACCAAACCAACATAAAAGTTATAACAGATAAATGAAATGTGAACTGTTTTTTTTTTTTTAAACATGATTCCCAGTTATTTATATTCACGATTTTATAGCATTTGTACACCCTTTACATTTTTATTTCAATGGTGTAATTAGCAATTCATTTAATTTTTTAATTCAGTTTGAAGCAGATTTGTTACGCGACAGTATTAAAGTTTCTTAAAGGATTAGTTCACTTTTAAATAAACTTTTGCAGATAATTTACTCACCCCCATGTCATCCAAGATGTCCATGTCTTTCTTTCTTCAGTCAAAAAGAAAGGTTTTTGAGGAAAACATTCCAGGATGTTTCTCCATATAATGGACTTCAATGGGCACCAAACGGTTCAAGGTCCAAATGACAGTTTCAGTGCAGCTTCAAAGGGCTTTAAATGATACCAGACGATACCAATGAATAAGGGACTTATCTAGCGAAACGATCGGTCATTAAAAAAAAATAAATAAAAAAGTTTAAGTTTTATAAGCACAAATGCTCGCCTTGCTCTGTTCTGTGATGCACGTTCGTGACGTCACGTAATACGCAATTACGTTGAAAAGGTCACGCTTGACGTAGGTGGAAGTAAACTCCATCTCATCTTTTCCTCGAAGTTCAAAATCGCCCAACATCGTTGTTTTACCTTTTAACTCCCTTTTTTTGTAAACGGCGTTTGACTTAGTATTTGCACGTTCAACTTGTAAACACCGACTTGGTACTTCTGCCTACGTCAGGCGTGACCTTTTCAACGTAATTGCATATTACGTGACGTCACGAACGTGCATCACAGAACAGAGCAAGGCGAGCATTTGTGCTTATAAAACTTAAACTTTTTTATTTATTTTTTTTAAATGACCGATCGTTTTGCTAGATAAGTCCCTTATTCATCGTCTGGTATCGTCTGGTATCGTTTAAAGCCCTTTGAAGCTGCACTGAAACTGTCATTTGGACCTTGTACCGTTTGGTGCCCATTGAAGTCCATTATATGGAGAAACATCCTGGAATGTTTTCATCAAAAACCTTTCTTTTCGACTGAAGAAAGAAAGACATGGACATCTTGGATGACATGGGGGTGAGTAAATTATCAACAAAAGTTTATTTAAAAGTGAACTAATCCTTTAAGGGTCAAGATCCAGTTATCTGCATCTCTTGCGCTGCATCAAGCCACTCCCATAATATCCGTCATCACACAAATTAATGCACAGCTCAGATTAACATTACAGCATTATAAAGTAATTATTCCATCACAAATAAATCTCTCAATCAAGTGGCTGTGTCTATAGTATTATACACAACATTATAATATTATTTTCAAATACATTTTTATATTATTATTTAAAATTATTATTGCCCCTGGTTCAGTAATGAACTCTTGTAATAAAGTAGCAGTGGCTGGGACAGATTTTAAGTATCACCTCAAGATGCAATCTAATCCTGTTTACATGTTTAAGCTTATGGACCTGTTGCTATGACAGCAAGTCCAGGGTGAGCTTCGAAGAACCAAACAATCCAAGATCATGCCAAATCCTCAACAATCAAATCCAGCTAACTGAGTTAGTGACGTATGAAGAACCTGGATAGTTACAGATCAAATATTAGTTGTTCAGACAAATCCACTTCCCTTGAAAACAACTGCTGGTACTGTATATGCTCATAAACAACAAATGCCTTACATTATAACTCCTACTTGGCCCGTCATTGAGGCAGAGTTATGGCTTGTGTGGGCCAGTGCAAGCAAAGGTGTGTACTCAGAAATTCCTTTTTGTCTTGTGGTTCTTTTTTCCCTTCTTTTGAACATGATCATCATTTTAAATTATTATTTTATATTTAATGTATTCATTCAATGTGTTTGTTGTGAATATGTGTTCTTTGTATAAATAGGCCTTCTGAAGGCTCCAGATATCACATAACACGACTCCTATAGTTTGACCACTCCTAACATTACACCATAATGTTTTTAGTTGTAAAACATGGGCCCCAGCTCCAAGGATAGTATTATTCAAGTAATCATTTTTACAGTGCCACAAAATTGGCCACTTACATGTCTTTGGTGTAATGACTGTCTCTGGTGAATTAACTGCAGCCTGTTTGGGAATTTACTTCATCACTGACCTCAACTTATCTGCAACTTTAAATAATTTCATTCTTTATACTTCACATGTCCAAGACTGCATACCTGTGCACATGCCAAGAACAACCTAGTCTTGATTAAGGCCTGTAAGTTAGTACATCACTGCCATGTCATTTCTGACGGCCATAAATATGTTGGATTTCCAGAGTAATGGTAACAAGCTTGCATTAGCTTGTATAGTTTGACTAAACATATTGTCTTGGCATGAAATGCTGTTGACCATTTCACAGTTTCAGTAGAAAGAAAGGTGGCTATAAAATTTGTGACAATGTCTTTTTTCCAACATGGAACATATGGCTCATTCCCTGTTTCCCCATGATGTTATTATGAAATCACATGGGAAAGTATCATTATGTGTCAGAACCAATCCTACCCTATGTAATGATAATTGTGCAATTTAAAAGACTTAATTTTCAGGATAGTGTTATTTGTTTAATTATTCTTGTCGTTGATGTTTATCCAAATGCACTTTCATTGACCTCTCACCCCAGACCCTCACACTAATGTTCACCCAATGTAGACACAACATGTTCCACCTATGATCCAATAAGCCCTCTTTGCATAAGGGTTACTGTTCTCATGTTTCCATTGAGTGGGCATTGTTCTGTACATTTCCTCCATTATGCCAGTGCAGAGCCAGTCCCTGTGGATCAAGCTGAGGCGATGGCTGCATTTCATGGTGATTGATTTGACACTTAATTGGTTCCCAAGGTGAACTTGGCCAATCCAACTCAATTGTTTGAGGAGGCAGCTTGCTGGCAATCGTGCACTCTAAAGGGGGACCCACCCTGACTTGGCATCGGTAATGTGAGAATGATTCAGTGGGGGAGTGGAGGGCTGATCTGGCCATTGGCCAGCAAGTGTGTGGACAGTATCAGAAATGAGAGTTCATATAGATGCCTGAGAAGTAGGTCAAGGACTCAATAGTGAAGCCAGGGATGTTTTTCACTATAAGATGTCTGAAAACAATTTTCATTTATCACACTCATGTTTTTCCAAACACAAATTACTTTCTTTCTTTTGTGTAAGACATAATTTGACACAAGTTACCAGCTCACTACAGGCGAGGATATGACTTAAAAAATCAGCTTGTTTATCACATAAAGCTACAGTATAGCCATAATGACCTGGAATGACATGAGAGTAAGTAAATAAGGACCCAAGGTTTCCCAGCAGAACATTGCCCAAAACATCACACTTCCTCCGCTGGCTTGCCTTCTTCCCATAGTGCGTCATGGTGCGATGTGTTCCCCAGGTAAGCGACACACACACACACGGACATCCACGTGGTGTAAAAGAAAACGTGATTCATCAGACTAGGCCATCTTCTTCCATTGCTCTGTTGTCCAATTCTGATGCTTACGTGCCCACTGTTGGCAGTGGACAGGGGTCAGAATGGGCACCCTGACTGGTCTGCGGCTATGCAGCCCCATATGCAACAAACCGTGATGCACTGTATATTCTGACACCTTTCTATCAGAACCAGCATTAACTTCTTGAGCAATCTGAGCTCCAGTAGCTCGTCTGTTTGATCTGACCACACGGGCCAGCCTTTGCTCCCCACGTGCATCAATGAGCCTTGGCCATGACCCTGTCGCTGGTTTACCACTGTTCCTTCCTTAGAGCACTTTTGATAGATACTGACCACTTAACAAGGAAACTATCTCCTAAATTCGATATTACTTACTTATTAGTTAAACTTGTTTCCATATTAGTTAATAGTAGTAGCTGAAGTGTTAATGTAGCACTACTCATTAGTCCTGCATTACGTCCTGCGTAGTTACTTATTAATGACGGACTATTATTCTAAAGTGTTACCATTTTTCCTGCTTCTAACACATAAACTTTGAGGACAAAATGTTCACTTGCTGCCTAATATATCCCACCCACTAACAGGTGCCGTGATGAAGAGAGAATATCAGTGTTATTCACTTCACCTGTCAGTGGTCATAATGTTATGCCTGATCGGTGTATATATATATATATATATATGACCTCTTCATTAACACCCTCAAGGTCGGAACACTACTTCCATTAGCAAGACTCTGATACAGTCCTCTTAATCAGCTGCAGACATGCAGAGATAAGCTAATTCCTTTTCTTCACTGCTTTCAAACAAAATGAAGGTTGCCAAGATCCTGTTCTCAGTTTCTATGGTCTGACAGAACTCTGAGAAAAGTGGCTGCCGAGTCTCTGTGCATTCCAATAACATTCTGATATTATTATTATTATGACTCTGATGTCATGGCGTAGCTTTGCCAAGCATTGTAGTCGTAAGTTCATCCTTGCGCATGACAAGCATTTGTGTGTGTATTTCTTTTGCAAGTGTAAGAGTTCTGTGAGAATTTGGGTGGGGTAAATGTGTCGAGAGTGGGTGAAAGCTGGTGAAGAATGAAGAAGGGGTTCATATGAAGACAGGGTTAAATGGTTTAGACAAATGCTCAATGAGAGCTGTAGGGTGGACAGAACTCAACACTCTTTTTTATTACCAGTCTTCATCTAATCCGTGATGGTCTAGCTATAGAGTGGGTCAATTGTTCTCCAAGCTTGTAGAATGTACACTTTGATCCTCCTGCTCATTAAACTATTAGGAGTTGTTTTGCTCAAGAAGTGTGCAGTTGGTAGTCTGGTCAAGAACACGACAACAGTGAAGCTTTATATTTAAAATATGTGGGTTATTAGGAGGAAATGTTCATTGACTGACTTTGTCCAGACCAGCATATGTTGTGCTTTGGGTGCTGATTCTCTATCTGGGATGTTAGTTTGCCAGTATCCTGACTAGGCCTATAGCTCATTCTGGGTCGACATTTCATTCAGAAACATTAGGCAGTTTGGATTTATATGTTGTTCAATATCTGATGATCGCATTAGCTAGCTTACATGTGCATAAGCAATGCTTGTATTGCTTGTAATGCTTCTATTGCTTGTTTCTGATTCTTCACTTGTTTTTGGATCTGGAGATTCTGTACTCTTTCAGAAGATGTGCATTAGCGCCCCCTACCATATAATAGTGAAAAAACATGGATTGCCTGCAAATTCTGTCAAAAGCGGGGAAGCGTTGTGTCATAAAAGACAGAAAATTGCGTCAATGGCGGGAAAAGGGGTAATCCATTCCTGAACAATGTGTGCAGTGTGAAAGAGGCCACACCGAACAGCTTCCAGCAGAACACTGGCCAGAGAATCACAGTCCCTCAAACAGCACACACGTAAACAGCCGTACACATGATATAAAAGAAAAAGGGAATCATCGTACCAGACAACTTTCTTCCATGGCTCCACGGTCCAGTTCTGACGCTCATGTGCCCATGGTAGGCATCATCATGGACACTCTGACCAGTCTGCATCTACACAGCCCCATACGCTGCAGGGTGCAATGCACATTCCTTCCATAACCAATATTAGGATAATATTTTAAAGTTTTGTGTGTTGATCCAAAGTTGTCATCATCTGAAATCTCCACAATTGGCTGATTGTCTCGCAGCAGTGCATCAATCAGCACAGGAGAAATGTCCCATTGGATATTGCCATGAGAGCCCTCACAATTATTATTAACATAGAATCAATAACATTGACTCTGACTTGTACTTCAGTAAAAAATAGCCATTTCTACTACCTGTTTTAGTGTCACGCTGGTAACTGACCTCACATCATTTTAATACATTAATACAAAAGAACTTACATTTGAAATTTTGTTAGCTAATGAATGTATCCAGGCTGAACAACCACCATGTAGAACAGGACTGGACTGGGACAAAATTTCAGGTTGGAAAATCTCACACTCGTCCAGGCCATCCAACAACAAATTCTGAAACCACAGACAACCAAGGTCGTGCAAAATAATTAAAAGTTTTCTCTTGAACTGCACCTTCACTTCAGTCTCTTCATTTTCCCTGATATCTCTCTCTCCTATCTCACTTAGAACTACATTTTATAAATTGCCTAAATGTCAAAATTAGTACAATAATAACTACATCATGATAATATCTTTATAGAAAAATCCCAATACTGAACATGTTACTGCATTATCATGAGTAATATTTTTCCCTTATGAAAAATAACCATGGTTTTATTATATTAAAAGTATAGTAACCATGTTTTTGGGCGGATTGATTACCATTTGTATAACCATAGTTTTACTACAAATAAACTATGGTTAGTGTAGCAAAGCCATGGTTAATTTGTGGTTACCGTGGTTTAATTACAGTAACCATGGTTTTTAGTTTTATATGTAGTAAAACCATCGTTAATTTTCGTAAAGGGTTGTGTTGTTGTCTGCCCTAGCTTCCTCTAAACCTATTATAGAACCATGTAAATATTGGTCTGCTAAATTACTACTGTAACTTTACAATAGATAATAATGATGTCCTTAAGCATACAGTATTTTGAGTGATGATAGTAATGGGGAGCTACTGTTAGCAGTTGCTAGCAGTTTAATGCTAAGTAATCAAAAACTAAAACGTCTCGGTTACATATGTAACCCTCGTTCCCTGAAGGCCCTGGTATCGAACAAGCGGGACCAACGGCACCACAGACGGGGTGGGGCAGCATGGCGGCCAGAAGTGGGGTCTGAGTGTGCAGTGCAGGTGTGTGGAGGCCTCTCGAGTGCGTCCTGGGCAAAGCCAGTGCCCCTCTCTGGCGAAGGGAGAGGAATCTGAGGGTGACAAGGCATAATGTTGCACACCTCCAAGCGCGCTCTCTTGGCACCCAGAGATATTAGAAACAGCTCTTTTATTGAAGTTATGGCTGAGAGGCCAGTGGCGGAACACAAAATAAATGAGAACAAAAGGATTTTCCCCCTGCCGTCCTCCTGCGGTCACCATCTCCCGAAGAGCTGTCTCCTCCATCTCCGGGTGGCCCGTCTCAGGGTCACTTGGACTTCCACTTGCTACCTGGCTTAGCAGCGGTCTGGGCGGCCTTTCTGCGGCCGGCTCCAAGCTGTTGCCCTGATAGAGGCTGCTGCTGGGCTTTAGTGGAAGCGGGGGTGGCGGCAGGGGGACGACCCTCTGCGATGAGCAGGCGGAGGATCTGTAGCCAGCGGGTGGGTGGAGGCAGCAGCGGCCCACTGGGGCAGGATGTGTTTGATCGCCTCCGTCTGCTTCTGGGCGGCCGAGAATTGCTGGGCAAAGCTCTCGACCGTGTTGCCGAATAGCCCAACCTGGGAAACGGGGGAGTCCAGGAACCAATATTTATCTGCCTCCCTCATATCCGCCAAGTTGAGCCAGAGATGGTGCTCCTGGACCACCATGGTGGACATCGCCTGACCAATCGAAACTGACCTGCACTTGAAGTCCTGAACAGGTCAGTAGTTTTTCCTCTCTGCTCCACCTGGGCGCTTCCACTCCATTCTCGAGTCTCTTGCATTTATTACTCTGATCGAAAGAAATGCTTTGGCGGAGGTACGGAGCGCACAAGCTGAATCATAGCATTTGTCAGTCAAGACCATAGACTATAAAAAAAGATGGACGACGTGCCTACACTCTCTTCCATTGAAGTAAGTGAAGCTGCCAGTGCTCAAATATTGCGCTGACATCTTGGGTCTCGAGTCTGCGCAGTAGCAACTTGGAGCCAGAGCTGTGCAGTAGTGAGCGCCAAGTGGAGCCGCGATATTCAAGGTCCTGCCCAAACTCCCGCCTAATCAACAACTATTTGTAAAATAAACAGTTATGGAAATGTAGAAATTACAGTTAAAGCTCCAATCTCCTCCCGAAGTTCCCGAAAAATGTCCGTTGGTGCTTCAGTGACTTCTTCACTCAGAGAAGCTGTCAATCTCAGATGTCAATCATAATGTTACACCCCCGCATTTTATAGCATCAAATAACGAACTAAAACCAAAGTTATTTAAAGAACGAACACTTGAACTAACATCAGTGTGATAAAAACTGCATAAAATGACACAAAACATCTTTGGAAAAATCGAGATGCTTTGGCTTCACTTTTCAGGACTCGTGTGGCACGCTTGA
Organism: Rhinogobio ventralis; assembly: GCA_039654625.1. Taxonomy (NCBI): domain Eukaryota; kingdom Metazoa; phylum Chordata; class Actinopteri; order Cypriniformes; family Gobionidae; genus Rhinogobio; species Rhinogobio ventralis. Next base: position 3,388,039 of record CM077199.1, read on the forward strand.
TCAAGGCTAACCGATTCATGATTTATAAGAGATGCCAACTAATACAGATTAAAACATAAGTAACGAGCCTGATTTGAAAATGTAAGAAGTAAAAAAGTACAGATATTTGTGTAAAAATGTAAGGAGTGAAAGTAAAAAGTTAAATAGTGAAAAATAAATAGTGAAGTAAAGTACTGATACCAGAAAAATATAGTAACGAAGTATACTTTGTTACTTTCCGTCTCTGACTACCAGTGGACTAGCCTACACAAAAATTCAGATACTCAAAATTAGTAACAAATTCGTTTTCTTTATAAATCAATATTTTCGAGCAATGTAAGTTCAATAGTATGTAAAAATGTATGTGAAAAGTATTTAATAGTCTACTCAATCAAGAGAGTAAACACAACTACAAGCCAAGTATACTTAGAATACTTTGAAGTATATCTCGATCATACGGTTGAGTACATGTAAAAATAGAGCTTTCTGTCAGTATAAGTCAAGTAAACTTAAGTGCTGTTACCCATGAAATGATAACATTAATTTGGATATTGTTTTTGACTTTTATTCCTCTTGTGCAGAACTCACACTGTACACATTTAGTCGTTGTTATTGTAGTTTACTTTTAGTTGAGTATTTACGTGCACATTTATGTATATATCTGGAATTGTTAAAAGTTCAGCAAATCTGCATTTGAGATCAACATGGCTTTCTCCCTCAGTTCAGTTTTTTTTTTCTTTTCCCTGTGCCTCTTCCTAGGCGATCATATGAGCCCACCGAAAACAACGTCCTTAAAGGGGCAGCACCCAACATCCCGGCCCCCAATGACCCAAACAGGTCATTCGAACAAAGGAAGGGTGATGTCTCTTAGAAAAGCTCAATTAAACTAATTTAACTGATAAGACTGGTTTCCAGGAGGCAGATTTTTTTCTGCAGGACAGATGAAGACCCCTGCCTGTGTTTTCACTTCCACAGTAGCCTACACACAAGTCCGTCTGCACCTGGATAGACTTGAGTAAGCAGACCTAATGGCCAGTGATTGTGTGGTGTATTTTCATGCAGAATGAGCACTGCGTTGTTGCAGTGCAGGCAAGTATTCCTTGAGCCATCTACACCAAAAGACATCTGCCAAATGTTGCCGGAGGTAGAGTTGGTCCGGAAGGAAGCAACAACAGATGATTTGGTGTGAGTGGTAGAGGATCTGATGGGTCGTCTGAGAGCTTAGTAATGGGTCTACCATTGACAATAGACTCAACGCAACAAAACAGTGTAGCCAAACCCTTGTCATCTGGTGCCTGCTATGACAGGACAGTGTTTAATATGGAACGAACAGTGGGAATTTGTCGCTCCCAAACACCACCCATGTGGGAGGCAGCAGGTGGATTGAAGATCCATTTTACATTGTTCTGTAGCAGGTAATCAGAAATCCTTTGTTGATTCCATTCACTGATGGTTTTCCGCAGCTCTAGTAATCCACCGACAAAATGAGTCCCATTATCCGATTGTATTTCTGTGGGTGGGCCACTCCTAGCGATAAATCATTGTAAGGCGTTGATTGAGTTAGTATCAAGAGTGTGCGCAACTTCCAAGTGGATAGCTGTCATAGTGAGACATTTAAACAAACATCCATACCTCTTGAGCGCACTGCGTGCCTTCTTAACCAAGAATGGCCCGAAGTAGTCTATACCCACACAAGTGAATGGAGGCTCACCTGGTGTCACTCTAGAGTCAGGTAAGAGTTTGCGGCTTAGCTCCTAACTTGCGACACTGTAGACGTGACTTGAGAGTTCGCTTAATGATAGCACGTCCCTTCAGAATCCGGAAATGCTGACGAATTTCTGCAAGTACTCGCTCTGGACCTGCCTGGCCCAAACGAAGATGTTAGTGACTGATAATCAGATGGGTGATGTGATGATTGTTAGGTAGGATCACTGGATGTTTTGCCTCGAAGGGAATAGGGGCATTTGTTAGTCTGCCTCCCACACAAAGGAGTTGGTTTTCATCCTCAAAGGGTTTAACCTTGAGAAGGAAAGTGGTTTTGGGTTGAGAAGATCCGAAAGATGCAATTTTTTTATGTAATTAAGAATGGCTAACTCTGCTTGTTGGAGCTCACTTACAGTGATTGTGTCGGATAGATGCACACTTGTTTTCTTGCGTAACAAAGCCTTGACACGCAACAGGATAGAAGTAGCCCTTTTCAATCGATGCCAACTGGGGTATCGTTCCAGTAGTCTGTCCACTGCATTTTTCATCACTTGATTTGGTTTTATGCTAACTGCATAGACCTCTTTGGCTCTTTTAATCTCTGCTTCCTCTGGCAAGTAATTTATGATAGGTTGAGCAGGCCAATGTTCCTCCTCAAGTTGAAGAAAGTGCGGACCAGATACCCATCGTTCACTTCACAACATCTCTCCCATAGTCATTCCTCGAGAGACATCATCTGCAGGGTTGTAAGCAGAGTCAATGTGTCTCCACTGGCATGGTTCTGAATGCTCATGTATTTTTGAAATACGGTTGGCAACGAACGTCTGGAAACGACAATGCTTGTTGTTGATGTACTGAAGTACAATGGTACTGTCTGTCGAAAAGAAAGTCTTTTCAATTGGAATCTCCAAGTGGCGTTTGATATGCTGGTCCAGCTCCATAGCAACTACTGCTGCAAGTAGCTCTAGTTGCGGTATGCTAATTGGCTTGATTGGTGCAAGTCTGGCCTTTGACATCACCAGCCTGCAGGTGTCGCCAATCCTGATGTATGAAACAGCACCGTAAGCCAGTTCCGAAGCATTGGAGAAGTGATGGAGCTGGGTGGCTAACAAGCATCTAGTGGATGTTGGTTTAAGACATTTCGGAATTGTCAGTGCAGACAACAGAGGCAAGTCATTTAACCATCTACGCCACTGTGCTGCTATGTCCACTGGTACCTCCTCATCCCAGTCAACTTTCTGTCACATGTCTGTCTTGTCCTGTGTAAGCACATGTGGTGTTTTTATCATTTCTAGTCATGTGCTTGTGTTTGTCATGTTTGGTCTGATGCCACGTCTCTGGTCTATTGTCAACCCCGCCCATCTTCTTATCTGATTATTGGTTAATTTTCCCCACCTGTTCTCCCTCATTACCTGCCTTGTTTGTCCCCTATTTAATCTCCTTGTATCTTCAGTCCTGTGCTGGATCATTGTCTGATGTCGTCTGTTCCCCGTCGTGCTACATGTTCCTGCTCTTTGTGTTTAGTTTATTTCTAGTTTGGTTTTCCCCCTCATGGATGTTTTGTTTGTGTTTGTTTTATTTTGTTGTTTAAATAAATCACCTTTATTTTCCTGCATTTGAGTCCTCGCACCATTTCTCCCTATTGACTCTGACACTTTCATGCGGCACAACTCTTGAAAGATTGTTTTTGCTTTGAGCACCAAAGGGCTTGCAAATCCTAAAGGATCATAGATGGAACTGGTAGTGCTTAATACTCCTCTCTTTGTTGCAGGTTTGTCCACTTCCTTGACCTTGAATGTGAAGCAATCTCTTTCCACATCCCAAAGAACACCCAGTGTTCGTTCAAATGGCAAATCCTCTTGGTCAAGGTTTACCTCATTTAATGACTTTGCCCAATCCTCAGCTGGTATTGATTTCATCACTTCCATCACAGTGAGTCACTGTTTACATGCACTGGATCATCCAGTTTCCAAAGTCTTTCAACAGCTTGTTGTAGAAAGTGGTCAGCTTGAATGAAATTGGCAATGAGAGATGTTGAACCATCAGCTACTGGTCCATGGAGTGTCCACCCCAGGCCAGTTAGAATTGCATAAGGTTCTCCTGACTCACCACAGCGTGTTTCACAAGGAGCAAGTATGTCAGGTTGTTCTAGACCTATCAGCAAGTGAACCTCATCAGCCAGATCAATATCGGGTAAACTTATTTTATCCGCAATTTCACGCAGGTATGGCCACTGGAAAACTTCATGCTGTGTGACTAGGTTGTCCAGACTTATGTTCCCGACAAAGCACTCCCTTCATCGGGTAGGAGTTTCTTTGTTGAGCATCTTCAACTTGTAGATCCACTGCTAAGGTGACTACGTTGAGATTTTTGGTCTCCATGCTGTTCAGTTTAATGTTCATTTTGCATGACTCCAATTTAAGAGCGTGAACTAGCTTCTTAGAAGCAAATGTCCCATTGGAACCACTGTCAAGCAAAGCAAAGACATTCATAGAGAATCAACTGTGTCTGTCTGAAACCACTATTGGATGGGAAGTGCAATCTTCTTTTGGCTGGCTTCAATGCAATTTCTGGTTGCATGTGCTTGAATGGATTGTGGGGTGTCAGCAGCAGGCTCACGTCCAGAAGCTTGATTAGTAGATTAGCTGTCGTCGTTGTTAGAACCTACAATAGCGGAGTGCAGCCAACTGTTGTGTTTTTTCCCACATCCAGGCACCTTGCATACCCAGCTGTGAGTACAGACTGTGCTGCGATGACCTTTCATGAAACAGTTCAGGCAGAGTTGCTTTTGTTGAACAAAGGCCAAACGCTCTTGAACAGACAGAGCCCTAAAGGCTTGACAGTGTCCGTCAGTGCACTTTGGACACTTAAATCTTGATGTTGTCTTTGGTGTGACTGATGTGGTGGATTCATTAGTAACTGACACTGTTGCAAATGTCTGCCTTTTCTTATTGAAACTTGACTTGGGACTGGATTTAGAACTTGTTGGAGAAGATTCCCAAAGATAGGATTGGCTCTCTTAGCAGCTTCTTATTCAACAAGACTGACTATGTTATCCAACTTTGGCAAATGCCCAGACTTGATGATCTCATAGTTTGTGCGCCATCTTTTCCTTATGTCTTCAGGTAGCTTTTCTACAATTTGTAGCAAATTTCGTCCACCATTCAGCTCTTCCTCACACTTCATTGCCTTTAAAGTGTCTCAGCAGCTGCACAGAATATCTGCAAAGCTTTGCAACTGCTTGTTGTCTTTAATGTCTTTGTAATTAAGCACCTTGTCAACCCATGCTTGTGATATTGCATACGGATTGCCAAAACGTCTCTCTCATTTCAGGGATGCGTTGGTCATGTCCAGGCGCAGGTCCACCATCTGGTCTGGATACGGCCCGGATCTGGCTGACTGCAGTAAACCTTGGGATAAACAGAGAGTCTAACATTAGCGTAGATGCCATTCTTCTTATGATGTAACGAGTACATCAGGTGTTATGGGAAGTGTTCCCCGTTACGGCTGACCTAGTTAATGCAGCCTAACAATCATTTAACTGATTTGAATAATAGAAATTGATAATGTTCTATGTGTATGCCATAGTAAAGAGATGAGTTTTTAGTCTAGATTTAAACTGACAGAGTGTGTCTGCTTCCCGAACAATGCTAGGAAGACTGTTCCAGAGTTTAGTTGCTAAATAAGAAAAGGATCGACCACCTGCAATTGATTTTGATATTCTAGGTATTATCAACTGGCCGGAATTTTGTGACTGCAATAGACATGGAGTATAATGCGTTAGGAGCTCGCTCAAGTACTGGGGAGCTAAACCATTTAGTGCTTAAAATGTATGCAATGTTTAATAGGGAGCCAATGCAGTGTTGACAGAACCGGGCTAATATGGTCATACTTCCTGGTTCTAGTAAGAACTCGAGCTGCTGCATTTTGGACCAGCTGCAGTTTATTTATTATGCGAGCAGGGCAACCACCCAGTAGAGCATTACAATAATCTAGCCTTGAGGTCATGAACGCATGAACTAACTGTTCAGCATTTTGCATTGAAAGCATGTGCTGTAATTTAGATATATTTTTAAGATGGTAGAATGCAGTTTTACAGATGCTAGAAACGTGGCTTTCAAATGAAAGATTGGTATCAAAGAGCACACCCAGGTTCCTAACTGACGACGAGGACAGAGCAGCCATCAAGTGTTAGACAGTATTCTAGGTTACTACTTGTGGAGTTTTTTTTTATATCAGCTATGCATTCAGTTAATCTTGTGAATTGGTAAGTTGCATCAGGGCGTGAAGAAATATAGAGCTGAGTATAACAATGAAAACTAATGCTATGCTTCCTAATGATATCTTCCAGTGGTAGCATGTACAGGTTGAAAAGCAACGGTCCTAGCACTGAGCCCTGTGGTACTCCATACTGAACTTGTGATTGGTGTGACATCTCTTCATTTACTGCTACAAACTGATAACGATTAGATAAGTATGATTTAAACCATGCCAATGCAATTCTACTAATGCCAACATCATTTTTGAGTCTACTCAAAAGAATGTTGTGGTCGATAGTATCAAATGCAGCGCTAAGATCGAGTAACACTATTAGAGAGATACAGCCACGATCGGATGATAAGAGTAAATCATTTGTAACTCTGATGAGAGCAGTCTCAGTACTATGATATGGTCTACACACACTATAATATGCTGTTATACTCCATATAACTCCATATAAAAAGCCAGAAACACTTGGGATTACTTGACTGTAACCCTGTTCCCTGATAAAGCGAAACGAGATGCTGCGCTGCTTAGCGCTATTGGGAATGTCTTTATTGTGACTAACTGTGAATAGTATGTTTCACACATCAATGAAATTGACCCGGAGGTATTATAGCCTCGGTTGGTGACGTCACACGCGCACATGCTGCACGAGGCTATAAATATATGAGCCCCAGCTGCAAGCCTTCAGGTCTTTTTTGTTTGAAGAGCAGTCCTGGGACATCATCAGCATGGCAGAGTAGCAGCATCTCGTTCCGCTTTATCAGGGAACAGGGTTACATTCAAGTAACCCCAAGCATTCCCTTTCAAAAGCTACACTTAATGCTGCGCTGCTTAGCGCTATTGGGAATGGGAATACCCACGCCGCCGTGCTTGATGTGTCTGGACCCCTTGCGGTTGTGTAGGTGTGCACAAGAACGCAAGAAAGCCTCAGACATTAGCTTGTGATGTCGACTCAAGGACATGAGAGCCCAGAGTGGTATGAGCATCCAAACTATAAAACTGTGTGCAGAGAGGACCAACCTGCATCCCTGACCCAATGTGACATGGTCTGCTTCGTGGCGGCAGAACCTCTGTTACGGCTCCCATGACAGACGAATAGTTGCTCTGACTTACACCACTGGCTAGTGCGGCCCTCTTCTCCCGACTACGAAGTCCTTCCTCTCCTCTCCACTTCCATCAAAAGTCCTGAAACCAGCCACCACGTGGAAATTCCTCCTGAATACCGGGCGTTCCAGGATGTGTTCAGCAAGCGGTTGGCAACACAGCTACCACCTCACCGGCCATGGGACTGCGCCTTTGACCTGCTGCCTGGGGCTACTCTACCCAAGGGTAGAGTTTACCCTTTGTCCATCCCAGAACAGAAGGCCATGAAGTAGTACGTGCAAGAAGCACTTAAGCAACGTTTCATCCGACCATCTACCTCCCCTGCCGCTTCAAACTTCTTCTTCGTGGCCAAGAAGGACGGAGGCTTGAGGCCGTGGATTGACTATAGCCACCTGAACTCCCAGACGGTGAAATTCAGCTATCCCCTTCCTCTGGTCCCGGCAGCTCTGGAACAGCTGCGAGGAGCTCGTATCTTCTCCAATCTGGACCTGCGGAGCGCCTACAACCTCATTTGTATTCACCAGGGGGATGAGTGGAAGACTACCTTCATCACACCCTCAGGTCACTACGAATACCGGGTCATGCCATATGGCCTGTCCAACTCTCCCTCCGTGTTACAGAACTATATGAATGAGGTGTTTCGGGAGTTCCTCCACCGCTTTGTAGTAGTCTACATAGTTGACATCCTCATTTTCTCCCGGAACCTGGCCGAACATCGGAGAAGCTGGAGCTGGAGAAGTGCGAGTTCCATATCCCCTCCGTGCAGTTCCTGGGTAATGTCATCGACCAACACGGCATCCAGATGGAACAGAGGAAGGTGGAGACCATCCGAAGCTGGCCCTTACCCACTACTGTGAAGGAGCTCCAACGTTTCCTGGGGTTTGCGAACTTCTATCGTCACTTCATCCACAACTATAGTCTGCTCAGTGCACCCCTCACCTCGCTTCTCAAAGGCCAGCCCAAGTCTCTGTCCTGGACTCCATCTGCCCGAGAAGCTTTCCACCAACTCCTTCCACCACCCGATCCTTGTTCATCCAAACCCTGACCTCCCTTTCATTGTCGAAGTCGACACCTCATCCACCGGGGTCGGGGCGGTGTTATTTCCAGCGGCAGGGTGATCCTTCACGACTCCATCCATGTGCCTTCTTTTCCAAGAAGCTATCCACGGCGGAGCAGAACTACGACAATGGAAACTGCTTGCCATCAAGCTAGCCTTGGAGGAGTGGAGACACTGGCTGGAGGGGGCTAACCACAAGTGCGAAGTGATCACCGATCATCGCAATCTAGAATACCTTCGTGACGCCGAGAGACTGAACCCTCGCCAAGCCCGCTGGGCCCTCTTCTTCACTCGATTAAATTTCACTGTTTCCTACCAGCCCGGAACCAAGAATTGCAAGGCAGACGCCTTATCCCGTTTGTATCAACACAATCCTGAGATCCAATGATCCATCAACAAACACATCGCCCAAGCCAACCGCTCCGAACCTGCTCCACCGGGAGGTCCTGAGGGGCTTCTCTATGTTCCACCGGCCCACCGTCAGCCCCTCATGGACTTGGCTCACACGTCTCCGGGCTCTGGACACCCAGGCAGTTCACGTACCCTCTCACTCTTGCGGCAACACTACTGGTGGCCCTCCATGCCTCAGAATGTCTCCAGCTACATCAGAGGCTGCTCAGCTTGCGCCGTTGCCAACACTCCTAGGAGGCTCCCTGAAGGTAAACTGGTCCCTTTACCTATCCCTCGCTGACCGTGGACCGTGGATTTCATGACCTACTTACCACCATTCAATAACTTCACCTGTGTACTTGTAATCGTGGACTGTTTCTCCAAGGCATGTAAACTCGTACTCCTTAAAGACCTGCCCACTGCGTTTGAAGCTGCCAAAGCCCTATTCCACAATGTGTTCCGTCATTTTGGTATTCCAGAAGACATCGTGTCTGACCGTGGACCACAGTTCATCTCCCGAGTGTGGCATGCCTTCAAGCTCCTAGGAAGGAACATATGGGATCCCCGCAGGGTCACTCATAGGGTACCCAGCCTAATACTGGTTCTCAAGGATTCAGCGGGAATAGGCCTGGCACCAGATGCTCCGTCACGTTCTGCACCGAGTGTGATGGAGGACTCAACAGGATTTGCTCTGGAGAATATAAGTGCCCTAGTTCAGGGCGCAGCAAGCCGACAAAGAGCCCGGGCCTCTCTGTGCTCCTACCCCGTTTGAGGTGAGAACATAGGAGGATACCAGCTCTACACAAAGGCTATAGAATCTAGCGAACGTGTTGGGTGTCACCCAGCCCGCAGCTCTACAAATATCTGTCAGCGAGGTGCCACGTGCCAGCGCCCAGGAGAATGCAACACACCTCCATAACAGACAAAGGGCTGCTCTGAGGTCCTAAAGCTTTGAGTTCTGTCCACGTACAGTCGCAGAGCGCGGACGGGACGGAGCAAAGCCAGGGCTGGGTCTGCCTCCTCCAGGGGCAGCGCTTGCAGATTCACCACTTGGTCCCTGAAGGGAGTGGTAGGAACCTTGGGCACATAGCCAGGCCAGGGTCTCAGTACCACATGGATGTCACCCAGCCCAAACTCTAGGCATGATTCGTTGACCGAAAATATCTGCAGGTCCCCTACCCTCTTGATAGAGGCCAATGCGGTCAGCAGCAAAGACTTCATAGACAGAATCTTTAGTTCTGCTGACAGCAAAGGCTCATATGGAGCATTCTAAAGTGCTCTAAGCACCAGAGCAAGATCCCAAGAGGGTATGGAGGGGGGTCGAGGAGGATTTAAGACCAGGTCGTGCTTCCCAACTGATTTTCCTCCTATGGGGTCATGATATGCCGACAATGCAGCAGCATAGACTTGGAGGGAGACAGCCTACGCTCCAACCCTTGCTGCAGGAAGGAAAGCACGGCACCGATCGAACATCTTCGACACTGCATGCCCATTATACGTGGCCCCCCTGTGGCGGAAGCATCCGTGAATACCACAACATGCTTGGACACTTGTTCTAAGGGCACTCCTGCCTGAAGCAACAAGGGGTCCGACAACGGGCTGAAGGTTTGGCGACAGGCCGGTGTGATACTCATCCAGTGAGTGCCTCGCTGCCACGCCCATCTCAGGACTCGGCCATAATGCTAAAGCGGTCTCACATGAAGCAAACTGAGTGGTGTTACTGCCGCTGCAGCTGCCATATGCCCAAGGAGCCTCTGAAAAAGTTTCAGTGGGACCGCCGTCCTGTCTTGAAACATATTCAAGCAGTTCAGCATCGACTAAGCACATTCCTCTGTGAGGCGTGCTGTCCGCTCGACTGAATCCAACTCCATACCGAGAAAAGAGATCCTCTGCACGGGGGCGAGTTTGCTCTTTTCCTAGTTGACCTGAAGACCCAACTCGCTGAGGTGGCTGAGCAACAGGTCCCTGTGTTCGCACAACTGATCCCTGGCCTGTGCTAAAATGAGCCGGTCGTCAAGATAGTTGAGGATGCGAACGCCCTGTTCTCTCTCTTCATAAAGACACAGGGAGACAGGGACACCCGAAGGGTAGGACTTTGTACTGATATGCTCGTCCCTCGAACGCAAAGCGCAGAACGGCCTCCTTCAGGTCAGTTGCTGTGTAGTGATTTATGGTCTTAAATATTAATATTTAGTATTAATATTAATATTGAGTTTTTAGTCACACGTCACCTAAGGTGAGTGTGAGAGTGTCAGATGATTCCTTCCTATATTACGGGGCACCAGCCAAGGAATTTCACCTTGACAATAAAGAACAATCATGGAAGATTGTTGACAGAATTATAATTATAGAAATTATAGGAAGTTCATTATCTGACCAATCTGAAGGATTTAGTGAGATTCTGGTGAACTTGTAGAGCCTCTGATTATCAACACAAGAATGACACAGTTTGCAATAAAATTAATTTATTCACAAAAAGATATGCAAGAGCAAAATATCACCCTCACTAAACACGACTAAGGAAAATGACTATTCTACTAAGAAAATTGAATCAATAATCAAACAGAAACCACTAACTACTACACAAATGGATGTTAACAAAGTAAATGGCAAGTAGATTACCTAATTCATGTAATTATCAGTCTTTGGGGAAGTCAATTGTGGTCTTTCTGGATGCTGCTATGAAATAGTAAATAAGCATTTACTATGAATACAGATAACGTGTCTATTGTATCTATCTGTATACACTGATCCTAGATAAACAGTCTCTACACAAATAGCAATCTCATATAGCAACATCCTAATGCCAAGGCCTTTGGAAGAGGTTTGGTTAGCTTATATTTATGTTCCACGTGGTCAGGTGATCAGTCCGACAATTGGGTACGTCTTCCACTGGTATTCATGTCTAAGTTGCTGTGTAATAAGTAAGTCGTCATGCTGAGTCTAATTATTCATGCTGAATAATATTTTTTAAACTTATTTTCAGAATATGTTAACATTGGTTAAATGCATAACAATTAAAATGAAATGAACACTCAAAAATTGTTTGTTCAATGAACTTAATTAAATAAAAATACATTTTAAACAATTAGTTTAGGTACAGTAAGAATGAAACAAGTTCATTTAAACAAATTTCCTGTCATACTAACCAGTCATGTCTTTAACATACGCTTTTGCTAGTGCTGTTTTTTCATCATTATTTACAATGTATAGAATGTTCAAATAGAAAAAGACTGGTGTCAATAATGATATTAGTATAGCTATTGTTCACAGAGTGAAACAACTAAACTCACACCATAACTATTGTCACAGTTATGTTCAATTTGTTTTAGTTTTCATGGTCATTCAGTTTGTTTTCATTAGTCACATGTCTCTGTTTGTTCTATTTTCCTAACACAATCTGTCACCATGGACACTAACCCCAATCATCAAAGCTGTTCGTTTTAGTTAACTCTCTGAGGTCGGCAAAGGCACCGGCACCTTAACCTCGTTTTTTTTCTTATCTGCAGCCTCTCTGTCAATGAAGTCCATTCAGAAAATGAACAGTAACTTAGAGAATACTTGTCACACAAACATGAGACGTCTAAAGAAACGTTGAAATGCCAGGTTATAAATACAGGTGCTGGTCATATAATTAGAATATCATCAAAAAGTTTATTTATTTCACTAATTCCATTCAGAAGTGAAACTTGTAAACCAGCAAACTCGCCAGAACGTTAACCCCATAGAAAATCTATGGGGTATTGTGAAGAGGAAGATGCCAGACCCAACAATGCAGAAGAGCTGAAGGCCACTATCAGAGCAACCTGGACTCTCATAACACCTGAGCAGTGCCACAGACTGATTGACTCCATGCCACGCCGCATTGCTGCAGTAATTCAGGCAAAAGGAGCCCCAACTAAGTATTGAGTGCTGTACACGCTCATACTTTTCATGTTCATACTTTTCAGTTGGCCAAGATTTCTAAAAATCCTTTCTTTGTATTGGTCTTAAGTAATATTCTAATTTTCTGAGATACTGAATTTGGGATTTTCCTTAGTTGTCAGTTATAATCATCAAAATTAAAAGAAATAAACATTTGAAATATATCAGTCTGTGTGTAATGAATGAATATAATATACAAGTTTCACTTTTTGAATGGAATTAGTGAAATAAATAAACTTTTTGATGATATTCTAATTATATGACCAGCACCTGTAATGTCGAAAAAAATCAAAAACAAATATTCTCTGTTTATGTAATCTGTTTGAAAAGAGAAAGATGTCAGTAGATCATGAGCTGGCTCATTAAGTGGTAATGCGGCCACGCCCACGGAGCGCACATTCTTTTAAAAAAGTCAAATACTGACGCAATCCATGAGAGTATCCCCGCCCGCATCAACTTGAAAAAACACATCAAGTTTAGTGCATGTACTTTACATCATTTTGAAATGTATAAACCTGGAATAATTTAATAATTTATTTAATTTGGTTTAATTTCAAACAGCAACGGATCCAGCCGAGGATTGTGAGGTAGGTTTTTTCTGTTAGTGTCTGTGAATATTAAACCGCAAAAGACCGTTTAAATATGAATCCTGCTGCAACATAAAATGTCATAGACGTAAGACTGTTTAGACAACATTTCTTTGGCCTGTTTTGAACAGATTTGATAATAAATCTGCATATTACAATGATTTCTGAAGGATCATGTGACACTGAAGACTAATGGCTGATGAAAGAGTAATGGCTGATGAAAATTCAGTTTTACATCACCAAAATAAATTATATTTTTAAGTATAATAAAATAGAAAACCATTATTTTAAATTGTAATTTTTTTTGATCAAATAAATGCAGGCTTGATGAGCATGAGACTTCTTTCAAAAACATTAAAAATAGTAATTGTCCATCTTTTGATCAGTACTGTATATAATTTAAATATAATAGGCCTATACAAAATTTTGTTTACATGCTATGCAATATCAGCAATCATGTTTTCTGTTAAGAGTGGACATTATATTAAGGTTAATACAATAGTTGATCCTGTTATCAGTATCCTCACAGTTTGTTTGGGTAGAGGCCATTTGATGTAAACAGTTATCTCTGACTCTAGAAGAGATTGAAGTTGTCGATAAAGTTCAGTCCCTTCATGTTGCAGGTTTTTTGCAGCCATGTATTAAGCCCAAGCAACTGTGAGAACCTATTTGTTCCTCTTGCTGGAAGTGGTCCACTGATGACTGGCTAAACTTTCAGTCTTCTAAGTGTTTCAAAAAGTTAATTGAAATCCCTCTTAAGGAGTTCTGACTGCTCTCTCTGAATATCGTTCTTCCCCACATGAATGATAAGTCGATTTGCAATCTTATGTTTCATCCGAATGTTCTGAAGTTCCCTGTTTACATCAGAAACTGTGCTTGTGGAAGGCAGCACGTAGTTGTATCCATGCTGCTAATGTTTCTGATCATGGAGTCACCCACTATCAAGAGTCCTGGGCTCGGCTGCGCTCTGAGCTGAGTGCCGCTGTCTGCTCGACCTTGAGTGCCTATTAGCATCAGTGTTAGCTACAGGCTGATTCGATCTGTGTTCGATCACATTTATCACGTTTGGGGATTCCTTACCCACATTCATTAATACTTCAAATCTGTTTTCAAGATGTATAGTTGGTGGTAGGAAACCAGTGTTTGCAATCCTTGTGTCTGGGTTAGAGCATGCTACTGCGGCAAAATGTGATGCTCGTGAAAATCTGATGTCTCGAGTGCCGTTGGGTCTTGCTCCCTGTTTGTGCCATCGATTAGTGTGTTGATCAGTTACTTGTTCCTCTACACTCATTTTGGCCTGTTGAGGAGCACTAAATTCATGGGACTCACCGGCTGTGTGCTGATGGCGTCCATGATGAAGCTCTGCTGTGTGATTCGTCTGGTTTGATAGTTCTGCAGGTAACTTTGTTTCAAGAGTTGCAATCCTTTGTAAAAGTCTGTGGCAGTTTGTGCAGCAGGTAGATTCTTGAACTAGAAGAGGCATTTTCTTATCCTTTTGAATGTAGACAGCTGTGTTTTCCCTTCTCTAGAATGTAAACTGATGGCAGTGGGAGGCTGGTCGGATAAAAGATTCTGCTTTTTTGTAGTAATCTTCCAATCACCAGAGTTTCTAATTTCATTATTGAAGTCAAATTTTGTCGTTTATTTGCTGAAGTTAAAATTTTGAGATAAAATAAAAAAGTGTCCGAACAGTAGCTAAGCAAAAGCCAGCATATCATTAGTTCTGTGAAACAAAACAAAACCAATGTTACTCACCTATTGAGAAGAAATAAAGCAACCTCGGCGTCCGATTGCAGGCCTTCCCGCTCCTTGAGTTCTCTCCAGTGCTGGAAAGCTGATCCGATATTTACACGGGTTGTACTTCTTGCCTGATCGTAACAATGGCACAATGATTAGGAACAGTAGGCACAATGATTCTCACATCAGTTTGAAGCAAAAACTCTAGGCAACAACATCCATTAGTCAAAAGTCTTGTGGACACATATCTGTTGTGTGTTTTGAAGCCTTAATTCAGTGACTTAATTTTTTTGTTTTTTCAAAAACCATGCATAAACGTTATTCTCTCAAAAATACAAGCATGTACCTGCATGTTGCTCACATATTATTGTAGCCCAGTTTGTGCTAAATACAGTGTAAGAATACACTTTTGCTATTAATATGTTTATAAGCAACTGAAAAAAAGCACAAATGTCAGAGCATGTCAAAACTTCTAAACTGGCTCAGACCCGTAGGGGTTAATCATCTGTGTATTTAAATTCCTGCTTGTTTTCAGTTCAGTGTCCGGTATTATTCGTGTCTGCATGCTGTTTCACATGTTGCCTGTTGATTTGGATTGTTCTATTAAACATTGTGTTACCTTCATCTTTGTCTTCATCTTCCTTGAACCTGAGCATTACAACTATCATAGGGTTACTTACAGCCTAAGCACAAGTGCCACTCTTCAGCACAATGGTAACCACAAAATTAAACAATTTTAAAGAAACTAAAATGTTTGGTCTAAATGTCCAACATAACTGAACATTAAACACTAACATGTGTTCCCCTGGGAGAAAAAACATTTAGGGCCATACTAACAGGGCAAATTAGTGTGAAAGCGCAATTCCAAAGAACCGCAGATGGCAGTTGAAAGTTCAATGTGTGATCTACTGTCGACACGCAAATTAAAGAAAACAGACGTAGCCGGATCATTTCCATAATGACCAACGCAATCTACCAAGAGCAGCGCAAATTAGCGTCTGGTTTAAGACATGCTTTTTTGGCCGGTAAAAAATGGGGCAAACACCAGTAAATTGACAAGCGCAAACCTTAGTAAATCACCATGCGTGATTCATTTAAATATTCTCCTCCCATAAATTTTGTGTCTGAAAGGGAAACTACTACATATGCATAACCCTGATCATGCCTTTTCGGTGCTAATTTGAATTTCTGCACTGGCACAGGCTGTTCGTAAGTCTGGCCCTTAATCTCTAAATTTGCTCTCGCAATGCAGAAAGCATCCCTTGCAAAGCATGCTGGGAACTACAGATCCAGTGCCCAGTTAGTTGTCAAATTATTCACATAGTCCCAACATAAAAGGATTATGTTAACTTTTATTTTACAAATTTAAGTTGATTGAACATAATAAAATTAATTTGTGACAAAATGTTCAAAAAATTGTGTTGCTTTAGCTCTTTTCAATTAATTAAACTAAACACTGGCAATGAGTGAAGAAAAAAGGATTATTTAAGATTTATGTTATAATTAATAAATAATTGTTAGTCACATATTTTACATATCTTAATAAATGCATTCAAAAAGATAGAGAACGTTATAATGGTTTGAAAACCTCTATTATTACAAAATGGAAAATAAATGGGGCATAAACCCAGACCAATACCAAGATCAGGCCATCTGAATTGAGCAACCATACAAGATGGCCGACTGTCTCACTGACAGAGTTGCAGAGCTTTCTGGCTGAAATGGCAGAAGCTGTCCAGCCATCAACAAACTCTTCAGCACTTAATGGAGTTGGCCTCTTTGGGAAAGTTGCTAGAAGGAAGCCACTTCTGAGAAAGGCCAATATTAAATCATGCTGGTAGTTTGCTGTGAACCCTGATTCAAAACCTGAAACCTTTTGGCGATAGAGAAATATGGTTTGATGAGCTGGCCTGAATGCAAAGCCTTGTGTTTGGCACAAACCAATGCATGGCGTAACACCATCTCTGCATTCAAGCATGGTGATGGCAGTGTCCTGCTCTGGGGTAACATTTCAGTTGAAGGAACTGGAAAACTTGTTGCCATCAAGTGCAACCAGAAATCAAATATGGACAATTCTGAGGAGAACATGTCTTAATAATCTAGTTCTGCAAATCTGCTTTTAGACTGGAGACACATTTCCTTTCTGGACAATGGACAAAGCAAAAAAATAAATAAAAAGCAAAAAAAAACGAAGAAATTACAAAACATTATTCTGGGATGGTCCTGCCAGAGCCCGGTCCTGCCAGAGCCCAGAGGGGGAAAAAATCCAGTTAAAAAATTGACATACCCAAGGAAACTGTAAACAGTTTTTTTAACGAACCATTGACATTTAAAGTGCCCCTATTGTGCCATTTTAAAGGCTCCTGATTTTGTTTTGGAGTCTCTTACAACAGGTTTAAATGCATCAAAGGTCAAAAAACACTTTAATTTTCTCATAATATACATTGCGCATCACCATTTTTTCAATGATTCTCAAACGACTGATGAATCAGTCTCTCTGAATCCCTCCTTTCCATGAGCTACTCTGCTTTGGTCAGATGACCCAGTCTGTTGTGATTGGTCTACCGCTTACAGCGCACGTCAGAAACAAACAGCCATTACCATAACAATTTCAGCTCCTTCCAGAGGCTTCCTAAAGCTCAGCGATTGTACACACTGTATAGACAGTAACGATGGCGTCATTTTACCATATCAATCCGAGTGTGAGTCCAATGATGAAATATTGGAAGAACTAGTTCCCTTTCGAAAGGGAACTCACACTGCATCCTGAGACACTATGGGGAAACGCCTCGGCATGACTAGTATCTGAAGTAACTGTAAAATCACGACAATCTTCTTAGCTGGCGACAGCCTATGACATCATAATAGTGCGACCAGGAAGCATATAAGGAGCACCTAAAGAACATGTCATCCTCTTTTTTGTCTTAAGGGACTGTTTGTTTGAAGTGATTGTTCAAAATCAAGGTAAGAATGGCTTGTGTAAGCAAACATTTCAAGTGGTGTGTGGATTTGTGTTCAAAGCTTTTTGACACTTGATCACACACACAACTTGTGCGTTGTTTGTTTGGGCGAGGAGCACACATGCTCAGTTCTTGAGAGAGCTGTTTGCACACATTACGAGCGTTTCCCTGTTAGGAAACCCCAGTCTCGTTTGTCTATCTTCCCGAGGGAATAGGGACAGGCATCTGTACGGCTTGGCCCCTCTCACTGAGAGTAGACTGAGATTGCGGGGGTCTCAGATGAAGCTTCCTGAAGAGTTAGAGTGAGGTGTTATCTCTCTCACTCTTCAGCAGCTGTAAGAAGCGAGAGACAGTGCTCTGCTGCCGTCAAGCCAGGAAGAGCAGGAGATGGCTGTCGAGGGTAAAGAAGGTGAGACATCTGAGCCCTCACAGCTGCCCTGCCGTGTTATGATGACTTGATCAGGCCTGAGGCTGGGCCAATGATGAATTTGTTCCATTATTGGAACCTTTCTGTGGGTCTGGCACCGGGCTTGGTAGTGAGTGCATCCTTTCAGGCTGTAAGAGTATGGCAGGCCTCATTTACATTTAGGCCTCCTCTTTTTGAAGTCTCAGGTTGAGCTTTATAGGTAGTCTCACCATTGGTGAAGAGCCGTTATAATTCAGTGACCTCAGCTCCCTATAGAAAGGAATAAAGGGGGCGTTTCTTCATAAAATTATATTTTATATAGTGTTATATAGGGGAACTCCCATTATTAAGGAAGGTTATCGAGACACCCTTACTATGTACCTCCTCTCCTCTGAGAGTAGTTTATATAGTGGGTAACATTCAAAACGAACATTACTTGTAGTGAGTGGCCTGGCCGCCGCCGCCGCTCATTTGAGCTACCAAATAGCTGACGTTTCAAGTGTTTGGCCCCTAGGGCTGCCTTGATAATCATTCTGTGCTGAGTAAGTTGGCTTCCTTGTGAGAATCATTCTGCTGAAGCTGTTACTTTGTCAAGCTCCAGGCAAGTTTAGTGTATCAACCTCTTCAATCTGTGCAGGCTATTTCTGATAAAGCCTCCCCTGTGGATGTCCTCTGGGCATTGTTAAGCTTCCTCTCGCTTCGAGAGTGAAGAGAGCTATGCTGAAGCCTCTGCTCTCTAGAGCTCTGGTTAGTAGAATTATCTAGCTTGTGGCCTTTTAGAACAGGCTCTTCGGTGAAAGCTCCTTGACTTTAACCATCAAGTTGCGGGGTTGGGTGTTCTAGGCCTCTTCTGTGGAATTTCATCCTGTTGAGGCCTCCACTTCTCTAGAGCTTAGCTCAGACTTCAACCTGTCTTGGAGCAAGAGTCATTGTTTGTTCAGGCCACCACCCTTGAGAAAAGCTTTGTCTTTGTCAAGCTGATATTATCCCCCCCTTGTTCAGAGTCCTCTAAGAGTGCTTCGCTCCCAGAGCTCTGTGCCTTCTTGTGTCCAACACCAATGATGCTCAGGTTGAGCCAACTAAGTACTCCCTCCTATTCAGGAAACAGTGCTCCCTTAGAGCTCAAGCATTAGTCCCAAGCCCATGCTTATGACATTCTGGAGTAGTAGGCCCTATATAGAGGCCTCCAGGCAGACAACATACAACATAGGCGGGCATTATGCAAATATAATTTCTAGTGGTGTAGACAAAAAACGACTCGTTAAGGTGGTTCAGAGTTGATTACTTTATTTATCGTGCACTTTCGACAACTTTGCAGAATGTTTACATTCACAAACAACATTACACACCGCATGAAAAAAACATAATTGGGGCACTTTAAAATACACTATTACATATTACATCATGTTGTTTTATATATCTTTTTTATATTTCAAAGCACCCATCTGATACCAACAATGTCCTTTAGATTTGACTACTGTAGGACAGTGGTTTTTCAATTCTGGTTCTAGGGACCCACCGCTATCTGACACACTCAGTTCAGTTAATGGAGCTCCCTCATAAAAAGCTGATGATCTGATTTAGGTGTTTTAAATAAGGGAAACCTATTTAATACCTATTTAATAAGGGAAACCTCAATACTGAAACCATGCAAGTTGATCTGGGTTGTCAGTCACAAGCAAAGTATAAGATAAAAATCTCCACAGCCCTTGCCTTTACTGTGCCCAACCCAGTCAATATGTTGGAGACCAAACTGTCACTCTTGCTGTCTGTGGTTTGCCCTGACCTCATCCTTACCTGAAACGGCATCCATGAAGGAATTTCCAGATCTTTCTGCAGTACCACTTTATTTTAATGTGACATAGTTACATGCTTCTACATGTACTTAAAGTTAAGTAAATTATGCATATTTACAAGTAACTAACCCTAAACCAAACCGTAACTCTATAGTAAGTACATGTAGTTAATTCATATTACTCAGTACTTATTTGAGTAGTATATAGTAACTATGTCACCTTAAACTAAAGTGTAACCCTTTCTGCAGTACCACCAAAATAAGTCCAGAGTGATCTCACTGACTATATATGTAGGGGCTTTCACACCAGAGCAACCTTTTCATAGTTCCCAGAACTATTGGCGGAAGTACCTGGATTTTGGCGTGTTCGCACCACAGGAACTAGGAATTTTAGTTCTAGGAACTAGAAAATTCCTTTTGGGGAACTCATTTAGCTCCTACTTTAGAGTAGGGTCTAACCCAGCAATATAGGAGCTACCAGTGACGTAAGTGTATGCTGATTGGCCGAACGCGCGCAAAACACCAGCACCCACCATTTTTAAAAAGCTCCCTGCAGCAACTTTAGCATGCGCCAGGGTCTGAAGCACGTGTGAAATCACACCAATGTTATTGGCCACGGCAGTTGCATGAGGTCACTAGTGCTATAAAAGGGTGCCTGCATTAAAGGGATAGTTAAATGAAAAAATGAAAATTCTGTCATCATTTACACACCTTTAAGTTGTTCCAAACTATGAATTTCTTTCTTCTGCTAAACACAAAAGAAGATAATTTGAAGAGTATGGGTAACTAAACAGTTGATGGGCCCTATTGACCTCAATCGATCGCCTCACAGTGAGAGCATTTCTCAAACCTGGCTCTCTTCGTGGGAGATGGGAGCCAGGAATCTGTGCCTCATGGTTTGGGTCCAGCAGCGCGGTGGCTTCAATCGTGGGGATTGCAGGTGGAGCTGGCGAAGGAATTCGAGATTTTCGTATTTCCATTCTTTTGTCTTCACTCGCTTGATGAGCAATTCCTCATGGGTTATCAATGGTCCACCCTTGTGAACCTTCCATTTCTCCCTGATCTCCATACCAAGGTGTAACCATATTCACCATATTCATATTGGGCAAACCATATTCCATATTTGGCTCACATAGTTACCTCCGCTGTGTCAAATTATTAGAATGTGGAAGGACTATGTGAGCATGGATATGAGAAGATTCCCTGGGTTGAAGAGGTGCTTGTGGGCTACCGCTCCCCTGGTGTGGCATTTTCTCTGTAGGTTCCTTCTTTCCTTCAAGCCTTGCCAAATGACACCTAGGCTGGTAGGCAAGGCCTATGCGGTGGTGGTTCAGGCCAGTGGAGCCACAGATCTCACCCTCCATGCCACCAAGCAGACGGCCTGTGCCATTGGCCATTCTGTGGCTGAGATGGTTGCCGTGGAAAGGCATCTGTGGTTGACCTTCTCAGGCATAGAAGAGAATCTTTTGCCCAATATAACTCTCTGGCCTCTTTGGTACTGCCATAGATATGGTAGTCGATAAGTTCAGAGAGACGAGGGTTCAGTCTGCGGCATTTAAAAAGTTAATCCCCCTCTGTGTCCAGGGTCCTTCAGCCCCCACAATGCCTTTTGACCCAGTATGCAGTACAATGAGTCAGGGGAATGAGGCTGCATGCCCGTAGAATGCCAAAGAAGGATCTTAGGGAGGTCATCTTGGCTCGCAGGTCTAAGGACTCGAAGCTGTAAGATCATTCTTAGATTTTTGTACCCCCCTTCTTATGTGTCAGCACAGTAAGTCTGGAGGAGAGCGTGTAGATATAGCTAGAGCTGTTAACACGTTTCCAGAATGTTCACCAGGAATAAGTAAATTGCAGCGTTAATTCAACACAAGTTGCAGTCTGACATGTTTTTCCACAGCCTTGATTGACAGGATAGGCCTATAATCGGCCCTGGTCATCGACTGTTTTATAAGTGCTTTTATCGGCCGATTATTGCCGATGCACCACGATTTTCAAATCTCGTAGTGTGGGCATGTTTGAGATTTGAGAGAATTGATAATTGGCTTTGGTAATTGTGGTGGGATGAGTGAAGACAGGTGCATTACGTGTGGTGTGAGGCCTCGGAAATGCATTTATTTTATACAACATAAACATTTATTATATAAACAGAATGTACATGGATGGATGTGTCCCAAATAAAAAAAGAATCTAATGTACTTGCTGTGCAATTTTGCTCAGTGAGGGTAACAACATTATTCTTACTATTGTAGAGATGTTTCTAAAGCTTCACACTTTGAATCTACCCAAGTTACCATCAGCCAGAAAATTACTTCATAAGTCATGTTTTTAGACTTCATTGACTGCTAAAGACATGTGACAACAGGCCACATTATATAAAGCTTGTATCCTGTGTCAATGGATCCAATGTTTATGTTTTTAGGCGGTGACATATGATATGTGAATAGTTATTTATCAAGTTCTATACAGTGTTATATATTGCGCAAAATCCTCACTTTAGATTTGGGGAAAAACACTGTTATGTTCATAGAAAGAAATTGCTAAATCATATTTAAAAATACAACAGTGAGAATAGGCCAAAGAAAATGAAGCCTAAAGCCCAAGCAAATTATTATTCTTTGAGCAGGGCACTGTGAGACTAGCTTGTTTCTGAAGGCACTGTTCTATCACTGTTACTGTAGGCTTACTGACAGCTTGTTAGAACCCATAGCATCTATGTGAACTATCCTTCTTTACAGTCTGATTTAAATAGGAGTAAGTGAAGAGCACAACACTGTCTTTTCACATGCATTTTACACTAAGTTGTGATTAAGGAACACTGCCAGTACCTGGGGACATGACTACACAAGCCAATCTACACAGCAAGAAACTGACTGTGGTTGGAGGCAATTAAGCAATTACGTGCTAAACCGCCATCATCTTCTTTATAAAACATCTGGCACGATGTTTAAAATGAATTCATTTTCTGCTACAAATATAACCATTGTGTATAATACAAAGAGTGAACTAAACTTGCCTTATTATTTCTTAGATATAACCACAAAGATTCCAAGATATGTCCAGACTTTTAGAATGAAGTGTTGAATGTTTTAACAACTTAACTATTTGACAAATGCAGGTCTGGATAATATTCACATACTCCTCGGATTCATAAACAAGCGGAGTCTTTTGGCATCTCCAAGATGCTGAAAGGACACGCACCAGACGTGAGCTAAAATAGAAAAGCCGACAAAAAAGGAGGAAAAGGCATTTGACTTCTAAAAAATGCACTCAGTGTCTTAACACAGGTTCATTAGGCAAAAGTTATTATCCTTAAGCTAAACACAGGACTAATGTGGTTGCGCAGAATGCGGAAAACAGTTTTTAAAAAGGGTTCATAATGTTTTGGGTGTGAGATAATGGTAAACTGTATACATTTTACAGACATATTTCCTAGCTTCCTATAGAACTAGCTTATCAAATGTGACGTATCTGCCATGACAGGTCATCGATATGTCTTTGTATATTTTATAAATAATATTATGTCTTAATTTTGTATTTTAGGGGGATTGTTACTAAATAATCAAGAAGTAGTTGGGCATTACTTTAAATCAATTAAATATAAAGTGGACAGTGATACAGAATTTTGGGTGAACTGAATTGTTGAGAAGGCTTTTAAAGATGTGTCTAGTGAAAACCATGTATCAGAAGATTAATCTACTGCAGATATTAATCAATGTCCAGAAATGGTGTTAAGTAAAAAAATTTAAAAATTTAAAAAAAGAACTCTTTCAGTTCATTGGGATTGTTGATTTAAAAACTGAGAACTGCTTTCTCTCTGTCTGTCCATCTGTCTTTATCTATCCGTTTCATTAGCCGTGAGGTTTACAAAGTGACCCCCTTCTTTCCCTCTTACATCATTCCTGGGAAAAATTACACTGGAGCCATTCACATCTGTGAAGACAAAGCTTATTGAGGAAATCATCTTCACCATGCTTTGAAGGGCTCCTCCAACTGAAAAAGATAAAAAAAATAAAAAATAAAAACTTTCAGGCCATGAGGGATTTTTTTTAACCTATTCTATAAAAATGTTTGACACTTCCTCTTTTTGCAGTTTGTTTGACATTCAAATAAGTAATGATCTTACTTAATAAATAATGCACATTAAATGCATACACATGCCACCTGGAGTAGGTTATCTTCCTTTAATACAGCTTTCTTTGAGAACTTTTAATTTTCTCGAACTGGTTGAAGCCCTGGTTGTATGTCTCTGCTGTAAGTGTTTTTATACACTGTTGGTAATAATTTCAATGCACATGCACAGGCCTCTGGCCATGGCTGAATCCTCACTGAGAATTTAGCGTTGGCAATTAGCTCAGGAAGAGTGCAATAGCTAAGCTGTAGTGAGATTGGCATTCCAGAGCATCTTTCTGTCACATCAAGTGTCTTTCTTTCTATTGACTCTCATCCACTCATCACAAGCACATGGTGCTCATATTTATGAGGATGTCTGCTTTCTTGTAGCTGTTCAGATTGTTTCTTATTTATTTTTTTTATAAACCTGACCCACTAATGCAGGGGTTCTCAACCCTGGTCCTCGAGAGCCACTGTCCTGCAGAGTTTAGCTCCAACCTTGA
This sequence comes from Rhinogobio ventralis, assembly GCA_039654625.1. Classification (NCBI taxonomy): domain Eukaryota; kingdom Metazoa; phylum Chordata; class Actinopteri; order Cypriniformes; family Gobionidae; genus Rhinogobio; species Rhinogobio ventralis. Next base: position 3,412,561 of record CM077199.1, read on the forward strand.
TCAAACTCACCTGCCTGTAGCTTCTAGTAATCCTGAAAAGCTTAATTAGCTGGTTCAGGTGTGTTTGATTAGGTTTGGAGCTAAACTCTGCAGGACAGTGGCCTTCGAGGACCAGGGTTGAGAATGCCTGCACTAATGTCTAGCCTGTCATTTCTATTAATTTTGTGTTCAACTTTGTGTGCAATTTTTTAAATGCTTCATGAAGGTCTTTCATTACAGATAACACGCAAGCAGTCACACTCATATGTAATGAGTATCATTACAGTGATTCCTGGCAGGTGTAACAGATGCGTTACAAAGCATTTGACATGCCCTTCACAGAACAATAGGCTTAATTTCCCCCCAAGTCAAACATCGGTCGAGTTTCCCTTTCCTGAGTGGCCATCGGGAAAAAAAGGCTTGTCATTTTACAGGAATGAGAACCGCTGTAACTAGTTGAGGATCGATGCGTTGTGTGAGTGGTTGTAAGAAAGAAACCCAGTGACGGGGTGAACATCGTTATCCAAGAACTGATTTTTTTTTTTTCCTCTGTTCGCATAAAAAAAAACAAAAAAAAAACGTGTAGTCCTCTTAAAGTCCATGCAAATGTCTGGCAAGAGAGTGAAATTCCTCTTGGACGAGAGAGTGGGAAAGCAGGGTCTCTCGCTCTCCCTGTCTCTCCTGTTCTCTCTCGTCCTTCCCTCCCCTCTCTCCTGTCTTTCCTCCCTGCATGTCTCTTTCTATTTCTCTCTCTCTCTTTCTGTCTCTCTCTCTCTCTCTCTCTCTTTCTCTGGCAGCACTCAGCATTTTTGGCAGGAGTGACCAGAATAAAAACAGCAACACCAGACACAGAAGAGAAAAAAGTACAATGATCCATCGAACCAAAGGCTTTGCCCTTTCTTAATTACGTCGTGTCCAGTATCATTTTCTTTTTTCCTCCCCCCTTCATTTTTTTCAGACATTTTTGAAGTGGTAATTAGCTCTTGGAGAATAAAACCAGCTGATTCGGGGAGGGCCAGTGCATTTTGGAGCGAGATGGCTAACAGGAGGGCTGCGTTGCTCCTTCTCGGATTCTTCCTCACCATACAGCTGAGTCCTTCGCTACAAGGAGGTAGGTGGTGTGCACTTTAATGGCTCATATAGGAGATCCTGAGAAACTTTACTGGCATAGAAGGGCTTCCCAAGTGATTTTACCTGCACATTTTGTAGAAACCAGAAGTGTGCATTGTGCAGAAAGTGAAATTACGACATGTAATGCAGGTGTTAATGTTCACTCATGATTTTACTCATGCCTTTTCACTTGAGGAGATAGCATACTAATAACATGCAGTCATGCATTCAGTGTAATGAGTTTTATTACATTTACGTATGCCTGGCATGGTGTCAATATTACAAAGCGATGACATCTTCCAGAGTCTACAATATATAATTAAAATAAAACAAAAAATCCATAACAATTCAGAAGCATCCCTCAGGTCTTGAGCATTATCACTATTCCTGTTTACTGAGGAATCAGGTCCACATTAATGGGAAACAATCAGAGTTGTGACATTCACAGTATGCATATTTAAATATGTTTTGCTTTTGCATAATAACATCCAGGTCATTTTCAAACCACAAGAAGATGTTTTTTTTTTTTTTTTCAGAAATAAAACATTTAAGATATGTAAATTAAGTATAGTATAAGCAGTGCTTTGGTCAGTCACTTGATTCCCATATTCAACTTCTGTGGTAAATGCACATTCACATCACAGAGTCAGAAATAATTGTAAATGGTTGTTTCGATGGTTTACACCATTAAGCTGAACTGCAGCATCCAAATACTGTAGTCCAAACCATCAAATGCAGGCTGCAGAGATTTTACAATGAAATGTCATAAACATTATCTCAGCTACAGATGTTAGCATTAGTTCTCATACGTCTTGTGCCAGAATGCTCGACTGGGAATCTGAATGTGGTGTGTTGTTTCTCTTGAAGGTCGTTCTCTCGATCGTAGAGTGCTTTGCTTAGCTGACGGGGAGGGTTGTGATGAGTTTGTTAATCGAAAACACAGCTCATGTGTACTGAATTTCTGAAGAATACAGCTGGACTCTCTTTCTGTCAGCTTGTATAGACTTGACAAATAAAAAACCTTCCCGGTGGACATCGATGTCCAGTGAGCCGCGCAAGTGCCTATTAGGTCAGTGTCTTTGGCTCTACTCACCAATGCTGTTGCGGTCTGCTCAGAGTCTGACTTTGCAAGTACGAAGGCAAACTGTGGTACAGAGCCACACAATATAAGAGGGGGAAATCAAAAAATTTCCAACTCCGCTTTGGCCCCGTCATTAAATTGCCGTTGTTTTGATGTTCTTGGATGTGCGTCTGTGCAATGTTTAGTCGTGATTGGAAAGGATGTGGGGGTCTGTTCCCAGTTTCCAAACAAAGCCAGAGTATTTCACAATGATTTATTTATTTTCACAAAAATACTTTCTTCGGCACTTGCTGATGTATGTGTTTCCAGGCTGTTCCTAAAAGAGACCTCTCTCAGCACCGTCTCACTAATGCTGAATGAATTTATTATGGAGAAATACTGCTCTTGTTGCCTGTGAGGATTTGCAATGTTTTCCATAAAAGCCATCAGGTCCGCATCTTAATTTCAGCAGTCTGCTATGTTCATTTTAATGAATGAATTTGAAGTCATAAAACAGCTCAGCTATTTCCTCCATACGTCTCAAGCTCCATAACAAATCACAGTAAAACTTTATTTCCACTTTAGACATTCTGCTAACTATAATGAACTTTGCAACTACATGTCAACTAACTCTCAACTCATAACTACTACTCAAATAAGAGTCAGTTGACAGGCAGTTGCAAAGTTACTTATAGTTAGTAGAATGTCAAAAGTGGATCATTGAAAGAAAGTGTATAATCTGTAGGGCACCTGTGAAATTTGCGTGCAGAGAGAGAAAACTGTCAGTTGTGAATGGGGATATTGTTTAGAAATTACATTTCACCCTCTCTGCATTCATCTATCAAACCAATTCTAGAAGACCAACTCTGAACCTGGAGTCGACCCCTTAGAGAGTTTGTTCAGTGCTGTCTGCCATGCATAAATTGCTTTCTAGGTGAATTATTATCAAATGACCTCTGTACTGGACAGTTACCAAAAATTTCATCTGAATTTAAAAGTTCAGAGCCTGCAAGTCTGTTTGGACGGCTCGCGCAGGTGGAATGTTTTCTCTACTGGTGTGAGTGAGTTATGGGGCAGGTGGGAATTTCAGGGCCTTGGGAAGTTACTATGTCACCAGACACGTTGCTGTTCCTGCGATGGGTTAAACGAAACCTAAATGTCTCTTTTCTTTCCTTCTTGCTAAATGGTGATTGTCTTGACACATGGAACCGCCTCTGTCAGAGCTGAAGAAATGTCATTTTGAAGCCAAAAGGCTCACATCATGCACTACTTTGACCCTATTAAAACTTTATTCAAGGGCACAAGAGCACCCATCGTGAGACTTCATGTTAAAACGTATAGTGTTACAAAGTATGCATAACTGTTGTTGTTAAATAATGACCCTGTGCTTTACTGGAGCTGGCATTATGTCTAGTCTATCTAAACTTTTGATCGATTGTGTAAGCATACCTAAGCAGTTGGCAGCTACATCATACACAACAGAAAGCCCTTGGTGAAAGTACCAATTATCATGTGCCAAGTTTTCCCCCTCTCTGGCTTATACCCTCCTGTGGTAATTTATCACTCAGAAGTCTGTCGTACATGTAACCGTATGACAACCAATAATTTTGTGCACTGTATCGGGTAACGGCCATTATTTCAAACACCATTACTGGTCGGCTATTAGAGCAGATGCTTCCAGTATAGCACTGTGCAGCAGACGGGCACCAGGTCTCTCTACCACAGCCAAAACAATTAGGCTATTTTATGTCAACCGCTATAAATGACATGCAGGCTATGAGAGAACGGCCAGGGCTGGATGAAAGGAAAGGAAAGCAAGGTCTTGCCTTCCTTCTAGTCTTGTAAGAATTAAGAAACCAGCAAAGGACGAGAGAGCAAAGCAAAGCCTGAAATAAGGGGAGCGCATTTTAAAAGGCACCACTTGGCTAAAGTCTCTCTGGCTCAGAACATCAGAGAAGTTCAATCCATTAGGTCTCCTCCTTATTGACACTCGGCTGGCTCCGCTTGAAGGTGAATGAAATCACCGCCAGATCAGATGGCACACCTCCGCTGTCAGACGGGATCGTGATGAATTGCTCCCCCCCCTCCACGAATTCCCAATCTGATTAGTGACTCCTCCAGAGGTGCTTTATGGCAAATGTGTGCTGGGAGCGCCTTTCTGGACTCCATCCTGGAGATCTTGTTTTCCAGTGCTGGCTGTACTCGCCTGCAAGGAATTAATGTCTCGTGGTATATCTAGTGGCGTGTTGATGGATTTGAACGAAGCGTTTGCCATGCTGTCTGCTGACTGGAGCCACTGTTAACACTGTAATGCCTGTGATAGACAATGCATACGATGCTTTTCATGCACTAAAGCCAGTTTATGTTTAGTGCTGGTCTCGCTGGTGGCAGTACAGCCATAATTCTCACCAGCAAAACTACACTGGAAAAATGTCCAGGAATTTCCTGGGTTAAAGAGTATTATTTTACAATAAATTACTGTAGTCAGAATTTGTGAAATTAATGCGTGCTGGGTCATTTTCTTACAAATTATTGTTAATCAACAGCAGAATGATGCTGACATCACAGTAATTTACTGCTCTTGTTTTACTGTGAATTCACATGATAAAATTGTCTTTAACCATGCCACTGTAAGAAATTATATTGTTTAGTGCTGTAATTGTTTTGAAGTCACCATGATGGTGATCAGTGTTACATTTGCTTGGGATCTTGAACCTTGTATATTCATATTCAAATTTCTGATCTAGCCAAGTCAGAAGTTTGATAAATAAAAAAATAATGTTAAAACAATGACAAGCTAGAATATAAAATAAGCTAATTGGCTGATTTTAAAGGATTAGTTCACTTCAAAATGAAAATTTCCTGATATTTTACTCACCCCCATCTCATCCAAGATCTTTCTTTCTTCAGTCAAAAAGAAATTAAGTTTTTTGAGGAAAACATTCCAGGATCTGTCCTTTGTCATCCGTCATGGGTGAGTAAAATATCAGGAAATTTTCATTTTGAAGTAAACGAATCCTTTAAGTTAGTCAAACTATACTACTATTAACATTATTTCAGCATAAAGATTTACCAATATCTTATTTCAAATGTATAATTGTTCATAGATGGATATTTCACAATAGTAAAGCAGCAGCTGAAATTTCTCTTTGAACACAAGCTTTTTTTCTTCCATCACCTAATGATGCACAGACATCAATACTTAACATACAAAACACAACAATGATGACACTCAACAAATAATAATAATAAAAAAGATCAATTCTGAACATTACAAAACAAACAAACAACACAAACTGCTAAAAGTGAATCAAAAATAAGTTTCACAGATAAAACCAACAAGAATCAACAAATTCCACAGCATAATCTATTCTTGCCGCACTGCATGCTGGGTACCTTCATAGTACACATGCACTGTAGAAATACAGTCTGATATTCCAAGAGTGCAGTTGGACACGAGAAGTCCTACTGAGGAATTACTGTGAAAGTCATGCAATTATTAACCTGAAATATACTGTAATTTCACACACAAAAATTTAACAGTGTGTGCTTGTTAAGGTAGTTCTGAGGAAACCAGTATCTAAAGCACAACATATGTTGGGGACTGGCTACATAGTGAGGTTTTTGAAGAATGACAGATAAAGGACATATAGGACAGATAAAAGCCTGCTGAAGTAGAGATGAGCAAAAGCATAGTTCAGCGAACATACCCATCCCATTTGAACCCTCGCTCTGGTTCGGGTAGCCTGAAATACCTCCCATGTTTCCTGCTCTTCAGTTAGCAATCCAGCATATGTACTTGTTGACTGATGTGATATGCTCTAAGTGGCCTTGTATAGACAGAACAGCGTAGGCCTGCAAAGAGAAGGCCTCTGTAGAGTGTTATATCGTGACCTCAGCTCTCAACGCCATGCTCTATTGGGCTCCTGCAGTGTTGGCAGCAGCTCTGTAGGAATGCTAGCAAAGATAAGCGACTTCATTTAGCTACATTAATTTATACCTCCCGCTCATTCACAGTATAAGGCTGTTAACAGATCTGACAGTTTATCTACCATATCTTTGGCATTTCATATACCCAACGGTCACCGGTCCATCACAGGATGGCATTGCTGGGAAATCATCAGATATCAAGGCCGTTCTGCTGTAAGGTGGTGTGAATTGTATGTCACATGAGTTTTTGAATTTAAAATTCTCTTAGGAGTGCTCTTGAATATGGACCAGTCGTACTTAAGTTTTGTATACACATCTAAAGGGAAGTGCTTAGGCTAAATGGCATGTTTATCTTTGTTCATAGTAGTGTTAACAGCAATTCAAAGGGGTTAATGACAGCTTCAATGATCTTATTTACAGTAAAATGAATTTTGCCTGATAAAGCTGTTCACCTCTTCATATTTCTTAAAATTGTAGAACCAATATTATTTTTCTAGAACCAATAATTCCCTCCCGAATGGCACATTAGAATGTTATTTAATCTATAACCACAAATTCCAGTGAGGGTAAATGTCAAAGTGAGTGTCCCATCTACCAATAGGAGACGCGGCCAAGATTTAAACAAAGACCTGCACTTAAACCAAATTATTTGTTCCGAAACCAGCCTGAATAGCTTTCATACCAGCCAATATCTGAGACAGTTCAGGGCAGTACATGGTTCCTGACTGGAATGTGCTTGGTCAAGAGGTTAGTGCTTGATCTGATATGATCTTCCTCCTGAGGCAGAAGGCCACAGAGTGAGCCTGGACATCCAGACTCTGTTTTAGAGATATTCAAAGTGGCTTATCATTTGCTCTTATATGAGTCCACTTGTGTGTTTTCATTGACATCATGGGCCCTATTTTAACGATCCGAGCGCATGGTCTTAAGCGCACGGCGCAGGTGCACTTGGGGCATATCCGAAACGGTTGTCCCTAGTCTCTTAATGAGTAATGGGTGTGTTTTGGGTGTAACATGCAATAAACCAATCAGAGTCTCATCTCCCATTCCCTTTAAAAGCCAGTTGCGCTTGCTCCATGGCAGAGTCACTATTTACATGGAGGAATTTGTGAGCGGAAAGACTGAACGCTTCTCCAGAGAGGAATCCTTATATTTTTTATATTTAAAAATGTTTGTGTCCTGCTGGGCGTCCCTGTGTGTGTTAGAAGAAGAGTGTATGTTGTGCACCGCCTATAGGCACATATTACTAACACGTCTTTTAAATAACACAAAAAAACACTGCGAACACACCTGGTTTTCAGACCAGCACACCCATGGGTGAACAGATGGCGCAAGTGCATTTGCTATTTAAACAACATGGAGCTGGACGGGAAAATGAAAACTGCGTCGGGCTGAAACTAGCAAAAAACACTGGCGTCACATTGCACCGGGTGTATGACAGGGCCCCATATGTCCTAATTATGGAAAAAATGTTGAATCAGAAATTTGATAAACTGTATAGTTTGGGTTTTAGGGCACAGTATAGCATAATCTTTCTAAAAGATTTGATGCAAAGTGTCCACAAGCTGCTCATTAAATACATTTTTGTATGACACATTTAGAAGTTTTTGTATAAACAGCATCCTCATTTTCAGTGTTCCTTTTCTTTTGATTGGAAACTTTGGAACAATCAGCTTAACATTTGCTTAAGCTTTGTGGAACCTGTGGTGTTTCCCTTCCATATGAAATCTGTGAAGCATGTCTAATGGCAAATCCATTCCTATTACAATAAACCAACCGGCATGTGCTTCTGTCAGTTTGTAGAGATCACTGTAGCACACAGTGTTTCTCAACCCCGGTCCTGGAGGACCCCAACACTGCACATTTTGAAAGTCTGACACACCCATTTCAGGTCCTGAAGTTTCTTCTAATGAGCTGATGAGTTAAATCAGATGTGTTTGATTAGGGAGATGTGCAGTGTTGGGGGTCCTTCAGGAGCGGGGTTCAGAAACACTGGCTATTTCATAGCCCATTGCTCATGCTGTTTACAAAATTCAAGCCTTTCTAATCTTGCTGGATGTGATCTTTCTGGAGGAGGCTTGCGCTGATATATGGAAGAAGAAAAAAATTTAGCGGTTATCTTTGTCTGTATCGTTTGTCAGGTTAAGTGAGACCTTCTCAGCCAAGGGAGAATAGAGGCAAATCAGCCTTCCATCCCGCCTTTCAAACGACATGAAAAATGTAGGACAGTCTGTGTATCACATGTTTATTTGCCTTTGCATTCCTCAAAGTTAACGCTCTCTCTGCACTACAGTTGTGAGATGCCGCAGCTCGGCTCGTGTCCAGGAGAAGGGAAGCAGGGAAGGGTGTTTCCCATCACAGAGATTTACTCTTCTAATTCTCAGGCTCACATCCTTCAGCCATTCGTCATCCTCCTTTTTATTTTCTTCAAGTTAGGAATCTAGTGTCAAGATGTGACAAAATGTAGGCTTACCTACCACATGCTCAGCTAAGTCTGCAGTCCTTGAGTTCAAAAGCATGGATGTATATAAAAACAAAGCTACAAAATCATTATAATTTTTAAAACATCCTCACGAACAGAGTAAATCTCACATGCTCATTTACAGGGTTGCAGCTTATACCGTCTGCATATACTAACAGTCAAAAGTCTGACTGTTTTGTTCACAGAACAACATTTTTGGAATTGATAAGTTGTAATGGATGGTGAAGGAAAAGCATCAGCCAGTGTCTAACAAACATGGGAACTCATTCAATGCTGTTCAAAAAGCATCCCAAGATGCACCTCATTAAATTGGTTGATTATTTGTGTTTTGGTCACTATGTAATTTCCATGTCATTTTATAGTCTTGATGACTTTACTATTATTCTAAAATAGTTAAATAGTTAAATGTGGAAAATAGTAATAATGAGTAGCTGTATCCAAACTTTTGACTGGTAGTATAGATTTATAATAGTTTAGAATCTGCACTCACATTACCACATGATGCTGTATGTTTGCATGTTTGAATAAATTCGTTAATTAGGAAATGAATAAAAGTGTTTTATTTCATGTGTCAAAATGATTTATCGCATGCACAACTGCAGTGGTGTTGCAAAATTCCTTTAAAAAACGTAACTACTCTTTTAATTGGCCTTATTTTAAGACGTACTGTGTTTTGAGAGCTAAGAAAGAAAGTATTAATCCAGAAAACAAAATAATATGTTCCAAATAACGCTGTAGTTCAACCTGTCAGTCATTTGCAATGGAGCGAGGTGCTCTGAGTCATGCGTTCATTAATGTGTTAATTAGCCGTGACCTGGATGGGAATCAAGTCGTCCCACATAGAGAATGTGTAAATTTAATACCAGTCATTTATTTGCCAAACAAGTCACCAAAACAGCCCTAATGATTCCCTGTGCGTCAATTAAATGACGTTTTAAAGCTTTATAACATTTATTCATTTATGACCTTGTGGATTACGTTACTGATATAATTTAGATTTCTCAAAATCACAGTGTTTCATCAGTGATTCCTTAATAATCTGTGCCCTTAATGAAAAGGCAAACAGCAGTGGCACTGGACTATGACTGCAGTCATAAATGTCGCACTTTTTCTGCTTTAAAACACAAAACGGCCCTGGTGCCAACTTCTAGATATTCTGGCTTCTTGTATTTGCACATATGTAAGCGTTCATAATAGCTTTTAGTTAAACTGCATGAAGGCACCCAATGCAATAAGTAGGGCTACATTCATTAAAGGGTTAGTTCACCCCCAAAAATGAAAATTCTGTCATTATTTATCATGTTGTTCCAAACCCGTAAGAACACAAATGAAGATATTTTTGATTAAATCCGAGAGCTCTCTGACCCCTCCATAGACAGCAATGTAATTAACACTTTCAAGGTCCAGAAAGGTAGTAAAAACATTGTTAAAATAGTCCATGTGACTCCAGTGGTTCAACCTTAATGTTATGAAGCCATGAGAATACTTTTTGTGCGCAAAAAAACAAATAAAAATAACTTTATTTCTTCATGTCTGTGTCAGTCTCTAATTTTTGGGTGAACTAACCCTTTAACTAATGGAGGAAAGCAAAATTTGATTCAGCCTGACTGACTAAAAACAAGTAGCTACAACAGGGGTCTCAAAACTCGGTCGTGGAGGGCCACTGTCCTGCAGAGTTTAGCTCCAACCCCAAATAAACACACCTGAACCAGCTAACCAGTGTCTTGCTAAGGCCCCACCTGAAACTATCGCATAGGAGACTTCGAGCTCGGATTTTGGCCCGAACCCAGAGTACCCCCCGTGTATGTAAGTGGTTAGAACTAAAAGTGTGGAGAAGGGGTGGAGGAGGGATGCTGATAACTGTCAAAAAAATGGAGGTAGGACTGCTGCGTATATATACCTCTATTGTTGATTAGCTGAGTGCTCTCCACTTGTCAATTATCTGAACGAGCTCCTCCTGAACCTTGTTAATAAAACATAATTTGTAACTCATACATCAATTACTTTATCAGCAAAATGTAAATTTAAGCAGAACTGAAGCATTTTTGCATCATATCGTAACTCTGGTCTCCTATGCGATAGATTCAGGTTAGGCTGTTACAGTGTTGCTCATTGCACAGTGGCTCTAAAGGTCATCGAGGGCGGCCGAGTCCGTACATGTTGCAGTCAGGTATCTAAGAACACACTCGGCTCTCACCACTCAAACGGAGACAGGAAATCCTCTGTTTGATGCTGATACGAGGCTGTGACATGGTTGCCATGGTGATCTTTCACTTCCTGTCCTGCTAAAGGGTGTGTTAAGAGGGCGGAGCTTCTCTCTGCACTCAGCAACCAGCCAAAAGGCGATTATATTTCCACTGGAGATCAGTGTCATACTGTCCATTCACTCAAATGTTCCACTGAACTCAAAACACGGCCCATTGTCTGACAAGTATCGGCACTAATCGAGTGTGCATTTCATGTGTGTAAACAGCAATATTTCCACTGTAAAATTAATCAGATGTGAGTATTCATAACAGAAACATACTATTTGATTTGATTTGCCCTTTACATTATCACTGGCTACCCCTAAAACCACATGTATAAAATGAAGCATTGTTAAACTTTTTTAAACATTTACTCAAAAAATGATACTTTAAACTAACTTAGTGCTTCCACACCAACTTAGCTTTTATTAACATTTATTAACTGGCAGAGGAAGTGAATAAATGTTACAAAATACACAATTCTGTGATTTACATAACAATAAACTAAACATAACTTTTCTTTACACATGTGATGTTCAATGTGGGCAGTCTAGAAGTAAGACTGGTTTCATCCAGAGCACTACCATAGTGATTGCTTTATCATTAAAGCAATTTGAATTCTTGTTAGCAGGTCCTCAACCCAAGCAGAAACTCAACACTTCACCACAATGGTAACCCCCAAAACACTAACATAACAGAAACTTAAATACCAACATAATAGAACAGTAAACATTAAAGTATCTCCATTTTCACATCTTGCTACAAATGTTTAAAATAACACTTTATTTAAACATTTACTCTCCCAATTCAGCCCCTTCGCAAAGTATGATGGGAAGCGAAAGTCCTGTTTGATTGAATCCTGCATATGTTAGTCTTGCGTAGACTGAAGGCAGAAGGTCTGGACTCTATCGCAGCTTTCATTGGTCAAGGACCGCCCAAGAGGACATTCCACCCGTGTGTTTCTGGATGCGGTTGTTTCCTGTCCTTATTTGACGGCCACGATCCCTCTCGCATAAGCATGTTGAGATTGCGTTCGTGGGTGATCCATGTTCTCTCAGGAGAACGGGATCACGTTGGCACGTTGTTCGTCTCGCCTTCCTCGTGAGGGTTTGAGCGTTCAGTGCGCCGTGTGCCGTCTAGCTGCCGGCTGACAGCGCGGGTTGTCACGGCAACCCAGCGCGTCACTCAGCGCTTTAGATGCGCAGTCGAGACTTGAAACCTCAAACGGGATTCAGTCCCTTCGCCTATTCCCCGATCTAGTTTTTTTTCTGGTATACCAGAAAGGGGCTACTTCGGCTAATAAGCCTTGGTGACCTGAGGATTACAGTGGGGCTTCCCTGCCGAGTACATCTCCGTGGGCCCTCACTCCTCTATCGCATCGCAAGCATGCTGAGACTGTGTTCGTGGGTGGTTCATGTTCTCTCATGAGAGCATGACCACGTCGGTGCGTTGTTCGTCTTGCCTTCTTCATAGGGGCTTGAGTGTTCAGCACGCTGTGTGCCGTCTGACGGCCATGCTCACAGTCTCACGTGCCTGCTGGTAGCTTATAGGTGGGATTGCTGGTTCCAAAAAAAAAAAAAAAAGGGGGCCTAGCATTTCATCTGGGGCTCTAGCAGAGAACAGATGTCAATCGCTGTATCGGAGAGAGGGCTGTTATAAGATGGAAATGAAGATAAAACTGCTGAGTTTCATAGTGCAACGCGTAAAACGCCTTGCCCGCCCCCTTGCCTTTTCCCCGGATGTGCATTGGAAGGCTTTGGCAGTATGGAACTATTTGGTGCCAAAATATGGAGCACCAAAAGGGCCATAATCTGCATAAAGTTTTCCTCTCTCTCACTACCCTCATCGGTGGGGTGGCAGTGCGGTGTTACAGCCAGTGGTACCCACATTCTTAAGAGCAGTTCCAATACCTCTGGGTCTCGGGAGTTCAGGAATGGCAGCATGTGACGCTACGAAGCCTCGCCCCTCTCGTTCCCCTCCCCACAAGAGGGCGAGAATGGCAGTGTGCGATGCCGGGGAGCCTCGCCACCCTCATTCCCTTCTTCTCAGCGGTGCGAGGACGGCAGTGCGCAACGCTATGCCTCGCCACTCTTGTTCCCCTCCCCACAAGAGGGCGAGAATGGCAGTGTGTGACGCCGGAGAGCCTCGCCACCCTCATTCCCCTCTTCTCAGCGGTGCGAGGACGGCAGTGCGCAACACTATGCCTCGCCACTCTTGTTTAACGCTGAGGAAGGAGGTGAGGTAGACAGTGTGTGACGCCACAAAGCCTTGCCGCTCTCTGCCCCTCCTTCAGCCGCCAGCGGACCGCAGCATATGGCTTGAGAACGTTACCATGCCTTCTCTCATACCCTCTGTCCAACCGTGGGGGCAGGTAGGTGCTGCGTGCGCACTCAGACCCCACTTCAGGACGCTATGCCTCTTGAGTTGGGTCCCTGCTCTCCACTTCGCTGCCCTACCGCGGGTACGTCTGTGGGGCGGGTGTGTTCGTGGTACGGTTTCCAGAAGCCTAGCTAGCACTTCCGAGACCGTCCCGCTGACTCACCTGCACCACCAGGCTCGGCTATGCAGTTCAGTTCGCACGGCATCCTCCCAAGTTCTGGGCGTCCACTTCACTGTTGTGTGGAGCTGCGACACCCCTGTCTTGCGGAAAGAGATCGAAGTCCTACTGGCGAAGGATGCGATTGAAACCGGTCCCTCCAGCCGATTCTATAGATTGTTCTATAAACTGGTTCTATAACCCCTACTTCATTGTGCCCAAGAAAAGCGATGGGTTATGACCAATCTTGGACCTGCGAGTCCTGAACCGGGCTCTTCACAAACCGCCTGTTCAGATGTTCACGCAGAAGCGCACTTTCGAGTACATCCGTCCCCAAGATTGGTTTGCAGCGATCGACCTGAAGGTCCTTCCCTTCAGGCTGTCCCTGTTGTGTGAACACAGAGACACGGTGATCAGTCACCTCAGCCTGTTGGGACTTCGGATCAACTGGGGAAAGAGCAAACTCTGCCCCATGCAGAGGATCTCTTTTCTCGGTATGGAGCTGGACTCGGTCAATCTAACAGCGCGTCTCAAAGAGGAGTGTGTCCAGTCGGTGTTGAACTGGTTGACTTCGTTCAAACGCAGGACAGCAGAAGTCCATTTCAGATTTTATTGTTGTTTGTATTGTCATGTGGCAGCGTTTACTTCTCTTTTAAATAAAGAGAACAGCATCAAACAATCATAAATTTTTTTTTTGAGTGTATGAGTTCAGTAAGGACACACTGTCTGGTGAGAATTGTAAATATAATAAAGAATATTTTCAATATATACCTAATCAATATATCACTTTTTTTTAAATTCTGCAGCCTGCTTTGTTTGGGAAAATCAATAATCTCCAATCTAATTATTTTTAGTCATTTTAAGGAAATTATTCAATTTGTGCCTGAAAATCTCAGGAAAATTTATATATGCATAATTGAAAATGAGCAATATTTATTTAGTGTCCCTAAGTCCCTAGATGATTTCATACCGGCACAGTAAATTTGGAATTCATATATGTATAATATGAATGGATAATAGTAACTTGAGGCAGCATCATTCCGTTTTCATGTGCCTTTTCATGTGTAGATAGCTGATTAGAGATGCCAAATTGGCTAATATTAGCATTACCAAAAAAAAAATGACTCACTAAATTGCATTACACACTAAACATAGTTAAAGGGGTCATGGGGATTTTTTTTATTTATTATTATTTTAATATGTTCCTTGAGTTTCACGTATAGCTTAAGTTTTTTTTTGCACAATATATATATATATATATATATATATATATATATATATATATATATATATATATATATATGGAAAGACGATTATTTTCAACCCTCACTCTGACACTCTGTCTGAAATTATCAGTTTTTTAAGGCAGTAAACGGAAAACAGACACTGTTATGATTGGCTATGATTGACACATTATTCAAATAAACTAGTAATTTACATACAAAGCATTATGAAATCATTTACTTATGGTTTGTGATGCAGCTGCTGTCAGATCCAGTACAGTCGGCTGCTTCATCTTTCAGCGAAAGTTTCTTTGTGAACTCTCCATAACACTGTGCCTCGTTTACAAAACAATCTGCAGTCAAATGCTCCGAACAAACATGATCCAGGACGCCATTAAAAGAAACCATCCACTTTTTCCTGATTCTGGGTTCCTTCTGAAGTCTGTACAGAAATGAGAAAATTTGTTGTTTAATTGTGACACGTCAAAGTATATGTTCTTTCACTCTTCCATTTGTTCTGTTGTCGGCAGACTCAAGCGCGTGGAGTACGTCAGAAACTAAACACACATCTGGTATGCTGTATAATGGGTAGCAATATTCAATTTGCAATGCAATATGCAAAATGGCTATGAATAATAATAATAAATTACATAATTTAATATAATTTACATTTGCTATTTCCTACACTAGTTTTAACATATAATTTAAACACTCAAACTTCAACGCTTTATAAGTTGCTAAATTAAAATGAAAATGTATTACAGAAATGATTAGATGTGTTTAACAAACAAAAATTGTAGCAAAACGATCATTTAAATGATAAAGTTATTTTTCTTAATTGTATTTACACTCCGCCCTGCCCTGTCAATCACTGCATGAAGGTGGGGCCAGGTGTTGGAAACATGGCGGCAGCAGAGCTATTAGAGCGAGGCATTTACTGGCAGATGAAGTGGAGCAAGAACAGAGAAATGATTACGCGCCTCTGTCAGTGACTGTTCTGTTAGACCAGTACGCAAGGCCATTGGGCTTGATTGGGCTGCAGTCCATGCGCCCCGCCAAGTAGGGGGTCCCCTCCGTTACCCGTTTACGTTCGTTTGATTTGTTATATTTATATGCCAGTCAGAAATGATTAGCTGCATTTCCACTGTTTGCCGTGCGAGCGAGGGCTATAAACAGCCCAAAGTAGTGATTTGAGCACTTGAAAACAATCCAACAATCCAATACACTGCATAGTGCACGCGCACTGAACGCGTATTTTCGCGATTGCGGCATCATTAAGGCTTTTAGGCCAAAAGAGCGCCCAATTATCAAGATCCTGATAAATTCTCATATGTTCACGTCTCATACTGAGAATGAAATATATAGAAATATAGAAATACATTTTCCACTAAATTACGTTCTGAAGTTTTGAGCGCTCTGTCTCGTCTTACTGGCATCACAATATAGGCATAAATATCATCAAAATTGTTTGTTTTTTTAAATAAAAAAGGTCTAACGAGTTCCCGTTTTATATATCCTATTTATAACATGAGCCCATGATATAAGTTATACTTGTCACACAAGCAAAGGTGCTGTTTTTCTGAACATCTGCACAATCGCAAATGTGACATTTATAGGCCTACAACAGTTCAATAAAGTTATTCAGTAAATTTCACAGACACAGTCTGTTTTTGCTCCATCAAAGAAAACAGAACAAACAGCAGAACACTTGTTTTGTTCCTCAAAGAATCAGCGTATTTCAACGAATCAGATGAGTAAATGATTCAATTAGGCTACCCATTCATAAATACAGTTGTTTGCCACCTACTGCCGGATTTAGTTTCATAGTTAATAAGTAGACTATTAATTCATTTCAATCCGTGACAACCCGCGCTGTCAGCCGGCAGCTAGACGGCACACGGCGCACTGAACGCTCAAACCCTCACGAGGAAGGCGAGACGAACAACGTGCCACAAGAGGGCGAGAATGGCAGTGTGTGACGCCGGAGAGCCTCGCCACCCTCATTCCCCTCTTCTCAGCGGTGCGAGGACGGCAGTGCGCAACACTATGCCTCGCCACTCTTGTTTAACGCTGAGGAAGGAGGTGAGGTAGACAGTGTGTGACGCCACAAAGCCTTGCCGCTCTCTGCCCCTCCTTCAGCCGCCAGCGGACCGCAGCATATGGCTTGAGAACGTTACCATGCCTTCTCTCATACCCTCTGTCCAACCGTGGGGGCAGGTAGGTGCTGCGTGCGCACTCAGACCCCACTTCAGGACGCTATGCCTCTTGAGTTGGGTCCCTGCTCTCCACTTCGCTGCCCTACCGCGGGTACGTCTGTGGGGCGGGTGTGTTCGTGGTACGGTTTCCAGAAGCCTAGCTAGCACTTCCGAGACCGTCCCGCTGACTCACCTGCACCACCAGGCTCGGCTATGCAGTTCAGTTCGCACGGCATCCTCCCAAGTTCTGGGCGTCCACTTCACTGTTGTGTGGAGCTGCGACACCCCTGTCTTGCGGAAAGAGATCGAAGTCCTACTGGCGAAGGATGCGATTGAAACCGGTCCCTCCAGCCGATTCTATAGATTGTTCTATAAACTGGTTCTATAACCCCTACTTCATTGTGCCCAAGAAAAGCGATGGGTTATGACCAATCTTGGACCTGCGAGTCCTGAACCGGGCTCTTCACAAACCGCCTGTTCAGATGTTCACGCAGAAGCGCACTTTCGAGTACATCCGTCCCCAAGATTGGTTTGCAGCGATCGACCTGAAGGTCCTTCCCTTCAGGCTGTCCCTGTTGTGTGAACACAGAGACACGGTGATCAGTCACCTCAGCCTGTTGGGACTTCGGATCAACTGGGGAAAGAGCAAACTCTGCCCCATGCAGAGGATCTCTTTTCTCGGTATGGAGCTGGACTCGGTCAATCTAACAGCGCGTCTCAAAGAGGAGTGTGTCCAGTCGGTGTTGAACTGGTTGACTTCGTTCAAACGCAGGACAGCAGAAGTCCATTTCAGATTTTATTGTTGTTTGTATTGTCATGTGGCAGCGTTTACTTCTCTTTTAAATAAAGAGAACAGCATCAAACAATCATAAATTTTTTTTTTGAGTGTATGAGTTCAGTAAGGACACACTGTCTGGTGAGAATTGTAAATATAATAAAGAATATTTTCAATATATACCTAATCAATATATCACTTTTTTTTAAATTCTGCAGCCTGCTTTGTTTGGGAAAATCAATAATCTCCAATCTAATTATTTTTAGTCATTTTAAGGAAATTATTCAATTTGTGCCTGAAAATCTCAGGAAAATTTATATATGCATAATTGAAAATGAGCAATATTTATTTAGTGTCCCTAAGTCCCTAGATGATTTCATACCGGCACAGTAAATTTGGAATTCATATATGTATAATATGAATGGATAATAGTAACTTGAGGCAGCATCATTCCGTTTTCATGTGCCTTTTCATGTGTAGATAGCTGATTAGAGATGCCAAATTGGCTAATATTAGCATTACCAAAAAAAAAATGACTCACTAAATTGCATTACACACTAAACATAGTTAAAGGGGTCATGGGGATTTTTTTTATTTATTATTATTTTAATATGTTCCTTGAGTTTCACGTATAGCTTAAGTTTTTTTTTGCACAATATATATATATATATATATATATATATATATATATATATATATATATATATATATATATATGGAAAGACGATTATTTTCAACCCTCACTCTGACACTCTGTCTGAAATTATCAGTTTTTTAAGGCAGTAAACGGAAAACAGACACTGTTATGATTGGCTATGATTGACACATTATTCAAATAAACTAGTAATTTACATACAAAGCATTATGAAATCATTTACTTATGGTTTGTGATGCAGCTGCTGTCAGATCCAGTACAGTCGGCTGCTTCATCTTTCAGCGAAAGTTTCTTTGTGAACTCTCCATAACACTGTGCCTCGTTTACAAAACAATCTGCAGTCAAATGCTCCGAACAAACATGATCCAGGACGCCATTAAAAGAAACCATCCACTTTTTCCTGATTCTGGGTTCCTTCTGAAGTCTGTACAGAAATGAGAAAATTTGTTGTTTAATTGTGACACGTCAAAGTATATGTTCTTTCACTCTTCCATTTGTTCTGTTGTCGGCAGACTCAAGCGCGTGGAGTACGTCAGAAACTAAACACACATCTGGTATGCTGTATAATGGGTAGCAATATTCAATTTGCAATGCAATATGCAAAATGGCTATGAATAATAATAATAAATTACATAATTTAATATAATTTACATTTGCTATTTCCTACACTAGTTTTAACATATAATTTAAACACTCAAACTTCAACGCTTTATAAGTTGCTAAATTAAAATGAAAATGTATTACAGAAATGATTAGATGTGTTTAACAAACAAAAATTGTAGCAAAACGATCATTTAAATGATAAAGTTATTTTTCTTAATTGTATTTACACTCCGCCCTGCCCTGTCAATCACTGCATGAAGGTGGGGCCAGGTGTTGGAAACATGGCGGCAGCAGAGCTATTAGAGCGAGGCATTTACTGGCAGATGAAGTGGAGCAAGAACAGAGAAATGATTACGCGCCTCTGTCAGTGACTGTTCTGTTAGACCAGTACGCAAGGCCATTGGGCTTGATTGGGCTGCAGTCCATGCGCCCCGCCAAGTAGGGGGTCCCCTCCGTTACCCGTTTACGTTCGTTTGATTTGTTATATTTATATGCCAGTCAGAAATGATTAGCTGCATTTCCACTGTTTGCCGTGCGAGCGAGGGCTATAAACAGCCCAAAGTAGTGATTTGAGCACTTGAAAACAATCCAACAATCCAATACACTGCATAGTGCACGCGCACTGAACGCGTATTTTCGCGATTGCGGCATCATTAAGGCTTTTAGGCCAAAAGAGCGCCCAATTATCAAGATCCTGATAAATTCTCATATGTTCACGTCTCATACTGAGAATGAAATATATAGAAATATAGAAATACATTTTCCACTAAATTACGTTCTGAAGTTTTGAGCGCTCTGTCTCGTCTTACTGGCATCACAATATAGGCATAAATATCATCAAAATTGTTTGTTTTTTTAAATAAAAAAGGTCTAACGAGTTCCCGTTTTATATATCCTATTTATAACATGAGCCCATGATATAAGTTATACTTGTCACACAAGCAAAGGTGCTGTTTTTCTGAACATCTGCACAATCGCAAATGTGACATTTATAGGCCTACAACAGTTCAATAAAGTTATTCAGTAAATTTCACAGACACAGTCTGTTTTTGCTCCATCAAAGAAAACAGAACAAACAGCAGAACACTTGTTTTGTTCCTCAAAGAATCAGCGTATTTCAACGAATCAGATGAGTAAATGATTCAATTAGGCTACCCATTCATAAATACAGTTGTTTGCCACCTACTGCCGGATTTAGTTTCATAGTTAATAAGTAGACTATTAATTCATTTCAATCATTTAATATTTCTATATTAAAAACTGTCACAGTCCCACCTGTGGGACGCTTGGCACTCTTTTTTTTATTGCCTTTTTTTCATATCATATATTTTAGTGATCACCATAAATTAGGTATCATTCGGAAGCTTACAAACTCAAAATTCATCCTGTGAAAAAAAACGTTTTGAAATCGGACGTTGCGTTACCATGGAAACGGTACTCTAAATTCTTCTAGCGGGCTCCTCCCCTAGTGGGCGGTGTCATGTTTCATATTACAACATTTATTTTAACTACTTTATAATCAAAATCTTTTCTAATCTTGACAAAACACATATCATCGGAAAAGTCTGAGTCTCAAGGTTCCATATTTGTTGACTGTTTTGTGATGGAAGTGATATTTGGACAGAAATTTAGTAATTTGTTACAGGAAAATGCATTAAAAAAAAAATCAATGGAATGTGGATGACACCCGGTGGCTATTTTTAGTACAGCGCCTAAACAAAATCTCATGGGAACTTCATTTTTTTGTGATATTAACTTCAAATTTGGAACACAACTTGGTTAGACATATGGCTTTGATTTGATTTTTTATTTTATTTTGATTTATATAATTTTAGAGTGAATTTGTTTTGTAATATATACATTTTATATAAAATAAAACATTTTTAGTACAGTATTTTTAATTTACAGTAAATTTAAACTTCATGTCTATTCTCAAAAAACAGTTAAAATGTTACATTTTAAACTTTAATCTCTTTACATAATTTATGCAATTATAGTTTGCTGTGTAAATCCATACATGCCATGTCTAAACAGCCTATGTATAAATCCAAAAATGGATTTTATTGATAATTACTTCCTTTTATTTGTAATAATAGCTATACACTGTGTCTTTGTATTCTGATTGAATTTGTTGATTCAATTTAAGAATCTGACATACGAGGACGACGGTTATGACAATACATTTAAAAATACTGTTCATCTCTGTCTTTATTGCTCAGCAATATTTCAGAGTTTTGCTCTTTTCTCAACTGAGAGTGCACATCCTGCTTTTTATTGTATTTAATATTACCTCTAAACTTTGACTATGTAAGGCATGATGCATATTAATTGTTCTAGGAATCTCTTTTAATTTTTGTCTAATTTGTGCTACTCCATAATGAGATTTGTAGCGTAGGTAGGGCCCAAACATAAACTCAAGCCCAGGGGCCCCCAGCCCCCTAAGTCCTGCCCTGCCAGTACGTTATTAGAACCATAGATATTTATGGTTAGAACGTCACGCAGAGAACGCTCCTGGCGTTCATGCACCTTAGCATGAGCGTGGCCGCGTGTTTGCTAAAGTGCTGAAGTGCTAATAATAATTTCTGTTCCCAAAAATAACTCTGGTGATGTCTAAACCCATCTTTCACATCTAAGCATTTTGGTCTGATGTGAACAGGTGCTGGTGGTGTGATGGATATTTTTTTACCATTTGAGCATCCTTTAAATTCCACAGCCTAGTATTGTTGCTGGCCATGTCCATCCCTTTAGAGACTTTATGACCTCGGATTATAGGCTGTTAACTTCTCCCACCCGCAACATTCACGTTTTGTCCGGCTCACGCCCGCATAAACGTAGCTAGGCTATAAATAGATTATTTTCTGTATGTCCATAAAAATTGCATGAAATGGTTTCAAGATACTAGCCTACACATTACCGCATAAATGCTCCCGATTAATTACTTGTTATTAAAGCATCAATATTCACAAACCACTTTTAACAGAAAAGCAATAGGCTGCCGCGTGCGTGGCTTGGCATGGTAGAATGTGCGCTCCCTTAATAATCCCTAAAAAGCTAAATGATGGGCAGGAGATTTGTACAATGTTTAAAAACATGAGCAGTTGTGAAGTTTTAAATAAAATGTTCATAAATAAAAACAGTTATTTTTGGGAATAAAAATTATTATTAGGCTTATTATTATTATAAATAACACCCATCACCATCCAGATGGACTACACACATTGTTGTATTAATATAATTGATGCATTAAACAACAATAAGAATGGTAAAAAGAGAGAGAAAAAAACAGCCATACTGATAGCAAACAATAATCTTGGACAGCTTGTCTAAGATTATTTGAGAGTAAAATAACCTGTTGTAAACCACCACTCACTTCAGCACTTCAGCAGACACGCGACCGCGCTCATGTTAAGGTGCACGAGCACCAGGCTGGGCGAGACGTTGTAACCATAAATATCTACGGTTCTAATAACGTATTGGTCTAACAGAACAGTCACTGACAGACACGCGCAATCATTTCTGTGTATTTGCTCCACTTCATCTGCCAGTAAATGCCTCACTCTAATAGCTCTGCTGCCGCCATGTTTCCAACACCTGGCCCCGCCTTGATGCAGTGATTGACAGGGCGGGGCGGAGACTGGATCAGCTCTGATTGCATTTTCAATTCCACATTGAATTTTGCTACATTCAATGTGGGACATATAATGAGAATGCAATCGCAAGTATCTTAACTGTGAGTGTAAATACAATGAAGAAAAATAACATTTAAATGATCATTTTGCTACATGTTTAAATTATATGTTAAAACTAGTGTAGGAAATAGCAAATGTAAATTATATTATTCAATTTGAATTATCATTTTGCTCAAAATGTTGTACACATGTTATGTAAAATGTAAATTTAAATAATGAAATGCATTGCCATTTTACATATTGCATTGCAAATTGAATATTGCTTCCCATATGCTTCCATAGTGTCTGTGATTATAATGGCTTGTATTTGCTTTTGACGCAACGCTCGCATCCAGTGTAAGCAAATATCAGCCGTTAAGCGACTGAATGCCAGTGGGAGGGGCCTATGGTGCAACGATGTATAACTATTCGTTGTGTCTTGCTCTGGAGGCGGGCATATGCAAATGTATTTGCCTGTGTGACATCACAGATCTGGCAATATCCAAACAAACTGTTTTTGGAGCTTGGTTAAATGCTTTATTTATAATGAGGAGGACATTTTAAGCTATGAAACTCGCAGGATGTTTTAATGGTACAAATACCTTTTATGTGACAAAGGATCGAGGCAAATTAGATTTTTCATGTCATGACCCCTTAAAGTCTTTCCCATAATGTGATAAAGTTCAGTTAACTCTTAATTATATCAGCAGTAAGTCATGAGGGCACATACAGTACACAAGTTTACTAATTTCTGAGAATGGCCCATGTGCTGTTTTTGTCTTTCTTTCTGTTTTTCAAGCAAGTCAAGTAAACTTGCACTGCTGTGGAGGTAAAAGAAAACTTTGTTGGTATTATCGTGTAAGCTGAAGCTTTTTTTCTATTTTCCAAAAGCAAAAATGTAGCCTGCCTCAGACTAAACATTTTGTCACCCCTAATAATGTTTTGAAGCGATGAGATAATGTTCTGTCCTTGCAAAGCACGTGAAGGTTTCCTCTTGTTCAGAGGGCACTATGACAGTATATGTAAACTTTCCACTAGCTTAATAAAGATCTTTGTTCCATGTCTTCAATGTCTCATCTGTGTGTCAATGCCAGGGCAATTCACAGCTTGCTTTTGGAGTTTTAATCTCTGCACCTGACCTGCCAACTGTGAATGATTCTTCCCATGTGTAGCTTTTTCTTTAACATGACAACTGTGGCCTTGAGAGAGAGTTTAAAAAATTTTTTTTTTATAATAATAATAAAAATAAAGCACATATAATCCTTTATTAAATAATGACAGACTCTTCGTGCAAATCCATAATAAAATTCCATGCTTGCTGCATTGCTGCTAATAAACACAAAAGAAGCTGGGACGTATGGATTTGATTAAATGGCCTTCGAGAAACATGCAAAACCTATTAAAAATCTCTGTCATCGGAGGGTCTGTTCACATTCTCCATCACGATTGTGTGATGCAAACTGGGGTCTGGCATCGAAATGTAACTTCATAATTGATGCCTGAGCTAACAAGACCTCCTGGGAAGTTGTTAGTATTCGTTTTGCCCACCCAAAATTACCCTTTCCCAAGCTCAGGGCTTTATTTATTTGAAGTAGCCCACTCCCTGACACTATAAGTAATGTTCTCACCTTTCCTTACAGTATTGGTAATACTACAGTACTTTGATACATGCCATGATACTGAATGATTACCATATTGATATAACAAGATATTTTCATATTACATCAAAGAGTACATGGCAATACTATAGTGCATTGCAAAACTTTTTGTTTTCTTTTGTTGTTAATGTTTCAATAAATGTAACGAGCAATACATTTGAGTTATAACTCAATGTGTATGTCGTGTATGTATTGGCAATAGCAAGTCCCGAACAAGTCCCAGCAGCAACAGCAGCAGCATTAAAGATCTATTCCATCAAGACCAAACATTGCCATATCCATGCCGAACCTTCAGAGAATTGTCATGACAGAAATGTCTGTATTTTTCCCCCACTGTTAAGATATTTTACAGGTGTGCAGTTCCATCATGAACCTCTAGGGGTTTGTGATCCCTCATTTATGAAGCACTGGAATATAGTTCAGATTGACTACTATGGAACATCGTAATTTATAACATAAAGAAAATTGCATTTAAAATGCAATAATAATGTTCAACCAAAAAAAAAATTGTCATATCATAAAACACCCCTTCAGACATTAAAATTAAAAGCTATTTGCCATGTGCTTGACTAGCACGTTAGGTCACATGCTGTCAAGGGACCATACGAGTTCATTTTAGACTAGAATATATATATAAATTCCTTTATTTATATATATATATATATATATATATATATATATATATATATATATATGTGTGCTTTCTAAAGTTTTTGGTCATTAATGCACTTTTTGTAAAAACCAAAGACCAAAAGAACATTTGTGCTTTTAGGGGATACATACACTGTTATAAATTTTAGTGTGAAATGACAGTATATTCCAGGTTAATAATAATAATTGCATGACTTTCACAGTAATTCCTCAGTAGGACTTATCTAGTAGGACGTGTCTAACTGCACTCTTGGAATATCAGACTGTATTTCTACAGTGCATATGTACTATAAAGGTACCCAGCATGCAGTGCGGCAGGAATAGATTATGCTGTGGAGTTTCTTGATTCTTGTTGGTTTTATCTGTGCTGCTGAACTTATTTTTAGTTCACTTTTAGCAGTTTGTGTTGTTTGTTTATTTTGTAATGTTCAGAATGTATCTCTTTTATTATTACTATTATTTGTTGAGTGTCATCATTGTGTTTTGTATGTCGAGTATTGATGTCTGTGCATCATTAGGTGATGGAAGAAAAAAATGTCACACCTTACAAAGATAAAGCAGCTGCTTCACTATTGAGAAATATCCATCTATAAACAATTATGATTTTGACATAAGTTATTGGTAAATATTTATGCTGAAATAACACTATAATAATAATATAGTTTGACTAACTTAAAATCAGCCAATTAGCTTATTTTATATTCTAGCTTGTCATTGTATTAACAACTTTTTTTCATTTGTCACACTTTTGATATACAAGGTTCAAGATCCCAAGCTAATGCAACACTGATCACCATAATGGTGACTTCAAAACAATTACAGTTCTAAACAATATAATTTCTTACAGTGGCATGATTAAAGACTTTATCATGTGAATTCACAGTAAAACAAGAGCAGTAAATTACTGTGATGTCAGCATCATTTTGCTGTAATGACCCAGCATGCATTAATTTCACTGTAAATTTCTCACTACAGTAATTTATTGTAAAATAATACCCTTTAATCCTGTAAATTCCTGGCAATTCTTGGTATTTTCTGTGTAGCTGCATATTGTTAATTACTGGCAGGCAATATCATTGTCTTTTTGCCTGTGTTTTAGGTTGATGTTAATATGTTTTATAGAAGACAGAGAGGAAAAGCTGTACCTTTTCCAGAAAGTATTGATGATAAGGACAGCAGTGCATCAGAAAATAAGGTCATAGTAAGAAAGAAAGTTCAAGATCAAGGATGATAAAAGCAGTCAGGGTGATGGCAGAGATGAAAAATATGCGTCATAGATTGTTGTCGAAGTCAGGCATTTGGATACATTATCCTATGACAGTTTGGAAAATGTGATCCATACTACAACCAGAGGTCAGAAAAGATGCCTATTGGCCTCACTACACTGACAAGCAAATCCTCCAAAAATGATGACATTACTTGTGGAAAGTGTGGGCTACACTGAAAAAGAAGAGTTGTGTAGAATTTCACTTGTGCTACAATCATTGATTTGGAATTCCAAGAAAGAAACAATGTTAAAGATTATGTTTTTTGAAACACTAGGACATGGTTTCACTACTTTTCAGGTAGTAAAATTGCATCTGAATTTGTGTCAAGTTTTTGAAGTTTTTACATGTGAGTTCCAAATGAAATATAGTAGAACAAGATGGAATGGACAAAGCTTTTTAATGTTTGAAAAAGGATGGAAAATGCATTTGAATGTGTGTGAAGTTTCAGACAATTTGCCAAAAGGTCAAAGGTTGGATGTAGAAAACTCAAAATGTCCAGAGAGATGCTTTTCAAGGCCTTCAACATTTTCAGAACCCATTTTTGTTTCCTCAGAGACACAACGTTCACCTGAATTCTTCTTCTTGGATGTCAGCTAGGGTCGGGCTTGGGAAACATAAAAGCCCTGACAACTGCTGTTTTTCTGTTTCAGGGGTGTATGTGCCACAGGGTTCAGCTGGAGGAGGACCAGGTGGTGCTGGATTGCTACCAGGTGCTGGACTTTACCCAGGTATAACCAATAACAGCCATGATCTGCTCAGCACTTTGCTCATCATAAAGACATTTATACCAAATAAAGACATAACGATTATGATTTCAGTCAGAGCTCACAGAATGCATTTCGAATACAACATGCAATGCTACTCTAATGCGTTCTTCATGCTGGAAGATCTAGTTTACTAGCTGCTAGGCATCTAAAACCAAACTCTTGAATGTCTTCCAAAGAAGAGTTTCACATGCTTTGTGGTGCCGTCTGAGGTTGAGAGTAAAGCTGAACCAGTTCTTCTCGGTTACACATGACAAGATGTGTACTCATCTGCATTGATAGTCCTTTAACTCCTAGTGTTTTTTAACAGGTGCTGGGACGTCCCCATACAAAGCAGCAAAAGCAGCAGGTAAGATAATTTTACATGCATGACTATGAACACTGTAGGGTGATCTCCTCCACTGAGAACAGAATCATGTATTTTTTAACATCATTCAGACTTTATTCATTCAATCAACCAACCAACTGAACAATCAATCAATTTGTTGTACCTCAGAACTTAATATTAATGGAAACATTTCAATTCTTTATCCAACTGATAATGAACTACTCTCTTGTTCAGCAGGAGGATATGGAGGAGCTGCTGGGACAGGAGCTTTAGGGGCTGGAGGTTATGGAGCTGGTAAGAGCTCTTCAAGGTCATTTATACAAGGACACTTATTTGCATGCTTACGAGTATGCCGATCTGTACACTTAATTAGCAAAGCAATAAAAAAGATTTCCAGCAATAGCAGTTGTATAATGTAGCAAGCCAGAGTAATGTCATGAAATTTGTATCCCTACCCTTACAAAAAAGTACTGAAGTGGTACCATGATAAGTGTTGTAATGATGGTACAAAATCATGGCACTTTAAAATACACCATAGTAAAGTTTAGCATACCATAGTATACACTACCATTCACAAGTTATTCTCAAGGCTGCTTTAATTTGAATAAAAAATACAGTCAAAGCAGTAATATTATGAAAAAAATAAAAGAAATAAAAATAAACTGTTTTATGTTAATATATTTTAAAATGTAATGTATTACTGTGATGGCAAAGCTGAATTTTCAGCACCATTACTCCAGTCTTCAGTGTCATTCTGGTATGCTGATTTGCTGCTCATGAAAAATTTCTGATTATTGTCAGTGTTGAAAACAATTGTGTACAACAGCTTCATATTTGTGTGGAAACTTTGATACATTTTATTTTTCAGGATTGTTTGATGAATAGAAAGTTCAAAAGAACAGCATTTATTTGAAATAGATATATTTTGTAACATTTCTTAAAAGAAAATACTAACCGCAAATGTTTGAATGGTATGTACTATGTACTACACATTATTAGGTACATGAATGTTGGTACCTTATTAAATTTTGGCATTTATACTTGGAAGTGACAATAAAACATAACAGACCTGATATTAGTATTTTCAAAATGATACTGATTTATCCAAACATCTTAGTGAACTGGAAAATCTTCACCCAAAGTAATTAAACAAAAAAGCACCTTTTTCTTTTTCTTTTGTGGATCAATCTGAGTATACTTTATGTTTTGAAATAAGAATATTGCCATGTTTCTCCAGTACACTTTTATATCCTATGGTCAGATTATCCTTTTTTGGTGAAATGAGTGGGTGACCTGATTGTTTTAGCCCAGCACCTTTGTCCATGAGCTGACTTAATGATGGCAAGCTTACATCAGTGCTACTCAAACAATGGGGCATCAGCACTGATTGTGTTATTGTAACACGGGCATTACAATATGTGGAAATCTTGGCGCCTACCAAGTGCAACTGGACCCATTCTGATACTGTAATGTAAATATTGTTGCTTTCTCTGTCAAACCAAGCACTATTGGTGCATTAGCACCATTCGGGTATAATTGAATTTCCTAAAGCAGCACTGATTCCAGCGACATGTTTGGAGAGATAAGGAATTAAACAAATGTAACCAGGCTCAATAAACTTTGGAGCAGCTCACTGGCTCCTCTGAGAAAGACCTTTTCACTCTGAAAGAGCTTATAAACTCCCCGATATCAAATTTTGCAGTGGAAGTTGTCTTTGGCTGTGATTGTTGGAGTGAAGTAGGAGATATTTGCCTAATCTTTCGCTTTTCATCTTTGAGGTAAAAATACTTCACAGATCTGAGGAGATGCAGGCGACATTCGGACCCCAGGCCTCACATCTAGCTGATGTACATCACACGACCTAACATGAAAAGAATCCTCAGAAAACACTGTATTTGAGATTAGATTGGATGTAAGGAAGTATCTGAATGAGCTCAGTGCCCGCAGTTTAGCAGTTTACCAAATTCAAAATCAGTCATGGCTGTGTGTTCCTGTATTTCACTCAAATGAAAGATAATGGGCAGAACTACACACAATCTGTGAAAGCAGAGCTCTGCAGAAAGATACACAAATTTTCACAGAATTCATTCATTCATTGACCACCCAGTTGTACACATTCCCTGGCCCTTGTCTGTTCATTTATTAAATAAATATGTAAGACATTACCTTCATGCTGTATAAATATAAACTGGAAGACAGCGCCGAAAAGGGCGGGGCTACACAAGGTCTTTACAGTACAAAGGCAAACTGCTTTTTTTAAAAAAAAACCTTGTTACCTGACCAGATAAAAAGGCTGTTGTCTTCCCTTTTGCCAAATAGGTAGGAAAACTTCAACACCCATAATGCACTGGGCATGTTGCCCTGCTCCTCTCTGACGGCTTTCGGCCCTGCCCTGCTTCTCGCCACACTACCAAATAATGTAAAAAAAAACTTTGACGTTTCTTTGTAGTGTGGGTTTGGTGAATTGTACTAAAAATACAAATTTCATGTGTGTCCTCCAAACTGGCCACAACCTAATCAGTTTAACTGCAGTAAAGATAGTTTGCGGTTTGATATAAACATTTATTTTGGCTACAAATCCGCTGTGCGCTGTTGTAGACATGCATTAGATAATGTTGCATGTCATTCTTAAGGATTTGTGAATTCAGGTGACGTGTCTCTGGTCCAAAATCAGTTTTTTTCATAGTGACTCTTAATTCAGTCCTTTCACAATCACATTTTATCGCATTTCAGTTTTTCTCACTGCTCTGTCCTCTTTTTCTTGTGTAATGACAAACAGGCTGTGCCAATGATTAACGGTCTAAGCCATTAGATAAATCAACTTATACTTTTAAAAATGGTCGTCTAGTCAGGTAGTCTAGGGTAATCTAGTAGGCTCAAATAGACTATTGACTATTTGTGATTTTTGAAATATTGAGTCCTTAACTTCCCTATTCTGATTTGTGAAATCTTTCACAGTACAGTTTTAGTCCGTTAATCCTTCTCTGAGTGTTGAACATCACTATTGTGATTTGTGAAAGGGTTCAGAGTACAGTTTTGGCCAGTTAACCCTTCACTGGGCATGCAGCTACCAAATGCTCTCACCCAATAGTAACCTTCACAATGCCCCATGTAAGCCGAATAGTCCTTCATGCTTTTCGGGATGGAATGGACAGAGCTTACCACAGAGATGGTCGTTAGCTGCTGTTTCTCTATGTACTTTACAGAAAAGAGTACTTCGGCTCTCTTTTTTGTTTCTTTTTTTTCTTTTTTTACAGCCATGACTAGTGGTTAACGCAGCGGAAGCAATCTCTGCATTAGGTTCTATTTGGAAAGGGATCTGCCAAGGGAAAAGACAGAGGAAAATTTCAGAAGGAAAAGATATAGGTTTACAGACAGAGAAACCAAACCATGGAAAGTACACATATTGGATTACTACATATGTGGCATCTAGCCCAGTACAGGGGCTGACCGACCATGCATTCATCTCAAGTACTGGGCGTCCAACTGCCTAAATATGCCTGGAGGACAATCTGATCCAGGGTTGGGTAGCTGGGGAACTCTCATGAAGAGCATAGAGGGCGCTCACATCCCCCCTAGAGGGAAATAATGCTACAAGTGAGACATCGAGCCAGTCTTCCTGCACTTTGCCTGTTTGTACCCAACACATGGGAAGAAACTGGTTCCTCCCGGAGATTATAGAATCTTGTGAAGGTATTAGGTGTTGCCTAGCCCACAGCCCAGCAGATGTCTGCTAGAGAGGCACTGTGCGCTAGATCCCAGGTGGATGCAACACTACTAGTTGAGTGTGCCCTCACTCCGAGGGGGCATGGCACACCTTGGGATTGGTACGCCAAGGCGATGGCATCCACTATCCAGTGGGCCAAACTCTTTTGTAGACAGCATTGCTGACCTCCAAGGCAGACAAAGAGCTGCTCAGAGCTTCTGAAGCTCTGTGTGTGGTCCACGTAAATGTGCAGAATGTGAACGGGACACAGCAAAGCATGGGCTGTGTTTTTCTCCTTCGGGGGCAGCACTTGCAAGTTTACCACCTTGTCCCGGAAGGGAGTGGAGGGAACTTGGGGCAAGTATACAGCCCGAATTCTAGGCACGTTTCGCTGACCGAGAATGCCTGCAGGTCCCCCACCCTCTTGATGGAAGTGAGCACAGTCAGGAAGCGCTGTCTTTAGAGACAGGATCGTAAGTTCGACTGACTCCAGCAGCTCAAAATGAGCTCTCTGCAGCCCCGAAAGGACTACAGAGAGATCCCAGGAGGGGATTGGGAGGATTTAGCCTCCTAGCACCTCTCAGGAACCTGATGATCAGGCCGCTCTTTCCCAGTGACTTACCATCCACTGCAACGTGATGTGACACGATGGCGGCAACATACACTTTCAAGGTGAAAAGGGACAGCCTCCACCCCAGCCTCTCTTGCAAAAAGGAAAGCACAGAACTAACAAGCCATCTCCGAAGGTCTTCCCAGTGGGAAGAGCACCACTCAGAGAATAGACTCCACTTCAAAGCAAGCCCATCTCAGGACTCGGCTGTACAGCCAGTGCTGACTCAGTCTCATATGCATCAATCCGAGCAGTGTTGCCGCGGCCATTGCATGCAGGGCGTAGGAGGCCTATAAGTCTTAGCAGCCAGGGCTGACTTCAGCTTACAGGCCGCAGACGGGATCTCCAGGTGGCGGCATTTTGAAGAGTGAAGCAGCTTTGGACAGTAAAAGGTGCCTTCCACGACTTCTGGTCTCCTCATGCACCTTTGGGCAGGACGTGGCTCAGCAGGGTCCTCATGCCCAGAGGACAATAGCCCACTATCCTATGCATCTGTAGAAATCTGGAGCCCCGGATGACATGCTAGGTCCGCCATAAGAGGGACCTGTGAGGAGTGGGAGGTCCATGGGGGCAGAGATTCCACTGTAACCCCCGGTGGCCCTATGCTGTGCACAGGAATTTAAAAAGACAAGTTCATTAAACCTGTGACCCTACATAGGACAAATGTTTCAGAGAATTGGTGGATGCAGAGGTGTTGCTGGGGTTTCTAGGCCCCGTGGCTAACTTTTCCCCATCAGTGGAATGGGCCCGATGTCTGACCAGAACACTGTGTGATTCACACGATTTTTTTAAGATCCTATAATATTTACATTATTCTGGGGTGGACAATCAAAATTTTCTCAAAACTGTTTTACTGAACATTTATTTACAATGAAAACTATTCTAGCATTTAGGCCTACTGATAAAATGTTTACCTTGAGCCACTTTGGCTAAAGCATCTGACAACTAAAAAGCTGTGAATGGGTTCTTTATGGTCACAATTGTATATTTGCTCTTTGAATTATAGCTCTTCTATAATGACTGATTTATTTCAGTTGATAGCAGAAACTATACTGTGTGTATTCATGTCA
The DNA here is from genome assembly GCA_039654625.1 of Rhinogobio ventralis. Lineage (NCBI taxonomy): Eukaryota > Metazoa > Chordata > Actinopteri > Cypriniformes > Gobionidae > Rhinogobio > Rhinogobio ventralis. The sequence goes on from CM077199.1 coordinate 3,445,078, forward strand.
AAGCATAGATTATACATTATATGAAAGATTGTTTGCTTCCCCTAGCCATCTGCTCTACCGCAAGAAGTCATAACCATTTTATAATGGCGTAGCAATTACAATCAAAAGGTCATCAGGTATGTGTATGATTCAAACGCCTAATAGTACAACATCAAATATCTATAGTAAATCTTGGGATTACTTATAAACCTTCGCAGACAGTGTTGAAAAACATATATGCATGGCTCCTGTGAACACATAGTTACCTGGTGTTTAATTAAAGCAATGTGATGGCTGAGACGAGCGATGTGAGTCACAAGCTTGGCTCATGCAAGGCCTTGTAAAACAGAGCTAATTGTGGAGCCTGTCATCATTGTTGTGATGAACTGTTAAAATTGGGGAGGGTAACTTTTGGAAATCATCAACTAGTCCCAGTGCCTGAAGCAAAGGAGGATTGTGCGTTGCTTCCCGTTGCCAATGCTGTACAAAATGGCTCTAAACAGTTAGTTTGCTGATATGAAACTGTGGACGATTTTCTCTGTTGCATGTGTGTGTGAGTTTGATCCTATAAACATCATACTTAGATTGGAGGTGACGAGGAAAAATTTGGCTCGAAAGACTTTTCGCATTTAATTTATTGGATTAATTCTGCAATGGCTTAACATGCAGCTGCATTTTATTTAGTCACCTGATCTCAAAACCAAATATTGTTTTGATCTGTACAAAAACCAGAGCAGCACAACCCTGAGAAAGTATGTCAGGTTTTGCTTTCCACATGCACTTCTATTGTCTCAGTGAGAGGAGCCAGTTTGTTTCAGACTTGAAAGGGAGCAAGGGGTAAACGCAGAGAGAATGAAGGGTGTGGGCCAGGCAGATGAGCTGGGAAGAGCCAGCGAGTCTTGTGAAGCACATGTGCTTTTCATTAGCCGGCTCAGACCTGTCCTCAAACTGCTCGCTTCTGGCCTCTGATTGTGAATAATAGCTGATCCTCATGTCGCAGAGTCCATACGGACATCCTCCAATTCCTGCAGGAGCCACGCATCACATCCTGTGCTCGTCCCCAGGTGCAGACAATATGCTCCCAAAGCAAAATTTGCAAACAAGTCCTTAAAGTTCATTCTCACTCCTGATGATATGCTTGTATGTTTACATTGAGCCATGTCACAGTCGAACAGTTTCAAGATGCTGAAGATCACTTTTTGTTTCATCAGTCTTGCGCAAGCACTTTGGAAGAGCACAGTTCCAAAAAAACAAATGCTTTTCACCACAATGTGGTCATCATCATAACAGCGTTCTACTATTAGAGTATGATAAAGCAAGAAGCCCTTTCTTCTTAGTTCCCTTCCTGAATAGTGACACACACAGCCATAAAACACATGCATGCAACATTAACGGAGGAAGAGATGTGTGTAAAGTGTGACGCTGGAAATAAAAAACAGAGGAAACGTGGATGCAAATAAATAAGTAAAAGGAGGGAAGAAGGCAACAGATCTTATTGTGTCAGATTTGGAATTCATTTCTCAATGCAATGTGGATTCAATAAATTAGGCGGAGGAAACAGCATGTCATCATAAGACAAGGTTATTATATACATTCACATAATAAATGTCACACTTATTAGCTGTGCCTTTAAAGGGTTAGTTCACCCAAAAATGAAAATTCTGTCATCATTGATTTCCATAGTATGGAAAAAAAAATACTATGGAAGTCAATGGGGTCCCTCAAATGTTTAGTTACAGATATTCTTCAAAATATCTTCTTCTTTAGTAGAAAAAAATTAATTCTGCTAAACACAATTGTGTCTTATTGCGCTGGAATGTTTTAAAAGCCATCCTTTGCCAGTCACTTGGGAGCGCTTATTAGAGTTAATTGTGTTCAATTTACTAACAGGTTAAAAAAGAAAATAATTAATCAGGTAACTAACTTTCTGGTTACATGAAAGTACTTTGACACCCCTGGTTCCTGTGAGGAGCAAGAGTGGAGAGCTCATGTGAGCTCAGTTTATTGGTCATATCATATCTCAGCCCTGACTTGTCAGAAAAGTATTCAACATGCACAAACCTCATGCATATGTGAACCATCTGGGACATGTTTCACGCATCGCCAACTGATCAGTTGGCTCTTGCATTGACATTTTCGACTTTGATTTGCACAGCACCGTTCTTTGTGATAAATAATGGAAATACATGATCAAGTGGTCTGTGCCAGCTCACTGTGAACCCATCCGGGGGTGATTTGCTCGTGTTCTGCCTAGTGGGATGATATGGAACTGCATGAAAAAAGATGACCCCAGTGCATTCTGTCATAAAACGTAAACATTTCATAAGCATATCTTTTTGTTTGTGACAAATTATGTCTTGAAATAAAGCCACAATGTCAATGTTTGGTTGTCACCAGTGATTTAAATTATACAGCTTGAAAGCAAGTTATGTTAAAGATGAAGTCATTTATGTCCCATGAAGTCAACCCATGGTCACCGTGATTTTGCCAAGACATTTTCCTGGTGCAACATATTTTGTTGATCCTGGAATAACATTCCTGTCTGGAAATGTAACCCTAAATCTAACCCTACCCATAAAATATTCCTAAAATCAGAGTGAAATGATAGGTGAATACCACAGATGTAGAAGCACCTAACCCTGGTTGTAAGCCTAAACTTGACATAAACTTGTCCCTCAAATCTGATTGGTTGATTGGAATGTTGTTCCAGGAACATGTTGTACTTAGTGAAATCACATTCACCATATAGTCAAAGCTTATAAGACATGCAGGTAAACTTTAAAATGAATGACAGTAAACAAGGCAGTAAAAAACAACTATTTCAGTAGCAGATATGGCTGGTATTGTATTGTTGCAATGGATCATTTCACGAACACATAAAAAAATTGGATCCTTTCCTGTACAAACACCTGCTCCCTTTGGGAGGAACAATCATACAAAATAATATTGGACTCCGTAGGGGACATATGGTGATATGTAACCTTTGACTTCCAATGAAGGAAAAACTATTGCATATCTACAGTACAGTATAACTTGCATTTCCTGAAGGAAATACCAGTGCTTGTAGAAAAGCGTTGAAGTTTTAGTAAGTCCTGTGATAATGAAATCCTGCATCCTTGTCATGACATGTCTCGTTTTCACTCAATTGTGCATGTAAGTCAATACACAATGCGACATTGGCTATAGGTGGTTAGACAGATGCAAGAATGAAAGCATCACAACTGTGTATGCAAACTAAGTGAAATAGCAGTCATAGTTCTGTATGCATATATAATAATGACGTTGTTGCTTTTGGTTAGAGACTGAATTGTGGCCTTTCGAAGAGTTTACGTCTATCAGAGATTTTCAGACTTTATTATAGTATAAAGTAGATAGTACACTTACCACTGAAAATACAAAGTTACAAAAGTTAGAATAGTGTCTGTAGATTAAGCTGAATTAATTGCATGAAAAATATGTTTAAAGGGTCAAAAACAGTGATTGATGTTTAGAAATCTCCATAGCTGTGCCAATCGCTCATAGGGAAATACCAACATATAGGTCTGAAATAAAACACTTCTGGTGTCACAACACAGGGGTGAGTGTATTATACTGTAGTTTGGTATGTTGCTTGTAGAGTTGATGTCCAAAAGAGTTGTGGAATCTCAGTTAATGTCACTCAATCTTGGACTCAGTCATGTTGGGCTGACACTAAATGAGTGATTGTGTGTCAACACATCACAACTTGCTTCTAGTGTGTATTAGAACACTGGTTGAGAAAAGCTCTCTTTAGCTGACCTTCTAGGGGTTCACCTTGACTAGCCTATGAACCAGATCCAATCACAGCTTCCTCAAAGCATGTCATATCTACAGAACATTAAGTGGAGTTGAAGAATCTGTTCAGACATTGAAACAGCTGGAGGGAGGTAGCAATAGTTTGACTTGTTTAGCAGTATAGGAATGCACCTAGAATGCAAGCCTTCGTGGTTCTGGACAAGAAGATCTAGAGACCATCTGACAATCACCAATGAATGTGAATGAGCCAGCATGCGGTTGTTGATGTCATCCTTGGACCCTCTAACAGAAGAACTGTTTTTTGTTTTTTTTTAGTCATGTGAAAAGGAAAGGACTATGCATGCTTTTATTTTTTTTTTCTTTCTTTACTTTGGTAACTGGCCATTTACTTGCTGTGTAGGGTTCATGAGGTATCCCAAGCTTACAGGTCAGTGGAAATGACTGGGCCTGAGATCCTTCCAATAATCTCACAGGAATTCCGTGCCATTTGAATTCCAGGATGCTGTAGTCGGTTCACTGCAGTTGCCGTTAGTTACATGGACAAGGGCCACAGAATTCTCTGCTCTCTTAAATTAAATCTTCAGGCTTGTCCAGCTGCTCCTGCGAGAACGAGTAGAGGGTTGGAGAGGGTTTGTGGGTGTTAATTAAGATTTGCCTCTGCTCCTGACTCCCTCTATCTGCTGCTTTTAACAATCCGCCTCTCATTTGGACTCTGCCCAAATGGTGTTTTGTATTAAAAAAACACAATATGAGTGATGAATGGTTCTTTGGAATGTGTTTACACCAGTCATTCTCATAATTGGCACCCAGCACTACAACCTCATGCCTGAGCCCTAGACAGGTTGGATGGCCAAATGCTTTGAAAAAACTGAAGGCTGCTGTCTTGATCATTTCATACTTGATTAATCAAAACAAGGACCAGACAATTACAATCAACAAATATTGCCCTTCCTAGTTGTCAGTACCTAAGTCTTGCTTGAAGGAAATCATTCAGACATCACAGGAGAGAGTACTGAGTATTTTCCATCTTTTATGATGAAAAGAAACAACATCTTTCCACTGTCTACAAGACTGGTGAATAGTACCTAATAACATGTCTATTTAACAAATGACTAGTCAATATTCTCAGAAACCAATGGAAATTAATTCACATTCATTATCCACATACAGTACGTCCATTCAAAGTTCTGCCGTTCCTTTCATTTTGCCTAGTATTGTTCCCTGGCTGATGAAAATCTGGTTGCAGGCTAGCTGTAATGTATCCAGCTCCACTATTTTAGATTAGCATAATAGCTATTTCTGTGGCATGTGAACATTTGTGCAGTTTTTTTGTGTGTGTGCATAATTAATGGTCATTTGGCAAACAAGCATAAGTCAGTGTGGTGCATGATTAATTAGTGAAGCAGAAAATTAACAATGTAAAAAAAGTAGCAAAACTGTTTTGTTTTTTGGAAATGGTACCATGGTAATACCATGTTTTGGGTAGGGTAACTCAACTGAATAATGTGCCACAACAACTGAAACTTAATTCCTCGCTAAAAATGTTACATTCCCAGAACGTTCTCAGAATGTCTCTGCTGGTGTCAAGGATGTCGCCTAGTAACGTTCCCAGAACGTTCCAAGACGGTCATGATGTGGAGTTCTTTAAAGGGTTGGGGGACATTATTTGGCGGACCTTCACGGAACATTCAGGATGTTCTCAGAACGTTTAGGGGACTATATTTTATTTGGAAATTTGATGTTCTCAGAATGTTCTCAGAATGTCCCTGCTGGTGTCCCTGCTGGTGTCAACGTTCTGAGAAGGTCACAACATGGAGTTCTTTTAAGGGTTGGGGGACGTTATTTTGTGGACCTTTAGGGCACATTCAGGACGTTCTGGGAATGTTTAAGGGACCATTACTATAGGACGTTCCCTCTACACTACATTCCCATAATGTTTGCAGGACCTTTAAGGGACCAACCAAGAATGTTATTTTTTGGTCCTATTTACATCCTCTCATCACGTTTACAGAACATGTTTGTGTGAATCAATGTACACTGGGCTGCTTTGCAAATGAGGGTCTGTAAAATGGCCCAGTGTACATTGATTCACACAAACATGCTCTGAAAGCATTAATTAAACGTGACGGAAGGACCTAAATAGGACCAAAAAATAACGTTGCTAACAGGGAATCATATGAGAACATTCTGTTAATGTCCCAAATATCCTCTATGTAACGTTACTGTGTGATCATAGAATACCAAAATGGAATATCCCCCTAAAGTCATATCGGGAACGTTAATATATGACCAAAAGAGGACCATGTGTGAACGTTCTGTTAACGTCCCAAAATTTGTAATGTTGCTATGTCACCATAAATTAACCAAAATGGAACGTCCTCCTAAAGTCATACAAGGAACCTTAAACTGCAGCACTTTCATAACCAAAAGAGCATGTTTTAGGGACGTCCCTAATGTTCTATAAAGGTTCAGGATTTTTGTCACCTTTAGAGAACTTTTAGGGGACGTTGCACAAGGTCGTGAAGACGTGCTCTTCTACGTGGGTTGTCCCTCCCATCTAACATTTTCACTTACAGTATACGGGTTATTGTCAAATGCTAGACTGGATGCCAGCCGAACTTAGCCCTGCCAACAACATTTGAGCTCGGAAAGTTCGGTCTGGACTTGATCCGTTGTGGAGCAACTATGCTCGAACCAGAGCTGTTCGGACCAATCAAATTGTCAGGGCAGGGCTTTATACGATGATAGACAGATAACGTAATGTAATCATGAGCGCTTGGGTTGAATTCGTTCTAATCCTAAACGGAGAACTTCTTCGTATATGCATTCACCTTTACTATTTCTCTTAAAAATGATGATCATGTTGGTAAGTACTCCGTGTATCCTTAAATTCTTTTTACAACACCGGCCAAGATCGTTTACACTCATCTTCTTCTTCTTTCAGCATGCGTGCAGTTGAGTTCTGTTGACAACTATGCGCCGCTCATCACTTGATTCTGATTCTTGCTCTAATTGGTTGTAGGTCTATCCAATTGAGCACAGAGGCATTTTCTTTCCTGGTTCGGCTGAAACACGCCCCATAATCACAGCCCAATGGAGCAGTATCAGACTCATATTCTGACTATGACGAAGTCAGGCTAGTCAAATGCATCCCGTTTAAACATTCAGTGTTTTTTTTTTTCTCTACTATCCATTCAAAAAAGTATATGCTGCTGCTTCTGTCCTCCACTTTAAGTTTTTGTGAGTGTGTTTCGATAACCTCCATGCACTCTGGGCTTTTTGGAAATATGGAGAGTAAGCTGACAGTTATATATTTCAACTGCACTTGGACGGTCTTCACATTCATCAGGAATAGTTGCCTTGCCTAAGCAGTACTCATAGTGCTTGAGGGAGGTTTGCTGTCTGACACCGGGAAACCAAGGGAGTGCATCATTAACTAATGGCAGACACACCTGTCTGGGCGTCTGGTCCACAAGTCTGAGACTTGATCTGACTGATATATTGGTGAAGATTATATGCACTAAGAAACTAATGGATTAGCAGCAGGTTCAGCTAAAGATTTGAGACAATAATTAACAAAAGGACATTAGCCACAGTTAGTCCAAGAGCATTCCACATTTTTGAGGAACTCTGTGAGTTCAGATTTGCTAGGAGGATTTAGAGTAGTGTCACATGGTCTAACTTTTGGCATAAAGCCTGGCCCATTTTACAGCTTATTCTGGCCTAGAACAATCCACTTAGATATGTCGGGCTGTCCAACCAGTCATATAATATTAAATAAAATATTAAAATATAGATAGAAGCACATTTTCCCAATGAGCATATGTTGTAAATAATTGATACCACATTCACCTCATTCAAATACTTGCACAGCAGTGTCAGTTTGTGTCCAACTCAACTAACGGAATAAATGTGTGTAGACTTTTAATAAATATAATTGTGAAAGAAAATTTGTGAACCTTTAATGGTTTTCTGCATTCTTTGGATTTTGTCTTGACAAAGAATCCAAACAACCAATACACACATTTTTGAATTTTTGCAAATTTGATGTGTGCTTTTTTTCCGGAAAGAATCACAGAGACCAGGTTTTCTTGCCTATTTCTTGAGGAAATAGTTCATGAACAGCATGGTAAAGTTGACGTAATCACAGAAACCAGTCATCACACAAAAAATAATGTTTTTGATGCTTTTCAAAGTAAAAAACATTTAATGGGCCAACAATCAGATACTATTGAAATTGAAGAAACTCAGAAATTCAACACCACTGTTTCTCTGTCTCGGAGTGGATGTCAAAACAAGAATCACTCCAAGAGCAAAACATGACAATTTAGGAAGTCACAAAACCCTAGAGTAGCATCAAAGGATTTAAAGGCCTCTCTTGCATTGGCTAAGGTGTATTAGTGTTCATTAGACCACCATCAGTCAGGACAGCACAGAGCCACAGCTCTCCAAGAAGAACATACCAACCTCAAACACCATTTGTGTGTGAATTAGCAAGAATGTTTTGTGGACCGTTAAGTAGATAGAATGAAACTCTGCACTCATCTTAACTGTGAGGCACAGTAGGGGCAGTATAATGGTTTGCAGCATTGCCATCTTCAAGATGTCTTCAAGGTGTCCATAAACAGAAAGTCCTGCAACAAGATAAAGACCCTAAATATTCAAGTAGGTCTACCACTGAAAGATTAACGCAAAAGAAATAAAATGTTTCAGTCTGAAACCGATGTATAGGACCAAGCCGCAGTTACTGGAAATATAGGGCTTCTAGAATTGATGGTAAAGGGGGTAACATCAAAGGTTCTATTCCAGCATTCACTTGTGCATTATTTTAGTGCAGCACTACAGTAAATCACATTAGAACCAGTGGATTCAGTAACTTCTTGACATTTTTGTAACCCACTGTGAATGGACTGTGGGTGTGCTGCCTGAGGCTGAAATTAGCAGGGACCTTTTCTTTAGCCTATGCTAGAATTGCAAAAGGTTGGAGGCAAATGTAGACAAGCAGTTTAACAGTTTAACAAGCCAAAATATGGTTACAGCTCTATCTCTCTGCAACTGTGGCAATGTTCTGCAGAGCGATGTGGCTTTTTCCTAAGTTAATGATCTGTCGTCCATGACCCTCTGCAAACTAATTAAGTGCTAGGAGAGCAAGAGTATGTGACCTCCGTTTTCCATTAGCCACTGTGAGAAATGTCAATTTTTTCTCTTGTGTCAGAAGTTGGAATACCAGGATTTAGGGGCCTATTAAAGTTCCTCTCAGATTTATAATGGCAACAAGGCAAAAGACAAGCAAAGCATTTTGCTGCACATCCTTTCCATTCCTGTATTCCTCCCTCTACCATAAAATAAGAATGCAAACTCTGTGACCTCATTTGTTTAGGGTTTCCGTGTTGAAGGAGGACAATGTAGAAATAATTTTTAATGAAGCCTAACTCCTCATTTACTTAGCCAAAAGATCAATTGTAGTCTCTGAGACCTCACTCTCCATCTTAACTTTCTTTTAATTTGTTCTCACTTTCTTTATTCTTTCTTATCCAGTTACTAAATCACTTTATAGGCCAGGCTATTTGGGGGTTGGGGCAGATCATCATAATTCATAATCATTCATATGTGATATTCTTGCTATTAGATATCACTTCGGTACTTAGGTAATTAAGTATCACTTTATTTTGATAGTCCACTTTAGACATTGTACTAACTATAAGTAACTTTGCAACTACATGTCAACTAGCAGTCATTAGAGTATTAGTAGACTGTCTGCTTAATATCTGCTAACACTTTATTTTGATGACATTCTACTGACTATAAGTAACTTTGCAAGTTCATGTCAACTTATTCTACTAATCCGAACCTAACAGTCTACTAATAATCTAATGAGAGTTAGTTGACATGTAGTTAAAAAATAATGAGGGTTAGTTGACATGTAGTTGCAAAGTTGGAGGAAGTTTGCTCCTTAGCAATGCGATAAAGCTGTTGATAATACTGAATGGACCTTAGCCTATAAAGGGGGTGCTATGATAGGCATTGTATTCCTATAGGTAGATGTGGATCAGCTGAGAGTCAGCTGATGCGAACTTGACTGATGTGACCTGCCAGAACTAATGTTATGCTTGATTACATTTTTTACTTAAACTAATTGCCAATAAATGCCCATGCCTTGCATACAGGTTTTCTGAATTTGTTGCTATATGTCCTCCTACTGTAGGTGGTTATGGGGCTTATGGCGCATATGGTGGTGCTGGAAGATTCTACCCAGTGGCTGGAGGTCTGAAACCAGCAAAATCAGGTGCTCATCCAGTGAATAGTCAGCAAAGGTTAAAGTGCAGTCAAGTAATTACATATAACCATTAGGCTTTCTCTTTAGGGACTGGGCTACCTGGTGGAGGTCTGCCTGGAGGAGGTCTACCTGGAGGTGCCATTCATTCAACAAGTCCATTGATTAATTTGATTTTCTTAGTGGCTAAGTAACACAAACTGCACAACTCTTTTCTAAGTCTGATTTTCTTGTTTCAGGTGCTGGTGTAAAGCCCCCTAAAGGAGGTAATATATGTCTTTGAGGGTCCATTGTTTTCATTGTACAAACACATAGCAAATTAAACATCTTTTAGGCAAGCATCTTTAGAGAAGAACGTCTCTGGTTAATTGACTGTAACCCTGTTCCTTGCAAAAGCGGGAACGAGATGCTGCGCTGACAGTGCTATGGGAAAACATCTTTGTTTGACCGGTTGTGAAGTAGGTGTGGCAAACACACCAAGAACTTGGCTTTAAATAACCTCTGGCGATGACGTTATTAGAATGCGAACTCGTGAGAAGGTATAAATGGACGTGAAACAGGTGTCCTTTTTAGGTCACTTTGACGTCCTAAACATGCCCCCAGTGCGGCAATGCAGCGCAGCATCTCACTCCTTGTTACAAACAGCGCCGTCTTCAGCAGCGGACAGGAGGACGTCACGATCTGGAGAGAGAACGAGAGAAAGGAAAGGACCCGTCTCCCGCTCCTTAGCCAGATCGACTCACGACATGTGAGACAAGTGCGAAGTACTTTAATGAAGCACTCAAAGCAGAGCTCATGCTTATTGGCCGTGAACACGGAGGCACTCTTTTTTTCTCTTTTCACAGAAATGTCTGCACACTGACAGATGGAACTGGAACAGTGGAACAAAGTGGACAGATAGAGAGTGTAGCACACACACACACACACACACACACAAAACGTTCTCTGAAGACAAAGAAACCTGAAAGTACACCTGCTTCATGTCTATTTTTTAGCCTCTTATGAGCGCGCATTCCAGTGATGTCATCGTCAGAGGTTATTTAAAGCCAAGTTGTTGGCGCATTTGCCACACATACTTCACAACCGGTCAAACAAAGATCTTTTCCCATAGCACTGTCAGTGCAGCATTGAGAGTAGCTTTTAATAGGGAACTGAAATAGAAAAAGTAAGTGGAGAACGGACCTTATACTCAGAAGAACCATTCATACAGTAAAAACATACAGGTCCCTTTTTAACAAATTTTTCATATAACTACATATAACACGGCTAAGACTCTTTTCATGGTATTCCAGTTGGCTTAAACTTGAATGAAGGAGCCTTAGATCATGAGCCAAATCAACAAACGTGTTCCCTCTGGGACCCCGCTGGTGGTGTTCATGTAACGAAGGCCAGCACATTACTTCAGCTTGTCCTTGGCACAATCTAAAAGCAGCATGCAATGTCTGTTCCTCTGTGTTTGATATCGGTTGGAAAAGGGTTCAACAAATAAATGAACAGCCTGAAACATCAGCTTCCAGGCACTGAAATCAGATAAGATGACGTGTTTCATGTCAGAGGGACGGAGCAAGTGAGGCAAATTAAATCAGTGAGGAATCACATGGAATATCTGCAGTCTAGCTTTGCATTCACTGTGTTTAGTGATGTGACTGAATGTGTGTGTGTTTGTGTTCGTTCAGGGCCAGGTGTAGGAGGAACTGGTACTGGTCTCCCAGGTGCAGTAAATGGATATTTAGCAAACTGACATTGTGCTTTGCATGAGTGCATTTGAATGATTAGCTAGCAGTGATAGTGCAGTGTATGATGGTGTAGTTTTTGTATTGCTTGTTAGGCATTGGCATTCCTCAGACCGGTGTACAAGGACTGGGCCCTGGTGGAGTTGGACATGGAGGAAAAGCAGCAAAAGCTGGAAAAGCTCCAGTGCCGGGTAAGTGTGGGAGTGTGAAGTTGCATATATAAATGGAAATATGCACGACTATAGATCAACTTTTCAAACTTGATTTTTGCAGGAGTGGGAGTGCCTGGTCCGTATCAAGGAGGACTTGGACAAGGTTTGTTCTTTTCCTCTGGTTATGCACTGTAATTTGACCACCAGGCCCGCAAGGAATCTGAAAACGTTTTTCACATTTTATGTGCTGATTGTGTGGAACATATGCCGAATTCTGTGAAATGGATCTACACATGGCAAAATATGTTCAACAGAGCTGAAGATACTACACTCATAGGCCAGAAACATATTATATGAAAGTATGCAAACCTACAAATTCTTGGCACACTCAAGAGGGCGATAGATTTAACTTCATAGTGTGCAATGGATTTTTCAGGTAGCTAGCTAAAAACAATTCCATTTAACTGGACTCGCTCAGCAAGATGGATCAGTTGCTTCATGATAGCAGTTGACCTAAAGGAGAGAACAGACAACAGAAGACCATTTAAAATAGAAATGGTGCATTAAAAGTGCATACTGTGCAGTTAGAAGCATTGCATTCACATACTTGCATGAAGTATATTTGGTCCAATATCAAATTACATCTTATATACAAATGTGTCAAACTTAAATGATTTCTGAAAACATCTGTGGAGCAATCTGTGGTCGCAGATTTTGTGCAGGCTACCTAATCGGTTATTTGGATAAATCACCAAATTAAAATGGCATACATAGCATTCGTTTGGTCTTGATCACTTGGATTTACATGACCACAGGCTTCACTGGACGGGGTGTTCTTCCTGGTGTAGCCACAGGAAATGGACTCAAGCCTAAATCAGGTAATCTCTCAATGAAAATGACGTCCGTCATTGCAGTGTGATACTTCTGAAGATAAACTATACAATAACTATATGACTGAATCTTTCCTATAGCTGCTGGTGGTGCTGGGCAGGGTCTGGTACCAGGTGCTGGTTAGTACATGAGCAACCACTTTAAACAGAATAATGATATCTGGAAAGTGTGGAAGATGGATTTGAAAAAAAGTGTTTGCAAATCTGACAGGATCTGCATGGTTAAGAACTTGATGTTGTCTGTCGTAGGCGGGCGTGGATATGGTGGACCAATGCAACAAGGAGTTTTTCACGGATACCCTCTGAAATCTCCCAAAGCCCCAGGTGAAATATCTGATTCTTTTAATCAGACTACACAAATCAGCTCAGCCCAGCTTTACCACCCCTTGAAAAGAATCATTTGCTGGCTGATTGCATTTGTGGTTTTACAGCTATTAAGCAACACAATATGAGGTTGCTAGAAATAAGCAAGAATGTCTTTCATCAAACGCTCCAGATGAAACCCAGCTATATTGGATCATTGCTTAGACTTGCATTGCTAGTCATCCATTTATGTTGTAGATTGCTCTCTGGTGCACAGAAACTTTGTGTGATTTCTCCTACATGGAGGTTCAACAGTTGAAGAGCTCAATTAATTTGTTTTGAGCACTAACCTCAGATTGACGATGTGCTCTCTGGGAAGTGATTCCTCACCTGGGAAAATGCCTTGACAAAGTTCATAGGCATAGTTTTCATAGTCACATCTAAAATATATTTTCGTAAATGTTCTGTTTGAAGCTTGAAATGAAATACATATTTTCACGTCTCTCTTATCGGTGCGTTATCAGCCTTAATCATGGATTAGGAATACATCCAGTAAAATTAGGAGAAATTGATTGCGGTATTAATATGTGATTCTCTAGTGTAACTAAGCTTTTTCCCAGCATGTATATTGGATCTGAGTAAAACAGGATACAGTGTTGATAAAAATGTGGGGTCAACTTCAACTGTTTAAAGCTTCATATGTTGTGTGTGAGCTCATAATTCAACAGAATTCAATCATTCGGATGCTTCTTTGTCATCTTCATTTTTACAGTTTCATATGTATATTATTTAATCTGTATGCGCTTTGTGTTCAAACACTGGCCATGTGTTAGTTAATACCAATAACTTTAGCTTTAATACGTTTACAACATATTTGATAACACAAAGTATTTTTGTTATATCTTTAGTAGCCTATGTTTTGATACATATAAAAGCATTACATTACCTGTCTCAACAGGTGCTGGGTTGCCCTATACTGGTGGTAAACTTCCATACGGTAGGCTACAGTAGCAACCTTGAGAACATGCATATGCAAAATACCTGGTGTATGTTGTGTTTTAGCTTATGTGCTGTTTCTCACCTGGTATACCAAAGGTTATGGTGGCTTTGGTGGTGGTACTGGACTCCCTGGTGGGAAAGGAGGAGCTGGTTCCAAGCCGGGTTATCCAACAGGGACTGGTGTGTTATATCAAAGCTTTCATATTTAAATCATTGTAATACACTACAGGGTGAATCTAACATAGCCTGTAAAAACACGTCATATTTCCCACCAAAACTATTAATGCAATGTAATGTCCCAATGCAAAACACTTTAATAGCCTGAAAGAAATGGCTTCATTATCTTTAAGGTAGGGTAGGCAATTTCGGAGAGGCTAGCAATAGCAAGCTAGCTTTAAAAGCGTGAGATCCCACCCTCCTTTTATAGTGCTCACCAAAGCCACACCTCCTCCAAAACACATGAACGGTCACAGCAGAGTCTGCAAAGCGTCACAAGAGATGCCGTTAAATAACCTTGTCTCAAAGCACAGAACATTACAATAATAATAAACGTAAACAACTTACAGAGCTCTAGTTGTACCACCTGACTGGTGCAGATTAGTGTTGATTGAGAAACATAAATCAGAGTCTGAAGACGTGAACAACTCCGGGTAGAACGTCACGGGTTGCCATCGCACAGTTATGGTTATGATATGGCGTGAATGCAGCATCAGCTCATTGTTTTGGTTCAGGAAAAACTGTAAAAGGTGGCTGCTGTTTGGTTGGGGCGCTCGGTGGCTGTCTGTCTACAACTCAGCATAGCCTTATGGAACGTGCTGATGACGTGTGATGTCTGCACGAGCAGGTGTGCGCAGGCAAGGGTTAAATTGGACTGGGGACATCCAAGGCTGAGCCCCGGTACATAGGCTTACCAGTTCTTGACATTAACGCTTTTCCTGAACAAGTGGATTTTTTGAATGGGCAAGCAAATTTTACTTGCCCAACCGGATAAGATTTTATAACTTAGTATACATTTAAGCAACATCACACAACCAAGAGTGCTGTTTTCCTGAATACCATCACGTTTGAAAATGTGAGTTCTTTCATATGACAGTACAATAAACAAGTAGTTAATATTAGGTCACTTATATTTTAGACACAATATTGACTGTTTTTGACTCAATGGCCCACTCTTAAAAACCTGCCTCATTCATCCTTGCCGCCACCTACTGGTGGTTAAATTTCAAGTTGAAAAGATACATACAAAAATATATTCTCTCTTTTAATGATTACATCATTCCTATATTTGATACTGACACAAAGGAGAGAGCACAGGCCTACAGAAAGATTTTATTGTCATCAGATGTAGCTTTGCACACTGCCAGCATCTAGAATGATGCAATTTAGTGTTCATAGCAGAGGGCTCTCTCAACTCAGACTGAATGAAATGGGTTTTTTTTATATTTAGACCACTTCTATTACTGATTGCTATCAGGATGGGAAGAGAGTTTCAACCAGTATAACAAAAAGTGTTTTAAAAAATTGCCTACCCGACCTTTAATGCAAAATAAATAAAAATATCTTATTTATTCAGATTGTGTGGTGAAAAATTAACACACACACACAAACGTTATTGACTTCATGATATTTACTATAAAAGAGTTGCAAAGATGCTGCAAATCACTATGTTACTTTACATGGCTGCAAACAGTGCACATGCACACACACACACACATGCACACTCACTCACACACACACACACACACACACGCACACGCACATGCACTGCAAATGCATAATCAGTGGCTGATCTGCTGTCTTTGTATGCAGGTGTGGGGTCTTTAGGGATCTCTGCTGCACAGGCCAAAGCTGCTAAATATGGTAATAATCATTTATTAAATTATTTTAAAAGCCACATGGCCTAAGCTCTGTTCACAGAACAAAGATATTAATATTTGCTTCAGATTTTTGTGCATATTTGTGTTATATGAATGTAATATGGAAAGTTAACTCTTGACAAATTTCTTAAGGTGCTGGAGCTGGTTTAGGGGGGGCTGGAGCTGGAGCTTTTCTGGGTGGTGCTGGTGGACTTTACCCTGGGGCAGGAGGTGAAGATGCATTTTCCTTTGTAATCCCCCAAAACTGCAATCAACATTTTCATATTAAAGGAATAGGCCGTTCAGAAACGGAAGTCATTTACTCAAGCAGCTACTTCAGTGTTTACATATTTCCTCAGGTATTGGAGCTGGTTTAGGTGGGGTTGGAGCTTTGCCAGGTGGTGCTGGTGGACTTTCCCCGGGGGCAGGAGGTGAGAAATCATTTTGCTAATGAATGGTTTAAGAGCTGCAATCAGCCATTGTCATTTTAAAAAAATAGTACACCCCATTTACTCACTCTTATGTCAATTCTAAAGTCGTGGAACAGAAAAAAGAAGCCAGAGAATAGAATGTACAAGCAGCTTTTTTCATAAAACAAAAATCAATTTTACTGTTGAGCTTAAAAAAGGACAGACCACAATTTAAGTTTATTTACAAGTCCCATCTGATGTAGTTTCAAATTATAAATCCCAGTTTAATATGTTTACATGTATTCATTTGTGCAGAGTGGACACTTGTATAAAAATAAACGATTATTATGATAGTCCACTTAAGACATTCTACTAACTATAAGTAACTTTACAACTACATGTCAACTGTCATTAGAGTATTAGTAGACTGTTAGTTTAGGGTTAGTAGAATAAATTGACGTAGCTGCAAAGTTACTAATAGTCAGTAGAATGTCTGTTGTGGAGGATCAAAATAAAGTGTTAGCAGATATTAAGCAGACAGTCCACTAATACTGTAATGAGAGTTAGTTGTTGCAGAGTTACTTATAGTTAATAGAAGTGGACCATCAAAATGAAGTCTTACTAAATAAACGGTTCCCTCTGAGCAGGTACAGGTGTGCTTACACCAGCTCAAGCTAAAGCAGCTAAATATGGTGAGTGCACTGATTAATTATCTTGCTATATTATGGGGCCCCTAAGTGGTTATTTTGGCAAGTCAGGCTTCAATACCACATAATCAACCGATAATCTCAGAGAAAACAAATCTGATGGCACAAGGTTTTTGGCTTGTAAATGTGTTTTTGTGGTTTGACTAGGTGCTGGTCCTGGTGTTACTGGTATTGGTGGTGTACCAGGCACAGGTAGATTCTTTCCCGGGGTAGGAGGTGAGATACAAATGTGTGCTGTAGCATCAAATGACAGTCGGTTTAATTGAATGATACAATATTGATCAATCTTTTTTGTTTTCCCATGTGCCAAGGTACTGGTGCACTCTCCCCTGCTCAGGCAAAAGCTGCTAAATATGGTAAGCATGTATCGAAATTTAAGCTCCTTGTTATTCAGATATACCAGAGTTCTTCAATTCCAGCCCAAATCAAACACACCTAAAAACAAGCCAATCAATGTCATTAGGGTTACTAGGAATGTACAAGCAAGAGTTCAGGGTTAACTAAACTCTGCAGGACAGTGGTCCGCCAGGAGCAGGATTTAAATATAGCATTGGGAATGTCAAACTGAGTGATCATGGTCCTGAATTAATCCAGGTGCAGGTGCAGGAGCAGTTCCTGGTGGTGCTGGGATTGTGCCAGGAGCTGGAGGGGTCTACCCTGCAACAGGAGGTACAAATCTGTCTGTACAAAATATCCAGAACGTTATAAAGAAAGTGAAGTTCTGGGCCTTGTGGGTGTTGTTATCGTCAGTAACAGCCCTTTCCCAAATGACAGTCTGTCTCCGACTGAAACAACTTCCCTGTCAAATGAACATTGTCCTATCCTATCCCTAAACTCACTATTAACTGCTTGATAGAAATGTTGTACCAGAAACAAGGATGTCCTACTTGGCAAAATCATGTTCCCCTTTCAGTAAAATAATGTCACTTAGACTGTTGGGAAGTAGTGTGCTGTAAAGTGCGGTGTGGGTTCAGCTAAAAGGTACAAGGCAGGGAACTGCTGAGCACACTTTTGAATGACAAAATGACAAATGGGACACTCTACTGACTATACAAGTCCATTTCATTTGGGACATGGCCAGTTATGTCCATAATGTCTGTATCCATAACATTTTCACATATATTACATTACAGTGATCATAGATATATTTATCTCTGCTTTCTTTCCAAGGTCTGACACCTGCTCAAGCCAAAGCAGCTAAATACGGTAACATACAGAGATTTGAATGGTTCAGTCTTAGACCAAGTATCCAAAGCATCTTATAATGTATTCTTCTCCCATCTCCTAGGTTTGGGTGGAGCTGGTGCTGGGCCTGGTTATGGAGGACTGTACCCTGGAGCAGGAGGTGAGTAGGAATGAACAATCGAAAACTAACTAGCTTTTGAGGCACTTAAGCCCAATTTATACTTCTGCGTCTTCTGGCACTTAGAAGCAAGTAAACAAAATATCCACGAGTATGGTATATTCTGCTTTGTCATCAAATATCACACTGTAAAAAAATTCCAGAAATTTACAGGATTAAAGAGTATTATTTATAATAAATTACTGTAGTCAGAAATTTACAGTGAAATTAATGCATGCTGTGTAATTTTCATATTAAAATACTGTTAATCAACAGCAGAATGAAGCTGACATCACAGTAATTTACTGCTCTTGTTTTACAGTGAATTCACATAAAAAAGTTGTCTTTAACCATGCCACTGTAAGAAATTATATTGTTTAGTGCTGTAATTGTTTTGAAGTCACCATTATGGTGATCAGTATGGCATTAGCTTGGGATCTTGGACCTTGTATATTCATATTCAAATTTCTAATCTAGCCAAGTCAGAAGTGTGACAAATTAAAACATTTGTTAAAACAATGACAAGCTAGAATATAAAATAAGCTAATTGGCTGATTTTAAGATAGTCAAACTATACTACTATTAGTGTTATTTCAGCATAAAGATTTACCAATATCTTATTTCAAATTAAAATTTCAAAGTTTCAAATTTTTTTCTTCCATCACCTTATGAGGCACAGACATCATTACTCGTCATACAAAACACAACAATGGTGACACTCAACAAATAATAAAAAAGATACATTCTGATCACTACAAAATAAACAAAAACACAAACTGCTAAAAGATAAAATAAGTTCAGCAGCACAGATAAAACCAACAAGAATCAAGAAAATCCACAGCATAATCTATTCATGCCGCACTGCATGCTGGGTACCTTCATAGTACACATGCACTGTAGAAATACAGTCTGATATTCCAAGAGTGCAGTTAGACACAAGAGAAGTCCTACTGAGGAATTACTGTGAAAGTCATGCAGTTATTAACCTGGAATATACTGTCATTTTACACTAAAAACAGTGCAGATATTTCTGATTTCACATTTTAAAAAAGCGAACTGTGGTTGATTTACATTTTGGTCACGCAATCTCTTTCTGTAAGATGGCGGTTATTGGCTGCAAAATTTGCTTGGATATAAATAAAATAAAAATAAATTAAATTAAATTAAAAATAAATAAATAAATAAAATACAACTGCAAATGACAGAATGACTAGAAGACACTCAAAAGCTACTGAATGGATTTTAGGATCTCAGGGGCATTTTTAAAGTGGTAGAGAAAAGATGGTTCACTGCTTGTTTAAATATTAAAATATTTTAAAAATAGTAAGACATTTAAAAAATGTAAATAAAGATTATCTAAACTACTTTAACTAACTTAAAGGTGGGGTAAGCAATATCTGGTAACCGATGTTGATATTTCAAATCACCAAAACAAACACGCCCATACCTCAAAAGGGTCTCGCCCCTATTTTGATAGCTCCGCCCCACACATACATACGCAACCCAGGGAACGACTATGGCGGAATCTGCTGTGCCAGCCGGCCGAGGCTATGATGTCATCAATAAGTGAAAGCAATGTGTGTTACTATGGTAATCCAGGTCGAATGTTCAATGAAAAAGTCATCCCTTACATTCCAAAACGAACATGACACACGAGCATATTCAAGCAAAAGCCAGCATATCATTAGTTCTGTGAAACAAAACAAAAACAAAACGTTTCGGTTACGACTGTAACCTTAGTTCCCTGAATAGGGAACGAGACGCTGCGTCACCGCTTTGGGAACGCCCCTGCGTGAATGCGTCGTGAAGCACGTATGTCATCAGTCCAATAGAGAGACAGAACGTCATAGGCGGGTGAAACTATAAAGCACACCGGCAAACACACGCCTCCAGCTTCTGGAATAAGGATGAAGCAAGACTCTTGCAGGCATGCGGGGAGTATGGCAGGGTGACGCAGCGTCTCGTTCCCTGTTCAGGGAACTAAAGTTACAGTCGTAACCGAGACGTTCCCCTTCAAGGGAACTCACGCTGCGTCACCGCTTTGGGAACGAAAATACCCACGTCCCCATAGGAGCCGGATGCCCGCCTGTGACATTGTTAGGAGGCAAGCACCCAAGCCCCTGGAGTAGCGTTAATGCCAAGTTCATAGAATCTAATGAAAGTGAGCGGTGAGGACCACCCTGCCGCATCACAAACATCCTGCAGGGAAGTCCCTGCCAAAAGTGCCTGAGAGGCAGCCATACTCCTAGTCGAGTGGGCCCGGACAGCCAAAGGAGAAGGCTGCCTGGCCGCCACATAAGCAAGTGAGATGGTCTCAACCACCCACATGCTCATCCTCTGCTTAGAAGCCGGACCCCCTCTCGAGGGTGGCCCGAAACAAACAAACAACTGTTCTGATCTCCTCCACAGGGCAGCTCTGTGGATGTAGGCATCTAGTGCACGAACAGGGCAAAGCAGATTAAGTCGTTCCTGGTCTGACGTCACAAAAGGCAGAGGACAGAAAGCCTGAAGTACGATAGGTCTCACAGGATTAGTGGGAACTTTAGGAACATAACCCGGCCTAGGATGTAGGAAGGCCTTGGCCATACCGGGAGCAAATTCCAAGCACGAGGGTGCCACAGAGAGGGCTTGTAAATCCCCAATTCTCTTCAGCGAAGAAATAGCAAGAAGAAATATCGTTTTTAGAGTAAGAAACTTCTCGGAAACTTCCTCAAGCGGCTCAAAGGGAGCCTCAGAAAGGCCTTGCAGGACAATGGCCAAGTCCCAGGCCAGCACCCTGGTGCGTACTGCAGGTCTTAACCTCAAAGTGCCACGGAGGAAACGAGTAACTAGAGGGTGTCGCCCCAATGAAACCACCCAAAGGAGTGTGGTAAGCTGCTAAGGCCGCCACGTACACCTTTAATGTGGAGGGGGCTAACCCAGCGGAGAACCTTTCCTGCAAGAACTCCAGCACCGCGCTCGCAGGGCAGTTAACTGGATCCCACAGGTGATCTCTGCACCATGAAGTGAAGAGTCTCCACTTCAGAGCGTACAGTTTCCTCGTGGAGGGAGCTCTAGAGTGTAGAATGGTCTCAACAACCTTGGCTGAGAGACCAGAACTTATGAGCTGGGCCCCCTCAGAGGCCAAGCCCACAGTTTCCACAACTCCGGGCGAGGGTGTACAAAGACACCGCCCGCCTGAGAGAGAAGGTCCTCCCTGAGTGGAATCTCCAGGGGAGAGCTGTCGAGGAGAGACACAACGTCTGAGAATCAAACTCGGCCCGGCCAGAACAGGAAATGCGTACAGGGGCAGCCTCGGCCACTCCTGTACCATCGCGTCCAGTCCGAGAGGAGCTGGAGGCGACAGGGAGAACCACAGACGACAATGTGTGTTTTCGTGAGTAGCAAACAGGTCCACTTGAGCCCTGGCAAATTTCTCCCAAAGGAGCTCCACCACCTCGGTGTGGAGTCTCCACCCCCCGGGCCTCGGCCCCCTGCCTCAACAGGATGTCCACTACCACATTCAGGCGCCCTGGGATGTACATTGCCCTGACTGAGAGCAGTTTCCCCCAGGTCTCTCAGCAGGTCAGCCTGGTATGCCTGCACTATAGCCATAATGTGCAGGCATGCGGCGGACTGGCCCGTTGCTGAGTACGCTTTACCCACTAAAGCAGATGTTGCTCTCAGAGGCTTAGTGGGCAAAGATGGAGCTTTAATGGCCGATGCAGATTCGGGAGAGAGATGGCTCCCGAGCGTCTCCTCCACCCTTGGCATCGAACCATAACCATGTCTTTTCAGCCCCCCGATGTTACTATACACAGATGTATGGGGACTGAATACTCGAGAAGACATGGGCCGCTTCCACGATCTCGACACCTCGGTGTGGAGATTGGTGAAAAACGGCAAACTCCGCCGTGGAGGCTGAGCAGAACGGGCTGGCAGAAAGCGCTCATCAAGCCTGCTTTTAACTGAGGCGCGCTCCTGCTGAACTTGTGTGGGCCAGTCGATGTTTAATCTAGCCACAGCCCTACTCAGGACCTCCACGAGCTCCTCACTGGCGGGGGTTTGAAGTGGCGAGTCTTCAACCCCCGCATCGATACTGCAGATATCGACCTCTAGGAAGACAGCTGCAGCACCGAGGCCGCCCCCCGGGCGGGAGAAACCGCTGCGCGGGCTCCCGAACCCAGAGAAGTGGCCGCAGATCTGATGGGTGAAGGCTGAGATAGGGCGGAGCCCGTCTCAAGCCCGACCGTCAGATCCATTTGCGAACCCCATGACAAGAGCTGCCGCTGTGCCTCGGCCTAACCCTAACTCAGACACAACACAGAGCTGACAAAAGACAATGACACAGAGCGCTTGCTGAAGACAACAGAAGCTGGAGGCGTGTGTTTGCCGGTGTGCTTTATAGTTTGCGGGTCTATGACGTCACCCGCCTATGACGTTCCGTCTTTCCGTCTATACGACGCATTCACACAGAGGCGTTCCCAAAGCGGTGACGCAGCGCGAGTTCCCTTGAACGGGAACCAGTGTTACTCGCTTATTGAGAAGAAATTAAGCAACCTTGGTGTCCGATTGCAGGCCTTAGCGCTCCTTGAGTTCTCTCCAGCGATGGAAAGCTGATCTGATATTTACACAAGTCCTACATCTTGCCTGATTGTAAGCCTTCTTTTGTTCCAAAGACATTTTCCACTTTTGTTTTTTATCTGCCATCTCTTGTCGCTCGGCTAATGACCGTCCTGTTTGTCGTGTCTTTTGAATAATGACAGGCACTGAGCGATCTCGTCTCCCCATCATTAGTAGACATGCCCCTAACTGCTGATTGGCTACAAGTTTGTTTTGGTACCCGACCCGAGACACTTTTATAAAGCATTTTTGAAATATAGCTTACCCCACATTTAAACATCACATAAAAGAGCAAACTGTGGTTGATTTACATTTTGGTCATGCAATCTCTTTCTGTATAAGATGGCGGTTATTCGCTTTATAAAATAAAAAATAAAATAAAATACTAACTGCAATTGACAAAGAATGACTAGAAGCCACTCAAAAGTTACTAAATGGATTTTAGGGTCTCAGGGGCATTTTTAAAGTGGTAGAGAAAAGATGAATTAAAATATTAAAAAAATATTAAGACATTTATCTAAACTACTTAAACTACTTGTTTCTTTTGTCATAGGTGCAGGTGGTGCACCACTTGGTGGAGTAGCGGGGGGAGCTGGGATAGCACCAGGGACTGGAGGTGAGTTTTACATCATGCTAATATTGTATCTAATGAAACCTAAAATTCATGTTGTGAGGTCAAAATGTTGCTAATAATAAAGTGTTAATCTAAAAAAATTAAGTTAATCCCTAGTGTAAAAGAAATACACCAAAATGTATTTGAAATGCAGATGTTATAAATGTTTTCCTCCAAAACTTGTTGGCCACAATTATTGGCACCCCTTTTTTATGAGTAAAATATCTCTGAAGTACACTGATCAGGCATAACATTATGACCAATATCATAATATTCCTAATATTGTGTTGGTCCCTCTTATGCTGCCAAAACAGCCCTGACCCATCGAGGCATGGACTCCATTTGACCCCTGAAGGTGTGCTGTGCTATCTGACACCAAGATGTTAGCAGCAGATCCTTTAAGTCCTGTAAGTTGTGAGGTGGGGCCTCCGTGGATCGGACATGTTTATTCAGCACATCAGCACATGGTCCAGTTCTGATGCTCACGTGCCCACTGTTGGCGCTTTCGCTGGTGGACAGGGGTCAGCATGGGCACCCTGACTGGTCTGCGGCTATGCAGCCCCATTCGCAACAAACTGTGATCCACTGTGTATTCTGACACCTTTCTATCAGAACCAGCATTAACTTCTTGAGCAATTTGAGCAACAGTAGCTTGTCTGTTTGATCGGACCACACAGGCCAGCCTTCGCTCCCCACGTGCATCAATGAGCCTTGGCCATGAACCTGTCGCCTGGTTCACCACTGTTCCTTCCTTGGAGCACTTTTGATAGATACTGACCACTGCAGACCGGGAACACCCCACAAGAGCTGCAGTTTTGGAGATGCTCTGACCCAGTCGTCTAGCCATCACAATTTGGCCCTTGTCAAACTCGCTCAAATCCTTACATTTGCCCATTTTTCCTGCTTCTAATACATCAACTTTTAGGAATGTTCACTTGCTGCCTAATATATCCCACCCACTTACAGGTGCTGTGATGAAGAGATAATCAGTGTTATTCACTTCACCAGTCAGTGGTCATAATATACGTGAACGGTGTATATTCCCATTAATATTTACATTTTCTAGCACAACAGGGTGACTAGGAACATGAAATTGTCTAGCTATGACGTCTTGTTCCACAGGAGTATAAATATGAGGAAACACAAAGGCCAAATTTCCTTAATCATTCACAATGACTAAAACCAAAGAATATAGTTTTGATGTGCAGCAAAAGATTGTTGAGCTTCACAAAATAGAAACTGGCTGTAAGAAAATAGCTAAAGCATTGAAAATTACCATTTCCACCATCAGGGCAATAATTAAGAAGTTCTAATCAACTAAAGCTTTTACAAATCTGCCTGAAAGAGGACGTGTGTCTATATCGTCCTAATGCACGGCGAGGAGGAAAGTTTAAGTGGCCAAAGACTCTCCAAGGATCACAGATGGAGAATTGCAGAGATTAGTTGAGTCTTGGGGTCAGAAGCCTAAAAAATATATTAAACATCCCCCCCCACCCCCCACCGCCCGCTAGAAATGATACGTTCCCAGAACTTTCTCAGAACATCCCTGCTGGTGTTAAGGATGTCGCCTAGTAACGTCCCAGAACGTCCGAGACGGTCATAATGTGGAGTTCTTTAAAAGGTTGGGGGACGTTTTTTGGCGGACCTTCACGGAAAATTCGGGATGTTTTCGGAACGTTTAGGGGAATATATTTTATTTGGAAATGTGATGTTATTTGACAGACCTTCAAGGAACATTCAGGATGTTCTGGGAATGTTTAGGGGACC
This sequence comes from Rhinogobio ventralis, assembly GCA_039654625.1. Lineage (NCBI taxonomy): Eukaryota > Metazoa > Chordata > Actinopteri > Cypriniformes > Gobionidae > Rhinogobio > Rhinogobio ventralis. The sequence goes on from CM077199.1 coordinate 3,470,479, forward strand.
ATTACTATAGGATGTTCCCTCTACACTACATTCCCATAATGTTTGCAGGACCTTTAGGGGACCAACCAAGAATGTTATTTTTTGGTCCTATTTAGGTCATCATGGCATGTCCATGATGTCTGTATCTATAACATTTTCACATATATTACATTACAGTGATCATAGATACATTTATTTCTGCTTTCTTTCCAAGGTCTGACACCTGCTCAAGCCAAAGCAGCTAAATACGGTAACATACAGAGATTTGAATGGTTCAGTCTTAGACCAAGTATCCAAAGCATCTTATAATGTATTCTTCTCCAATCTCCTAGGTTTGGGTGGGGCAGGTGGAGCTGGTGCTGGGCCTGGTTATGGAGGACTGTACCCTGGAGCAGGAGGTGAGTGGGAACAACAATCGAAACTAACTAGCTTTTGAGGCACTTAGGAGCAAGTAAATTAAATATCCATGAGTACTGTATATTCTGCTTTGTCGTCAAATCTCAGATATTTCTGATTTCACATGTACATGTCAGTAAACATCACATAAAAAAAACAAACAAAATGTGTTTGATTTACATTTTGGTCACGCAATCTCTTTCTGTATAAGATGACGGTTATTGGCTCCAAAGTTAGCTGCAAAGTTTTCTCCTTTCACCAGTTCCATTCAATTTCGTACCACAGTTAGTTTGGTCACTATCTTGGTAATTTTGATTAAACACAAAAAAAAACAGCAAATGACAGAATGACTAGAAGCCACTCAAAAGTGACTGAATGGATTTTAGGGTCTCAGGGGCATTTTTAAAGTGGTAGACAAAAGATGGTTCACTGCTAATTTTATTAAAATATTTAAAAAATATTAAGACATTTTAAAAAAGGATTATCTAAACTACTTTAACTTAAACTACTACTTAAACTACTTGTTTCTTTTGTCATAGGTGCAGGTGGTGCACCACTTGGTGGAGTAGCGGGGGGAGCTGGAATAGCACCAGGGACTGGAGGTAAGTTTTACATCATGCTAATATTGTATCTAATGAAACCTAAAATTCATGTTGTGAGGTCAAAATGTTGCTAATAATAAAGTGTTAATCTAAAAAAAAATTAAGGTAATCCCTAGTGAAAAAGAAATATACCAAAATGTATTTGAAATACAGTTATGGTCAGAAGTATTGGCACCACTGGTAAATATGATCAACGATGGCTGTAAAAATAAATCTGCATTGTTTATCCTTTTGATCTTTCATTCAGAAAAATTCACAAAAATCTAAACTTTCATTGAAGTAAAAGTATTGAAAGTAGGCGGGGGAAATCACATTATGAAATAAATATTTTCCTCCAAAACTTGTTGGCCACAATTATTGGCACCCCTATTTTATGAGTAAAATATCTCTGAAGTATATTCCCATTAATATACATTTACACCAGGGTGACTAGGAACATGAAATTGTCCCGCTATGACTTCTTGTTCCACAGGAGTATAAATATGAGGAAACACAAAGGCCAAATTCCCTTAATCATTCACAATGAGTAAAACCAAAGAATATAGTTCTGATGTGCAGCAAAAGATTGTTGAGCTTCACAAAATAGAAAGTGGCTGTAAGAAAATAGCTAAAGCGAATCTGCCTGAAAGAGTTTGAGTGGACAAAGACTCAAACTCTCACTGACTCTCATTTGCAAAGCAGCCCAGTGTACATTGATTCACACAAACATGTTCTGAAAGCATTAAGTAAACGTGATGGAAGGACCTAAATAGGACCAAAAAATAACATTCTAGGTTGGTCCCCTAAAGGTCCTGCAAAAGTTATGGGGATGTAGTGTAGAGACTACTGCACTGAACAAAAGATGTTGCAGCGCAATTCCGAATAAAACGTCCCCATCTGACTAACAGGGAAACTGTATGGGAACCTTCTGTTAACATCCCAAATGTCCTCTTTGTAATGTTGCTGTGTGACCATAGAATAACCAAAATGGAACGTCCTCCTTAATTCATATCGGGAATGTTATTATATGAACAACAGAGGATAATGTGGGAACGTTCTGTTAACATCCCAAATTTCCTTTTTGTAATGTTGCTAATATTTAGCAAACATTACAAATGTTGCCCAAATGTTGCCCAAATATCCACTTTTGTCATTGTTCAGTGAATGACAAAATGACAAATGGGAAACTACTGACTACACAAGTCCATTTCATTTGGCACATGGCAAGTTATGTCCATAATGTCTGTATCCATAACATTTTCACATATATTACATTACAGTGATCATAGATACATTTATTTCTGCTTTCTTTCCAAGGTCTGACACCTGCTCAAGCCAAAGCAGCTAAATACGGTAACATACAGAGATTTGAATGGTTCAGTCTTAGACCAAGTATCCAAAGCATCTTATAATGTATTCTTCTCCCATCTCCTAGGTTTGGGTGGGGCTGGTGCTGGGCCTGGTTATGGAGGACTGTACCCTGGAGCAGGAGGTGAGTGGGAACAAACAATCTAAACTAACTAGCTTTTGAGGCACTTAAGCCCAATTTATACTTCTGCGTCGAGTGTACGCCGTAGCTACGTGGTAGGCTGTGTGTTGCACGCGTAGCCTACGACGTACCCTGACGTGCACCTCTCCAAAAATGTAAAAACGCGTCAATTCTACACGGACTGCAAGCGCTGTGATTGTTCTGCCAGAGCCCCTCCCTCAGGGATACACATGCTCCCTCTGCATGTGTAACTGCGGGTCGACTGCGGACAAGGACGCAGAAGTATAAATGAAAATCGGCGCGTAGCCCACGCCGTAGAGGCTACGGTGAAGGTTCAACGCAGAAATATAAATCAGCCTTTAGAAGCAAGTAAACTAAATATCCATGAGTACTGTATATTCTGCTTTGTCGTCAAATCTCAGATATTTCTGATTTCATATGTACATGTCAGGAAACATCACATTAAAAAAAGCAAACTGTGGTTGATTTACATTTTGGTCATGCAATCTCTTTCTATATAAGATGGCGGTTATTGGCTCCAAAATTAGCTGCAAAGTTTTCTCCTTTCACCAGTTCCTTTCAAAATTTGTACCACAGTTAGTTTGGCCACTATCTTGGATTTTGATTTTTTTAAAAAAGAAAAAAAAATACAACTGCAAATGACAGAATGATTAGAAGCCACTCAAAAGTGACTGAATGGATTTTAGGGTCTCAGGGGCATTTTTAAAGTGGTAGACAAAAGATGGTTCACTGCTAATTTTATTAAAATATTTAAAAAATATTAAGACATTTAAAAAAAAAGATTATCTAAACTACTTTAACTTAAACTACTACTTAAACTACTTGTTTCTTTTGTCATAGGTGCAGGTGGTGCACCACTTGGTGGAGTAGCGGGGGGAGCTGGAATAGCACCAGGGACTGGAGGTAAGTTTTACATCATGCTAATATTGTATCTAATGAAACCTAAAATTCATGTTGTGAGGTCAAAATGTTGCTAATAATAAAGTGTTAATGTAAAAAAATTAAGGTAATCCCTAGTGAAAAAGAAATATACCAAAATGTATTTGAAATACAGTTGTGGTCAGAATTATTGGCACCACTGGTAAATATGATCAACGATGGCTGTACAAATAAATCTGCACTGTTTATCCTTTTGATCTTTCATTCAGAAAAATTCGCAAAAATCTAAACTTTCATTGAAGTAAAAGTATTGAAAGTTGGGGGGGGAGATCACATTATGAAATAAATGTTTTCCTCCAAAACTTGTTGGCCACAATTATTGGCACCCCTTTTTTATGAGTAAAATATCTCTGAAGTATATGCCCATTAAAATCTACATTTACACCAGGGTGACTAGTAACATTAAATTGTCTAGCTGTGACGTCTTGTTCCACAGGAGTATAAATATGAGGAAACACAAAGGCCAAATTCCCTTAATCATTCACAATGAGTAAAACCAAAGAATATAGTTCTGATGTGCAGTAAAAGATTGTTGAGCTTCACAAAATAGAAAGTGGCTGTAGGAAAACAGCTAAAGCATTGAACATTCCCATTTCCACCATCAGGGCAATAATTAAGAATTTCCAATCAACTAAAGTTGTTACGAATCTGCCTGGAAGAGTTTGAGTGGACAAAGACTCAAACTCTCACTGACTCTCATTTGCAAAGCAGCCCAGTGTACATTGATTCACACAAACATGTTCTGAAAGCATTAAGTAAACGTGATGGAAGGACCTAAATAGGACCAAAAAATTACATTCTAGGTTGGTCCCCTAAAGGTCCTGCAAAAGTTATGGGAATGTAGTGTAGAGACTACTGCACTGAACAAGAGATGTTGCAGCGCAATTCTGAATGAAATGTCCCCATCTGACTAACAGGGAACTGTATGGGAACCTTCTGTTAACATCCCAAATGTCCTCTTTGTAATGTTGCTGTGTGACCATAGAATAACCAAAATGGAACGTCCTCCTTAGTTCATATTGGGAACGTTATTATATGAGCAACAGAGGACCATGTGGGAACGTCCTGTTAACATCCCAAATATCCTCTTTGTAATGTTGCTATTTGACCACAAAATAACCAAAATGGAACATCCCCCTAAAGTCATATCAGGAACCTTGAACTGCTGCACTTTCATAACCAAAAGAGGACGTTTTAGGAACGTCCCTAATGTTCTATAAAGGTTTGTGATTTTCATCACCTTCAGAGAACTTTTAGGGAACATTGCGCAAGGTCGCGAGAACGTCCCCTCCTACGTGGGCCTACATCACCACCTGTTGTTTGTGAGGGTTTCAAGAAATCCTTTCAGTCACATAATGCCACTTAGACTGTTGGGTAGTAGTGTGCTGTAAAGTGCGTTGTGGGTTTAGCTAAAAGGTACAAGGTAGGGAACTGCTGAGCACACTTTTGAATGACAAAATGACAAATGGGACACTCTACTGACTATACAAGTCCATTTCATTTGGGACATGGCCAGTTATGTCCATAATGTCTGTATCCATAACAGTTTCACATATATTACATTACAGTGATCATAGATACATTTATTTCTGCTTTCTTTCCAAGGTCTGACACCTGCTCAAGCCAAAGCAGCTAAATACGGTAACATACAGAGATTTGAATGGTTCAGTCTTAGACCAAGTATCCAAAGCATCTTATAATGTATTCTTCTCCCATCTCCTAGGTTTGGGTGGAGCTGGTGGAGCTGGTGCTGGGCCTGGTTATGGAGGACTGTACCCTGGAGCAGGAGGTGAGTGGGAACAAACAATCGAAACTAACTAGCTTTTGAGGCACTTAGGAGCAAGTAAACTAAATATCCATGAGTACTGTATATTCTGCTTTGTCGTCAAATCTCAGATATTTCTGATTTCACATGTACATGTCAGTAAACATCACATTAAAAAAAAGCAAACTGTGGTTGATTTACATTTTGGTCATGCAATCTCTTTCTATATAAGGTGGCAGTTATTGGCTCCAAAATTAGCTGCAAAGTTTTTCTCCTTGCACCAGTTCTTTTCAAAATTTGTACCACAGTTAGTTTGGCCACTATCTTGGATTTTGATTAAAAAAAAATAATAATAATAATACAACTGCAAATGACAAAGAATGACTAGAAGCCATTTAAAAGCTACTGAATGGATTTTAGGGTCTCAGGGGCATTTTTAAAGTGGTAGAGAAAAGATGGTTCACTGCTTATTTTATTAAAATATTTAAAAAATAGTAAGACATTTAAACAAAAGATTATCTAAACTACTTTAACTAACTTAAACTACTACTTAAACTACTTGTTTCTTTTGTCATAGGTGCAGGTGGTGCACCACTTGGTGGAGTAGCGGGGGGAGCTGGAATAGCACCAGGGACTGGAGGTAAGTTTTACATCATGCTAATATTGTATCTAATGAAACCTAAAATTCATGTTGTGAGGTCAAAATGTTGCTAATAATAAAGTGTTAATCTAAAAAAAAATTAAGGTAATCCCTAGTAAAAAGAGAAATATACCAAAATGTATTTGAAATATAGTTGTCGTCAGAATTATTGGCACCACTGGTAAATATGATCAACAATGGCTGTACAAATAAATCTGCATTGTTTATCCTTTTAATCTTTCATTTAAAAAAAGCAAAATTCAAACTTTCATTGAAGTAAAAGTATTGAAAGTGGGGGGAAAATAGAACTTCCCCTTAAAGTCATATCAGGAACCTTGAACTGCAGCACTTTCATAACCAAAAGAGGATGCTTTATGAACATCCCTAATGTTCTATAAAGGTTCTGAATTTTAGGGAACATTGCACAAGATCGTGAGAGCATCCCCTTCTATGTGAGCCTATATTATCACATGTTTATATGAGGGTTTCAAGAAAACCTTTCAGTAAAATAATGCCACTTAGACTGTTGGGTAGTAATGCGCTTTAAAGTGCGGTGTGGGTTCCCATTCAGTCAGTCACTCTCGACGAATAGGAATCTCGCTAGAGAGGCCAATCTACTTCGAGTGTAACTAAACAAGCCAATGCTCATTGGCATGTAATGATTGCACCAGCTGCTCTGCCATGCAGCACGGGTATATAATGAGTAGCAGCTGGAATGCATATTAGCTTTTCGCTTTGGAGCCGAGCACTTCATGTTTGCTTCTCTCTACAAGCAGTGTCTAACAAAGACAAGTCAGCTCTTCGAGGTACTTCTTGTTTGGTATTGTTGGCACAGCACAGCAGTGGGGTCGATAATCTCTGTTTCTTTGTTTTTCTTTCCTTTTTCTTTTGCCTTTATAAGAGCAAAAAGTGCGCTAGTGAGAGTGCTGAATAGCCGTTTTTACGGCTGGTAAGAGGAGAGAAAGAGAGAGTGCGCATGACAGGCTGTACTATTTTCCTGTCTGTGTCGCCGCGACCATTCCCCTGCATGCTTTAGCACCAAGGAGAGCAGTTTCCCTAAAAGAGCTTACACAGGTAAAGCTTGCATCTTTTTAAAGATTACATTCTACCTGTGTGTTTCTAAATGCGGTACTTACCTGGTGCCAAGGGAAGGTCACGATCGCTGTCTCACGTGTCTGGGTGTTGAGCAAGCTGGGGCTGCGTTTGTGGTTTGTGGGAGTCATGAACCCACTGCGGGAAGATGACCATCTCCAGTTCCTTAAAAGGGGCGAAGTCCCTGTGCCTCTGCCTCGATTTAATCCTCCCCAGAGAGTTACTTCGGGCAGTAGCGCAGGTGATCTGAGGATTATGGTGAGCGCACTTCCCTTGGGAAACCAACCCCCTGGGAACGCTCACTCCCCTCGCACTCCGCAGCCAGTAGAGCTCCCCATGACGACCACATGACTATTGCTGCATCTGAGGATGAGCCAGACCAGAACACAGGGACCTGGTGCTCAGCCACCTCAGCCAGTTGGGTCTTTGGTTCAACTGGGAAAAGAGCAAACTCCCCCCTCTGCAGAGGATCTCTTTTCTCTGTATAGAGTTGGATTCGGTCGAACAGACAGCACGCCTCACAGAGGAACGTGCTCAGTCGGTGCTGAACTGCTTGAATACATTCAAAGGCATGACAGCAGTCCCATTGAAACTTTTTCAGAGGCTCCTGGGGCATATGGCAGTCGCAGCAGCAGTAACACCGCTCGGCTTGCTTCATATGAGACCGCTTCAGCACTGGCTTCACGGCCAATTCCCAAGATAGGCATGGCAGCATGTAAGTATCACACTGGCCTGTCGCCAAACCTTCAGTCCGTGATCGGACCCCTTGTTTCTTCGGGCAGAAGTGCCCTTATAACAGGTGTCCAGGCAGGCTGTTGTGTTCACAGATGCCTCCGCCACGGGCTGGGGGGCCATGTACAACGGGCATGCAGTGTGAGGGGTTTGGAAGGGCCCTCAACTGCATTGGCACATCAACTGCCTCGAGTTTCTAGCAGTATGTCTTGCACTGAGCCACCTGAAGAAGCCACTACGGGGCAAAGATGTATTGGTCTGTACAGACAACACTGCGGCCGTTCCATACATCAACCGACAAGGTGGTCTACACTCCCGTCACATGTCGCAACTCGCCCGCCATCTCCTCCTCTGGAGTCAGAAGCATCTGAGGTCGCTTCGGGCCATTTATGTCCCCGGTGTGCTCAACCGTGTGGCCGACAATCTCTCATGAGCTGCGCTCCCAGGAGAGTGGCCACTCCACTCCCAGGCGGACCAGCTGATCTGGAGACATTTTGGAGTGCCTTACCAGAAATGTCTCACTGCCAGTTGTTTTATTCCCTGACCGAGGGTACACTCAGCACGGACGCACTGGCACACAGCTGGCCGCTGGGCCTTTGCAAATATGCGTTTCCCCCAGTGAGCCTACTTGCACAGAGCCTGTGCAAAGTCAGGGAGGATGAGGAACAGGTCTTGTTAGTTGCACCCTACTGGCCCAACAGGACCTGGTTCCATGAACTAATGCTTCTCGTGATAGGGTGCCCAGTCTCTTTCTCAGAGACTGGGCACCCTGTGGTACCCGCATTCAGACCTCTGGAAACTCCATGTCTGGTCCCTGGACGGGACGCGGAGGTTCTAGGTGACTTACCTTAAGAGGTAGCTAACACCATGACTTCGGCACAAGCACTGTCTACGAGACACTTACGGCTCGAAGTGGAACCTGTTCATTGAGTGGTGTTCTTCTCGCCGAGAAGACCCCCGAAGATGTTCGATCAGTGCCGTGCTTTCCTTCCTGCAGCAAGGGTTGGAGCAAAGGCTGTCTCCCTCCATCCTCAAAGTCTATGCTGCTGCATTGTCTGCATATCAAGGCCCCATAGGAGGTAAATCGATTGAGAAGCACGACCTGGTCGTCAGGTTTCTTAGGGGGGCGAGACAGTTAAATCCGCCTCGTCCTCCCTCCATACCCTCTTGGGACCTTGCTCATTTTCGGCCCGCTGCGCCCTGAACCATGGTGCTTATATTCTCCAGAGCAAATTGTGTCAAGTCCTCCATCACCCTTGGTGCCTGGCGTGGCGGAGCGTCTGGCGCCAGACCTATTTCCGTTGTATCCCTGAGAACTGGTTTTAGGTTGGGTACCATATACAATATGTGACCTGGAGGGGATCCCATATGTTTCTTCCACGGTTGCTCCTAAATGTGTCTTTCCCTTGGGAGAGCCCCCTTTTCTAATAAGGGTGGAGCCACCCCTAAAACTTTCTTTGTATTCCGGCCATATGGAGTTAGCCACATATACTCCACATAACTCCTTCTGGGTAGAATGTGGCTTCCGCAGTGTTCTTTTTCCTGTAGAAAAGGCACGCTTTCCCAGTGATATTCAATAGTCTCACTGAATGGGTCATGCGGAACAGCAGGGGTTGACATTCTCTGTGTTAGCCCTGCCTCTTCAGGTAAGAGACTCACACAGGGCACTGGAAGGGGACAGCAGTCTTGGCACTTTGGTAGGGATTCCTATTCATTGGTCATCGACGTAGCGTCGAGATTGACCGACTGAATGGAAACGTCTCGGTTGCGTATGTAACCCTCATTCCCTGAAGGAGGGAACGGAGACGGCACGTTGCGTCACCATAACTGCTGTACCCCGCTGGGGTGCCAGGTCACCGGCTCGGCTCCTCAGCGGAAAACTAATATGCATTCCACCTACTATTCATTATATCCCCATGCTGCGTGGCAGAGCAGCTGGTGCAGTCTTTGCATGCCAATCGTTTAGTTACACTCGAAGTAGATTGGCTTCTCTAGCGAGATTCCTATTCGTTGGTCATCGATGTATGTAAACGAGAGTCTCGTTCAGCTAAAAGGTGTTGAATGACACTGTTGAATGACAAAATGACAAATGGGTCACTCTACTGACTACATTTGGATCCATTTCATTTGGCACATGGCAAGTTATGACCATGGTGTTTGTATCTATAACATTTTCACATATATTACATTACAATGATCATAGATGCATTTATTTCTGCTTTCTTTCCAAGGTCTGACACCTGCTCAAGCCAAAGCAGCTAAATACGGTAACATACAGAGATTTGAATGGTTCAGTCTTAGACCAAGTATCCAAAGCATCTTATAATGTATTCTTCTCCAATCTCCTAGGTTTGGGTGGGGCAGGTGGAGCTGGTGCTGGGCCTGGTTATGGAGGACTGTATCCTGGAGCAGGAGGTGAGTGGGAACGAACAATCGAAACTAACTAGCTTTTGAGGCACTTAGAAGCAAGTAAATGAAATATCCATGAGTACTGTATATTCTGCTTTGTCGTCAAATCTCAGACATTTCTGATTTCACATGTACATGTCCGTAAACATCACATAAAAGAGCAAATTGTGGTTGATTTACATTTTGGTCATGCAATCTCTTTCTGTATAAGATGGTGGTCATTTTTAACGTGGTAGAGAAAAGATGGTTCACTTTCGCTTATTTTATTAAAATATTAAAAAAAATATTAAGACATTTAAAAAAAGATTATCTAAACTACTTCTTTTGTCATAGGTGCAGGTGGTGCACCACTTGGTGGAGTAGCAGGGGGAGCTGGAATAGCCCCAGGGACTGGAGGTGAGTTTTACATAATGCTAATATTGTATCTAAAATTCATGTTGTGAGGTCAAAATGTTGCTAATAATAAAGTGTTAATCTGAAAAAATTAAGGTAATCCCTAGTGAAAAAAAAAAAAATCACACTATGATATGTTTTTCTCCAAAACATGTTGGCCACAATTATTGGCACCCCTTTTTTATGAGTAAAATATCTCTAAAGTATATTCCCATTAATATCTACATTTACACCAGGGTGACTAGGAACATGAAATTGTCCAGCTATGACTTCTTGTTCCACAGGAGTATAAATATGAGGAAACACAAAGGCCAAATTCCCTTAATCATTCACAATGAGTAAAACCAAAGAATATAGTTCTGATGTGCAGCAAAAGATTGTTGAGCTTCACAAAACAGAAAGTGGCTGTAAGAAAATAGCTAAAGCATTGGAAATTCCCATTTCCACCTTCAAGGCAATAATTAAGAAGTTCCAGTCAACTAAAGATGTTATGAATCTGCCTGGTAGAGGACGTGTGTCTATATCGTCCTAATGCACTGCGAGGAGGGAGTTTGAGTGGCCAAAGACTCTCCAAAGGTCACAGATGGAGAATCGCAGAGATTAGTTGAGTCTTGGGTCAGAAAGCCTAAAAAATTATCAAACAAACCCAACATCATCACATGTTGATTGTGAGGGTTTCAAAAAAAAAATTCAGTAAAATAATGCCACTTAGACTGTTGGGCTAGACTGGTAATCTGGCATACCGGGCATTTTCCCGGTGGGCCGACGCACTTTGGGGCCGATACAAGGTTATTTATTTATTTTTTGCCACGGACTGGCCCATCATGCAGGGACAGTGGCCCATTGGTTTGTCTTCTGAATTGACAGGCCAAAGCGAGAGAGACCTCCCCTCCTCCATATTCATAGACTGTGTCCATATTAGGCGCTGTTCTGTATTTATTACATTTTTTTTGTGCGCATGGTGCATGAAACTGCAAAAGGTGAATATCCGCACAGCACTGCGTTTCTGCTGCTCTATGAAGTGATGAACAGCACTTTGACTCTGAATTTCGTTTTATACAGTTGTGTGATATGGGAACATTACAGGTTCTGTGGTGAATCTAGCTGAAAACAGCCGCGACCATGTAAATACATGACAATGTAAATTGGAAAACGGCAATACACACAACTACAAACTTGTCACTCTAGCACCACCACACCTGATTTACCTTGCAGCTACTTATACAGTGAAGAATGTAATGAGAAGCACGGTTTTACCTGTGACTACCATGATCTTACAGTTAAATGAAACTACAGTTAAACTGTAAATAAAATTTCATTAGGGTAATTAAAGGATAATTCAACAAAACAGCTTTAAAGCCTGAATCCCATGAATTAAGGACAAAGCCTTTTTCTCTTTAAATGTTTTATGAACTTTTTAATAGATCTAATGAAATTTAACTAAATGCTATTTCAATGAGAACCTCATGAAAGATAGTTCCCTTTCAGTCGGTCACGTTCGACGTACGTCGGACATCACCGACGAATTGGCACATTTAAAAGAGCTTTCTTCTAAAAGAGCAGCGCGGGTGTGACACTGCGTCTTTTTCAAGACATCATTCCACCCGTGCGTTTCTGGATGCGGTTGTTTCCTGTCCTTTGACGGCCATGCCTCTCGCATAAGCATGTTGAGATTGCGTTCGTGGGTGATCCATGTTCTCTCAGGAGAACAGGATCACGTCGGCGCATTGTTCGTCTCGCCTTCCTCGTGAGGGTTTGAGTGTTCAGCGCACCGTGTGCCGTCTAGCTGCCGGCTGACAGCACGGGTTGTCACGGCAACCCAGCGCGTCACTCGGCGCTTTAGATGCGCGGTCGAGACTTCACCTCAAACGGGGTTGAGTCCCTTCGCCTATTCCCCGATCTAGTTTCTTTTCTGGTGCACCAGAAAGGGGCTACTTCGGCTAATAAGCCTTGGTGACCTGAGGATTACAGTGGGGCTTCCCTGCCAAGTACATCTCCGTGGGCCCTCACTCCTCTATCGCATCGCAAGCATGCTGAGACTGTGTTCGTGGGTGGTTCATGTTCTCTCATAAGAGCATGACCACGTCGGCGCGTTGTTCATCTTGCCTTCTACATAGGGGTTTGAGTGTTCAGCGCACCGTGTGCCGTCTAGCTGCCGGCTGACAGCACGTGTTGTCACGGCAACCCAACGCGTCACTCTGCGCTTTAGATGCGCGGTCGAGACTTCACCTCAAACGGGGTTGAGTCCCTTCGCCTATTCCCCGATCTAGTTTCTTTTCTGGTGCACCAGAAAGGGGCTACTTCGGCTAATAAGCCTTGGTGACCTGAGGATTACAGTGGGGCTTCCCTGCCAAGTACATCTCCGTGGGCCCTCACTCCTCTATCGCATCGCAAGCATGCTGAGACTGTGTTCGTGGGTGGTTCATGTTCTCTCATAAGAGCATGACCACGTCGGCGCGTTGTTCATCTTGCCTTCTACATAGGGGCTTGAGTGTTCAGCGCGCCGTGTGCCGTCTTGACGGCCACGCTCACGGTCTTACATGCCTGCTGGTAGCTTATAGGTGGGATTGCTGGTTCCAAAAAAAAAAAAAAAAAGGGGACCTAGCGTTTCATCTGGGGCTCTAGCAGAGGACAGATGTCAATCGCTGCATCGGAGAGAGGGCTGTTATAAGCTGGAAATGAAGATGATGCTGAGTTTCCCACTATAATGGTGTGTGCTCATGCTGAATCAGATTCAGACTTGACAGCCATGCTTTCCCGGGTGGCTGAGGCGTAGTGCAACACATAAATCGCCTTGCCCGCCCCCTTGCCTTTTTCCCAGATGGAAAGCTTTGGCAGTGTGGAACTATTTGGTGCCAAAATATGGGGTGCCAATAGGGCCATAATCTGGAAAAAAGTTTTCCTCTCTCTCACTACCCTCATCGGTGAGGTGGCAGTGCCACTGGCAGGCCACCTCCACCCTGCGCTCTTAGTGCACGAGGGTAGTTCTGAGCCGAGGTTGAGCTGCGCACAGTGACTGATTCACATTTAAAGTCACAGCGCTGGCCCTTGGCCAGACGATGTCCACCCTGGTCCAGAAACACCCTTGGGCTACCTTGCAGGGGTGTGAGACGTCGCCAAAGTACGCTTTCTCGATGCTCACATCTCACAAGGTGACCCTTTTCGGCGACACTGTCGGTGACTGTGCAGCAGTCCTCCGCAGTGCAAAGCAGATGGAACCCCTCAGTCTGCTCGCCATGGGCATCCCACCCGGACTTGGTTGAAGCTACTCTTCCCCGGAGGAGGGCTGGGTGGAGAATCATTGCTAAATTCTGTTCCACCACTGGTGTTACAGCCAGTGGTACCCAAATTCTTAAGAGCAGTTCCAATACCTCTGGGTCTTGGGAGTTCAGGAATGGCAGCGTGTGACGCTATGAAGCCTCGCCACTCTCATTCCCCTCTTCTCAGCGGTGTGAGGACGGCAGTGCGCGACGCTATGCCTCGCCACTCTTGTTCCCCGCTGAGGAAGGAGGTGAGGTAGGCAGTGTGTGACTCCACAAAGCCTTGCCACTCACTGCCCCTCCTTCAGTCGCCAGCGGACCGCAGCGTATGGCTTGAGAACACTACCATGCCTTCTCTCATACCCTCTGTCCAACCGTGGGGGCAGGTAGGTGCTGCGTGCGCACTCAGACCCCACTTCAGGACGCTGTGCCTCTTGGGTCAGGTCCCTGCCCTCCACTTCGCTGCCCTACTGCGGGTACATCTGTGGGGCGGGTGTGTTCATGGTACGGTTTCCGGAAGCCTAGCTAGCACTTCCGGGACGGTCCCGCTGATTCACCTGCACCACCAGGCTCGGCTATGCGATTCAGTTTGCACGGCATCCTCCCAAGTTCTGGGCGTCCACTTCACTGTTGTGTGGAGCTGCGACGCCCATCTTGTGGAAAGGGATCGAAGTCCTACTGGCGAAGGACGCGATTGGAGCCGGTCCCTCCAGCCGACATGAAGTTGGGGTTCTATAACTCCTACTTCATTGTGCCCAAGAAAAGCAGTGGGTTATGACCAATCTTGGACCTGTGAGTCCTGAACCGGGCCCTTCACAAACCGCCCGTTCACTTTCGAGTACATCCGTCCCCAAGATTGGTTTGCAGCGATCGACCTGAAGGTCCTTCCCTTCAGGACTGTCCCTGTTGTGTGAATACAGAGACACAGTGATCAGTCACCTCAGCCTGTTGGGACTTCGGGTCAACTGGGGTGAGAGCAAACTCTGCCCCGTGCAGAGGATCTCTTTTCTCGGTATGGAGCTGGACTTGGTCAATCTGACAGCGCGTCTCACAGAGGACCGTGTCCAGTCGGTGTTGAACTGCTTGAATTCGTTCAAATGCAGGACAGCGGTACCACTGAAACATTTTCAGAGGCTCCTGGGTCATATGGCATCCGCAGCCGCTGTAACGCTGCTCGGATTGCTTCATATGAGACTGCTTCAACGCTGGCTACACGACCGAGTCCCAAGATGGGTGTGGCACAGCGGATCCCTCCGTGTCCCTGTGACTCCGAGGTGCCGCCAAACCTTCAGCCTGTGGTCGGACCCTTCGTTTCTACGGGCAGGAGTTCCCCTAGAACAAGTGTCCAGGCATGCTGTTGTCTCTACGGATGCCTCATCCACCGGCTGGGGTGCCACATACAACGGGCTTGCAGTTTCGGGTCTGTGGACGGGGCCTCAACTGCAATGGCATATCAATTGCCTCGAGTTGTTAGCAGTTTGTCTTGCGCTTGGCCGCTTCAAAACGCCGCTACTAGGCAAGCACGTTCTGGTCCGTACGGACAACACTGCGGCCGTTGCGTACGTCAACAAACAGGGTGGTCTACGCTCTCGTCGCATGTCTCAACTCGCCCGCCATCTCCTCCTATGGAGTCAGAAGCATCTGAGGTCGCTTCGTGCCATTCACATTCCGGGCCTGCTCAATCGTGTGGCCGACGAGCTCTCACGACAGCCAGTGCTCCCCGGAAAGTGGAGACTCCATCCCCAGGTGGTCCAGCTGATCTGGAGTCGCTTCGGGACTGCACAGGTAGACCTGTTTGCCGCCCTGGACACGACCCACTGCCAGTTGTTTTATTCCCTGACCGAGGGGACCCTCGGCTCGGATGCGCTGGCACACAGCTGGCCCCGGGGCCTACGCAAGTATACGTTTCCCCCAGTGAGCCTTCTTGCACAGACTCTGTGCAAGGTCAGGGAGGACGAGGAGCAAGTCCTGTTGGTTGCTCTGTATTGGCCCAACTGGACTTGGTTCCCGGAACTAGTGCTTCTCGCGACAGCACCTTCCTGGCCCATTCCTCTGAGGAAGGACCTCCTGACTCAGAGACGGGGCACCCTATGGCACCCGCGTCTGGACCTCTGGAAACTCCATGTCTGGTCCCTGGACGGGACGCGGAGGTTCTAGGTGGCCTACCACAAGCTGTGGTAGACACCATCACTTCCGCTAAAGCTCCCTCTACGAGGCGCCTTTATGCGTTGAAGTGGAACCTGTTCGTCGACTGGTGTTCTTCTCGCCGAGAAGACCCCCGTAGATGTTCAGTCGGTTCTGTGCTTTCCTTCCTACAGGATGGGTTGGAGCGAAGGCTGTCTCCCTCCACCCTCAAAGTCTATGTTGCCGCTATCGCCGCTAATCATGACATGGTAGGTGGTAAGTCTCTAGGGAAGCACGATCTGATCGTCAGGTTCCTGAGGGTGGCGAGGAGACTAAATCCGCCTCGCCCTCCCTCTATACCCTCTTGGGACTTAACTCTGGTGCTAACCGCACTGCAGAGGGCGCCCTTTGAGCCTTTGCAGTCAGCTGAGTTAAAAATCCTGTCTCTGAAGACAGTACTCCTGACTGCATTGGCCTCTATCAAGAGGGTAGGGGACCTGCAGGCATTTTCGGTCGACGAATCGTGCCTGGAATTCGGGCCCGGTAACTCTCATGTAATCCTGAGACCCCGGCCCAGATATGTACCCAAGGTTCCCACCACTCCCTTCCGGGACCAGGTGGTGAGCCTGCAAGCGCTGCCTTCGGAGGAGGCAGACCCAGCCCTAGCTTTTCTCTGTCTAGTCCGCGCTCTGCGGACTTACGTGGACAGAACGCAAAGCTTCAGGACCTCAGAACAGCTCTTCGTCTGTTATGGAGGCCAGCAGAAGGGAAAGGCTGTCTCCAAGCAGAAGATGGCCCACTGGATAGTGGATGCCATCGTCTTGGCGTATCAAACCCAAGACGTGCCCTGCCCGCTCGGGTTAAGAGCCCACTCCACTAGGGGTGTAGCTTCTTCCTGGGCGTTGGCTCGTGGCGCCTCGCTGACAGATATTTGTAGAGCTGCGGGCTGGGCGACACCCAACACGTTCGCTAGATTTTATAGCCTCCGTGTAGAGCCGGTATCTTCCTGTGTGCTCGCTTCCCATAGTCAGTAACACCGAAGTGCCCGTTCTAAGTGTCGGCTTGCTGCGCCACTCCCTTCCCTATGGAACGGATACGTGCGCTTATATGCTCCAGTCGAGTTCCCCAGAACGGCGAACCCTGTTGAGTCCTCCGCAACCCGCGGCAGTCGGATGTGGCGGAGCGTCCGACGCCAGGTCTAACACTCGTATACATTGGTGGAACTTGTGTTAGGCTGGGTTCCATATGTTGTGACCCCCACGGCGGTCCCATATGTGTATTGTTCCACGGTACGGCTCCCTACGGCGAGCCCATGTCTTTCCCTCGGCAGAGCGCTCTGCCGTCTCAGTTAGGTGTTGTTCCCCCGCCTGTTTGGCCGGGGCCACCCCTGGGACTTCCATATGTTGCACTGCCCACGGCCAGTCCATACGTGTATTCTCCACATGGTAACTCCCTTCGGGCATGATGTGGCTTCCGCAGCGTCCCTCTGGGCACGCTTTCCCAGCGTTATCCAATAGTCTGCTGAAGTGTGTCTTGCGGAACAGCAGTGTGACTTCCCTGCGTGAATTTCCCCGCCTGGAACAGACGGGGTCTGAGGGGCTCTCACTGGGCGCTGGAAGTGGTAGTAACTGTGGCGTTTTCCAAAGGGATCCCAATTCGTCAGTGACGTCCGACGTACGTCAAACGTGACCGACTGAAAGGGAACGTCTCGGTTACGTATGGTAACCCTCGTTCCCTGAAGGAGGGAACGGAGACGTACGTACGCATTCACCTCCTGTTCATACCCGCAGCGCGGGGCGGAGCGCGAGATGCAAATCTCGCACGCCAATGGCCATTGGCCCGTTCTCTATATCTCGAGGCTGATAGGGGCTCCCAGAAGTGATCCCAATTCGTCGGTGACGTCCGACGTACGTCTCCGTTCGAGGGTTACCATACTTAACCAAAACGATATCAGTTTCTTGCATAAATTAGGTGTTAACTCTTGAAAAATATGATTGTTTTTAAAGGGGTAGTTCAACCCAAAAATGTGATTGTTTACTCTCCCTAATGTCATTCCAAACCTGAATGAATGTCTTTCTGTGTAACATAAAAGAAAATCATTCGAGTCTGTTTTTTGTCCATACAATATTCAATGGTAGCCTATTGGTTTGGTTGCCAACATTCTTCATAATATCTTCTTTTGTGTTTCATGGAAGAGAGAAAGTCATACAGGTTTGGAACGACAATGATAGTGAATAAATGATGACAGAATTTAAAAGCAGTAAATTTACTTTATCGCTCAAAATCAGTGCTTTACTGTCAAGTGCATTTCTGTGTGACAAAAGTGCAATATTAAGTTTATTATCTGCATTGGCAGTACATTCAATAATATCCATCAATATTTGTCCCTGTCCTAGTTTTATTTATTTACTTGAATTTAAGGCCCTAACCCCAGCAAAAACATTCACGGGGGAACTCATGGGCCGGATTGGCTGGGTTTGCCAAGGCTGAATTTTAGCCCCAGTCCAGCCCTGCTGTTGGGTAGTAGTGTGCTGTAAAGTGCGTTGTGGGTTCAGCTAAAAGGTACAAGGCAGGAAACTGATGAGACCACTTTTGAATGTCAAAATGACAAATGGGAAACTACTGACTACACAAGTCCATTTCATTTGGGACATGGCCAGTTATGTCCATAATGTCTGTATCTATAACATTTTCACATATATTACATTACAGTGATCATAGATACATTTATTTCTGCTTTCTTTCCAAGGTCTGACACCTGCTCCAGCCAAAGCAGCTAAATACGGTAACATACAGAGATTTGAATGGTTCAGTCTTAGACCAAGTATCCAAAGCATCTTATAATGTATTCTTCTCCCATCTCCTAGGTTTGGGTGGGGCTGGTGGAGCTGGTGCTGGGCCTGGTTATGGAGGACTGTACCCTGGAGCAGGAGGTGAGTGGGAACGAACAATCGAAACTAACTAGCTTTTGAGGCACTTAGAAGCAAGTAAATGAAATATCCATGAGTACTGTATATTCTGCTTTGTCGTCAAATCTCAGACATTTCTGATTTCACATGTACATGTCAGTAAACATCACATAAAAAAAAACATCTCAAATATCTCTGAAGTATATTCCCATTAATATTTAAATTTTTAGCACACCAGGTTTACTTGGAACATGAAATTGTCTAGCTATGATGTCTTGTTTCACAGGAGTAAAAATATGAGGAAACACAAAGGCCAAATTTCCTTAATCATTCACAATGAGTAAAACCAAAGAATATAGTTCTGATGTGCAGCAAAAGATTGTTGAGCTTCGCAAAATAGAAAGTGGCTGTAAGAAAACAGCTAAAGCATTGAAAATGACCATTTCCACCATCAGGGCAATAATTAAGAAGTTCCAATCAACTAAAGATGTTATGAATCTGCCTGAAAGAGGACGTGTGTCTATATCGTCCTAATGCACGGTGAGGAGGAGAGTTTCAGTGGCCAAAGACTCTTCAAGGGTCACAGAGATTAGTTGAGTCTTGGGGTCAGAAAGCCTAAAAAATGATCAAACAAACCCAACATCATCACGTTGATTGTGAGGGTTTCAAGAAAAATCCTCCTCGCTCATCCAAAAACAAACTCCAGCATATTCAGTTGTCAGACCCGACTGGAACTTCAGACGGGACCTGGTTCTGTGGTCAGATGAAACTAAAAAAGAGCTTTTTGGCAGTAAACCCACCAGTTGGTGCAAACAGGGATAAAAAGCACCCCATGCCCACGGTTAAATATACCACTGGACCTTTAATGTTGTGAGCCTATTTTTTTGCTGGAGGTCCTGGACATCTTGTTCAGATACATGGTATAATGGATTCTAGCAAATACCAACAGATAAAAATCAAAACCTGACGGCCTCTGCCTGAAATCTTATAATAGGCCGTGGCTGGATCTTCCATCAGGACAACGATCCAAAACAAACATCAAAATCAACAAAAACATTTTTTTTCAATGAAAGGTTAGATTTTTGCTATTTTTTTTTGTGAAAGATCAGAAGGATAAACAATGCAAATTTATTTTTATAGCCGTCTTTGATCATATTTACCAGGGGTGCCAATAATTCTGACTACAACTTTACATTTATTTTATGACGTAAAATAAATTACATTTATTTTATGAAGTATACTACAAATACATTTACATGTTCATGCACTTATTATAAATACCCTGCAATTGTATTTTTGGTGTACTAAATTGAAATATTTAAAGTCTGCAAAATTGGAACAAGTAATTTTGTACTAAATGCACTTTAGTTATCTGGAAATAGTGCTGCAGTCCAACTAAAGATATACTTAAGTATATTTGACTGTGCTAAAGTGGAACTATTGCAAGAATACTTTAGGTACACTTAAAATGTCTTGCATTTAAAGACTGATATTATACTGATATTATATCATACTATACTTACTAATAGTGATATTTAAAAAAAATTAGATAGATAGCAAGGATAATAGCAAGAACTTGGCGCTATGGGCTGCTAGTGATCTTAGATCTTGGTAGTACCATGCTATCAAGTATCAATTATCATGTAAATTCCATGGTACATGAATATGGTAATGGTATATTAGAGTATCATGGTTTGCCATGGTATTTTTGAAAAAAGTGAGTAAGATAAACAAAGTATAATTTTCAAAAATAAAGTCCAAAAATGAATCATTGGTCAAAGTTGGTGCTAAGTAGTAGAAATAGCACTTTCACAGCCCTTTTACCAGACATTATGTCTGCTATAATAAATACTACAGAAATAAATAGACACTGCCTGGCTGCTCATGACTTGTCTGTAGGTGGAGCAGGAGGGGCTGGTGTTGTCCCAGGCTACGGTTCTGTTACTGGGATCGGAGGACTTCCTGGAGCTGGGGCTGGAGGTGCAGTATATGTTGAATTGTCTCAATTTCTCACAACTGTTGTTTGTCACATTTTGTATCTCGCAGTAGTTTATTTTTGGTTAATATTTAGTAACAGTGATCAATGTTTTCAGGGCTAGGAGCTGGTGCCAAACCTCCAAAATATGGTATGGGTTTGACTCTTTTCTGACTAAGGTTCATTGGCAATGCTCTGTAAGATAAATTGTTTGCCCTTTTTATTGCACTTTTTATTGTGCCATATATTTGTGCTGGAATGTTGTTTGTAGTAGACAATTATTGTGCATAATATGAACTATTTAAATTACTGTCCTGTACATACAGGGCTGTCAGTAGAGTATTGCTTGGTCAAAGAGTATGCTATTGTGGCCTTAGGAGTACCTGGAGGAACAGGTTTCGGAGTCCCTGGGGGAGTACCAGGAGGAGTTCCAGGAGGAATACCAGGAGGAGTTCCAGGAGGAGTACCAATAACTGGAGCTGGAGGTATCACTGCTTTATTCTAGAAAGTATGATGAAAAAAGAAAAAAAGAACTAGAAAAATCTGAATTAGCTGACATGTAAGACATAATAATTTGTTGAGATTTTGGATGAAAGTGCATTGGCTTCAGCACTGTATTTTATGCTCATCTGTTTATATTTGTGTGTTTAAGGATATCCTGCTGGTGCCAAGGCTCTTAAATATGGTATTTATACTAGCTTATTATTTGTATATAAACTAGAGATTAGGAACATAGAATTTTAAGTAAATAAGGATATTAAAGCAAATGACAAACAACATTACTGAGTTTAAATTGAGATGAACAACAAGTTTTCATTTAGAGAGACTATATGACTGTGTGGATTTCCTTTTTCTTCAGTATACCTAGCCTAGCCATATACAAACATTTCTTCCCGTTTAACATCTGAAGAGTGTTGCAACCCCAAATTAAGGAGCCTGATAAATTACTTTCGGCTTTGAAAGCATAATTATTTATTTTTTTTGTACAGTAAGCATGTTCCTTGAAACTTGGATGTTTGAAAATATACACTATATTGCCAAAAGTATTGGGACACCCCTCCAAATCATTAAATTCAGGTGTTCCACTTCCATGGCCAAAGGTGTATAAAATCAAACACCTAGGCATGCAGACGCTTCTACAAACATTTGTGAAAGAATGCGTCGCTCTCAGGAGCTCAGTGAATTCAAGCGTGGTACCGTGATAGGTTGCCACCTGTGCAATAAGTCCATTTGTGAAATTTTTCTGTTAGTGGTATTATAACAAAGTGGAAGCTATTGGGAACAACAGAAACTCAGCCACGAAGTGGCAGGCAACATAAAAATCAGAGCGGGGTCAGCGCATGCTGGGACGCACAGTGTGCAGAAGTCGCCAACTTTCTGCAGAGTCAGTAGCTACAGACCTCCAAACTTTGTGTGGCCTTCAGATTAGCTCAAGAACAGTGCATAGAGAGCTTCATGGAATGGGTTTCCATGGCCAAGCAGCTGCATTCAAACCTTACATCACCAAGTGCAATGCAAAGCGTGGGATGCAGTGGTGTAAAGCACGCCGCCACTGGACTCTTGAGCAGTGGAGACGTGTTCTCTGGAGTGACCAATCACGTTTCTCTGTCTAGCAATCCAGTGGACGAGTCTGGGTTTGGTAGTTGCCAGGAGAACGGTACTTGCCTGATTGCATTGTGCCAAGTGTAAAGTTTGGTGGAGGGGGATTATGGTGTGGGTTGTTTTTCTGGGGTTGGGCTTGGCTCCTTAGTTCCAGTGAAAGGAACTCTTAATGCTTCAGCATACCAAGACATTTTGGACAATTTCATGCTCCCAACTTTGTGGGAACAGTTTGGGGATGGCCCCTTCCTGTTCCAACATGACTGCGCACCAGTACACAAAGCAAGGTCCATAAAGACATGGATGAGCGAGTTTGGTGTGGAGGAACTTGACTGGCCTGCACAGAGACCTGATCTCAACCCAAAAGAACACCTTTGGAATGAATTAGAGTGGAGACTGCGAGCCAGGCCTTCTCGTCTAACATCAGTGCCTGACCTCACAAATGCGCTTCTAGAAGAATGTTCAAAAATTCCCATAAACACACTCCTAAACCTTGTGGAAAGCTTTCCCAGAAGAGTTGAAGCTGTTATAGCTGCAAAGGGTGGGCCAACTCCATATTAAACGCTACCGATTAAGAATGGGATGTCATTAAAGTTCATATGCATATAAAGGCAGGCATCCCAAAACTTTTGGCAATATTGTGTATCTCATGCTCAATAAATTAGAAACATGACTGAGCATGTTTGTCTCATTAATACATGGCTTCCCTCAAATTAAGCTTGCTGCTGTGAAAGTATTTGGCACCACTTTTTGTTTTATGGGCTATGGGACTGGAGCTGGGGCCAGACCCATAAGTAAGGTAAGAACAGCCCCTGGATATTATACTGCCATGGACGCTTGAGGTGATGGGCTGGAGTGACTTGCCAGGGGGGCGGACGAAGTAGCTGCCATCACTCCATCCCACCTCCTTGAGTGTCCATGGCAGCAGACTTTGCTTAGCCCATCCTCAATGGCAACATGGATTTCAAACAGCAGCGAGGGCTCTTTAACAATGCATTCCTTATTCCTCCCGGGTTTGGCATCAATGTAATGGATTTTAAGTTCAGGGAAGAAGGAGGCTGGAACTGGCAAATGTTCAACATAACTTTAATCACAAATAAATATAAACAACAAAACGAAAGTAAAGCAGCAACCCCTCATGGATAACTGCCGCATAAACTTAAACAAAACAACAACATAAAGTCCAGGGGTCCATTCTTTGTACCTCGCTTAATACATCTGAGATGATTTGACAGATGCCAGATCTTCTAATCGTGATAACTGAAATTTGGTTCAAGCTAATTTGGTTCTTCAAACTAATTTGTGGATTGGATTAAAATATCTGGATTAAATCAGTTATTAAGATAACTGCACATTCTTGTTCCTTGAAGAGGGCAGATACTCAAATACTCAAAATCGATACTCAAAACCACGATCAGCAATGCAGCGATTGGTTGGCGTCAAGACAGCAACGTAATGACATCATATAATTAAAAAAGACACCTGACGAAAAACGACAAATTTCTGGACCTTTATAAGGAAACAGCCAAGCAACCAAAATTACATAAAAATTTTATTAAATTGTATTGTAACAAAGTTCGTATAAGGTAAGGAAGAAGACAAGGGGTCGGCTTACTGGGACACGAACTCTGGTTTATTTGTCGTATAACTCAGATCACAAAACAACGTGCACATCGCACAAAACAAAAACTTAAAGTTCTCTCTCTTTGTTAACAGTTTGTTTCAGGCAGTTCCTCTCTGCATCTCTCTTGTCTCGTGTCCCAGTGGCTGTGTGCACGTCCAGCTTCTCTCTCTCCTGTCCTCATTTCCAGCGTGGCTTATAACCTGTCTCTCCACGCCAATTACTGTAACAAGAGACATAATATCTGTCAACACCAATGTCACCACCATCTAGATAAATATTATTTTCAAATACTTTTTTATATTATTAGTATTTAAAATGATATTATTGCCCCTGGTTCAGTAAGGAACACTTGTAATAAATTAACAGTGGTTGGGACAGATTTTAAGTATCAGTGCCACTTAAAAAGATGCAGTCTAATCCTGTTTACATGAAATAAGCTGCTCCTGAACAGGTTTAAGCTTACGGACCTGTTGCTATGACAGCAAGTCCAGTATGAGCGAACAATCCAAGATCATGCCAAATCGTCAACAATCAAATCCAGTTAACTGAGTTAGCGACGTACGAAGAACGGACCCCAGGCTTGGCCCTTTTATCCTTCTGGAGCTCCTCTGTGGGACTCGCTCTACTAAAGCAGTATAGGCAAACTGCTGTTCTGCTCTAGACGTCTGAGATGGTGTTTGCTACTTTTGTCTGCTGACTATTTTTCTGAACAACTAGATACAAGTAAAAATGTGTAGACATGCAAGACCTAAAGAGCCTTGAAATTTGGGTTACAAAACCATGTCATTTCGTAGACATTCTAACTCAGATTCAGCATGTTCAATCTGTGAAAACAAGCTCCGACAGAAGCCAACAGACTCCAACAGGGGTAACACACTGATCCGACAAAACCCAACAAAGTGTCTGTTGCCATCTGCCGGTGCGGTGTGAATTGGCCTTAACTGTATAGCATATAAACGCAAAGAATTTTGCTGAACATTTTGTATTATTTTCACTCTAATCTGTTTTCCCCAAAACATGTCATTCTTTAATGCCCTGCAACTTTTTAATAAATCCCTTTTCTCCAGAATACACAAGGGATGACAGCATGTCCATCCTTATGTCTAATGTCATTTGTGCTGTCATTAGGTTTGGGCGGAGCTGGTGGAGTTGGAACAGGAACTGGATATCCCATTGGAGGTGAAATGATTACATTTACATTACATCAAATATACAACCAAATAAAGTACACTACAACATTCATCCCAATAAGACAACAACAATTCTAAACTAGTAGTTAAGCATCATAGCCTTGAACTTGATGTAAGCAAAGACTGAACAAACGTTACACTGCAATCTGTATTATTTGCAGTGGTTTTATTGAGCAAGCAGTAAGGCCACTTAAGAGCATTCTTCAGTCTAGACAAGAGTTTGGACGAGGAGTTCAGGCAGAAAGAGCTTTCTTATTTTGTTAATGAGCCTAGATCAATGATGATGCTGTGTTGAGTTAGACAGGTCGGGAAAACAAGGAGGTCAGTCTTCACTAGGGTGAGATGGAGGTGGTTTTGTTGCATCCAGGCTGAGGCAAGTTAAGATGCAGCCACTGTGTGATCATCAAACTAGTCCAAGAAGCAGATCTGCATGTCATCGGCATAACAGTGGAAGGAAAACCCATCTCCCTGGATGATAGGTGCCAGTGCTGTTGGGTAAGAAGTGGAGGGGGCCAAGAACCAAACCCTGAGGAGCCTAGTAGTTAACTGATGTGACTTAGACAGGTCCAGCAGAATGAAGTGGATGATTCCCCACCAACCACAGGGTGATAAATAGCAATACAGCCTCCCTTGAATGTCTGCCTGAGGAATTGTTGTCTAGCAGGAAAACCAGAGAAAAATGAGAAATGATTGTTGAAGATGTTAAAGACGGTCAAGGGGCAGGTGTTAGGAGAGATATTTAAAAGCCTTGTGACAGGAGAGAAAAGGGGAGATCACAGTTGCATTTGTGTGGTATACATTAGGCGGTTATTCATTTGTTATGCTGAGAATTAATTGCTAATGACTATAACCTTATCTGAGAAATACTGTAAGTGGAAAAGTCATTACCAATTACGCTACAAAATAATGACATTTTCTCAGTTGTGCATTGATGTAAAAGTAGATTCATTATTTTCTCAGGATATGGAACTGGGGCAAAGCCACCTAAATATGGTAAATGGTTTTCATTTTTTATAACAAATAGGAGTTTCTACACATTAGATACTCTCTAGACCAGGGGTGCCCAATCTTGTTCCTGGAGGGCTACCATCCTGTAGAATTTGGTTCCAACCCTGCTCCAACTCACCTGCTGTTTTTTCTAGTAATCCTGAACACCTTAATTAGCTAGTTCAGGTGTGTTTGAACGGGTTGGAGGGAATGGAGACGTACGTCGGATATCACCGACGAATTGGGATCACTTCTGGGAGCCCCTATCAGCTTCGAGATATAGAGAACGGGCCAATGGCCATTGATGTGCGAGATTTGCATCTCGCGCTCCGCCCCGCACCGCGGGTATAAAGCGGAAGGAGATGCAATGCACCTTTGTTTTTCACTGAGGAGCCGAACTAGTAACTCGGCCATGCAGTGATGGTACAGCAACTGTGGCGATGGGACGTACGTCTCCGTTCCCTCCTTCAGGGAACGAGGGTTACCATACGTAACCGAGACGTTCCCTTTCAGTCGGTCACGTTCGACGTACGTTGGACGTCACCGACGAATTGGGATCCCTTTGGAAAACGCCACAGTTACTACCACTTCCAGCGCCCAGCGAAAGCCCCTCAGACCCCGTCTGTTCAGGGCGGGAAACTCACGCATGGGAGTCACTGCTGCTGTTCCGCAAGACCCACTCAGCAGAGTATTGGATAACGCTGGGAAAGCATGCCCAGGTATGGACTGGCCGTGGGCAGTACAACATACGGAAGTCCCAGGGGTGGCCCCGGCCAAACAGGCGGGGGACTACACCGCACAGAGATGGCAGAGGGAGCTCTGCCAAGGGAAAGACACAGGCTTGCCGCAGGGAGTCGTACCGTGGAAGAATACACATATGGGACCGCCATAGGGGTCACAACATATAGATACCCAGCCTAACACAAGTTCCACCAATGCATACAATGTTAGACCTGCAAACAGGCAAACAGGTCTAACTGTGCGGTCCCGAAGCGACTCCAGATCAGCTGGACCACCTGGGGATGGAGTCTCCACTCTCCCGGGAGCACTGGCTGTCGTGAGAGCTCATCGGTTGCACGATTGAGCAGGCCCGGAATGTGAATGGCACGAAGCGACCTCAGATGCTTCTGACTCCAAAAGAGGAGATGGCGGACGAGTTGTGACATGCGACGGGAGCGTAGACCACCCTGTTCGTTGATGTACGCAACGGCCGCAGTGTTGTCCGTACAGACCAGAACGTGCTTGCCTAGCACGTCTAGCTGCGCAAGAATCAGCCAGTCGTCGAGATAGTTGAGGATGCAAACCCCACGCTCTCTCATGGGAGAAATGGCTCCGCGACTTTCGTGAAGACACGGGACGACAGGGACAGCCCGAAGGGTAAGACCCTGTACTGATATGCCCGTCCCTCGAACGCAAAGCGTAGAAAGTCTCGATGCTTCATCAACGCCGTTTGGCTCCGAAGTGAATGACAAAGGTGCGTTGCATCTCCTTCCGCTTTATACCCGCGGTGCGGGGCGGATGCAAATCTCGCACGCCAATGGCCATTGGCCCGTTCTCTATATCTCGAAGCTGATAGGGGCTCCCAGAAGTGATCCCAATTTGTCGGTGACGTCCAACATATGTCGAACGTGACCGACTGAAAGGGAACCACTGTTATAACTGGATCTTCCAGTGTAAACGTCTCTCTGGTGACGTACGCAGGACGTTTCTAATAATTTAATTATCTTAAAACTCGCTCTTGCAAATCTGCCTTCAGTTTTGTGTGCCAATTCCACATCTCAACTTCCAATCGACAGTAATGTAATAAAAAGTTTTTTTTTCTTTTTTGATAATATATTACAGTCAGATATCACAATATGGAGGAAAAGATCTGTTGCTACTTATGTTTCATCGTAAATTTAATGTGTAGGTGTTCCGGGTGGTGTACCTGGTGGTGTACCTGGAGGTGTACCTGGTGGTGTACCTGGAGGTCTCCATTCCTTTTTCTTTTTTTATACAGACATCTGCACCAATTATTCAAGACATTTGTTGCTTAAAGATTACTGCTCACTTTGCTTAAAGATTTAAATTAAGCATGCATTATATATCATAAATTGTGATCTAAAAGATTATATCTATAAATTGAATTTATCATTACAGGGTACCCAGCTGGAGTTAAACCTCCAAAATATGGTGAGAGACATTTTGTATTTTTGTTTTTTACTTATTAGATGTTTACATGTCACCATTGTTGAGATTCATATGCTGATTCTTGATGTCTGTGTGTGTGAATATATACTTCTACAATATATATTTAAAAGTCAAAATTCAGAATGTCTGATCTGGGACAAGAAAGAATTGTGTGCAGATATAATCTATTTAAAATATATAGCCTCTTTTGGTCAGGGATACGGCAAGTGAATTATTCTACTTTATGATGCTGAAAGCTATGTAACCTGTTCATCTTTGTTTCTGGCTTTCTTTACAACAAATTATGTGTTTTGGTAAACACTGTTAAAAGACCACAAACTCACATAAAAAAGCCAAGAGTCAAACTGCCCAACTAAAGGAAACACTGATCACCATAATATTTTCAATAAAACATCAACATCTAAACCTCTGTTTATTCTCAAAAAGCCCTTCTGCTGAGATCTTGAGAGATTTATTGTCTGCTTTTATCTTGAGTTGATTTCAGGCTGTGTGGCTTTAAGTCAGTTGTAGTTGTTGTGTTTCATTTTCTGAGAGTGCAAGCATGATGTTGAACCAACATCAACATTGTAACATTGATTCAATGCCATTGCAGGTGCAAACATGATGTTGATTCAATGCAGTTAACATTGACACATTAACATTGATTTAACATTGTTTTCGATGGTGGCTTGCTATCTGTGTAAAGATTATATGGGCAAACTAACTCTTAATTTGAAATAAGAACCACAAGGATATTTAACTAAAAGTAAAAGTTTTGCTACACAGTAAAAAAGATGTTAGTACAAACTAGTTGGCACTAATTTGAATGGTGACACGGTTTGCCTGCAGGAGTTGCGGGAGGTGCAGGGACAGTACCTGGTGCAGGAGTACCACTACCTGGGACAGGATTGACGCCTGGAGCCGGGGTTGGAGGTAACCAATTCAACTGACCTATGTACAGGTCACTATCAATGTGAGGTAATATCAGCAGGTTATCAGCAGCAATCGATGATACTTATTTCAATGTTTGCAGGATATCCTAGTGGAGTCAAACCTCCTAAAACTGGTATGGTAGTTCATATACTTTATAGCTTCACATATTGCTCCATCTAAACCTGTGTTTACCAGCCTTTTGTCGTGCCCTTTAATATGGTAATGGAACATAACAAACAGCACATGATGTATTGCTTTCCAATGTGTGCTAGGTGCGGGGATCACTGGAACTGATATAGCAGCTCCTGGTGCAACACCTGGTGGTGATGTGGGGGTCGTACCGGGTGGTACTGGGGTGCCCATTATACCAAGTGGAAAACCAGGTACAAAAAATAGCCTTACTCCAACAAATGCCATAAAGCACATAACATATCTTGCTTGAGTTGCAGTAAAAACGTGTTCATTCCACAGCAAAGCTTCCAACCCTGACTCCTTTAGGGACTGCTGTACCAGGCAAGTACAAAACTGATAATGGGTGACCTCTCTGTACTCTCGGTTATATTTTAGTTTGTTGCCATTACTCAGTCAGTGTAAATTATAGTACACTAATGTCAAAGACAATAACATAAAGTCTGCCCTTCTTTGTATTTTATTGTGGCCAAGAACTGCCGACCAGCACAAGAAGAGACCGTCAGACTGACATTTGACCAATCAGTTTTGTATGTGTGTGTGAGTGTGAGTGTGAGTGTGTGTGAAAGAGAGAGAGAGAGAGAGAGAGAGAGATTTTATTTTAAAAAATGATTACATCACTTTTTCAATTCATCAAAAGATTTAACACCACAAAATATCAAAACACAACTCTTCCTCCACCACTGAACAGATAGCATCATCATAACACCACTGCTGTACAAAAGTATCAACATCATTCATTTCTCTATAGTACCTAAAATCTATTGTAATTCTAGACTTTACAAAAGCTTTAAAAATAGGCAAAAGCTTCTGACCATGTGTATTCTCAATTGTATTTCTCCTTGTAACAAGTATGGCAAGTTTAGCTTGACCTATTAAACAATTAATTACCTGCCGTTTTATCTTTTGATTCTGACTATAACCAGCTCCCAAAATAAAAGTACTTTGAGTATATACCTCTCCACATTTTAAAAAAGCCTTAGAAAAATGACAGAAACTCACTCAAAATGCACCACACTCTCACGCAGCCTCCGCCCACTCACTCCCAACATCCGCTCAGAGAGAGAGAGCGAGGCAGTTTGTCAGAGCCGAGACTGGAACTCGACGGCATGAGAGTCAGAAATTTGAGCTACTGGGGAGATTTTCAGCGCTAAAGAAGACTCACACAGGCAGCTGGCTTCAGAACAACTAAACACCAAGCAAATAATCTATACTAAATTGCACACTGTCCAGTAGGTACAACATTTGGTTTGAAATGACCGTTAAAAAAGTATGTTCTATATAGTATTTGGGTAGTATGAATGAAATTCAGATGTACTATATCCGCCATGTTGTCATGTGACCTATGGTGTCAGTTCACTGGATGCGCACTTCAGAATCTAGAGAAAGTGAGACATACAGTATATCCACAAACAATGGCGACTATTGCTGTATCTGTTTGCTGATCATTTGTATAAACGTCTCTTCCCTGTAACTGATCATCGATCCCCTGTCAGCTTGCTGGTATTTTCCTTTTCCCCCTATCAATCAAACTGAGCCCTACAAATAACGATAACCATAGCGATTGATACCTCGTTTCTTTCATCTCCTCCACAACTGCACTCTGTTACGGCCTCTAAGCTAGTCACCTCTATGCTGCCTGTCTTTGAACTGCAAGGGTTGAAGGTGGGACATGTTGTTTCTTGGCAGGACCGACGGCTATTGTAGCAACTGGCAAAGCCCCTGAGCCCAGTAAGATCTACTGTGTTGCATGTGCAGTTGTCTTGTCTAAATGTAGCAGAACTCCATTACCGTTTAGCTCTGGCTTTAATTCTCTTCCGTTTTCCATCTAACCTTGCTGCAATCTGCGCTTGAGTTTGCAGATCTGCATTTTCTCAGATGTTACTCACAATCTGTACCTGTAGCAGGATATGGTCCTCTGGCCAGTGATGTTTTGTCTTTAAAACACAACATGCACACTAAGTATTAAGAAAGAACATGATCCGTTCCAAGCAGGGACCAAAATTAACTCTCACCAAGCAGCAAGTGCGAGCAAAAATTAGCTTCTGCAGTTGATGAGTGACTTTATTAGGAACTGCAACATAATGTATGGTCTAAATCTAATTCAAATTAAAGATTACAAATCTGGCATGAGCGACCCCAGTGGTAAAATAATCATTGTAAATTTTTATGGGATCAGTTTTCTTTTTCTCCAGAACTTTATGTGGCAGACACAAAATCATATCTGAGATAGAGACTGCTTGAATATGATACTTCAAGAGACACAAGTATACAAGGAAAAATCAGCTAAATGATCCCATTGTCATTCGGACAAATTTAATGCAAAATGCAGTTTCGGTAAGACATTTTTATGGGCAATCGCTCTTTTCAATTCACCCTCCATTGGCAGGTGAGGTGAAACGTTAATTTTGGACCCTGGCTTTAAGTCTTCTGTGCACTAAATTAGACTTCAGAAACTTGTTGAATATTGAGACTCAATCAGAATCTGTTGTTGGGTCATTCTCAGGATGCTGTGCAATTTGACAATGTGCTTTTTAATCACATATTATAATATGTGTGGCATTTCTCTTTTAAAACCAACTCTGTTACCTCCAAAATGTTGTGTGGTTAAATGTCAGTGTGGAAGTGGTTAATAACTATATCCCCGGAACTTCATTTAGACCCCAGTTCCTGTGGTCGAAACACACCGAGTACCATCCCAAAGTCCCTAGTTCCTGGGTGAAAAGAAATTTAAGTTTTTAGAGGAAAACATTTCAGGATTTTTCTCTATATAATGGATTTCAGTTGCAACCAGCGGGTTGAAGGTCCAAATCAATGCAGTTTCAAAGGGCTCTGCACAATCCCAGCTGAGGAATGGGGTCTTATCTAGCAAAACCATCTGTCATTTTCAAGAAAAAATTAAAATGTATATACTTTTTAACTATGAATGCTCGACTTCGGTGTTGTGATTCTTCACGTTGGAACGTGACGTAGGTAGAAGTACTGACCCAGTGCTGAAAAACTCCATCTCATGTTCTCCTCCAACTTTAAAATCATCCAACATGATTTAGTCTTTGCATGTTCGGTATTTCCACATACGTCACGGCCGTGACCTTTCCGACGTGATGACACTATACGTCGTGCAAATGCAGAACACCGAAGTCGAACGTTCGTGGTTAAAAAGTAGGGATGGTTTGGTTAGATAAGACCCTATTCCTCGTCTGGGATCGTGCAGAGCCTCTGAAGCCCTTCAAAACCCTTTGAAACTGCATTGATTTGGACCTTCAACCCGTTGGTTGCAATTGAAGTCCATTATGTGGAGAAAAATAAAAAAAAGTTATTTCTTTTTGACTGAACAAAGAAAGACATGAACATCTTGGATGACATGGGGGTGAGTAAATTATCAGGACATTTTCATTTTGAAGTGAAATAATCCTTTAAATTTAAAACCCAATAAAACTGAGTGGTCATGAATGGGGTTACATCTATCAAAACGTTAGCATCTGCAATGTTATTTCTCCTGTTAATGATATCAGTCAGTCATGGGAATTCAAAAGGCACCGTTTCCTGAGAATGACCCAGATGGGCTTGAACTACTGGGTGTTATATTCATTGTTATGTCATTGTTATTCATTCATTCATTGTGTTTCTGTCTGGACTTATTTGACTGTACATATAAGCCTATAATCATGGTCTGTTCTGTTACTCAGGTGGTGTGCAAAGAGTGCCTAGTGCTGCTGGTGAGTATGGATAGTGTACATGTAGTTTCCTCAATATATACATCGTTAGACACTGCAGGTATGGCTTGTCTAGAATTATATAATAATTAATTAGTTACATTTATATATATCGCTTTTCTGGGTACTCAAAGCGCTTTACATATAGAAGGGGGGAATCTCCTCAACCACCACCAATGTGCAGTGGACAGAGGCCACTGAGCAAATTTGGCCAGGATGCCAGTGTTACACCCTGGGATTTTTAATGACCACAGAGAGTCAGGACCTCGGTTTAACGTCTCATCCGAAGGACGGTGCTTGTTACAGTACAGTGTCCCCATCAATATACTGGGGTGTTAGGAAACAGACCACAGGGTGAGCGCCTTCACTTAACACCTCTACCAGCAGCAAACTAGTTTTTCCCAGGAGGTCTCCCTTCCAGGTACTGACCAGGCTCAACCCTGCTTAGCTTCAGTGGGAAACCAGTCTTGGGCTACAGGGTGATATGAGTGCTGTTCAATATGTCCTGGGCTTCAGATACATCAGTATCCCTGAGCCGTGATAGCAGTTGGGATGGCTTCCTTTGAAAGAATGTGTAATTTCCTATCAAAACCCAGATGTTCCATGTTTAAATTGATAGTTGCCCGATTTTCTTAGAGTCATCCTATGAAAAGTATTCAGGAGTAGAAGACAAAATTCACAGCACAAAGTTGTAAAGTCTCTTCAATCAGGGAAAATGCAAAATGTTCCAAAAAAATAATCCACAGGACAATGCTGTCAGGTTTTCTGGAAGAAAGAAAGGCACGTGTAAAATGGGGAAGGCACAAAACACACTGGCAAAACAAAAGGAGGAGAATATAAAGTGGAAAATTCAAGAGACAAGGTGAGAGATAATGAGTGGCCGCACTGATTGAGTGAAGAGAAGGAGAGTCCTGAAAAAAATTTTTTTTTTTTTAATTGTGTGCATTACTTAGATGTACCACTAGAGGGCAGTATAAAATCACTTGTGACCTCAAATATCACTGTGCTCATAATATCTGTGATTTCAAGGGGGAATGAGTGTGATGAGGCTGAGGCTGTTAACCCTGAGAGATCAAACAGTTAATGCCGAACCCAAGACTAAACAATTACCTAGTTTTTTGTTTTGTTTTGTTTTTTATACATGCACCATAATAATTCCTCTGTACTATAGTCTAGTAGAGTACCATAATATTACCATCTGATATTATGTTTAGTCTCCCACAATACTTTCGGTGTAAGGGTAAAAAAGTCCTGATGTACAGACAGTAGCAACATCTGTGACAAAACAGAAACGTATTCAATCTCCCACTAAGGTAAAACCCAGGAAGTGAAAGTTCTGTCATATAAAAAAAAAGGGGCATGGAAAAAAGGGTGGGGTGCACATGCACCCCAAGTACAGTTTACACATAAACAACAAACAGATAAACAAATGAACTTCTGTGTACATATGCTGAAATATAACCATTACCCTTGATAGCTATGTCCTATTTGACTTCAGTGTAAAGTACACTTTTGTGTTTTCAGGTCCTGGTGGAGTTTACCCCTATGGCTATGGTAAATATTATTAGGCCATCATTAAGGACAAAAACACATTAAAGACTTACCAAAGTCAAAGTCATGCTAAATGTTTCTTCCTTCTGTTGTTTTAGGCCAGTTTTATGGTAGCACTGGAGCATCTGGAATTGGAACTGGTGTGTTACCTGGAGCCAAACCTCTGAAAGCCCCTGGTAAGATTGAAGTACCTTTGCTGCAGATTACATAGGCAACAATAACCAAGTTTATGTGCAAGATATTCAGCTATTGGAATTATTTGGTCAAAATGTTTACCGGACTGCCATAAGCAGCATATGCCTGTGTTCATTGGAATTCTAGGTTAATGTAAACACCTTCAGAATTCATAAGATCAATTGTAATGGAATGTGCATGTAAATGTGTGCATGTATTAATGTAATCAGAAAATTCTAATCCCCATATATAGAAGAATATCTGCTGAACATGTAAATGTATTATATTTTGGAATCATGTCTTGACCTCAACCTTATTTGGAAAATGATGTCCATGCAAGTATAGAAGAGTTCTCCAATCTGGATCTCACTGTATGCCGACTCCTAGTGCCCTACTTGACACAGTGTGTGTGTTTGGTCCAGGTGTTGGAGGAGCAGGCACAGCCGCAGGTGTAGGTGGAGTTGGAGGGGCAGGAGGTGTTCCTGGACTCATACCTGGAGCAGGTGAGATGTCATGCAAATCCACATTACTTGATACTTGATCATTAAGCAGTGTCCCTGTAGCTTAAAGGATTAGTTGACTTTAAAAATGAAAATTAGCCCATGATTTACTCACCCTCAAGCCATCCTATGTGCATATGACTTTATGATGAACACAATCAGAGTTATATTATTAAATATCCTGATGTTTCCAAGACTGGGACGAAAAGATGAGCTGCATGTCATTGCTGTAGCAGTGGTAATCCTTCCATGGGGATAATAGGTCTCTGGGATGTTGTGTATATCAGGAATAGGAGGGGACCAAGCATTAAACCCTGAAGTACCACAGTCCCAATGGATAGTCAATGTAATTTAGACTTCCCTTCAAGGGTGCTTTTACATCTATAGTTCAGCACATTTGGTCCAGACCAAGGGCAAACATATTATAGATTGTAGCATTTTTCAGCCGTTTTGGTTCCTTTTCACACCACACTGATTGCTCTGGTCTG
This sequence comes from Rhinogobio ventralis, assembly GCA_039654625.1. Classification (NCBI taxonomy): domain Eukaryota; kingdom Metazoa; phylum Chordata; class Actinopteri; order Cypriniformes; family Gobionidae; genus Rhinogobio; species Rhinogobio ventralis. Next base: position 3,506,303 of record CM077199.1, read on the forward strand.
AATCAGTTGACGAGTTGGTGAAATGAACCAAAATGCAGTCACATGACAACATCCACATCACTTGTTGGCCAGATGTGTCTTTGAACGTATTTCCTAAACTGCTCTTCGGTTGGTCAGAATTAACGTGCGGGAAAATTCCAACGGAACTCCCAGAAGTAAACAAAAGAGAGGAGGAAAAGTCAGCAGACAACACTGCTTTTGTAAGTCATACTTTGGAGAGAAGACTGTGCAGGCTGATTGTATCCCTGGTCATCATATACTGCATAGTTTGTATACACCACTTTAGGCAAACTACACATTTCGAGAATGAAGTGCGGATGCGGCTGGAAAATAATGTTTTAATCCACTGGAAATGACGAAGGCGCAGCTGACTACGGCAGCTGGTTTAGTCCAACAATGCGCAGTTCTTTAGGCAGTTGGGTCTGTTCGAGGTCGGATCACGTTCTCACCACAAACAAACCACTCCAGTGTTGATTTGAAAGCGTACCGAGACCACCTCTTCAAGGTACGCTTGTTTGGTCCGCTTTTGGTGCACACCCAATCTGCACAACCCAATTCCTGATCTGCCCAAACGAACCGCATCAAGGGGGACAACAAACTCTAGTGCGATTCAACTGAACTAAATGAGGCAGGTGTGAAAGCACCCCAAGATACCACAAATGATCTACTTGTGAGGCAGGACCAAGTGTGCCACACGAGTCCTGAAAAGTGAAGCCAAAGTGTCTCGATCACCCCCAGGTGGCTGGATGCAGTATAGCTCATAAGCCCCACCCTCTTCGTGTAGTAAAATGGGACATAGACAAACTAAACAATCAAATTGCACTCCAAATACATTTTTTCCAAAGATGATTTGTCATTTTAGGCAGTTTTTTATCACACTGATGTAAGTTCAAATGTTTGTTCTTTAAATAAGTTTGGTTTTAGTTAGTTATTTGATGCTGTAAAAACAGGGGTGTGACGTTATGATTGACAGCTGTGATTGACAGCTTCTCTGAGTGAAAAAGTCACTGAGGCACCAACTGACATTTTCGGGAACTTCAGGAGGAAATTGGAGCTTTAACTTTAATTTCTATATTTCCATAACTGTTTATTTCTGAAAAAGTTGTTGATTAGGCGGGAGTGTGGGCGGGACCTCGATATTGCGCTCACTACTGCACAGACTCGAGACCTAAGATGTCAGCGCCATATTTGAACACTGGCGGCTTCAGTTATGTCAACGGAAGAAAGTGAAGGCGCGTCGTCCATCTTTTTTTACAGTCTATGGGCAGAACTCAAAGCAGAGGGGTGCAGCTCCTAATGAGAGGATAGATAGGATTGTCCTGTTTTTTTGTGTTTCTAAGCTTCATCATTTCATATTTTTTCACCAAAATTGTTTTATATTGCAAATGTGACATTTTATATTAAGATTCAGCAGACCACACAGTCCCAAAATATCTCATACAAAAGTGCAGTGTCTGCTTTGGTAGCAAACCAATGGTATATTTGTTTACTAGTTGTTTACTTGTTACCTCCACACAGACAGCCTTGATTCTGTAATGTGACAAACACTACCAATGCCAATTTCTCTCTCAAAATAGTGAACCTACAATTGAAACAGCTTTGTTATTGTTATCTTTATTGAAGTGCTGTTAAAGACACTGAGATCATATGTTGCAGGTGGAGGGTTTCCAGCAGGGGTTGGAACTGGAGCTAAACTAAATAAATCATACTCAAACATATCCATGACTCCACAACATGACTCCACACTGTAATGCAACACTGTATTTCAAAAGCATTGCCAAGTTCATCTTCAGAGATTTTCCCCAAGAACAAATGTACTCCCCATGGCTATAGATTAACACTCAAGCTTCAATTAAGTGCACATTTTCTCCACTGGGGAATTGTAGAGGATGTAAGGAAGTGCATATAACAAGTACTGAATGTTTATTGTTTTCTTTCTCTAAATTGTGTGAGCTATGATTGTGCTGAGTATGTTTACCATCTTATTCTATTAACAGGCTACGGCTCTTTGGGTACAGGATATGCACAGCCAGGTGAGGCCCAGCATTAATGGTACAAAGAATGATTGAGGAGAATAGTTATATTTTCAATAAACGAAAACCAATGCTTGAAGTTAGCCTACATGCACCATACTGCCAATTATATGCTATTCTGTTAACAGTACCAGGAATGATTGTCCTGTACCAGCTGGTCTTCTCAGTGCTCTCTTGACACCAGAATCCCCCAACCCCCCCAACCCCCCCTCCCCATTACACATATACATACACACTCTTATCAGTAACACACTTCTGTATTCACTCTCTCTCTCTCACACACACACACACACACACACACACCCACTGCAGTGAGGTTGGGATCATGGATTTGTCTGCATTAATCCTGTGAGCTCTCGTGTGATTTGGTGTCACTGTGTTCCTTCTAGCACCATCCTTTCAGAACGTACTCCCAAATTCGCTTCTCTGCTTATGCAAAGACACGGCAGCGAGCAAACCTGGCAAAAGCCATCTGTCAGAATATTTGCTGTAGAGAAGTCACAAAAACTTCTCAGATGTTTCTCCTGAGAAAAACACAGAAATACTCTCATACGTGTCTAACTTAGAGTTTCTAAAGGGATCTCAGCAATCTTAATCTTTGCTTACATTTGCCAAAATACTAAAGTGTTTTTACAAGATTACAAGTTATAATCTTAAAATTGCCAGGAATTTACAGTGAAATTAATGCATGCTGGGTCATTTTCTTACAAATTATTGTTAATCAACAGCAGAATGATGGTGACATCACAGTAATTTACTGCTCTTGTTTTACTGTGAATTCACATGATAAAGTTGTCTTTAACCATGCCACTGTAAGAAATTATATTGTTTAGTGCTGTAATTGTTTGAAGTCACCATGATGGTGATCAGTGTTGCATTTGCTTGGGATCTTGAACCTTGTATATTCATATTCAAATTTCTGATCTAGCCAAGTCAGAAATGTGACAAATGAAAACATTTGTTAAAACAATGACAAGCTAGAATATAAAATAAGAGAATCAACTGATTTTAAGTGAGTCAAACTATATTTTTATTAGCGTTTTTTCTGTATAAAGATTTACCAATATCTTATTTCAAAAATTCATAATTGTTCATAGATGGATATTTCACAATAGTAAAGCAGCAGCTGAGATTCATCTTTCAACACAAGGTGTTTTTTCTTCCATCACCTAATGATGCACAGACATCAATACTTAACATACAAAACACAACAATGATGACACTCAACAAATAATAATAATAAAAAAGATCAATTCTGAACATTACAAAACAAACAAACAACACAAACTGCTAAAAGTGAACCAAAAATAAGTTCAGCAGCACAGATAAAACCAACAAGAATCAAGAAACTCCACAGCATAATCTATTCCTGCCGCACTGCATGCTGGGTACCTTTATAGTACATATGCACTGTAGAAATACAGTCTGATATTCCAAGAGTGCAGTTAGACACAAGAGAAGTTATTAACCTGGGATATACTGTCATTTCACACAAAAAATTTAACAGTGTACCTATTGATAAATACTTATGCACTGTACACATTGTATAATTTTGGGCTATCCCAGATGAAAGATGACCAATCGTGGCGATTTCTGTGATCGAGGTTCCATTTGCAAAATTGGCATGCCAAGTTGGCCTCTTCCCAATCCATGACCGTGTCCATATTCTTGTCTTTCGCTCCCCCCCTTTTTTTTCACCGCCACAATTGCCAAAGTGCGATTCATCGTACTATATTTGTTTATCACTAGCACATGCTGATGACGTTTTATTCCTCTATACTAACTTGCGTTGTAGCCTACGATTCAATACATACATATCATACTTTTACATTAGTTCAACTGAGTTGCAGAACAAAATTTTTGAATCCTTCTCTTTTTTTTTTATAAATATATTTATTACTCTTTGAATCTTTTCTTCCTACAGGTGGTGCAGTTCCAGGAGGATTTGGAGGATATCCCCAAGCATATCCAGGTATCATTTATAGAAATAATCCCAGGCTAAATTCATACTGCATCTCCATATGGAATTCAACCCCTCTGTTATAGACTACATCTCTCGTTTAGAAAGCCATCTCGGTGGAAATATGCACATTTAATAAATTACTCAGCTGTCTTTAGCTCCATTCGACTAAATAGTGTGCTGAATCAGAGACAGGCAGGACAGGAACAGAACCTACAGTGGTTTGGTGCTTGAATGAGCTGTATTAAATACTGTACAATCACAGCTGTGTTCGTAAAGCTGGTGTGATAACACTTTGAATTATTTTGATAATAACAGCATATTCACTGCTGTTCTGAAACTGGAATGGAATTCAGATTCTGAAACAGGAATTCACAGATTTGCCTTTTTTGGGGTTTGAGCGGGGATGGTGGTGGTATAGTTTGAAAAGGTGCTGTTGCCTGTGCGGATGGGCGTCTGGAATGCATTGGGGGTTTTCTGTTTTAGTTGAAGATGGTGTTGTTTAAGTGGCGCCAAATTAAATAACTAATCAGTTTTTACAACAGAAATTAATCAATCAAAAACTTACTTTAGCTTTGATAACCTATTATCACTGTAAAGCTGCTTTGAAGCCATCTGTGTTGGTAAAAGCACTATATAAATGAAGGTGACTTAAAGGAATGGGACTGTGGCTACATTGCAGGCAGAGAGGTAACAGAGAAAGAAAGCCCTGGCATTTCCTCTAATTTCTCTAGAGAGAAATAGAGCAGGAATTCTCCTTCACTTCAGAGGTCTAGAAAAATGCCATACATTTAGAATGGGTGTCTACTAATTACAAGGTTACAATAAACAGATTTGAAGGGTGTAGATTTGTTCTCAGATGTAGGGCTTTTGTTCTTTTAGACCAATAATATACTGTATAAAGAAAGCAAAACAACTATTGTTGAGCAATATGTATAATTTAATCTTGTTTAAAGCAAAGAAAACATGTGATAGAAAATGGTTTAGATGGTGTTTCCACCAAACGGTAGTTGACACCCGAGTGTTCTGCTAAAAACACACTGAACAAAAATTATGAAACACTTGCTGTGATATTTTGACATTTAGACATTTTTAAGCCTGACTTTCAGTCCCAGCACTTATAAGTATGCTTGTCAGTACCTGATACCAGACCATAAATTAAACAAGGTAACACTTTATTTTACATCCTGTTCCCCATGTACATACTATGTACTTAGTCATTTCGATAACAGGGTAATAACTAGGTACTATCCCTAAACCAATCGTAACCTGTGTAGTTACCTTATATTACCCAGTACTTTCTAGAGTAAGTACATTGTAAGTACACATAAATGCAAGTACTGTAAAATAAAGTGCAACCTTAAACAATATATCTTGACAGATAATAAGCTAAAAAGAGACATTGTTCATTACGGACGGACATGTAAACATTGACCCACTGAAATCCACTTGTTATGAAATGTGTGGGTTGAAATGCAAATATCATGCAAAGTGTATTTGCATTCTTACCATAATGTCAGTCGCAGTGCTTGCTAATACTCACGCTCAAGCTGCTGTCATATACGGCACGCTATTATGTGTTAGTCATTATATAATCACAACGTAGAGATGCTCGGTGGGTTTATTATTATTTCCATCCAGATGCTCTTGGTCACAGCTGGTCATAAATCTCCAGCTGGAACAAACAGTAATCCTGACACTCTCCTTTGGCTGACTCACCGTTCCTGTATTCATCTATTTCACACCGTTATTCTGTTACACCGTTATTTTACTTACATAATAGAGACAATGACACTCAATCCCTTTGACCAGCTCATAATAATGTAATGACGTCTTGTGTTTTAGGAGGATATGGAGCAGGACTGTCACCACAACAAGGTACAAGCTCTTCAAAACCCTAAAAACATGACTGGAGGTTTCAGTCGTATGAGACTGAGCTCTAGTTATTGGACTGACGTGGTGTCCTTACCTCCAAACCAGGGGTTTCCAATCCTGCTCCTGGAGGGCCACTGTCCTGCAGAGTTTAGCTCCAACTTGCCTCAACATACACGCATGCAGTTTCCAGTAAGACCTTGATTAGCTGGTTCAGGTGTGTTTAATTGCAGTTGGAGCTGAACTCTGAAGGACAGTGACCCTCCAGGAACAGGACTGGACGCCCCTGCCCTAAACTATATAAATTCAATAAATTAGAATCCTTACATTGAAAGTAAAACAAGTTTAATAAAAGTGGTTCATATAACTCATGCACTATATAAGCCTTCTGAACTCAAACAACAGCTTTGTACATTCAGTTCAAAAGCTCATTGCGCTAGCTTTGATGTCAGTATATATTACAAGAACATGACAATATGGGCTTTTTGTTATTATAATTAAATTGGAGTTTAGAGATCATGTGCAAAAAGGAGCTTTTGATAAATTGTAATGTTATAACCGTCTTGATGCTATAGTATGTGGGGAAACAGCATGAAATTACCTGTATTTCATTTTGTACTTTTTTTCCACAGCCAAAGCAGCCAAATACGGAGCTGGACTGTCGGGATTCCTGGGAGCAGGTTATCGAGGTACGTGCAAATGATCCGAGTTTGCAGTGAACTGATGAGACAGAAATAATCCCTGCCGCCACATAATCACTAATTTCTCATAATCACTGCTCTCATTTCTGATGTCCTCAACTAAACGTTCTGATCCCAAATCTCACCAAACACTGGCCGCCTACTTCTCAAGTTTGGATTTACATGATTCAGTGAACATACGCGAGTTTATTAAAAACAGAGCCACATTGGTTGATGTCTGCTTGAGGATCATTCCAAACTCACATTCAGTTCTGACTCCATTCAGATATGAAACAGACAGATTTCTGATGTCCCATTCAAAATTTTGGTAACACATTACAATAAGGTTGTTATGGTTAGGCAGGGACGAAGAGAGGCCAGGATCTAATTGCAGCAGTTCAAATGAAGATAATCCAAATAGGCAAGGAAGATGACAACAGTCCAAACATAAGAACATAAATGCAAAAACTTCAAATCAACCACAGGTGTGTAAAGACAAAGAGCACGTTTACATGCACACCAGTAAGCTGATAACTCACAAATATCAGCTTTTTGAAATAACCAGTTTTCACCATTTACATGCAAACCAGTAAACTGACAACGCAAGTAAACAGTGTTTACATGAATCTATTAATAAACCAGGTTATTTTCTTGTAGTGACATCAAAAATAATAATTTCCGTATCTGACTCCAAATGTTATGTCAGTTGTGATGTTAAATAATGCTTGCAACGTGTCAGCGGGAATTTTTTTAATAAATGATTATTTTCTCATGCAGTTACAGATGCAGCGTTTTGACTGAACCTCTTCTACTTCTGCTGCATGAGATGAGAACACATTTTTACAATTTTCTGGGTCTTAAAAGAGTCTGTGTTTGTGATATATTTCCTTCTTTCTTTCATGCAAAACACTCACTCTGTCTGGATGCGTTTTTGTCACCTATAACACATGCGCACTTCAATAAGCTTACAGAAAGCAGGTTAATGCGTTTACATGCCGCGCAAAATCGGGGTAAAAGGCAAAAAACTACCTGTTCCGACCGGTTTATGCTTAAGCCGTTTATGACCTTACTCCGATAAAAGAAAACGGGTTACCGCGTTTACATGACCATGTTCGTTGTCGGCTTATTAAGCATAATCAGCTTAAGAACGTGCATGTAAACGCACTCAATGACTGACAAAGGAAAACTGAAACATAGGGGTATATATACAAAGGATAACAAGAGACTAACAAGAAACAGGTGTGAGTAATCAATTACTATGGAAAACTGGAACTACATTTACATTTAATCATTTAGCAGACACTTTTATCCAAAGCCACTTACAAATGAGAAGAGCAATAGAAGCAATCAAACCAGCAATAGGGCAAAAATATGCAAGTGCTGTGACTATTCCCTAACTAAACAAAGGATGTGAAACATCAGGACAAAATATACATTAAAATAAAAGTCCTTAAACTCAAGAGGAAATTGTGACAATGACAACGAGCAATACATTTGTTACAGTATTTATTAGTTACTATTTAGGGCATTTAGGCAAATGAAGATTCCAAAAGAAAAGTTTATTAAGAATGAGAATCTAGAAGGATATTAAGATATCTTGAATACTTTTAGAGTTACAGACATGCAAACTTTGGAAAAGGAATATTTATGGCATTCGGGTATGTTCTATGCAATTGGGCTGATAGAAAACAATGAGATACATTTCTAGTTTTAACATTATTTGTTATTTAGATATTCCACTTTAAAAGAAAAAAGTATCAGCTTTATGCAAAGTGACCCACATTCGGTGACCACTAAAAATGTGTAAAATGTTCTCATGGAGCCGCATTAACATGTCCATATCTCTGGGATTGAACCATCAAGAGCCTTTTAAATGAAGATACCAAAAGGAAAGTTTGTTAAGAACCAGAATCTAAAAGGATATCAAGATATCTTTAATACTTGAGTTACAGGCATGCAAACGTGAGGCAAAAAACACAAGAAGTGCTTTTTGTCATTTTTGAACTGTAACCATTGGAATATAATGAAACAAAGACTGCTAGAGTCAACAGATTCTACTAATAGACCTACCAATCTCTGTGTAAAAAAAATAATAATGATGCTGCCATCTTTCTAAAGTCATTTTTACACCCCTGTAATTTGGCTCCAAATCTCAGGTGAAAATTTTAATTTTGAATCCCATCTACAAAACAGTGGATTACTCAGTAAATATTCATCTGTGACATTTAATATTTGGCTTTCATCACTATTTATGTTTGTCTTACTACAGGAAAAATATTAACAAAATCTCAAATTTGAGCTGGGGACCTCTGATTGAGTTGAGTTGGTTGAAATGACCCAGCTGTTCATTAGCTTTGTTTCCATCCAATTATTTTTATCTGCATTTTGGGATATTGCATAAAAAACTGCTAGATGGAAACGACAATATGCGCATAAATTCTAAAAGTGCGCATAAAAAAACTGAAGCACATTTTTTATCTGATAAGAAAACATGCGCATAAACTATGATGGAAACGCATTTACCGAATAAATTCTTCGATGCGCATCAAAAAAATCATAACTGGATTTTTGTGGCATAACTGGAATAACCAGCTGACCGATCTCATTGCACAGCATCTGAAATGCTGTTTTGGTTGTTCTGAAAGTGCCTGAGCAAAGTCTGTCATCAAAGTGTTTTGGTATAAATACCTTCCAGAACCGTTTTACATGACTGTGTTCCCCAAACACCAGGCATCTTCCTCCAAAATGCGTTTCACGAGTTCACACTTACATATAATTTATAGAGAGTAAATTTAAATGCGTATTTGGCGTGCTGTCAGGGGGGAGGGCTTTGAGCTCGGAATTTGGCCCGAACCCAGAGTACCCCCGTACTGTCAACAAACGGAAGTAAGACTGCTGCGTATATATACCTCTATTGTTGATTAGCTGAGTGCTCACCACTTGTGTCAATTATCTGAACGAGCTCCTCCTGAACCTTGTTAATAAAACATCATTTATTGTGTTTTGTCTGAGCGCTCTGAGGCACAAGTAATTTATTGTATACGAAAATGATTATATCCTCTACTTTTCTTAGTGGTATTTGGCGCCAGTTTATCAGGAAGTGACCATTTTTTTCTCTTCGACTCACTGGATGATAATGCTAGCTTTATTCGCAAATGTTTCATGCAATATTCCCATTTTGCGCATTAAGTTAAATTCGCAACTTTGGATGGAAACTTAGCTATTGTTATTTCATGTTAGCAAATGGAAATCAACAAATGGAACCGTATTGTAAAGTGTTACCAAATCTTGTTTCAGCCACAAAGCATCTTGTCGTTTCACGTCTCAAGGGTTAATTCACCCAAAAATGAATGAGACTCTTTCATCACCCTCGTGTCCATCTTCGGAACCCAAACAAAGTCATTTGTAGCATTTCACGTACGTCTCACGTGTGGTGTCGTTCTGCAGGTGGAGTGGGATGCCAAGGAAAATACTGCGGGAGGAGAAGAAAGTAAACGATCTCTTGAGATGTGAAGTGACCTCAAGAAACATGGTGCTACTGCATGCTCTAGAATGTACTTTTGATACTCAAACAAACAATACCATCATGCACAAGTGTTATGTTTTGTATTGATAGTAAATATTTGTAACAAATCCAAATCCATGAAACGTCTAGTGTTTCGTGGCATTAATTCCAATCCTGATTGTTTATGGCACATTCCATCATGTTACTGTTTCCTGTTGTAGGGTTGCATATCCAACCGGGTTCATTAGATGCCAATGCTATTGTGTAAATGTATAGGTTTTAAGCACCGACCTCTTCGTTTTGGAGTTCTGAGACCACCCAAAGCTCTTTTGTTCAGTTGCAGTCATGATCTAGCTCTCTAGAATCCTAAAACAATGGCATTTCTTGCCAACGTACGTAGTGTCTTGCCTGCACAATTTTTTTTTTCCGTCCTTGCCGTTTAGAGTAAGTGAAAGCATTGAGCTCCAGGAGTCCTGTCATACTGCTGATTAAACTCTGGGTTGAAACACTTCACATCTGGCCGTGCTTCAGCTTAGCGGTTTGCTTGTTATTTTTGACCCTTCACCAGCTTTCTGTGCAGATGAGCCAGTCCTGTATGGGTGAATCCCCTCCAAAAAAGAAATTCATTTTTGCATAAAGAAAATTATGCCTATTTTTAGGAGACAACTAAGCAAATCTTATTACAGTAATGCGTTCTGAGCTTTTACTTTTGAGGGGTTGTTTTGTAATTATTTGTAATCATTAATTATGCTCAATGGTAATGTTATATTCTCATTACTGTAATACAATCATTTGTATTTAATGTTCTTGACATGTTTTGTGAGATTCACCCCCTCATGAAGCATTAGCGAGCGTCTTTTGATTTGAGACACTCCACCCATGTGTTTTTATAAGTAGGCCATAATATGCATGCAAATGCATTTAAATACATTATGCGAAGAGAGCTTTGTGGATGGCTGAACGAACGTATCGCAACATTCATTCCTGCACACCGTGTGAAGTATGAAGAGCTTTGCTCTGATTATGCTAAGAACAAGCAGAAGTGAACAACGGCTTGTGTCTAATATCAATCACCTTGTGGAAATCTATTTTGGTACCTGTCCGGTGAAGGGAAAAAACTGAAAGTAAACGTGTAAAATAGTAATCATTATGTACATTATGTATGTTTAAACCGGGAAGATTAACAGATGTGCTTATGTTTTTCCCTGGACCCGGGGACTACAGGTGCTTCCATCATTTGACCGAGAATGTGTTTCTTTAATCATTGTGTATTCACATAGAATTAGTATATATATAAATACATACATAAATCATATGCGTACAGTAGGTTGGATCATTATCAACAGGTTACTTTGCCTTATGTTGTTTGTTTTGCACCATTTGAACTTGACATGTTGATCAATTATCAAGTTTGTACACATCATATGACAATAACTTTTTTGCTTTAAATAGCTTATGCATTGTAGTCACTGTGGAACTTGCAAAACTGTGTGTGATATTTTAAGATGTGAGTGTCTGTGTGTAGTTATGTACGTAAATCCCCCCGAACTGTGTGTGTGTGTTTGTGTCCGTCCCAAAAGCCTCACTAGCCAATGTTTAATCAAACATATAATGTGTCAGTTTTTGCTATATTTGGTTGATACTGTTTTTCGATCCATCTGGACACTTTATCATGTATTAATATACCTGGTGCTGTATTTGACCTGCCTGTGAGCCCTACCAGGTCTTCTCTATTGTGCCGTAGGATTTCCATCTTATTTAAATAAAGGGGCGGGGCTATTGCACTTTTTCCACAACCTATATTCTGACTAGTTCCCGGAAATCCCGGCATTTTACCTGCTCTAGTGAAAAATGAAATAAAATATTTTAAATAAATATTAAAAAAAACAAGTGTCTCTTGGTATGCATGATTGTGTCAAATGATGAATACATGTTTTTTTTTTTTGTTGTCAAAGTATACTAAAGCACTGAGCACCAAGAAACCGTGGTTTACAGTGATTTTAGGGAAAATATAAGGGATGTTGCGTCTTGCCTAAAACCCCCTCGTCTGTTCAGAAAGCACAGCTTTACGAGATTATTACTTTTATATTAAACAGTTACAACATATACCTGCAAGCTTCCATAAAATAAACACACATCAACAGTAATACTGATGTAATGAGGTCACAGGTGTGTGTTTATAGAGTATTTTACAACAGTGTCGAATGCGCCAATCATAATCCAGGGCTGAAACTATCCATTTGATAAAATAATATACACACTGTAAAAAATTGGCATGATCAATAAATATGTTTTTACATTACTTCAACTCATTTAAAATAAGTTAAGTTTATTTTTTTAAGTTATACGAGAACTAATTTTTCAATGTTCAGTTTAATGACTTACACCCAAAAGCAGACATGCGTTTGTGTAAGAAAAATATCCATATTTAAAACTTTATACAGTTTTTTACGATCGCTATGACTTTTTTTTTCAATACTTTTAACAATTTTCCTAAACTCTTAACACACCAACACACCTACAACACACAATTGCCAAAACGGTTAATTTCATGCTCAAAATCTCACATTGTAAACTAAACTCAAAATACAATAATACATTAACACAATACACTATGTCTACCAAAACCCTAACACATGTTCTCTTCCAACAGGAACATTTAGTCAATCATAGCACAAAGTCATAAAAACACTAACATCAGAAACTGCATTATTTTATGTGTCAGGTCTGTCCTTATACAATACAGTATATTTTATTGATCATAGATTGTGTCTTTTGAAGCCGCTCCCTATTTTTGTTTTGTTGGGTTTAGTAAATGCATGCATAACTATATTAATTATATAACACACATCTGAATACATCTTAAGCAAACTAACCCTGGAACATGAACAGGTTATGTTCAAAGAGTGAGTTGCTTTGGCTACTTACATACCCTGAAAGTTACCTCCGTTTTTGGAACCGAAAGTGGAGGTTATCCGCTTACTTACTCTTAACATACCCAGGTGTGTCACATAACCTGCTTTCTGGAATACCCCCCAGAGCATCATCAAGCTTCGCCTTTGTTATTGTTTTGAAAATGCGAAATCTAGCGCAGAAAACTTACATATTGTGCCTTTAACAACTTGTACCCACTATATAATTAGGGTTAGGGTTAGTTGCTTGTAATTATGCATTTACTGCTATGCATGTAAGAGTGTAACAGGGACACTGTAAAAGAAAGTGTTTCCTACAAAAGAATTATTTTTGATCCCCAAATAAAATGTAGATATTTTAATAGGCTACAGGATGTATTAATAAAGCAAAACAGCCATTGTCACTATTGTCCTTGAAATAATTTTAAGTTATTTTATCTAAGTGTAAACAATATCAGCGTCACAAAGTCTCCAAGTATACAACATCATTTTACTATGAGCTCATTCCAGGGCGATTATGAAAGCGCATGCGCAGACAACTCCCATTATTTTCCAGGGATAGCGTACAGTTGGCCCGTTTTCCTGGAATCCTACTACGGCAAAGGCTGCTGAAGTTCCTCGGGAAGCGCCCAGGCTCTTCGTCCCACAATGCGCCAGTGGACTCACGCCTACTTACTAGCTTAAAGCTTCCAGCTAATCAGACAGCAGCGTAACGTACAGCGTCTGTAATATTCATGAGGCGCGCGCCTTTCCCATAGTAGGTGCGTTACACTGGCGGCAGTCTGGCAGCAGCTGGCCGCATTTCTCCAGTGAGTCTGATAGCAGAGGGGAGTTTCTGTTGCGGTCCGAGGCTTGAATGAGGTTGATGCTGCTCTGTTGCACCTGGAAGGACGAACGCATGGGAGAGGAGGAAGGTGAGTCTGCCTGTCTGTGTCATGATAATAAAGAGTCTGAAGGAGCTGCGCATCTTCACCAGATGCTGATGCTGTGCCTGCGCGCGCACAACAACCAGCTTCTTGATTGGCACTAAATATCCGCTTTAAGGTGTGCTGCTATAGAATGAGCTATTAAAGAAAGCACACTTGTGTTCTGGTGAGTGTTTTCCGCACTGCCCTGCTGCAGTAACACACACACACACACACACACACACACACACACACACACACACACACACACACACTAGTGCGGGAAATATTCACTCATTTAGGGCTTGAGTGTCTTTTCATCAAACAATCCTGTTGTTCATTTCTTTCTCTCTTACTTACAGAAGTTTAAATTAAAGAGCCAAGGTCAGGTTTTTTTTTTTATATCGATACACAAACATTATCATGTTTTGTGGATGTGCACCATGGTATTTAGCACAGGGTTCCTAGTGACCGGGTGTTCTAGACCGTCTCAGCCCCCCTACAACTATAATCACCTATCTGAATGATCGGGTCAGTATTGCTTCAAGAAAGCTTATAATTTCATGTGTTTTTAAGTCTTAAACATTCTAAGTGATTTTAAGCCAAGACGGCGTGAAAGTAACTTAATTGGGTAAGTTGTGTCAAAAGGGAGGCCCACTGTCTTACACTTTGAAAACCCCTGCGATAAGGTATTTAAAAAATGTCATGGAAGTACAATAGCACATTATTTTTAGTTACATTTTGCATATTATATGTGATGTTATTCTGGTAAATGATTCATCTGCATCTGGTCCTCATGTGAGGGTGAGTATGTGAATGTGTGTATGGTATTACAGAGAACTTGTGTGTCTGTGTGTGCGCGCGTCTGTGAGTGTGTCTGTGTGCGTGTGTGTCTGTGTGCGTGCGTCTGTGTGCGTGCGTGTCTGTGCGTCTGTGTGCGTGTGTGTCTGTGTGTGAGTGTGCGCATCTGCGAGTGTGTCTGTGTGCGTGTGTGTCTGTGTGCGAGTGTGTCTGTGTGCGAGTGTGTCTGTGTGCGTGTCTGTCTGTGTGCGTGCGTGTCTGTCTGTGTGCGTGCGTGTCTGTCTGTGTGCGTGCATGTCTGTGCGCGTGCGTCTGTGTGCGTGTGTGTCTGTGTGCGAGTGTGCGCATCTGCGAGTGTGCGCATCTGCGAGTGTGCGCATCTGCGAGTGTGTCTGTGTGCGTGTGTGTCTGTGTGCGTGTGTGTCTGTGTGCGTGTGTGTCTGTGTGCGTGTGTGTCTGTGTGCGTGTGTGTCTGTGTGTCTGTGTGCGTGTGTGTCTGTGTGCGAGTGTGCGCATCTGCGAGTGTGTCTGTGTGCGAGTGTGTCTGTGTGCGAGTGTGTCTGTGTGCGAGTGTGTCTGTGTGCGTGCGTGTCTGTGTGCGTGCGCGTCTGCGTGCGCGTCTGTGCGTGTGTGTGTGTGTGTGTGTGCGTGCGTGTCTGTGTGCGTGCGTGTCTGTGTGCGTGCGTGTCTGTGTGCGTGCGCGTCTGTGCGTGCGCGTCTGTGCGTGTGTGTGTGTGCGTGTGTGCGTGCGTGTCTGTGTGCGTGTGTGTCTGTGTGCGTGTGTGTCTGTGTGCGTGTGTGTCTGTGTGCGTGTGTGCGTGTGTGTCTGTGTGCGTGTGTGTCTGTGTGCGAGTGTGCGCATCTGCGAGTGTGTCTGTGTGCGAGTGTGTCTGTGTGCGAGTGTGTCTGTGTGCGTGCGTGTCTGTGTGCGTGCGCGTCTGTGCGTGCGCGTCTGTGCGTGCGTGTCTGTGTGCGTGCGCGTCTGTGCGTGCGTGTCTGTGTGCGTGCGCGTCTGTGCGTGCACGTCTGTGTGCGTGCGCGTCTGTGCGTGCGCGTCTGTGTGCGTGCGCGTCTGTGTGCGTGAGCGTCTGTGTGCATGCGCGTCTGTGAGTGTGTCTGTGTGCGTGTGTGTCTGTGTGCGTGCGTCTGTGTGCGTGCGTGTCTGTGCGTCTGTGTGCGTGTGTGTCTGTGTGCGAGTGTGCGCATCTGCGAGTGTGTCTGTGTGCGTGTGTGTCTGTGTGCGAGTGTGTCTGTGTGCGAGTGTGTCTGTGTGCGTGTCTGTCTGTGTGCGTGCGTGTCTGTCTGTGTGCGTGCGTGTCTGTCTGTGTGCGTGCGTGTCTGTCTGTGTGCGTGCATGTCTGTGCGCGTGCGTCTGTGTGCGTGTGTGTCTGTGTGCGCATCTGCGAGTGTGCGCATCTGCGAGTGTGCGCATCTGCGAGTGTGCGCATCTGCGAGTGTGTCTGTGTGCGTGTGTGTCTGTGTGCGTGTGTGTCTGTGTGCGTGTGTGTCTGTGTGCGTGTGTGTCTGTGTGCGTGTGTGTCTGTGTGCGTGTGTGTCTGTGTGCGAGTGTGCGCATCTGCGAGTGTGTCTGTGTGCGAGTGTGTCTGTGTGCGAGTGTGTCTGTGTGCGAGTGTGTCTGTGTGCGTGCGTGTCTGTGTGCGTGCGCGTCTGTGCGTGCGCGTCTGTGCGTGTGTGTGTGTGTGTGTGTGCGTGCGTGTCTGTGTGCGTGCGTGTCTGTGTGCGTGCGTGTCTGTGTGCGTGCGCGTCTGTGCGTGCGCGTCTGTGCGTGTGTGTGTGTGCGTGTGTGCGTGCGTGTCTGTGTGCGTGTGTGTCTGTGTGCGTGTGTGTCTGTGTGCGTGTGTGTCTGTGTGCGAGTGTGCGCATCTGCGAGTGTGTCTGTGTGCGAGTGTGTCTGTGTGCGAGTGTGTCTGTGTGCGTGCGTGTCTGTGTGCGTGCGCGTCTGTGCGTGCGCGTCTGTGCGTGCGTGTGTGTGCGTGCGTGTCTGTGTGCGTGCGTGTCTGTGTGCGTGCGTGTCTGTGTGCGTGCGTGTCTGTGTGCGTGCGTGTCTGTGTGCGTGCGTGTCTGTGTGCGTGCGCGTCTGTGTGCGTGCGCGTCTGTGTGCGTGCGCGTCTGTGCGTGCACGTCTGTGTGCGTGCGCGTCTGTGCGTGCGCGTCTGTGTGCGTGAGCGTCTGTGTGCATGCGCGTCTGTGAGTGTGTCTGTGTGCGTGTGTGTCTGTGTGCGTGCGTCTGTGTGCGTGCGTGTCTGTGCGTCTGTGTGCGTGTGCGAGTGTGTCTGTGTGCGAGTGTGTCTGTGTGCGAGTGTGTCTGTGTGCGAGTGTGTCTGTGTGCGTGTGTGTCTGTGTGCGTGTGTGTCTGTGTCCGTGCGTGTCTGTGTGCGTGTGCGTCTGTGCGTGCGCGTCTGTGTGCGTGAGCGTCTGTATGTGTGAGCGTCAGCGTCTGTATGTGTGAGCGTCTGTGTGCATGTGTATCTGTGCGTGCGCGTCTGTGAGTGTGTCTGTGTGCGTGCGTGTCTGTGCGTCTGTGTGCGAGTGTGTCTGTGTGCGAGTGTGTCTGTGTGCGTGTGTGTCTGTGTGCGTGTGTGTCTGTGTGCGTGTGTGTCTGTGTGCGTGTGTGCGTGTGTGTCTGTGTGCGTGCGCGTCTGTGTGTGAGCGTCTGTGTGCGTGCGTGCGCATCTGCGAGTGTGTCTGTGTGCGAGTGTGTCTGTGTGCGAGTGTGTCTGTGTGCGAGTGTGTCTGTGTGTGAGTGTGTCTGTGTGCGAGTGTGTCTGTGTGCGTGTGTGTCTGTGTGCGTGCGCGTCTGTGTGTGTGAGCGTCTGTGTGCATGTGTGTGTCTGTGAGTGTGTCTGTGTGCGTGTGCGTGTGTGTCTGTGTGCGTGCGCGTCTGTGTGTGTGAGCGTCTGTGTGCATGTGTGTGTCTGTGTGCGTGCGCGTCTGTGAGTGTGTCTGTGTGCGTGTGTGTCTGTGTGCGTGCACGTCTGTGTGTGTGAGCGTCTGTGTGCATGTGTGTGTCTGTGAGTGTGTCTGTGTGCGTGTGCGAGTGTGTCTGTGTGCGTGTGTGTCTGTGTGCGTGTGTGCGTGTGTGTCTGTGTGCGTGCGCGTCTGTGTGTGAGCGTCTGTGTGCGTGCGTGCGCATCTGCGAGTGTGTCTGTGTGCGAGTGTGTCTGTGTGCGAGTGTGTCTGTGTGCGAGTGTGTCTGTGTGTGAGTGTGTCTGTGTGCGAGTGTGTCTGTGTGCGTGTGTGTCTGTGTGCGTGCGCGTCTGTGTGTGTGAGCGTCTGTGTGCATGTGTGTGTCTGTGAGTGTGTCTGTGTGCGTGTGCGTGTGTGTCTGTGTGCGTGCGCGTCTGTGTGTGTGAGCGTCTGTGTGCATGTGTGTGTCTGTGTGCGTGCGCGTCTGTGAGTGTGTCTGTGTGCGTGTGTGTCTGTGTGCGTGCACGTCTGTGTGTGTGAGCGTCTGTGTGCATGTGTGTGTCTGTGAGTGTGTCTGTGTGCGTGTGCGAGTGTGTCTGTGTGCGTGTGCGTCTGTGTGCGTGCGCGTCTGTGAGTGTGTCTGTGTGCGTGTGAGCGTCTGTGTGCATGTGTGTCTGTGTGCTTGTGCGTCTGTGTGTGTCTGTGTGCGTGAGTGTGTGTCTGTGTGTGTGTGATGTGTGATGATGGAGTGAATGTGGTTTGGTCTGTCAGATGCCACACGTCCGTCACTGATGGACTGCAGAAAGCTACTTTAGCAAAGTCTTGAGCGTTTATTTGGCGCTCTGCTGTAATAAGCGGTCCAGACACTGAAGAATAGAGAGTTTGTCAGGGAATCCTCACAGCCGTTCTCACATCTCATCATCACGTTCATTGTGAATGAACTACAGTGAAGGTTCATTGGTGAAATAAGACACATTCACCACACCATATTTATCATTAAGTATTAACAAAATTATAAAGCAAATGTGGTAACACTTTATTTTACAGTGTCCCTGTACACATCATGTACTTTATTATAGTAATAAATTAAAATTATGCATAATTACAAACACCTTATTGCTATTATACAGTATAATGTATGTCTTAATGTAATACTACTACTAATAATAATAATAACAACAATACAATAATTATTAACTTTATTTTTAAAGGAATAATCACAATTTTTCTTCCATGTTTTAATTTTAACAGTAAACCTCTCTTCTTCAGTACTTTGTTTTCCAAAAATGGAAGGGTTTATTTAAATTTAATTTTATAAAAAATAAATTAATGTTTTATGCCTTCATTTGATTACCAGAAAAACTGAAGTACACAACACAGAATTTGTGTAATTTTTTATATATATATATATATATATATTTCATACATTTAATTTAATTCCCTATTATTGTAAACAAATTAATAACTTGCGTTTATTTCATATCTCTCTTTATTCTATTGCATTTATTTGTGCTGTCTTTTTACTTGTTTTTTTTATGAATTTTTTTTTTTGCATAGCAGAAAAGGATATTTTTGTTTGTATATGCTGTCAATTATAGTTCTTTGAAAGAAAATTGGTAGCGGCAGGTCACACACAAAAAAATTCGGATTCAGAATCGGCCAGAATCGGTGCATCTCTACCCTAACCCTAATAATATAGTAAGTACATGTTGTTAATTAATATTACTCAGTATACTTATTTTTCATAATTACAAGGGCACCTTAAAATAAAGTGTATCCACAAATGCAAAAAACAGACTGACACTCCTCACCTAAAATACCTGATGGAATATGTCTGCAGTCTGTTGTTATATCAGTTCTGTGCATGTCTAGTGTCCCACTCAGTGAGGTTGATCTTGACACCTTGAGCTGATCTGTGTTTGCAAAAATGAAAACAAAATGGATTTTTTTTGTTGTTGATTGTATTTAGTATGAATTATTAATGAATTATGGATTGGTCGGTCCAAGAGGTCATGTGTTTCAAAAGTCTGTCACACATTTGGCTGCCGATCATCACTGAGCTGCATGGTGTTCTTCCGGCTCTGTCGTTTCCGATATTTATAATGTGTATAATAATCTGTAACTGAAAAGTTTAGTGAGATTAAAAATGTCTGTTCTGCTCACCAGGGCTGCATTTATGTTATTAAAAATACAAAAAAAGCTGTAATATTGTGAAATATTATTAAAATGTAAAATAACTGTTTTCTATTTGAATATATTTTAAAATGTGATTTATTCCTGTGACTAAAGCTGAATTTTCAGCATCATTACTCCAGTCTTCAGTGTCACATGATCCTTCAGAGATCATTCTAATATGATGATTTGCTGCTCAAGAAACATTTATGATGATTATCAATGTTGAAAGCAGTTGTGTAAAACATTTTTTTTAGGATTCTTTGATGAATAGAAAGTTCAAAAGTACAGTATTTATCTGAAATAGAACGCTTTTGTAACATTGTACTACCGTTCAAAAGTTTTGGGTCGGTAAGAATTTTTTTGGGGGAAAGAACTTAAAGAAATGAATATATTTATTCAGCAAGGATGCATTAAATTGATCAAGTGACAGTATAGACACTTATAATGTTGCAAAAGCTTTATATTTCAGATAAATGCTGTTCTTTTGAACTTTCCATTCATTAAATAATCCTGAAAAAAAATTGTACACAACTGTTTTCAACATTGATAATAATAATAAATGTTTCTTGAGCAGCCAGTCGGCATATTAGAATGATTTCTGAAGGATCACGTGATTCTAACAACTGGAGTAATGATGCTGAAAATTCAGCTTTGAATCACAGAAATAAATTGCATTTTAAAATATATTCAAATAGAAAAAAAAAAATTTCAATTGTAAAAATATTTCACAATATTACTGTTTTTGCTGTATTTTGGATCAAATAAATGCAGCCTTGGTGAGAAGAAGAGACTTCTTTCAAAACATTTAAAAAATTGTACTGTTTTCAAACTTTTGGTAGTGTACATGCGTGTGTGTATTTATACATAATAACTATACATATTATGTAAACAAACTTTTATTTTGGATGCGATTAATTGCGATTAATTATTTGACAGCACTAATATTTTTATAGCTATATGTAAAAAGTAGTAGTGCTGTCAAGGATAATGAGTTCAGTTGAAAATAATTAAAATATATTTATTCCATTTTGTTTCATTCTGTTCTGTATGAAGTTCAAGTCAGTTATTAAATAACGGCTGATTTATTTATAACTTTAAAGAGAACACATGCCTTTTTACAAAGTCTTTAGGTTTTAGGTTTTCATGCTTGAATGTTCAAAAACACATTATTTTTCCCATATTCCCCATTGTTGCAGCTCGTCACTTCCCAGTCTGTCAGTAACGCTCTGTTTAGTTCCTGTCTCTATGAAGCCCCTCCTTCTGAAAAGCACAATGTGCTCTGATTGGTCGACTGGAGCGGTGAGTTGTGATTGGTCAAGCACTTTGAGCGTGTTTGGGAAATTTCAACCATAGACTGTAAAAAAATATGGACATAGTGTCCGTGACGTCACCCATAGGATTCTGAAGAGCAGTTTTGAAGCGTAAAGTAGGGACGAGCTGGCCGTTGCCATCTTGGCACCGCGTCATCGCGCGTCACTCCGGGATAACAGAAAATGGGCAAAGAGGCGGCACGTGGGCGGAGCTGAGGTGACGCAATGACTAACAGACAGCAGATAAATGGCTATCTACCTGTCACTCAAAGTGGCCACGCCCTTAATTATGCAGAACTTTAAGGCTTTATATAATGTAAACGAATGAGTTATAAAAAAATTCACCCCCCTCACAGTTGTCATGAAGGGCAAAATTAGACATATAGACCAAAACCACAATTTGTACCAGGCTGTAAACATGTTTTTTTCTGCTGTAAAGTTGGGCATTTTAATATGGGGCTCAATGAGATTCTGCTCCCTTCTTGAGGCTGTCCCTAAGTGGCCAGTCGATGAAATGCCGTTTAAGTCACTTCCGTATTGGCTTCAACAGAAACTGCGGGACTTTGCCGCTTGGTTTCAACACACTACTAACTAACTCAACCAGACCCCGCCCCTTTATTCTGCGTATTAATTATTTAAATTAAGAATATTGTGACGTGTTTGTTCCTGGAAGAAAGACTACAATGGAGGCGTTTCAGGAGTTCAGAAACACTGACACTGATATAGAGAAGAACTCCCGCTGGAGGGACTTTGTGCTTTGGATCTTTGCAGAGCTTTTTCATGCTCAAACAGCAACATTACACACTAAAAAGAGATGTACAAAAGCATAATAGGTCCTCTTTAGTCTATATGAGACATTTAACAAAAGTCATTGCAATTATTGTCAGCAGCTCAACAGTTATGAATATCATCAATAAATGAAGCGCCATTATAAGGCCAGCAGTGGTGGAGTGCTGCAGATTAAATATATTTGATTTATTATTCAATAGGAAGGTGCACATTTGTAAAAATATGTTGAGGCATATTTCAGCATTCATTTCACATTAAAGGATTAGTTCACTTCAGAATTAAAATTTCTTGATAATTTACTCACCCACATGTCATCCAAGATGTTCATGTCTTTCTTTCTTCAGTCGAAAAGAAATTAGGATTTTTGAGGAAAACATTCCAGGATTTTTCTCCATATAGTAGATGGGTATTGACACAAATTTCATGATTCGATTTGATTTTCATTCACAAGCTTGCGATTCGATTCGAATCAATATCGATTATTGTGGTAGTCAGTTGGTACAGGTTAAAATTAACTGAAATTAAAGGGGTACTTCACCGCTGGAAAGATGAATGTGTATTTAAATTGCCTGTATTTAAATTGCTATGTATTAGAAATGTGAAATTATTTTATAAGTTGGTGCCTTCTAGACTGAGAAAAGCCAGAAAATGTATTTTTGGCTCATATGGATGAAAGACAACAACTTCCAGAATGCACTTGCTTCGCTGCCCTATGAGTCCACTCCCACTGCGGCACCGCCCCCCCACCATCGTTTTTATTTTTATAGTAATAAAATCATTCAGTTCAGTAAGAGAACAGACACTACAATTAAAAACTGAACGTGTCTGCTCAATACAGCATGAGTCGAATAAGAGTCGCAGCACAAACCTAGCAGGAGTCAGATTTCATTCATCACGAGAGCAAGGAGCTGACAGACAAGATGATCGTGGAAGATTTGGTTTCAAAGCGAAATGTAAAAGCACCTATTTAAGGGAGTTTGTCATTGTACCGTTTTGTTGTTGTGTTTTTCATTAAGAATAATAGACTAATGAACCCACCATTCAAGCAACCCGCCCCCGAATTGGCGCTAATTCTAAACCGAAACTAAAATGTGCACGGCCGCCCGGCATTCATTCACGGCCGCACAGTCATTCACAGTGTGTGTGCACTGGGGCGTTTTCAGTTCATGCCTATGGAAGCTTAACTTCCATAGGAATTCATTGAAAACACTTTGCTTTGCTTTGCTCCGCACCGCTCCGTTATGAATGCTCGAGCGGCCGTGCTCGTTTTACATTCTGTGAGTGAGATCCCACCCCTATGGGCGGGTTGAAAACATGCGGAACTAACTCCTACTACTGTCTGTAGTCTCTAGCCTCTGGCCAAAAAAGTACGGTGGCCCAGTAGTGCACAACACAACAAAATTTAAAAAGCAAACATAAGTTCACAACACAGCGAAATCAAGCCACAACACAACGAAAATGCTCCCGACCACTAGGGGGCTCTCGGAGTGCGGTAAAGTTAGTTTTGCTTGCCATTGTTCTAAAGATTCGCCAGTCTTACAAAGATATAAACACTACGATCAGTTTTAAGTGGGTAACCATTGTATATCGACATGAAATATCAATTCAAAATCACCTACATGCATTATAGCTGCATATTTATACTCGAGAACGCTTTTACTCGCTATCACAGCTGCACTATAATAAGCGGAACGTGACTTCTCTTAGTGGAAAAGAGAAATAAGTCATGTTTTTATTAGGGAAAGACTGGTATATTGTTCAGGCTAATTAAACCTTTGATATCCGGCCAAGATTATCAGCATTGGTTAACAAACGCAGTCGTTCCCATCATTCCAGTTCTAAAACCTACCAGCATTTTCTGTTTTCAAAAAAAAAAAAAGAAGAAATTATATGTTGCATATAAGAGCATTTGGTTATTCTTCAGTATGGCATTACTTGGATGATGTTTGTGACTGTGTGTTTTGCTGTGTTTGTGTTGTTCAGCAGGAGGGAGGTTGCCGGAGTGTGCGGGATGCAGACGGCTCATCTATGATGAACAGTACCTACAGGCCCTCAACACGGACTGGCACACGCTGTGTTTCAGGTAAGACCGCTTTCTTGTTTGGTACCAAATCAGAGCTCGCCGTCAGCATCAATGACCGCTCAACATGCTTACTGCATGCCATGCTAGTTAATGAATCTGTTTAATAACCATGCTAATTTCACTTTAAGTCTGTGTAAAGTCAATATTAAATATGTGTTCTGAGTTTGTCACACCACAGAACATTTTTATTAACCACCCAGCCAAATTTGAATGATAAAAAAAACGGCAAGTAAATAAAATAGCTTATTAAAATCTTGTAAAAATCTCTCAAACGCTGGGGGCGTGTCCGCTCTCAGCGCTGAAACCACGCCCACTCATGGGGAAACCTGCCGTAAGCATTTAGGACAGCACTCATTGTTGGGCACATACTGCTCATGATGGCATCAGATGTCGGCGGGAGCGGAGGATAAAGGCCGGGGTGGGAGATAGTCAGTTCAGCCCCATTCTGCAGCGGATTATCAGTGAATCCCAGTTGTCGGTATTGTAAAAAGCGCTATATAAATAAAGGTGACTTGACTTGACTTGTCTCCAATGAAAGTTTATAAAACTATCCGGTGCAAAGTCACTGCAGAGGCAGGTGTTGGTGGTGATCCTCAGCTCTCCATTAAGGTGGCTCTTCACAGAATTAAAGACACCGAGCTGTTTTGTAAGTTATCGCAACCAGTTAGTATGTATTTATGTGACGAAGGCATAACTAGCTAGCAAACTGTAGTCTGTAGTAACTAGGGATGTGAATTTTTGTCAGTTTCTCATTTCGATCATCGATATGTCTCAAAAAACGAGTACTCGAGTACTCGGGGGCGGGGCTTGTGCGGGGGATGGTGCGTGTCCGTCATGGAGATATGAAACTATTTTAAGACTGTTATGAATATTAATGTTGACAAATACAAACATGACATGTCTATGAACACATGACTAGAAAAAAATAACTGCTAGATTATGATACATAAATGTCTTTGAAAAAGACAAAATAAAAACAAAATAACTGTCTCAAATACAATAATATCGGTCATTGTATTTGAGCTGAAACTGTGAATACACCACCCTGCAGAGCTTTGCTAGTGGGTTAATAAACTCAACCAAACGGTGGCACCCTATATAAGATTAATCAGATATGTACCTATTACAATTTACATCAGCACAAAAGGGACGAGAATGCGCACGTGAACTTGGCCGTGCTAGTTTTTTTACAGGCTATGGTTTGAAAGGGAAACTCATTTTGAATGCGCTCTTCCCTTAACAACAACGCTGATACACGGAAAACAAAAGCACAGATAATGTACAACACTATTAGAATCGTGTTCTCATTATAATGCTATGTACATGACAGATTGGCGCTGCACATAATTTTATTTTTCATGATCAAAGTGATTACAGACATCACTGCGTGTTTTTGAAGACATAATGAGAAACAACTTTAAATAAAACATAGGTCTACTGTTAAAAAACATGAGAACAAAATACCACTGCTGCATTATTAATATCATCAATGATTTTGAAAAAGAAAAAGTCTATCTAAAAAGAATATAACCGTCTCAAATAACCCAGAGTCGATAATGCTAGCTGGTTAATAAACTCAACCAAACGCGTCCTGTATGACATTAATCAGATATAGACAACATAAAACTAATCTTAAAACTTGCATCTGCAGAAAAGGACGCAGATGCGCACATGAACTTGACCGCGCTAGTCTGATGCAACTCTCATTGTGGATTTCCTTTAACAGCGTGCTCATACACGGGGAACTAAAGCACAGACAATTTACAACATTCTGTCACAATCGTGTTCTCATTATAATGCTATGTATATGACAGATTGGCGCTGCACATATTGCACTTCATGATCACAGTGATTCCAGGCATCACTGCAGTGCGCGCTTCAGGTTCACTTTATTTCGCCGGTCTGGAAGATGTGCTGTCTAACTAACCAATCAGACCTCAGTTACCGTGCAAAATGCTGCAATAACCAATGAGAAAAATAGATAAATATATTTTTTAAAGTCAGGGCGATCATCGTTTTCATGATTGATCGTCGCTGTCACGTTCGAGTACTTGAGTACTCGACCACTGTTGCCCATCCCTAGTAGTAACTAACTGTAGTAAGTACTTTTTCAAATCTCAAGTCGAGAATTAAGATCAGAATTAAGATCTCTGAGTTTGCAACTCACCAAATCTGCATTGCATTTGCATTGCACCCAAGCTCTTTTATTTTATTGAATGAATGATTCAATAACTGACTCATAAGGACTTCACTTGTTTCATTACTGGATGAATCAGCATTTTGGAATGAATCTCCTGAATAAATGATTCAATGACAAATACATTTTTTAACAGTCACTTGTTTCCACCTACCGTCGTAACAATGTATGATACAATCGGTATTTGAAGCGCTAAGTTACTTGATTTGCTCTATTTTGATCTGCGTTTATATCTGAACTATACATTTTTATCCCAGTACTTCAGTGATATGAATTATTGTAAGACAGAAATAATGATACTGTGTGGTTGAAAAGGCAGTTAGTGAAGCTGTTTTATGTTCGCTGTGATTGTACTTGTCAAAGGTTTAATGGACATCGCCGAATCGCTGTCATTTAGGAATGAGATCACGTGGATGTTTGAATCGAGATCGCAATATTTTAATGATTACTTGTGCAGCTCTAGTGGACGTTGATTATAAATGTGCTTTATTAAAGCTGCAGTCCGTAACGTTTTTTTGCGAAAAATGATCCAA
The DNA here is from genome assembly GCA_039654625.1 of Rhinogobio ventralis. Lineage (NCBI taxonomy): Eukaryota > Metazoa > Chordata > Actinopteri > Cypriniformes > Gobionidae > Rhinogobio > Rhinogobio ventralis. Next base: position 3,532,986 of record CM077199.1, read on the forward strand.
AATCAATTTTTTACATAACCAGCCAGTGTTCACAACTATCTCCTTACCTTAGCCCGATTCACAACGGTAAGCTTGTAATAATGTGTTATAATTTGAGTGGTACTGGTGGATTTCCACGGGAAATCCGAGCATGGCGCTGTTCGTCTTTGCTTTATTACGTCACGTCTGTATACATAAAGAAGCAGTCCGGGTAGGCTATATCGCATGTGAGGATGCTGCAGGTGGCGGATCATTTATAGCCCTTTCTCACAGCAGCTGGAATAATTAAACGTATTATTTTGATGGTGGATTGTAATCCAGAAAGATCCAAACGACAATCATCAGTGACACCTGGAGACTGGACAGAAATTCAAATTTACAGGTAACGCTAATACACTTAATAAATACACTAACATGAACAATTTGAGAACAAAGTATAACAATGATAATAATTTGCACGGTTTGATGTGATGTGAGCTAAGCGATCGTAAGATTTAATCACCTGCGGCTTTTTTTCTCAGTTGTTCAGATCAAAAGTGGCAGACATGGTACATGTTCAGATGACATTTTGTGTGGAAAATTCTTGTTTTGGTTATACTTCCAAGACGTAGAATCTGTGATACCGAAGTATAGTATTTACACCGGTGCAGTGAATGCATGACAGCCACACACACTCCTCAAGACATTAGATTCATCCGCGCTGAGAAGCTGTGCTGATGCACAACCCATGTAAAGATGATAATTCTGCAAATAACTGCAATTGCAGGTTTCAAACAGAGATGGCGACAAAGAGGCAAAACTTACGGACTGCAGCTTTAAATAGCAATTTTATTAATGAAAATAAATAGAAATAAATACATTTTAATTACCCAAATGTCTGCATGCTTATTAGAGAATAGCATTGTTATCTTCTGTGCTTCATGTAAGGAGCACTGTGTGTGTGTGTGTGTGTGCTGTGCCGAGTCACTAGCTGGGTTTCCATCTAAATGTGAAGCGTTTTTTCCCCGAAATTTGGTGTTTCCATCACTTGTTTCTGATGCGATACTTCAAAATGTGCATAAAAACAGGGTGATGAAAACATAGCTAGTGTCTATGTAGTTTGTTTATTTAGTCACTTATTTGGGTCTATAATGGTTAGGGAGCTCCCTTTGTCAGCTGTAGACAGCAAGGCTGCTCAGTGTTTTGAAACCACACTAATGTATTATTTTGCTCTGCTTATGTATTTTATTAAAACCTTCTTTTAAAAATCCCTCTGTAACTCAGTTAGAATATGGACATTGAACCTGAAATTTCTGCATAGCCAAACAAATAAGATGCTTACAGGACAGATAAGCAGCTCTTAGTATTGGAACAAAGCTGCTTTTGTCTTTTGTTTGCTGTGTTCACCTCTTGTTTTGAGCCGTTTTCTTTATAAATTGCTTTTTTTCCCAATAATCCATTAGGGCGCTGTTTGGTCAGCCGTTCCTCCGTGCAGACGGGAAGAATCCTGACAGCCACGCTGCACATTTCAGTGCACGATAGAGATCGTTTCCTTGTGTCAATAACTGGGAAGCTTTTGGTGTTTTGATCCCAGATGTGTGGAAGCCACTGATGAAAACATGCTCAGGTTAATGGAAGCGATTGCACAATTCTTTTGAACAACAGCGGAGAAGGCGGTTTCATCATCAGAGGCATTGGAGGGAAACACATGAATGCATGAAAGGCTTATTGTGTAACTCTGAATAAATGTGTGTGTGTGATCTAGCTGTTAGTTTGTGAACAAAAGTACTTGAGTGAGCAGAGACGCCTTATCGGAGGGTGAAGTTTGGAGCGATTGTAAGGGTGTTGTGTGCGGGTGAAGGAGTTCCTCCTCGCGTCTCTGCGTCCGCTCTGTAGATGTGAATCGGGTTCCTCCTTCTCTGGTCCAGCTAGTAAAAATATAGGGCCCTATGATTTCTGCGATGCGGAAAACATGAACGCAAGCATGGAATCCAGCAGGGCTGCACGATTATGACAATAAACATAATTGTCGATGTTTCCCTTGAAATTGTAATTACGATTATCACAATTTACATTGAATGATGTTTTGAATAGCTTTATACCATTGTTTGAAGCAACTGGAAGCCATATTTCTATATGAAAATAAACAAGCTGAAAACACTGTTTCTGAAAAACTTGCTTTTCTGTAGCATTAAGCCTCAAATGTCAACTAAATGTTGGTTTGGTTTCTTCTTTAAATAAAAAAAAATGGTATGCATGGTATTATAATGTTATACTAAAACTAAAATTAAAACCATGGAAAAAACCCTTAAGATAACCTGTAGAATGTAAAAAAAAAACACGTCTTAAGCACAGAATAATGTAAATAGCAAATTTGTAATTGCGCCTTTGAGCGATTACGTAATTGTGGCATTTGTAATTGTAATCATGATTAGAAGTTCAATTAATTGTGCAGCCCTAGAATCCAGTCATAAAAAAGGGATTTACTGTATAATTTTGGATAAATAATACAGACGTAGAACTGCATCTCCAGATCTTATGAAAACATAATAAATGGTTGTTAAATTGTAAAAGTTTCATGATTTCAATTAATTAGACATGCTTTTTGATTTACTAGCATTTAACTTGCCCATTAAATCAGCGTCCAGAAAAATCTGAATTAAACAGAATAAAACCGAATTTGGGAAAAAATAAAACGGATTTCATAGCGCCCTAAAAAAGTGTGTCTGATCACTTAGTAAAGTAGCAGCCAGCAGCAGGAGTCGGATTCATTTTATCTCATGACGAGAGTGAGGCGAGCTGACTGACAAGACGATGGCGGAAGATTTGGTTTCAAAGCGAAATGTAAAAGTAATGTAAAGGCGCCTATTTGGCAATATTTTAAGCCCAATTAAACCCAATGCTAATAGAGAACCTGCAAACATCGATGAGGCAATCTGTAAACTTTGCCTGATGAAGGTTGCAGCGTCCAGAGGTAACACTTCTAATTTACACACACACCTTTAAGAGCGCCACAGCAATGAGCCTGCCGTGCTTATTCATTTGTTAATAAACTGTTTAATATAAGCAAGTTTGTCATTGTTCTGTTTTGTTACGTTTTTCATTAAGAATAATAATGAGCACACACTGTTAAAATGTTTAGTGTGAAATGACAGTATATCCCAGGTTAATAACTGCATGACTTTCACAGTAATTCCACTCTAGGACTTCTCTTGTATCTAACTGCACTCTTAGAATATCAGACTGTATTTCTACAGTGCATATGTACTATGAAGGTACCCAGCATGCAGTGCGGCAGGAATAGATTATGCTTTCTTAATTCTTGTTACTGCTGAACCTATTTTTGATTCACTTTTAGCAGTTTGTAGTGTTTGTTTATTTTGTAATGTTCAGAATTTATCTTTATTATTATTATTATTTGTTGAGTGTCACTATTGTATGTCGAGTATTGATGTCTGTGCATCATTAGGTGATGGAAGGAAAAACATCTTGTGTTGAAAGATAAATCTCAACGTAATCGGTCAACGTAAACTATGCGCTTGCCGTCGCCATGCTTCTGTTTGACGGTGCGTGCACACTTCCATATGAATGAACTGAAAACATTTGTTTATTTCACTCTTCTTCGCGCCAGTGTGCACGCACAGTACTTGCTGGTTGCTATCGTGCCTGTAAAGTGAAGTTACAGTATATGGTTTCAGCATCCCTGCTCTTTAAAACGTGTATCACGATTTGTTTAACATCTCAACCGACTTGAATCGTCACACATTTGTATCGATTTTCAACCGACTCCGACTGAATCATTACATCCCTACACCTGAGCGTTTGTTTCTGAACCTGGTATGTTTTCTCCCTTAGTTCGGGTATATTTAGGCATATGTGAACACGGCATACGTGCTCGGATCCGCACCAAAACAAACGCTTAGGTGGTCTCGGTCCGATTGCAAACAAAGTCGGGGACGGTTCACGTGAGGTGTGAAAGAAATCTGACCCAACGGACCAACAAAACAAATGGTATTATAATTCATAAGGGGAAGTATGCTATATAAAAAGCAGTAGTGTCTGATTCTGTGAGTGATCACATTAGTTATCACAGTTGAAAACCAAAAGAGTCCCTCTTCTTCTTAAAATGTGTAATTGCGCTTTTGTGTGCGAGAATGCTGTCCCGATGAAGCCTTGACAGTGTTTACGTGTGTCTTGACACATTTAACCTCTAGACAGCGCTGGGAGATCCAGAGATAGCGCATTTGAATTTGCTGCAGTATTAATACGAATGTAGTATATCATTTAACAGCGGGAATGACGGCTACATTCGTATAGTGTTTTCGTGTGTCTCGACAGTTACAAATAAAGCCACAATAAGCTCATAGAGCGAACATGTCAATGATCTTGATGGATGACACAGAGGAAACTCAATGACTGATAAGAGGACAGTTGTACTCGCATGTGACATGTTAACACATTTTGGTACGCTGTGAAAGGTTGCCTTGTGAAAGCGAACCGAACCAAGAGGAAAATGCAACATTTTAACAAATTAAGTCCCTGTTTCGGGAACAAAGCAAATGATCTATATGTGTGAAAACACCCTTAGATCCAGTCTCTGTTCTCCACCGGATCGGCTCCTGTCAGTTTTGTTTTCTACGCACAACTCAAATGCTTCGCTCTACACCCAGATATAAAAGCTGCTGTCGGTTAATGAAGATTTGATGGATGAACTCGTGGCTTGATTGGACTCTTGTTGAATCAAAAGTGATAAGACTTCTCAGTTTTATGGACGTCACCATCTTGGTCAATGTCTGTCGCTGTGGTTATAATATGGGCTTGACTCCCTTTGCACATCCGTATTTGAGACGCTACTGTAAGTTGCTGTGTAAATGGGACATTTTGAGACTGTGGTTGTGTGAACGTTGCCTAAAGTAGGACTTCTGCAGATCGCCAAAGGTCTGGCTACGTAACACCTCACCATGTCATAACTTGACAACAGTGGACACGGCTGTTGTTTTTTTTGACACAATGTAATCTGTCACAAAGTTCTGACCAAATGCAGAAGTTGAACTTCCCTAATAGTGCTGAACCGCATAGAGCTGCAACCCTGTGTGAGGTTGAGAGCTGGTGATTTTCCATCACGTCTGTTATTGTCCTAACACACTTTAATCCAGCAATGGAGGATCAGTTCTTATTTTTTTTTCCTCAGGACATTCCATATCCGCTTAGGTAGCCCGTGAATGAACGGACAACGGGATCTGTTTGTGCCAGCTGCCGAGTTTGTGATTGCCAAAGACATGGTGCAATAGGGCTCGAATCACAAAGCGATCGCTAGGCTGGCTAATCATCAGCTCTGATCATGGGGAAATAATTGCATGAGTGTGAGGTGATTAACTCTGGGGTTTTGTTTCTTGTGATCGACATGCAGCCGGTGTCAGCTGAAAAACCAGCACGAGTCAACCAGAGTGTCAGGTTTAGGTTGAATATTTCAGGGGAATTTACTTTCTTGGGCTGAACACTTTCATTTGCTCTTTTGATTTCATTCTGACAGCATACAATGTACCTAAAGTTTGAATAAAGCATCACGGAAAGTTCCTTGAATGGTGAATCCTTTGAATGTGGGAGATTGCCTCACTCTGGATACTTTTATTGAGAATTATTATTTCACCATGTATGATTTGTTTCTGGATCGGTGTCTGTGTTGGTCATAGATCTTTGTACCTGTGAACAGTTTTAATGAGAGTTGAGGCTGGGGTGGGCGATATGGCAAAAATATTGCACTTTTTTTTTTTTTAGGCAGGATAATGATCCACAAGCTTATTATGATTATTTGTCAAGTCACAGAGTACAGCAAAACTAGTTTTCCTATTTTAAAATTTTAACCTTACAAGGTAACAAAAGAAAAAAGAATGAAAGACCATTTAGGCCAAAGTAGGGCTGGAAATCGTATTTCTCTTAATTTTATTTTATTATTGTTATTAAAAATTAGAACAAATTTCAAATAATAGGACATATACAAGATGCAAATTACAAACATTTAAAAAAATTTCTGCTAGGTCTATTTTACAGTAGCATTCATGGAAAAAATTGAATAACCAAATGTAAAATTAAAACACTGTATAGACTTCACTGTTTGAATTAAATATGCACTGATGCTACTGAAGTTATTTGTCTAGAGCAGTGAGGTTTTTTTTTTTCTCAGAATTTTGTTTGATTAACATTAATGACACAGATGGCAGCAGGTTTATTAGGCTGCTGTCGCTTTAAGACCTGAAGCAAGGATCCGTTACACTGACACGCATCCAGTTTAAGCTCACGTAAGACACAATGACTGTTTATGTATTTGAGTTTAAGAGCGCAATTTAACTTTAATAATAATATTATTAAAGCTAATATCATCAATAATAACAGCGCAATAATAACTTTAACCGTCAGCTTTTACACTTTTGGTGTGTGTGCACAGAAAAGTTGGGATGGTAGCGCCAGAACTGTAGCACAATACTATGATCTCTCGTCAAAGGCAGATTGTGGAGACACTTTAATCGTTAATTATAGGGGCTTTCGCACTGGGTAGTTCTAGGACTTAACCACCAGGGTGGTTCCCTGAGAACTAAAGGTTCCCCTAGGAACATTTTCCTGGTTGCATTCACACCACCAGTAGGAACTCTGAAGTGATGTAAGCCGAGCTTGTTGTTGTGACGGAAAATGAAAAGTTACGATTTTCTAGACCGATATGGCTAGGAACTATACTCTCATTCCTGCGTAATAATAAAGGAACTTTACTGCCGTACCATGGGTGCAACAGGCGCAATGATATTACGCAGCGCCTGAAAATAGTCCCCAGCTAGGTAACTTTCAACGTGACTGGCACTAAGTTTGTGTAGTTGCAGAGTTGCAGCCAGCAAATTAGGTAGTGGATTTACCTGTGCGATTAGCCATGGTTCTGTGTGTTGTAAAGGGCTGTGATAGTAAGTCGAAGGTGTACTCTACCATCTTGTTTCACAGAATACCAACGAAAAACAAGGAGCGAAAGAATCAATGGTTGGCTGCTCATAAATATAAGCTTGAAAATGCATGCTGACAGTATGCATTCTAAATCTTTGAGTCATGCATTGTAATGATTGCAGGAATCACTTACTCTAGCGATAGCTGGCCGTCAGGTCCACTCGGCATAGGATGTTTTTTCCAGTTTATTTTGTCAAACCGGAAAAAAAATGTGACCACCGCAGGATGCAGCATCACTAAGAAGTCCTTGGATGTTGTGACACATGCCACTTCCTCATCAGGTAGATCGACCCTTGCCATCTATGGTAAGACCTGGTCCCACTCGCTACAACACAGGCACTCACTTTCGGTCGGCATAGGTTGGCAAGCCCCACACTTGCACCACCAGTTCGAATCTGCTCTCCTCCTCCCTTCTGCCCCTGTCTGTTCAGCCACACTTTCTTGCCTTTCACGTTACAAAAGTTCGTCTTCAGTGTATTCTGGTTCAAATAGATACAGTTCAGGATCTGCACCAAAGTAAATATCTTCTGAATCATCTCTCACAAATGTCTAAATGGTTACAAGGTACGCTCCCTGTGCAAGCAGGTTGTCACGTTGGTTATGTTGACGGAAGTTAGCCTATTTTCAGGCGCTGCGTAATATCATTGCGCCTGCTGCACCCATGGTACGGCAGCAAAGTTCCTTGATTATTATGCAGGAATGAGAGTATAGTTCCTAGCCATATTGGTCTAGAAAATCACAACTTTTCATTTTCCGTCAGTCTTAGTATACGATGTAACTACAGAAGAGTCAAGTTTTAAATAGGAAAAAAATCGAAAGTCTTTGGTCATTTTTGAGCGATATGCTAACGGTCTAATCAGATTCAATGATCTATGCTAAGCTATGCTAAAAGTTCTACCGCCAGATCTGGAGATTGGCCAAATGGATTCGAAAACTGTAAAACTCAACTCTAGGGGAGTTGGAAAATGAGCCTATTTTCAAAAAAAGTGTATAATTTCTCTATGAGTAGTTGGTAATGGTTAGTGGTTGGTCAAGGAATATGGTGTATAGGGGACAGGAATGTTGTCTTATGACCATTAAAACGTATTTTGATCCAGGGACACATCCGTCCAACTTGGCAAAATAATAATCACCTACTGGATTGTTTTCGTGGGCATATCCTTTGTTCTGCTAAGTCTGCAAAAGCATTTCCATTGGGTCTGGAAATTGGCAAGATTGTAAAACCGTCTCAGTGGTAAGCCTGAGCTGCAGAGACCGAGGACATTTGGCAAGGACATCTGGGTCAGAGGGAAAGAGAGGGCTGTGGATTTTTGGAGTTGGGGCTTTCACATCTGCCATGAGTGGAGAGAGGCGAAGACTGAGTAAAGAGGTGATTATGTTCCCATCTGTGACGCAAGCAGCTTACACCTGAGCCAACCTTGACTAGGTTTATTAAAGCTCCTGGACAAGAAATGCAAATATGTTCTAGTTCTCTTTTAAAACTGTACTGCGATAAGGTTCTGGTGAGATTTTAGGTCATAGAAGGGATGAAGGCTGTCATTGAAACAAACTTGCAGGGTGAATTGTTTAAAAATTAATCGGCCACGGCCATGCAAACAGACTCGAGTGACCGTGAGCAAAGAACACTCGTGGAAAACAGATTTGCGACGTGGTTTATTTGGAGGGATGCTAGTTTTCCCTTGGGTGGGAAAGCACAGTTTTCCTTGGAAGACGTAAATGGGGCTTTAATTCCATGGGAAATGGCTCTGATGCAGAGTTTTGTCTTCCTGAATGCTCAGCAGGGGCCAAAATCACATGAGAAACTAGTCTGTGTTGTGAATTCCTACTTTTTCTTCACTAACTCTGTTTAATACAGCGTCCACTGCACTGGCCAGACAATGGATTTACTGTTGTAGTATATTGTCATCACCCAAACAGCAGGCTGCTTTACTCAGCTCTAGTGACATTAGATGAAAATTATAATAAAAGCATTCAGGGTAGTTACTAGGGTGACTTCACTAGGCGTGATTAGGCTGTTCTGGGTGATTGTTAGGTGGTTGGCCGAAACGGTCTAGATATGGCTCTGCTCTCTGTGGGGTTTTTCACCAGTTTTGCCTTCCGCTAGTCCACCAATCTTATCTTACCTGCTGAAGTTAGACTTCTAAAATTTGATATTTAGGTTTGTTCAAATCACTAACTCTAATGTGAGCATTGGTAATAGTGATGCTGGACTTAGCCAACACCAATACAATCTTGTCAGGGCTCAACAGTGCGACCATTTCACTCGCATTTGCGACTAAAAATAGATGTGTGCGAACTGTACAATGTATTTTGGAGCACTTGTGCGAAAAAAAAAAATCCCAGCGGATCAGTTTTCTTAAATGTAAGGTCATAAAATTCTTCAATACCTTAAGAGGTATAACAAGCGTCTTAACTCTTTCCCCGCCAAACACGGAATTTTCCGTCATTTGTGCGAAAACGCTTCCCTGCCTGTTTTTACTGTTATTAGCTAGGGGGCGCTATTACGCATCTTCTGATTGAGTGCAGTATCTCCTGATCAAAACACAGACGAGGAAGACGCAAAAAAACAAGCGATCGTATGTAAGCAGATGCATATGTAAAATAACGTGATCATCAATTTTAAACATCATATAAATCAAAACTATCTAATGTTACTGAATGAAATGTCAACCCAGAACGAGCTATAGGCCTGTGCAAGCATTAGGGGTGTTGATGGACTCAATCTACTCCATCTGTGTTTGATCATCGCTCTGAATCTGATCTGGATGCAGTCTTTGACAAAAACGTGATTTTCTCATCTTTTTGTTCAAAATTGTGCCTTTTTTATGAAACTTACCCATATTCAAGTGTTGATAAAAAAGGAATGCATGAAGCTAGAATAAAGTTTTTTTTTTTTTTTTTTTTAAGAAGACGGTCTGCTTTTTCTTTTGATATATTGCATGCTCAGATATTCATATAACAAAATACTCTATGGGCTATTAAAATTTTTGTGAAAATGATTAAAAACCCTGGCGGTGGCTGGCAACTTTTTTTAAAAACGCTGGCGGGGAAAGAGTTAATGATCATTTTAAGGCATCTTATATTTTGGGGATGGAAAAACATAAATCGTGATACTTCCTAATGTGATTATTAAACTTCAAAAGGCTATGATTTCATTAAACAAATGTGAGCGCTTCACGTTTCAAAGCCTGAAGGTGGCGCTGTTGTGCGTTCGACAGGCTCGACCAATCAATGAATAGCACATTTATGCCAAGCGATCGCTTATGAACTAATGCTGATCAATTATGACAATGTTTACTTTCCAGTGTTTATATTTTAATATGTTGTGTATGGTAGTAAGAATGCATATTTGATCTCCCTCATCTGAATTTGAATGAGCATCCTGCAATAATAAAGCATAATCATTTCAAAATAAGAGTCCTGGTGTATTTCGGGCTTGTTTATTAAATAAAAGTCACGCAGTGTGTCCAATTTCCACCCTGGTTATTATTTGGTTACACAAACTGTAATTTAATTTAATTTCCATTCAATTTAATGTTAAGTAGTGTAGCTTCTGTCTGGGATGCCCCGTCACAGGAAGACTAAGAACATTATTTGACACATATTATTAAATATATAGATTTTACTAGTACCAGCGTTATTATAGTTAACAAAATAAAATTTTTACATAAATAAATAAATGATAACTGACTTAAAATTAAATATAAAAAAGCGTATACTTTTCTTTTTATTTAGTTGAAATTAACATGATGTACCAGACTAAAACAGAAATAAAAATTCATAAAATCTATACAGACATTTTTAAAAATGACAAAAAAAAAAAAAAAAAATGACAAAACAACAGAATTACCAAAACTTTTAACTGAAATTAAAATGAAAGCAGAATTCAATTGAATTCAAAATATTAACAAAAACTATATAATATCTCAGTGATACTAAAATAACACTAGTATGGCAAAATCTGTTACAGTGTGTTTTATACATATAAAGGCAGAAATAGTTAGTTGCGCCCCTAAAGTTTCTAAATGCGTTTCAAAAATGTTTAACTTAGGAGCTCAGGTGCTCCTTGGGGAAAAAAAGTAAGCATCAAGCCCTGTCTTAAAGCTGTCTTTATTAGAATGACTCTACTATAGACATTGTCATTTTTCCCCCAAAAAGTCTTACCCAGAAAGAATCGAACAATAATAGTGTGCTACTCTCCCCAGTTCATTTTTGCCAACAATAACCTTAAATCAGCTCCACATGTGTTGCGAAACACGCATTACCTCTGGAATACTTCCAGTGTTTTCCAATGACATAATGTACACAGGACAGTGGCTTTCCCCTCTGAGCCCTGCTTCCCCCTGAGGTTTCTTTCTTACTTTCAGGGAGTTTTTCCCTGCCACAGTTGCCTTGTTTTTGTTCCCTGTAATGCTGCTCTGTGGTAATTGCCATAGTTAAAAACAGCATGTAAATGAATGGAGTTTCCATCCGCACCGCTGGGAAAGTGGCATGAGAATATTAGTGCACGCAATATTAGACCCTGTTACTCTTGGAGCATCAATCATAAAGTTTGTTTAATGGAGATGAGACTCCTGGATGAGTGCAGTGAGTCAGCAGAACACAAACATCTGCTGCGACCGATTCATTCACATCATCACAGGAGGTTTAACCTCAACGCTAAAAATAAAGCATTAGGATTGAAAACCCAAAGCCATCGTAGATGATGATGATGATGATGATGATTAGGGTTGGGTATTGTTTGAATTTTAAACGATTTCGACTCTGCATATCAATTCCGATTCTTATCGGGTCGTAATTTTGATTCCAATAAGGTAAAAAAAAGAAACGCATAACACTTCACGTAAGTCTTATTGCAAAACATTTAAATAGAATATAAAAATCAACAGGCTAAAGAACACTTACACAAGTTTAAAAATACCATAGTAAAAGCAACTAGCCTAACTAATAAAAATGTATATAGCATTATTAAAGACAAGTAAACACACAAGAAATACAAAATTAGCAATCGCACAAATAAATACAACTAAACAAATATATGATTGAAATAAACAGTGTTTTAAGATTTTCAGGTATTCAGGTATAGAAAAACTGTAATTAAATGTAAAACTACACTTTATGAATAAAATATACATTACAAATATAACTACAAAAGTTATTCAGTCAAGAACAGACTGCAGCAGGAATATTAGGCTGCTGTCACTTTAAGAGCTGCACGGATCCAGTAAACTGATACACATGCGTTTTCTTTCTCAACTGTTACATTCACTTAAGACATAACCGACTGTTTACGAGGATATTTTGACATATTTTTGTGTGTATCTGTACTTCAAGTGCAAAAACATGCGGAAGAGAACTCAGTATCGCGTACTATTCAGTATAAGAGGTGGATTTCTGCGCGCACATCGCATTGGATATGTGTGCAGCACAGAAAACAGCGTGCGAGTCAATGGTTTAAAATCACATTATATCACTTTTTCTGTGAGCGCGCTTTGGATGTGTGTGCAGCACAGAAAACCACGCACAGGTCTAGCGCTTGAATTGGTTTAAAGGTGATGATGATGGAAGTCAAGAATGACTGCGACAGAATGAACGAATGAGTCCTAAGATTGATTTAAAATGATTACTCATGAGTTGCTTTTACAATTAATTAAGAAGAACCTGCTCATAAACAGTCAATCTTTTGTCAGCTGGACTACACTGCATGGTCACAGGTGTTATATTTCTGTACTCAGTACTAAAGAAATATACACCGATCAGGCATAACATTATGACCACTGACAGGTGAAGTGAATAACACTGATTATCTCTTCATCACGGCACCTGTCAGTGGGTGGGATATATTAGGCAGCAAGTGAACATTTTACAGCTCTTGTGGGGTGTTCCCGGTCTGCAGTGGTCAGTATCTATCAAAAGTGGTCAAAGGAAGGAACAGTTTGAACCGGCGACAGGGTCATGGCCAAGGCTCATTGATGCACGTGGGGAGCGAAAGGCTGGCCCGTGTGGTCAGATCAAACAGACGAGCTACTGGAGCTCAAATTGCTCAAGAAGTTAATGCTGGTTCTGATAGAAAGGTGTCAGAATACACAGTGCATCGCAGTTTGTCACGTATGGGGCTGCATAGCTGCAGACCAGTCAGGGTGCCCATGCTGACCCCTGTCCACCAACGAAAGCGCCAACAGTGGACACGTGAGCATCAGAACTGGACCACGGAGCAATGGAAGAAGGTGGCCTGGTCTGATGAATCACGTTTTCTTTTACATCACATGGATGGCCGGGTGTGTGCGTTGCTTACCTGGGGAACACATGGCACCAGGATGCACTATGGGAAGAAGGCAAGCTGGCGGAGGAAGTGTGATGCTTAGGGCAATGTTCTGCTGGGAAACCTTGGATCCAGCCGTTTATGTGGATGTTACTTTGACACGTACCACCTAACTAAGTATTGTTGCAGACCATGTACACCCTTTCATGGAAAAGGTATTCCCTGGTGGCTGTGGCCTCTTTCAGCAGGATAATGCGCCCTGCCACAAAGCAAAAATGGTTCAGGAGTGGTTTGAGGAGCACAACAACGAGTTTGAGGTGTTGACTTTGGGTCTAAATTGTGCTAAACAAACAAGTCTGATCCATGGAGGCCCCACCTCGCAACTTACAGGACTTAAAGGATCTAACATCTTGGTGCCAGAAACCACAGCACACCTTTAGGGGTCTAGTGGGGTCTATGCCTCGACGGGTCAGGGCTGTTTTGGCAGCAAAGTTATGTCTATTTGGTGTGTGTTGTCTAATTGTTTTGTCTATGGATGCCTGTCTTTATCTCTCTAATGACATTTGATTCAGACTGCAAGCTCACAAATACACCGTAGCGGCACAGAAAACACTTTTAACAGAATGTTAGAACGGTCTTCCGCCTGCATTGATGGAACTGAACCGATTCTTGATTCCCAATCCTAACAGACACTAACACTAACACAAACACAAGCAAGAGGACGTCTGCTCTAGAGAGCTTGCTGTTGTGGCTGGGGAAGTACAGGAGGGAATGACAGGCAGGTGCTTTGAGTTTCCTCTGTCAAGTGTGTGTTGTGCACTAAAGCTCAGCGCGGGTCAGATCAGCTGACCTGAAACCAGTCTAAGGAACTACACATGCCGCTTCAGTGTCATTCTGACACGTTTCATTTGGATTTCAACGTCTGTTCGATTTCTCCCCACAAAATAATCTGATGGAGTTCTGGCATCGCAGAAGAAGGTAAGACGAATTTGACTGAATAAACAAAATGACTCCAACGTGTATTAAATATAGTTCTGTGGAAGTACCATGGTAAACTGACCCATTCAGATTGTGATACCATGGCACTTTGATATACAATTGCCCCAAGTGTTTGGACACTTTCTGACACTTAAATGTGTAAATGTTATTACATTTAAAATTAAGAACAACACTTTATGAAAAATATGTATGAATACACATGAGATCATGTTGGATATTTAAATGGCACTCTAAGGACCTTCAAAGAATGCCATCTTCATGTAAAATCAGGGAACATGCTCAGAAAACACACTATTATTTTTCCACGTCTAAAAATGTATTATTACAATTAGGGTTGTCATGGTACCAATACCAGTCAATTTCAAGGCTGCACCAAATTCAGTACCAGAGTACAAACGGTTGAATTAAGTATCATCACAGTTTCCGATTCAATCACGCAATCCAGAAACTTTGCCGTGGGCTTAGTAGCATTAAAAACTTGTATTTAGATTGTGAATGGGTAATAAACAAAAATAATTCTGCACTCTCATGAAAACTCCCGTTATGATAAAAAAAACACTAGAACTCTTAACACTAGAACTACCAAGCATTTTGACCATTTTTAATTTTCACAATGTAATAACTTTGTTGAAATTAAACCCATATAGCTATAGTACCCTGACTTTTCCTAAATGTGTGTATATTTTGTTCTAATATGTAAAATGTAAAATGTGTACCTTGAATGCAATGTAAGTCGCTTTGGATAAAAGCGTCTGCCAAATGCATAAATGTAAATGTAATATTGTTATTTTATTAAAATTACAAAACACAAAAGAGTTCTGAGTATTTCTACCTAGAATGGCCATAGCGGTCAAATTGACCGTTCGCATTACAGGCGGCGTATGTTGCGTATTATTTCAGTGTTTGCTAGTTTTCCCCGCCAGTGAAGATGTTGCGTCACTGTTGCCTAGCAACTTTGTAGTTGTTTTTATATGCTATTGCTAAGCTAAAACATAGCTTTACCATTGAAATGTCAGCAAGAAAGCGATTGTCTGGCGCAGAGGTTTTAGCTTTGCTTCAGATTCTTGATGATGCTGGTGGCTGCATAGGATTGTTTCCGATTTGTGTGATCCAAACATTTCCAATAAATCCAGACCGTTATAGTCCAAAAGTCAAAATGTATTAAAAAAACTAATAATTTTGGGCGCGATCTAGCTCTTACACAAATATATATTACAAAAAAGATCTATCTGCGTTTGTTTGGTGCTCCATTTAATCCATATTGTTAAATTTTATTCAAATTGAGGATTTTGACACTTTTTTTTTTTTTAGGGTGATGCCGTCATAAATTATGACGACAGACATATAAAGCTTCATTATAAAACCTCAATAGAAGCTTTGAATGTAAATATGACATGACAAAAATGACATTCGGCACGGCCCCTTAACTCAAAATCTGTGGCAGTTTCGCGTTATCGCAGAAAATTCTGTGATGGGTCCACGGAAGTGATGCCTATGTAAGTCAATGACAGTATACAGGCGCGTTGGGCATGGTTATCATCATGATGAAACTATATATTGGACTATGATTGAAACTATGATTTTGCCATTGTGACATTGAGTGTGATTCTCGATTTAATCAGCCAGCATAATTTTATTTACATTTATTTTCTTTTTTTATTTACGGTATTCAGACACGTTTTGAACACGTAAACCAATCCCTTCCCTAAACCTACCCATTTGTGTATTATAAAAAACAGGATATAACAGGCAGATACGACTGCAGGCACAATTTATTCAAAAAGTACAAATATTCCAAGTGTTCCGAGGCCAAACAACTGATTTGTGTGAAGAAAACCCCCAAAAGTGATCAGCGTCGAGTCCATCCGCCGAAGATCATTAATACATTAAAAAAATTATTGCCGGAAGAAACGTTGCGTCAGCTTTGACAGCATTGGCTGTCGTATGTCTCGTGAGCAATTGCATCATTACGTCACTTTTGATTGTAAAATGCCATTGGCTCTCGTGTGTCTCATGATCGCGTCATGCTAAAGAGTCGGGTGTATCATTTGAATGAGATATGACTGAGTGAAGTGTGTGTGTTTACGGAGCGGCGGGTTGGATCATCATTTCAGTGATTAAAACATTAAGATCAACTCTGTTCTTCATATAAATATATCGTATGACTTCAGAGAACTTGGAATGCTACATGAGTTAATACTGTTTTTGGTCAGTTTATGCAATAAATAATACATGTGACTACTTTTATTTGCGTGTTATGTGTTTTATATTATTGAGAGTGGGTAGGTTTAGGGTAGGAGTGGGGTTAGTTTGCTCCAAAATATAAAAGGAACAGGGAATCCGTGTGGACCACGTATGCTACCTGTCATTGACTTGCATAGGCATCACTTCTGTGGACCCATCACAGAATTTTCGGCGATTCCGTGAAACTGCCACAGATTTTGAGTTAAGGGGCCGTGTTCATTTCACGGAATTCTGTGAGACCAGGTTGGAATGACCACTATGGCCATTCTAGTAGTTCTAGTGTTAATTGTACAATGAATCTCTTATTTACATTGTGTTTACACTTTGTTGGTTGTAATGAAAGGATTCACGATGCGTTTTACGCGGATTCTGACTAACTTACTGACTAGCAAGTCTGATTGGCCATTGCTCAACAGCTATGATTGTGATTGGCTACAATGCTCAACGCTTTTAAAAAACGCTGTAAATAGAAACCTCAAATAAACTTGAATGAAAGCATGTGAAACCAGTGTCTATCAGTGCGTACCGAATACACCCGGTACTTGGTACTACTGGTACTGCAGAAATGCTGGTACCGTCAACTTTTTTTTTTTTGCACCAAATGATACCCGTACTATCGGGTATGTTTGGCGACACTAATTACAGTGGTACAAATTGGTCTCCAAATTGCCGTTTTAGTGCTTGTAGTGAGTGCTGTAGGGAGACAGGAAGTGCTGCTGATAGAGAGCTGGTGTCATGGGGTCACAGTGGCTCCCAAGAAAGAGTGAGTGTGCGCTTCATAGCACAGGAAATGATCACACCGCAGCCCAGAACACTTCTGTGTCGAGAGAAGCAGCGTTCAGACATGAGCGATCCTCCTAAAGCCCGTCAGACGGTGCGAGCGCTCCAAGGACAGATGATCTCCTGCAGAAACCAGCGCTACCGCCGCGTTAAAGGCAGAAAGTAAGTCTGGCCGGTGACCTTCACACAGGCTCCCTTTGTTTTGCATTCACATTCTTGCGGCTGATGTGAATTCAGATTGTGTGGGATTGTGTCAACAAAACACAGTCATTGTACCTAAATCTTTTTCGTTGAAGTCATTTTTCTCAGTTTGTGCATCTGATGATCAGTTAGGAAGGGTGTGTGTCGCCTGTAGTTTCACTTCTGTTTTTTCTAAAGGTTTCAGTTAGATGTGATTAACCCTTGAATTGTTTTTTGATACAGTACTGCATTGTGTCTTCAGTTCTTTATCAACTAGTTTGATAAGCCTGTCAGCTGTGGTGTCCTTTCTCATCCTGTGGGCAGCTTTTTCTTTATGACTACTAGTCAATTAGTTATCCAGAATAGTAGGACTGGTCAGTAATCTGAGAGTTTTTCATTGTACTGTACTGCTCTGACATAAGATGATGAGCTTATGAGGTTAAGCTGATACATATTTTCATATTATATACAATAATTCATAAACACTGATCAATATGACTAAGTACTGACATTATTTTATTTGCTACAGGATTGCATTGATGTCACCATAATGCCAAAAAAGCAGCTTTTCAAGCCAGTATAGTTACGTTTGACTGCATTTAGTTGTATTTCACTGACCTGTGCTGTACTGTGTGGTGTGTGTGTATGTGTGTGTGAATGTTTGGCTTCTAGCAGGAGAGCAGACGCATGCGCAGACAGACAGACAACAACAGGGGCGACTGCTGGCAGTTAGGAAACGTTATCCACAACAAGCACACAGTTAATTTGTGTGTGTAAAATCCTGTTAAACCTCTAGAGTACTGTAATATGTACGAGTAGTGCAACATAAACATACATGATGTCCTTTTACTGCAAATGTTACAGTAATTTGTAGTTTTTACATGCAAAAAAACATACATTTTAAATTATTTTGCAGAAAATGTTATAAAGTGAAACCATCTACAATTATTCTCTATATGTTAAAGTAACATAGTTAAACTATAAACAATATTTTTATAGTAGTAAGCGAATTGCAAACATATTCTACTATGTAGAGCTCAAATTGTCTAAATACAGTCGGTATTAAATTAAAACTTCATGAGATGTAAACAAATTAATTTACGTAAAATCATGTATTAGTTGAGGTGTGAGCATACTTGTGCCAGGAAAAAATGTTTCCCTAAATGTTTCTATTTATTTGTTACTTAATATTGGATTCAAGGTAGAACAAGATCCGACAAGTTTTTACTTGGTTTCATTTTTTGGGTCAATGATGTGCCCAACAGGGACTTTTATTATGCCACAGTCGCCAGTGCCATTTCCGCTTTTCCGGTCATGAGTATGAGGTAACGCAGCTCTGTTTATCATATTTGAGTGTGTTGAAAATGATGTTATGACGTTACTCTGTGCGTTCACTCGCTGCCTGCTATGACACTTGTTGCACACTGCAGTAAGAGTAAAGCGTTTCTGCTAAATAAAACCGGAAACCGAGGGTAACGCAGATGTGACGCAATAGACAGGCGACTCCCTCACACGTCCCGGTTCCTTGGTTAAAATAGCAATTTTCTCACGATTTACAAATAGTTGGAAACATTTGGGATATTGTAAGTACTCAACTGAGCAAAATATACAGTATAACACTGGCCTAGTGGTTTTTGGATATTTTACAGAAATTTTTTTACATAGTGCACCTTTAAATGACTCAACTTACCTCTCTTACATGAGTATTTATTATAAATAATTAATCTTTAAGAAACTATTGAGCTAAAAAGTCCCAAAATGTCATTCCAGGTAACTGTACCTATACGTTAGTCCACTAATATAGTTCACTTGAAGGAGTGAATGAAGGCGAGTGCGTAAAGTCAGATA
Organism: Rhinogobio ventralis; assembly: GCA_039654625.1. NCBI lineage: Eukaryota > Metazoa > Chordata > Actinopteri > Cypriniformes > Gobionidae > Rhinogobio > Rhinogobio ventralis. Next base: position 3,552,244 of record CM077199.1, read on the forward strand.
GCCGTTGAGTGTACATCGGCTGTACACTCGTTATTGCGGTGCATTGTGGAATTGAATGAGTGCACTCAATAATGTACATTTTCAAGCGTTTCTTTTTTATTTGGTTCTGAATTTTGAGTTATCAGAAGCCAAAAATAAGCCCATGTCTATATGAAATCCCACATTGATTATATTAATTGTGAATAAAATGTAGTTTTCCGAGCAGTAATTGTTTATTGAGCTCCAATTATGGATATCAGTATATTTTGTATATGTATTATGTATATAATAATTTCAAAATTCATTACCGTTACCCAGGAATTACATTTTAATGGGGAAAAAGATCTGACTCACCAGATTACATTAATTACATTCTTAAAATGAGTACATACAGTTGCATTACATAGACAACACTCTAAGTATAGAAAGTCCTAAAATCAGATTTTTTTTGCCACTTTTTTTTCAATCAAATTGTTTGAATTGCATGATTATTTATTAAGTAAAACAATTACAGACATATAACACAGTGTCCAGGGATTTAAGCAATAAAGAGGAAATACTAATCCAATGGGGTGATGAATGTTGATAAATAATAAACAAACTAAAAGAGAACAAGTACTGATGAGCAGATTACTATAAACGTTTATACTCTCCACCCATAAATTAAGCAATGAACTGTGATGTCACATCCTCAGGTCATACTGCCCCCAGCAGGTAAGAAGTAGAAGACAGGTCTGTAACATCAGATCTCAAAAAGCTTCAATATTAGCAAGGCTGTGTACACTTCATACCCACTGTAATTGTACTAGTCATGATCACACATTTGTTCGGTCAAGCCACATTTAGAAGTAGCATTTGAAGTGTGTAAATGCCAATGAGTCCCGGAGCATCTCCTCACCTGTGCTGCTCTCAATGAGCCAAAACAAAACTCCTACAGGTCATGACATACTGTAGCCAAAACTACAGCTCATTTTTATAGTCCTAGGGAACTTGAGAGTATAAAGCGTTTGCCGTTAGCTGTGATCAGTGGAAAGGGGAAGGGACACTGTTTGAAGGATGAATATGCAGATATGTGAGCATTTGCATAGCTTGATGTTTTGCTTCACACTTCAAAGAAACTTAAAGGGATAGTTCACCCTAACATGAAAATGAAGTCATCATTTACTCACCCTGGTGTTGTTCTAATGTAGTATGTCGTTCTTTCATTTTCAGACCACAAAAATATCCCGCTTGTGCTTGTCTATATAATGGCAGTGAAAAGCGACCAGCATCAAGTTTTTAAAAGATGCAAAGTATCACACAGGGGCGGCGTTTATGTATGGCAGAGCATGGCAGTTGCCATACCCTGGCGTTCAGACTAGCAGGGGAAATAAACAGCTCATGATGCTGCTCTTTAGTTCTGTTGCAGCTTTGAAAAGCAAATTTAAACAGCCTAACGGCGTGTCCTAACCAGACGCGACGCGACATGATTTTCAGTGGCAAACCAGACTCGACCCGAGATCAAGCAATCAAAAATCACAGCCAATCAGAAGAGTGTGTGGGCGGGCTCTCTGCAAGCGCACTGACTGCATTTGCAACGGAATTGATAAGTAGCCTACAATATCGAATTCCTAAACAGTACACAATTTTAGCATGATTAAAAATACATACTGAGTGACTAATCATAGAATACTCACCTTGACAGTTTGAACATAGTTATTTCCTTTCATTTATTTTCGAGATCTGAGGTGAATTATCCATTGTTGCTTTCAGTCTGACTGTTTATAAAGGTCACGAAAAATGATATTCAAACTCACTTTACTTTTTTTATATTAGTAAAGTTATTATTATTGTTATTATTATTATTATTATTATTATTATTATTATTATGAGGACACAGTGAAGGCTTATAGGACTGTTTCAGTATTTGCATTGATTTTGTATTGTTAAGTTCTTTTAGTGGATTTTTGTCCACATTTTGTTTAGATATAATTATTAGATAGTGATTATTTGGGAATGTCGTTGTTGTATGGCCAGAAGGACTCATGCCATACCCTAGGTTTTTGTGAAATGCCGCCACTGGTATCACAGAATGGTCCAATGCGACACGAGCCATACATTCCAAGTGTTCTGGGGCTAAAAACAGAACATATTCTGGGTTTGGTGAAAAACAAACCGAAATGTAATGTATACCATTTTTAACAAAAATCCTGACCGTGGCCATTGATGATCTGTGCTCGACTGTGCATGTTCATGAGACTATTAGCGCCGCAGTTTACACAGAAAAATACACAAGTTGTGAGAAATCATAGTTTGGTTGATCGGATCACAAGTAGACGAGGGAGACACATTCCCGTTTACACCTGATGTTTAAATCCGTCTCTTTTGTCCACTTTCAGCCACTTCTGTCCTGATTTCTTATAGGGGAGGGTCTATGGGCGAGTAAATTGTATGGGTTTTTTCAGAGCTTTCAATCTAATAGATGAAATAGGCTCACATAATTTCCATATGAATGCTACCGGAGACGATGGAAAAACACACGGAGAGCAGCAGCTTTAGTTTCTGCTCTGACAGCCGCAAGACCAGCCGAAAGCTGTGAGTGTGCGATAGATATCAGGAATGGAGAGAGAACATTGTGCTTGGGACATTTTTCGCTTCCCATAATGTTTACGCATTAGGTCGATGGACAGAGAGAAGATGGTCTTTTAGTGGCTGTTCGAGCGCATTTGACCACATGAACGTTGAGATGCAGAAACAGACACTGGATTCTCCAAAAAACACGGTCTGTCCTGTCGTGGTGGACACTGATCAGTGTCACTGATGTGATGTGTCATATCCGCTGTGTCTTCTGTTTTATGCTGATAAACACTGCATTTGTGTTTATAGTGATTGTTATGACTGCTCCTCACATTCTCTGCTGGGTTATGAAAGGGCTGCTTGGTTCCAATGAGTTTGTCTCTTTCTGGCCTCAGTGAAATGCTTTTCTTGTCTGCTGAAGTTTGTTTGTCTTCTGTGGGATCATTTACGTCTCGGCTCAACGATGAGGGCAGTTCATTCTTTCTGCAGACTGACAGAATGTGCACTGCATTCTGGGAAGGACTTAGTAAGCACAAAGAAAGCGCTGGCATGCAAAACAATTCCCACAAGACACCCCCAAAATGCAAAACACGTCTAATACTGTTAAAGAGACACCGAGAGCAGAACACAACATGACAAAACAGACTCTGTTCTTATAATGAAGCTTTGCTTTGCGCTGATGTGACGCTCATTCATTTGATGAGGAGAATCTGATCGTCTGGTTTATGGCCAGATCAGTTGAGATGAAGCGCGTTTTCATCTTGCACTAGATTGCATTACTACATGAGCACTTTTTTATTTAATTTCAAACAAAGAATCATTGTGATCTGAACTGTTGCTCAACCACATATTTGGGATTCCTGTGGGGCTTTGGACGCTCTGCCCTGAACGTGACATCACTGCTCTCTTGTGATGACATCACCCAGTGTTTTCCTTCTCCATGTCTCTCAGTAGCAGCTGGAGCTGCTGAAGTGGTAAAAGAAAAGCTGCCTCCTGATTCCAGGGTTCATCATAATTAGAGATCGACCGATATATCGGTTTCCCGATATTTAAGCATTTTCACATAATCGGGTATCGGTTTTGTAATATCGGATTCACCGATAACTGGTGTTTTAATCTAAATGGCGATAATCTTGTGGCCGTTTTGAGAATTGCGCGCAAGCCCACCATTAAAGCACTGTCTGAGGGGAGATGAGTCAACAATGGTGTTCAAAGGTAAAATAACTTTATTTAACATAACAGCCAGTAATGCACAAATGAGATTAGGCTGTGAATAAGGCTATGTTATGTAGTTTAAACGAATCACGAAGTCACGTAATCCGTCATGTCCCAATCAGACCTAAGGCTGGCGACACACTGGCTCCCTGGTGTGAGTGTAGCGTTTCTGTTGCGTGTCAGCTGTGTGGCGTTTTCTATGTCTTTGCACACCAGAAACGTGTCTGACGCGGCGCTGCTGCTGCTAGGTGATGTACAGGGAAGGCCTATACTTCATGTTAAACATAAATATATAGCCTACTGATACAGCAAAGACAACATCGGCAGTATTGACAGCAAAATAGGCTACAGAATATTTTGTTCTGTATTGACAGGTGCAATATTTGAAAATCGATAAATTATTATTATTTTTTTTAATTACAATTATATCTGTATTTGTCAACCTAGAGACTTTCAAACATCAAAATGTAATTTATTAATATGTATTCGTGTCAAAATGACAAACATCTTTTCCTATTCAATTTTGCCTGGAAATGATTCCAACACGCTTGCGTGTCGCGGGAAAAATAGGCGCCGATTCTATTTCTAGCATGTGCGCATTTTCGCCGCGACTCAAGCCGCGCCTCGCGTGTCACGCAGGCAGTGTGCAAGCTCCAACCTGTTAACATGGGAGCTGAAATAAAAATGGACATGCCACGCAGCCAGTGTGTAGCCGGCCTAACTTTACATGAATAAAATAAAACAGCAGTATTTTTTTTGCAGTATTTCAGACTCTATTTATTGATGTTTTTGTATGTAAGAAGGGAGTGAAATTGCAAAAAAGTTTGTTCAGTTCAGTGCTGTAGTTATAATGGTCAAAAACAGAAATAACAATAAATAAATATCGGTTCTATATATCGGTTATCGGGGATGTAAACATGCAAATAATCAGTATCGGTATCGGTTATAAAAAACCAATATCGGTCGATCACTAATCTTTATTATTTAGGTGCACCAGCACAAAATTTAGGTGCACCCAAAAATTTCCCCGGCTGGCATCGCCTTTAACGCCACAATTTCAAGGTCACCTTTTTATCTTGCTCCATATACACTCACCTAAAGGATTATTAGGAACACCATACTAATACTGTGTTTGACCCCCTTTCGCCTTTAGAACTGCCTTAATTCTACGTGGCATTGATTCAACAAGGTGCTGAAAGCATTCTTTAGAAATGTTGGCCCATATTGATAGGATAGCATCTTGCAGTTGATGGAGATTTGTGGGATGCACATCCAGGGCACGAAGCTCCCGGTTCACCACATCCCAAAGATGCTCTATTGGGTTGAGATCTGGTGACTGTGGGGGCCATTTTAGTACAGTGAACTTATTGTCATGTTCAAGAAACCAATTTGAAATGATTCGAGCTTTGTGACATGGTGCATTATCCTGCTGGAAGTAGCCATCAGAGGATGGGTACATGGTGGTCATAAAGGGATGGACATGGTCAGAAACAATGCTCAGGTAGGCCGTGGCATTTAAACGATGCCCAATTGGCACTAAGGGGCCTAAAGTGTGCCAAGAAAACATCCCCCACACCATTACACCACCACCACCAGCCTGCACAGTGGTAACAAGGCATGATGGATCCATGTTCTCATTCTGTTTACGCCAAATTCTGACTCTACCATCTGAATGTCTCAACAGAAATCGAGACTCATCAGACCAGGCAACATTTTTCCAATTTTGGTGAGCTCGTGCAAATTGTAGCCTCTTTTTCCTATTTGTAGTGGAGATGAGTGGTACCCGGTGGGGTCTTCTGCTGTTGTAGCCCATCCGCCTCAAGGTTGTGCGTGTTGTGGCTTCACAAATGCTTTGCTGCATACCTCGGTTGTAACGAGTGGTTATTTCAGTCAAAGTTGCTCTTCTATCAGCTTGAATCAGTCGGCCCATTCTCCTCTGACCTCTAGCATCAACAAGGCATTTTCACCCACAGGACTGCCGCATACTGGATGTTTTTCCCTTTTCACACCATTCTTTGTAAACTCTAGAAATGGTTGTGCGTGAAAATCCCAGTAACTGAGCAGATTGTGAAATACTCAGACCGGCCCGTCTGGCACCAACAACCATGCCACGCTCAAAATTGCTTAAATCACCTTTCTTTCCCATTCTGACATTCAGTTTGGAGTTCAGGAGATTGTCTTGACCAGGACCACACCCCTAAATGCATTGAAGCAACTGCCATGTGATTGGTTGATTAGATAATTGCATTAATGAGAAATTGAACAGGTGTTCCTAATAATCCTTTAGGTGAGTGTACATTCATATATATTATGTAAATCACAACATAATATATGCAGTTACACAGGAATTAAAATCAAGGGAAACAATGATTTAAACACTACTATTTTAAAACTACAGTTTTAACAAAGTGTTATAAATTAATTAAAAAAATAATGAAATAATAAACAATGAAATACAAATATGGAATTTTTAATTTCCTCTGCCTGCTATGTATATATCACGCTTTGATTGTCATAATTATGTGGTAACGTTACTGATAGGCTATTGTAGGCTACGGTAGCCTATAGTTGTTTATATTTCTTAATAAAATTGTGCCAGCTGGAACAAATGCTTTAATTAAATTATGAATTATTACGGGTAGATCACCGCAGGATTAATATTGGTCGAAAGTACAACAAATTAACAATGATACTAACGTTAGTGTTTCAGGTAGATCAGTAGATATATCAGCAAATATCGTTCTCAAAGAGATTATTTTTGGAATATAATATAACAATGCACAATCACAGTGACCTAGGACAAATTTTAGTCGCACCCTTACAAACTTTTGGTCGCACTCTAGAGCCCTGAGAGTGTTCTTCTCTTTTAAACTACTAATGCTAAATGAACAAATCTAATATTGCCTGCATCCAACAACATCGTTTGTGCTAAATAAGAGGAGAAGTGCTCGTTGCCGCTGTTACCAGTTCTCTCTCTGCGTCTTCACACAGACAAGCTTCAATCTGTCGCTTAAAGCCGTTGCGGATTGAAATCACAAAGCAAAACGCACACAAACGTGTCTCTACTCTTGATATAGAATCACTGATGAACACATTTAGTTTTAATGAGAAAGAACAAATACTATTCGAGGGCGGATTAGAACTCAGAACAAAAACTCTCAAAAACCACACATTTATCACATCACTTATATTAGGCTATAGTAGATGTAAGAATGAAACTATCACGTTAAACATGACTGTGTCGATAAATTAAACTTGTGTACTATTGAAATTGATTTCTGGACATTCTGGACACTTGTTATTGTACATATCATTGTATTAAAAGCCCCCACTCCCCATTCCTGTCTCACCCACTTTTTAAAACAAAGTTGCGCCCCTGCTTATACCGGTAACCACATGACAATGCCGGTGATCAAAGGCAAACATCACACACTTTATCTTCAGAAAATGTAAAAATCTGTTTTTTTTTGTGGAGTGGTTACTGTAAATGGGGAATTTTATTTCCAACTCTTCTGAGCTTTTGTGATAAATAGAGAACTTTCCCCGGTGGGACGCGTGTGTATTTGCGGTTACATGGTGAGTAAAAGTGAAACTGATACTCTGACACAGTTGGCCTTTTTCATGCTGATACGCTCTCATTGAAAATCGCGAGCTCACATTTCAGGTTTGAGATCATCAGAAGAAAGTGTTGATGGAGCAGCACTGTAACGTCCCACTGAAGGTGGCGGCAAGATAAACCGCTAAAGTGTGATGCAATGTTTGTGTGTAAAGGAACGAGGAAAGGCTGTATTATCTCTCCTTAACTTTGCCTTTTCCCTCTTTATTTCATCTCTTACTCAATGTTGTCATAGTTTCCAACACAACAATGTAGTAATTACAGTTACTGTGACTAGAATAAACCTGTGGGAACTGGCTATTTCTCACCTTTGTCATCACAAGAAGACATTTAAAATGACAGAACTCAAAGCTTGTACGGTTGATCCAGTATTCATTTATTATGTCATTTACTGTAATTTTGCTCACTATGGTAGATGTCAAGGAGACCCTTGGAATTAAACATGTTATTAACCATGGTCATATTCCTGATGCTAGCTAAAGTGTTATGTGTAGAAATCAACCAATATTGATATGCACTGATATGCAGAACCAATATTTATTTCATGTTTTGCTTTTTTGTTAAATTTCATCTTTAATTGACAATAATAAAAAGCATTAAAAAAATACATAGTCAGCAACAATAATATGAACAATAGGCAAAATAAGTCTAATATTTTTCAAATGGAGAACAATAAATGACAACTGAGTCTATCAACTTTGCATTAATGTAATCATTTTAAGCTCTGGTTTAGGTGTTGTTTATTAGGCTAAAGAGTGAAGACAACTAGTTCACTGGAATAATTATACATTGTCACAAATACTGTTAACATTAAAATTTACGGAGCCCCTAAAAGGACCTTTGCAAAAAATAAAAATATACAGACTTTCCCGTGCACACAGGAATTTTTTGCATGCTCACACGTTACAATTTCCGTTTTATGTATACTATAACCTATTTCATTTGTGCGTCACTGCCTATGACGAAAGCGAGAGTATAGTATATCTCTATATCACGTCCTTTTGCCCGCTTTAACGCATCTTCTGTGAGGGCCGAGAAACAAATACAGCACAAATGAAATGGGTTATAGCAGGGGTTTTAAAACTTTATGATGCCAAGGACCCCAAAATACGATGAATCTTTTATGAGGGACCCCCTTCCTAAAATCCATCTATTTTTATGTGGGCCTATGAAAAAACATTTAAACTGTTAGATAAATTGTGTGACAAAATATTGTTTCCAAACTTAATAAATTGGCTATACTTAATTTTGAATGTGAAAACCTAAAGAACATTTTTCAATTAAAAATTATTTGTATAAGCATCTTTCACAATAAATGTACATAAGCAGCTTACGAAGTGCGTTAAGAATACTGCCTTACAACCCCAGTGCCTTACAAAATCCCAAATTCAGTATCTCAGAAAATTTTAATATTGTGAAAAGGTTCAATATTGAAGACACCTGGTGCCACACTCTAATCAGCTAATTAACTCAAAACACCTGCAAAGGCCTTTAAATGGTCTCTCAGTCTAGTTCTGTAGGCTACACAATCATGGGGAAGTCTGCTGACTTGACAGTTGTCCAAAAGACGACCATTGACACCTTGCACAAGGAGGGCAAGACACAAAAGGTCATTGCAAAAGAGGCTGGCTGTTCACAGAGCTCTGTGTCCAAGCACATTAATAGAGAGGCGAAGGGAAGGAAAAGATGTGGTAGAAAAAAAGTGTACAAGCAATAGGGATAACCGCACCCTGGAGAGGATTGTGAAACAAAACCCATTCAAAAATGTGGGGGAGATTCACAAAGAGTGGACTGCAGCTGGAGTCAGTGCTTCAAGAACCACTACGCACAGACGTATGCAAGACATGGGTTTTAGCTGTCGCATTCCTTGTGTCAAGCCACTCTTGAACAACAGACAGCGTCAGAAGCGTCTCGCCTGGGCTAAAGACAAAAAGGACTGGACTGCTGCTGAGTGGTCCAAAGTTATGTTCTCTGATGAAAGTAAATTTTGCATTTCCTTTGGAAATCAGGGTCCCAGAGTCTGGAGGAAGAGAGGAGAGGCACACAATCCACGTTGCTTGAGGTCCAGTGTAAAGTTTCCACAGTCAGTGATGGTTTGGGGTGCCATGTCATCTGCTGGTGTTGGTCCACTGTGTTTTCTGAGGTCCAAGGTCAACGCAGCCGTATACCAGGAAGTTTTAGAGCACTTCATGCTTCCTGCTGCTGACCAACTTTATGGAGATGCAGATTTCATTTTCCACCAGGACTTGGCACCTGCACACAGTGCCAAAGCAACCAGTACCTGGTTTAAGGACCATGATATCCCTGTTCTTAATTGGCCAGCAAACCCGCCTGACCTTAACCCCATAGAAAATCTATGGGGTATTGTGAAGAGGAAGATGCAATATGCCAGACAACCAATGGCATGCGATATGCCAGTCTACCACCCAACAATGCAGAAGAGCTGAAGGCCACTATCAGAGCAACCTGGGCTCTCATAACACCTGAGCAGTGCCACAGACTGATCGACTCCATGCCACGCCGCATTGCTGCAGTAATTCAGGCAAAAGGAGCCCCAACTAAGTATTGAGTGCTGTACATGCTCATACTTTTCATGTTAATACTTTTCAGTTGGCACTTTTGAATAGGTGGCCTGTTTCATGAAGCTGGTTTCAGTGGCTACCCAAGTAAGTTTGAGGTTAGTTTGCACAAACTCTGGTTTTTGGGGTTCAAGATGGATTGGTTTTTGCGGTGTTTATTACCATGTTAACTTGAGCTATGTAGCTATCCTGATCAGAAGCAGGTTTTATTCTGGGCAAGAGATCGCAAACCAAATCTGGACCAATCAGTTCTCTGTCAACTCTGAGTTTGATCCAGAAAAAAACAGCAATATTGTGAAATAATATTATTGACATTTAAAATAATGGTTTTCTATTTTAATATACTTTAAAATATAATTTATTTCTGTGATGCAAAACTGAATTTTCCTCAGCCATTACTCCAGTCTTCAGTGTCACAAACTAAAGCCCTTCTCCTCATGCGGGTCAATAAAGACGACGGTGTGGCGTTTAAAGATCATTTCCGATGACGTGACATCACAGAATTTACTGGTGTTTTGTTGTGTGAATGGTCTCTTACTGGTAAAAAGCCAGAATGCCGTTGCTTGTGTGAACAGCACATTTGTGTATTTACCGGTAAAGGCGCTCTGGGATTTTTTACGGTTATTTACCAGGAATGCTGTGTGAAAGGGGTTAGTGTTTCTGTGTTGTTTCCCCTCATACGCAGTGCTGTAATGGCATCTTGTGCAATTCTTAATGTTCGCTTCTTTCCTAGTTGAATCAGATGTGCTTAAATATCAGAAAGAAATATTGGTAAAACCAAGCGGCACCCTTCCGGTCTCTCTTGAATGTAACACAGAAGTGACTTAAACTGCAATTCAGCGACTGGCCGCTAGAGACAGACTCCAAAAGAGAGTCAATCCCATAGACCCCCATGTTAAAACTTTACAGCAGAAAAAAACATGTTTACAGCCTGGTACAAAAAGTGGTTTTGGTCTATATAGCTAATTTTGCCCTTCATGAAAACTGTGAGGGGGGTGATATTTTTTTATAACTTTTTTATAACTTTATAACTCATCCGTTATATTAAGTCTTAAAGGTCTGCATAATTAAGGGCGTGGCCACTTGAGTGACGGGTGGATTGCCACTGCTGGTTTCAGCTCCACCCACGTCCCACCTCTTTGCCCATTTTTGGTTATCTGGGAATGACACGGGGTGACGCGCAGCCAAGATGGCGACGGCCGGCTTCAAAAATGCTCTTCAGAAACCTACTGGTGACATCACGGACACTACGTTTTATAGAGTCTATTGGTAAAACCGATTATCAGATGATTTCTTATGTGGCAGTGGAATTAAAAATCTCAATATATGAACTCAGTTCAGAACAAATTCTTCCAGGACCAAATGTTCATTCATTTTATAGGCTGCTAATCATTTTGTCTGCACTTATTTCTCATAAGAAACTTTCCGAGAAACATTGGAGACAAATTGATAGTTGATTAATGAAATGTAACCCCAAATGCTGTTCTCCTGAAATATGAACGAAATCCTTTGGGATGGTTCCACGTCCAAAATGGCACGGTAATGCCACATTACTGTTTGGTGTTGTGTTGTTTTGGTTTCCTGACCCAGGGCCGGGATCAGCAGATGAGCGATGAACAGAGTGACCATCTGCTTTAATGAAGTGATAAGAGATGTTAGAGATGTGTGAGAGCCCGCTGTGATGGGGCAGATCCGAGACCGCAGTGAAGTCAGACGGATAGAGGGAATGATTAACAGCATCCTGTCCAACTCCGCTTTCATCATTAGAGGCTGATAACAGAGCCCTGGGGATCACGCATCATGGATTACCCAGCATCCCCCACGTCCGCCAGACCGGATTGGTTTCATCCGTCTAATGGACAGTCCTCCATTGACAAACACTTCACTTTCATTCAGGCCTCTTACTATTGCTGTGTGATTTGATCAAACCTTGGGCCAGCATTTGGGCCTGGTGGAAGGGTTTATATTGAAGGACCACAGAGCAACATCCTATAATTGAGGAAGTAACGACTCTCTGAAGATGACGTTGTTTGTTTTGACAAGAATGTAAGGAGTGGTCTGTCTTTGACTCATTTCTATATCTGTATCTTGTCTGGGGAAATGGTGTTCAGTGCTGTGGTTTTCAAACTCTTGTTATTATCAGCACTGCATGTGCTATTATAAAGAATTATAAACAAGCTGAAACATATCATACTTCTCTCCCTAAAGACAGTTAAATTACAGGACACATCAGCATTCTTTGCCTTTCCCAGATGAGTACATTAGAAACGGTGCAGTTCCTCCTTCAGTCTAAAAATAATCCTCTTTATTTGCATTCATTGTGGCCACTTTTCCTTGTGCCGATCATTGAACATAAACGGGAATTGGTTTAATAAAGCCTTTTACATGGTTACTCACCAGTTAATGGCCCATTGTTATGAGGACAAATGCATTTCCTGGTTGCAGTTCCTTAATGATGGCAAAATTTGAGATAAAATACAGGAACGACTCAACACTATGACTAGCAACACTTGCCAAGTGCATTAAAGTAATAACTGTAAAATACAGTATAAATGCATTTATGTGAAGTAACATAGTTCAGTGGCAACTTCCAGTGCATAAAAAGTTTCTTTCTTGCCTTCCTTGAACTCATTGTGTTCTTATTTAGGTCCTATGGTGTGTATGTCCGAAGGTAATGCTGAAGTTCACTGCCTCTTCTTCACTGTGATCAGCTGATTTCCATTCATGTGATGATGATTTGCAAAATAGACTGTATTAGAACTGATGGTTGTACTGATTAACAACTCACTTGCCCCTTTTTTGTCATGATGAGGCAAAGACATATATTATCTTGACAAACATTGATTTGGAGGCTTGCAGCTGTAGGGTTTAGATCAGGAGGTGGCTGTGTTTCTGCTCCTGTCACAGTTCAGAGGGCATGATGGATTCGCAGGGGTCATCGAGTGGCAGATGGACTCCCTTAGGCTCTGATCAGATCAATCCAGAGGACAGTGAGATATCAGACTCTGGCTGCTGTTATGACACCACACATATGATGGATCATCTGACGTCATGCTGAAGCTCATGTGTTTAGCTTGCGCTCAGGCTCCTGTCAGCTCTGCTGAAACATGTTCTTACTGAGTTATTACAGTATTATCATGTTCATGAATGCACCATAACCCTGGTTTCCTGGTTGTAGCGAATTAGCTCAAAGGGGAAATATTAATAATTATTTATAACTCATTATGATTATTCATTATGATTAGTTATGAATATTTGAATCAGTTAATGAGATTAACTTGATGTAGCTACATTAACATTACAATCAATCACTCAGTTAATCCTGTAAACACTCAGTATTAATTATTAATTAATTCTAAGAGAAGGGTATTTTTCATGGCCACAGAAAAATAATTCTTCCTTCGCATTTACGGTGCTTAGAGCGTGTAAAAGAATCGATCATTTAAGTGACAATTTATTTGCAGGCAGGGAGTCAGAACCAAAATATGTATGGTGCAAAAGTTTTATTAACTAAATCACGAACACAACTAAACTAAACAGAAACGCATACGCACAAAACAAAAACATACATAGGTAATATGTAGAGTTAAAGTGGTTGAAGAACCGGGTCAGAACAGAGGGATGAAGCTATGAAAACACCTGGGAGAATCATCAGTTATGACTGCAAGATCCTTTGTCTGAACAAAGGGGTTCACAGCTTTGACTAACTAAACAGCGATTTAGCATATTGTACGTTACTTGCGTTTGCCTGAGCGGTTGAAGAGCACTACAGTGTACCGTCGCAGGAGAAAGTCTTGATAGTTCGGTCCGATGGTTTTGAAGTTGCAATCGATTTCTTCTGCGTTGACTGAAGATATGATGAACTTGCAAGGTTATTTCGACTCCGTCGAGGTCAAGGAGGTTGCACATGGCTTGAGGTGTTGGGCCTGCCGGCCCGCAACCGTGTGGTCGGATCGGGTTTCCTGTCCCACATACGCACATGGCTTGATGTGTGTGTGTGTAGGCCTTACAGCTGTGTGTCCGTAGTCAGTCTAGAGAGAGAGAGAGAGAGAGTCTCTCTTTAAAGGTCTGGGAGAAGTCACACCTCTTAGGGTCAGTGAGCCAATCGTACTCAGGCTTTCGAAGGGAAAGTTTTACGATCCTTTGTCTCAAGCAGATCGTTTGTATATGTAACTGGATTGGTTGCTGATGAAGGAACTATTAAAGATTATTGTAATACTAATATGTTGCACACGTATTGACATATCATATACATAATCATTCAGATCTTTAAATGACAAACAAAACAAACAAGGTATAGGTAAGGTTACATTGACTGCTGGTTCTATCGTAAAACATGCATAAAGACAAAATCCATATGAAAGACCCTACACAGGACAATTATAATCACACACAATGTATTGTTCATTTATAGAATGGTTTGTCTATAACTTGAGGCAAAAGAGTGGGGGGGGGGGGTGGTTCTAAAGACCCCAGAGCGAGTTTCAAAGATTATTTGTTAAATATTAGAGGTCGACCGATTCATCGTTTTTTGGTGGAACAATTGGTTATCGGCAAAAATCCATACCGATAGTTTTTCCAAGTTGCGTTCGTTGCTGGAGCGGCTGAGAAGAGTGTGCTGTCATTACACAGTACGAGAGCGTTGAGAAGGGTGGCATTATATAGCACGAAAGCGGCCTCTAGAGGTGAAATAACAATCACTGACGCCCCGTGTTGTTTATATTAACACGTGAGGCTGCACGCTGCACAGAGCGCTGACACATCAGATGCACGTTTAAAATGCAGACAGCGAAACGGTATGAATACAGAACACTTCAGTACATGTTGCCAAATCATTCTAAAGTAATTAATTTGTTGACTAGATGCTCCATAGATAATATTCCATTTGTAACATTTAAGTAAGGTTAATAAATGCTGTAGAAGTATTATTCATTGTTAGTTTTATCTGTAAACCTTAGTTAATGCACTATTAACTAAAATGAATGATCAAGGTACAATTGTATTGCTCAAATATTAATACATGCTGTAAAATGTATATTGCATAATGCATTTAGTTCATGTAAGCTAGCTAAATAAGCTAATACATCCTTGTTAACAAATGGGACTTGCAGTCTGTTACATATGACATTTACATACATGTTTCTAGGTTATAGCTAAAGAAACATTTATTTATAATATTATTTTAATTTTTAAATTATTTTCTGTAGAATTTTTTCTGTTAGAACTTCTCATTTGAATATATTCATATTTACGTATGTATGTAAATATCGGTCGACCTCTATTAAATATAACAAATAATTGTGTCTGATTTGTCTTAGTCGTTACATGGTGTTATCCATTGTTAGAAGGGATGTCACAGTGAGGAAATTTCCACACCGGGTGGGGGTGGAGGTATCAGGGAGTGGGGTATTGAAATCGGTTTTGCGTGCACTCTCGCAGAGCAGACACTTTCAGTTTATAATTGTAGTGTCCATTGTCCAACTGAACTAAATGTTTTTTGTTTTTATACAAAAAAGCAAAGCAACAGTGGGGGTGCTGCTGTGATGGGAAAGTAATGTAATCGGTGTACGGCCGAACACCGTGTAACACCGCTAACACAGTGTAACGTAATAACCCACCGGAGGCAAGCTTGGTGATGAACCCATGTGCAGTTGATTTATATCCAAACACGAACAAAGTAAACAATGACTTGACCTTGACTTAACATGACCTAAAACATAAACTTGGACTAAACATGAACTCACCAACAGTAGGTTACAACATCAATACACGACAAAGTAACATGGAAAACAAGAGGCTTTAAATACATGAACTTTGGAAACACATGACTAAGACAACCAATGAACAACCAGAACTCATAACCACATGACAAGACAATGAACCAATCAGAACATGACACATTCGCAAAGGGAAGCACAAGACATGATCACAGGGAAGGGAAGCACATGGCAAGCAGGACACATGACAGGGAGAATACAAAGTAAAAGATATAAAAACATAAACGTGAAACAAAACCAGCCGTGACACACAGACTACCGCAGCGTACCGTCTAATTTTTAGATTATAAAACAGTAGTGGTTGTAGATGTTGTGTGGTCAATCCAGTGTTCCAGTCATCATAAAACACACTAACAGTCACTTCACAGCACCCAGAGACCAACTATTAACATTAGTTCACATGACATCACAGAGCTTGTGGAAGAACGGCACTAATCGATTTGAATTGCATGTTTTCATGGAAATCTGTGACTTTAAAGATGCAGTAAGTGATTGCTGTTGAAAGAGGATCTGACCAAGCAGCACAACACACTTGTAGCCAATCAGCAGTAGGGGGCGTGTCCACTAGAGATGGGGGAGGAGAGAGAGTGAGCCAATCAGCAGAAGGGGCCGTGTCCACTCATGAAGGAGGAGGAGAGAGAGTGAGCCAATCAGCAGTAGTGGGCATGTCCACTCATGATGGAGGAGGAGAGAGAGTAAGCCAATCAGTAGTGGGCGTGTCCACTCATGATGGGGGAGGAGAGAGAGTGACTCAATCAGCAGGAGTGGGCGTGTCCATTAATGATGGAGGAGGAGAGAGAGTGAGTCAATCAGCAGTAGTGGGCGTGTCCATTTATGATGAAGGAGAGAGAGTGAGCCAATCAGCAGTAGTGGGCGTATCTACTCATGATGGGGGATGAGAGAGAGTGAGCCAATCAGCAGTAGGGGGCGTGTCCACTCATAATGGAGGAGTAGAGAGAGTAATATTTGAAGAAAGAATCTAGAAAGAGAGATGGCTGAGAGACATTACAAAAGAGAAAAGCCCACACTATTATTAGAAAAGCTTTCCAGCGCTGGAGAGACCTCAGCGGGAAGGCCTGAAAAAGTTTCTGCTCCATACGTGAGTAACATTGGTTTGGTGGCGACTAACAACTCTTGCTTGCATATACTCTTGTGTACTGTATGTTCAATTTTTGTTCTTCCTTGTCGTTCGTCATCTTTACTTTATTTTTCACAAAGCTTTATTTTGCTTTGCTTCAGAGACATCCACTGTTGCATTGTGTGTTCGTGCATTTCGTGCAACAGTGTTCAACATATGATTCTCAGAAATCGCTTACTGCACCTTTAATATTTACATGTAAGTGAGTTAGTTACCATTTATAAAAGTGTTAAGTGACTTGTGACTACTGCATTGTGAATATATTCTGTTGCGTCTCATGACTGCATTCACAAACTTTCTGTATTACCTAATTCAAATTAGTCTGTTGCTAAACAAACAGGATGTCGGTCCATTTCAGTTTGTATTTTGTTGGCCAACCTCATGTCTGATATCGTTTGCTAGCACTCATACTCGTCACAATGCTCCGCTACCAACATACAAGAGCAGACGTACAACATTTGGGATGACCCAAGTTTGGGACCAATATAAAAAGCCATTCCAAAAAGTGATGAAACGCAAAGAGAAAGTTGCAATGGACAGGGAATTTTTTTTTTTATTCATAATTTAAAAAAAAATAAAAGAAGCAAATACAAACATCTTAACATCTCATGAGTTAGCAAATCCCTTACGGGAAAATAAGTCTTACGGGACAGCTTGCTTGCCTGTATTTGGCGGTAAACGCAGAGGCTAGAAGAGAAGAGCAGGCCGATCAAACACTGTCTTTGATAATGCATCACTCTCAAGCAGCAGCAATAAGAAGATTATATTATTTAATTTTCAGTTGGACATCCTGTTGTGTTGTAGATTTGTTTTGGTGTGTAGTGAATGAGGACAGCAGGACATTGTGTAGACAGTTTCATTACTTTAGCAGTGCTAAAGGAACTTCTCCTTGAAAGCATTATTGGTGTATGAATGTTATTAAAATGATCACTTTTGACCTTGTGTTCGTGTCGTGTTCGATCTGCAGGTGTTGTGAGTGCGGAGCTTCTCTCTCGCACTGGTACTATGAGAAGGATGGCCGTCTCTTCTGTAAGAAGGACTACTGGGCCAAATTCGGGGAGCTGTGTCATGGCTGTTCAGAGCCAATCACCACCGGACTTATCATGGTGAGTCCAAACCGTCCGAAACCGTATCTCTGCCGTCTCTCCTCACCCCACAATCCAGCCTGTCCTACGATTTCTCGCAGCCACTCCAGTTACACGATTCTGCAGTGCTCCATTCACAAAGTTACTGCTGCCGGATCACACATGACCAAATCAACAGCACTCTTGTGTGCTTTCATGAAAGAGCTGCTATCTATTATTCAGAGATAGTGTTAATGAAGGGAAAGTTTGTGTGGCCGTTTGTCTTCATGCATTTACTGCTAGTTGTATTATTTAGTGTTTCTACAAGAGCGAGAGCTGTTTATTATGAATCATTTGAATGATTTATGACCTTTTGAATTCTTTCATTTTCCCTGAACCCTCATATATAAACTCTTTTGCATACAGTCTTGGCATAGCGCATCTGTGGCCAATGCAGGTTATCATCTGGTTTGTTTACACAGAAAATCATTTTGACCCCCAAAACTGTCTTGCCAAATCTGCACTTACTATGCACTATGCATACAGTTGCCATATAGTTTTAATGTTAGGGCTGCACAATAAATCTAAATAAAACTCTGTATTGCAGAGGCTAATTACATAAATATATGCTTTGCACCACCATGTTTTCTGAGTGAAGTGCGGCACTGTGTTCATTTACACCTGAGAAGCTCATGATACTCAGAGTGGGTCAATTTAACGTAAATGCTGCTCCACACCATATGAATGTCATCTATACATCAATTTAGTGTGCATTTGGGAAAGCAACATGCATAGGATTCTGTGATTTCTGCGATGTGGAAAACATGGACGGAATCACGGAATCCAAATTTAATTTACTGTATAACACGGAATGTCATGGAATTTGGCAAAATTTAAATAAATAAATCAAAAGTAGGACTGGACACTTATTCAAATAGCAATATGGACTAGTGTCTACACAGTAAAAAAATATTGTTGGTTTAACTTAAAAAAGTAAGTTGCCTGTAATGATGAGTCATCAGAGTTCGGATCCATTTGCAGTTATTTATTAATATTGTGGTCAGACAGGCAGAGTCAAAAGGAACAACTGAGCAATGCAGGAAAGGCAAGTCGTAATCCACAAACAGGCTGAGGGTCGAGGCAGGCAGCAAACAATCATAAATCCACAAAACAAGGCAGTAATCCAAAGGACAGGCAGCAAACAATCAAAAACCAGAGAGACAGTCCAAAAGTAGTAACAGGCAGACAAAAACAGAAGATAACGCTCAGAAATGCATTGCGTCTGAGCTCAGGGACATATGCACCTGGCGTATATAACCTTCTGGGAGGACATTCTTCGGGGAAAATTCCCTGAGAGTTGGCTTGGGTTATTTCCGTGATGATGTTCCATTGGACAGGGGAAACTATCAGGGTTGAGGAGATGATGTTCTCTGGTTCCTGTGGTGAGGGTAAAGACTCAAACTGGCGAGACAGAGCATCAGCCTTGGTGTTTCGAGATCCAGGTCGATACGTGACGTTGAAGTTAAAACGGATGAAGAACAGGGCCCACCTAGCCTGCTGAGGGTTGAGACATTTTGCTGACTGTAGAAATTCTAGGTTCTTGTGATCAGTTAATATGGTGAACTTATGTGTGGCTCCATCCAGCCAATGCCTCCACTCCTCGAAGGCAGCTTTCATGGCCAAGAGTTCTCTGTTTCCCACATCATAGTTGCATTCTGCAGAATTGAGTTTGCGGGAGAAGTATGCGCACGGGTATTGTTTGGGTGGAGAGCCCTGGCGTTAAGATAGCACAGCACCCACTCCGGTGTTGGAGGCATCCACCTCCACAATAAAGGGTTGTTCGGGATCGGGGTGCTGGAGAATGGGAGCCGTGGTGAATGTGGTCTTAAGTTGGTTGAAAGCGTTGAGAGCTGGTGGGGACCATTTGAGATTCCTGGTGGATGACTGGACCATGGAAGTAAGAGGTGTTGCTACGGTGCTAAAGTTTCAGATGAAGTGTCGGTAGAAGTTAGCGAACCCAAGGAATCTCTGCATCTCTTTGACAGTTGTGGGTTATTTCCAGTCTACCATTGCCCTTTGTTCTCGTCCATGGCGACCCCCTCTGGACTAATGATGTACCCAAGGAACGAGATGGTGGATTGATGGAACTGACATTTCTCAGCTTTGGCATATAGTTGGCTGTCTGAGTTTTCTAAGCACTGCCTTGCGTGTAGTACATGATCCTCTTATGTCTCTGAGTAGATGAGGATGTCGTCTATATAGCGATGAAGCATGTCACGAAACACATAATTTATAAATGACTGGAACACGGAGGGACTATTAGTCAGACCGAATGGCATGACTTGGTACTCGTAATGACCCGTGGTAGTAGAGAAGGCCGTCTTCCACTCGTCCCCCTCTTTAATACATATAAGATTATAGGCGCGGCGAAGATCGAGCCTGGTGAAGAATTTGGCTGTACGGAGTTGTTCCAGGGCTGCAGGTACCAGTGGTAGTGGGTATTTGAATTTGACTGTTATCTCATTGAGGCCACCATAATCTATGCATGGACGCAATCCTCCATCCTTCTTTTTAACGAAGAAGAACCCCACTGAGGTTGGTGATGTGGAAGGTCGAATGAACCCCTTCCTCTTCGATGTATATTCTCATGGATTTGGATTCTGGTTGTGAGAGTGGAAAAATCCTGCCCTTGGGAAGTTCTGCACCGGGTATCAGATCAATGGCACAGTCACTTGCTCGATGTGGAGGTAATGAGGATGCCTTGCTTATACTGAAAGCCTCAATCAGGTCCAGGTATTCAGGTGGTAGATTCTCCAATTTGGGGGTGTGCTGGGTCATGGTAACGGTACGGAGATGAACGTTGGTAACTTTGGTTAGGCATTTGAAATGGCATCCGGTCCCCCGTTGAGTGATTTGACCCTGGTAATAGGTATTTGCACAATGAGGTCAGATCTGAGAGTGAAAAGAGAAAGACTCACCGCAGACGGGGCTTGCCGGTTAAGGCCGCTACATACTCCGCAAGAACAGTGAAAAAAGTTCTTGCTCCCAGGGCTGCTGGGAGCGTCATTTTGTTCTCGCAGCCCTGGTTTGGGAGTTCTCGCAGCTTGTTCTCGACGCATCATCTGAGCAGAACTTTTTTCTTGTGGGTGTCCGAGAACTATTATGTGATTGGTCAGAAATTTTAAGTGGGCGGGGTTAATGCAAAGAAACGGACATGTTCGGCACCTGCTTTTCTCGTGAAGTATGGAATGTCCTGGCCAGAACGAACTTTGTTCTTGTTCTTGCCACCTCGAGAAAACGGAAAAAAAAATCTTTGTTCTTGTGGAGTATGTACCAAGCTTTAGGTCGGACGCTGGGCATTGATTGCGCATGTGTCCGGCTTGGCCACAGTAGAGACACAGGCGTTGAGCGATCCATATTTCTCTCTCCTCCGCAAGGTTATTTGTATTTATCTGTATATGTTCAATCTCTCAGACCATTATTTTATTTTTATTATTAAGATGTCTGCTCAAGAGTTAACTCTAATCTGTGCAAACATTAAACTTTGCTGAAATTAAAATTCTTGCTTTGGTCTACACTGGAAGTGTTCTGGTAACTCTGCTAAACTATAATTACTAAAACTGAAACTAAATATATAAAAACCAAATAGAAATGTGTTCACAAAATAAAAACTAAACTAAAACTAGCAAAACAATTTATGAAACTAACTAAAACTAAACTGAAATTTATAGCAAAACTGAAAACGATATTAAAATAAGTAATTTAAAAATGCAAATAACCTTGTAACCTTAATAACCTTGCTAAAGTGCGTAACCCCAATCTGCATCTGCTCAGGTGGTTCGGTTGAGTTTGCAACGGGGTCTCTTATTCTGTTTTGGGGTTTTGGGGTTTTCTTTTTTAGATTGTCGATCTAAATAGTGAGTTCAATAAATTGGTTTAGAGATTTTCCCTCATCTCGACATGCGAGCTCGGACTGAAGTTCTAGGTTAAGCCTCTTTCTGAACAGCACTTTGAGAGTATCATTAATCCAGGTGGTCTTGTGCGGCGAGGGTGCGGAAAGATAAGGCGTACTCCGCGGCTGTACTTCTCCCCTGTTTGAGAGCGAAGAGTTTGTCACCAGTGCTTCTCCTGTGGGTGGAATGGTCAAACACCTCACAAAAACGTTGAAACGAAACTGGTTGTTTAAATACCAGAGGTAATGAGAGTCAGGTGTGAAGGGCAATCAGGACCAGGTACGGGATTATGGGAAATGTAGTTAGGAGAGAGTCTAGAATTCAGGGGAATGAGACCTCTGATGGTTGGGGACGGGAACTGCATCTCCTATGCTTGTAGCATTACCTGGTTGCCTTAATTTTAAGTTTATTGAAATTAAAATTTGAGTTAATACAATGGAGGACATTTTGTTTAATCAACAGAAACTCAAAATATTATGTTCTGTATCTGAATAACACGAATTATCTAAGTTGATTCGACAAAAGAAAAAATGTTGTGATAACAAATCTTGAAAACTATTTTTTTACAGTGTAAATATTTAATGCTATTGAAATATGAAGTATGCGTGTCTCTGTGTGAATGAGCGTCACAGTTTTGTCTACTACCTAATATGCAGTTTTATATGGATCCAAACCCTTCTCTTTTGTTTTGGATTTCAATACGAAACTGCAAATAAGGATGACTGTTATCATCTTTTCAGCAATATGAAATGATAACATGACCAGCATTTTCTGCTTAGGGTGATGGTGAAGATTCATATCATTTGTTCTATAGAAACCATTCACACAGACTAAACCTTGCCCTAGTTGTAGTTTCCGCAGCTCCATAATTCTTGTTGTTGATCAAATATGTGTGTTGTGCTTCAGACCAGGCCATTGTCTGTGTAATATGATATTTCATATCCACTAAGGTGTTTCTTCCTCATGTTTAAGAAAAAAAGCACTATGGCTGACAAGAGAGAGGTTTGAAACACAAGTACTTATATTAGTGAATGAAAACATACACAAAATGAGAGCTTTATTTGTTTGAGTGTTTTTCTTCTTTATTTCTTTCCAGTTTTTGAAGTCACGTTTCAGTTGTTTACATCCTGATTTCAATCACATTCACATTCATTTACACAGTTTAAGCATGAGGTTTTGTTTGTGACAGATTAATATGACAAGAAAAAGGGGTTAAAGATGTTAAAATTACCAAAATACACCAAGTGCAAATAGGTTGTCTTGTTGGCAGAGGCTATTTACACAAACTCCGCCCACCAATGTCTGATTGAGCCAGACGAAATTAGGATCAGTGTCATGAGGCAGTTGGTGTTCGTTTTTAAAGACCCGAGTTCAAATCCGTATTTTTCCAAACTCTTTATTCTCCCTTTCCTATTGCGTATCAGCTTAGAGAGGCATTTATTTAAAAAAATGAAAGAAAAAGAAAATTATTGGAAATTTTTTTTTCAAAAAGTGGAAATGGTGACTAACTGGTATTTAATAGTGGGAATAAAGGGTTTATCGGGTAGGGGTCTGTGTAGGGAAGGGCTTTAGGGATTGAATAAAGCAGCATCCATTTATGATTTTGGTAACACTTTACAATAAGGTTTCATTAGTTAACATTAGTTAATGTATGAACTAACCATGAGCAGTACATTTGTTACTGTATTTGTCAATCTTTGTTCACATTAGTTAATAAAAAATACAGCTGTTCATGGTTTGTTCATGTTAGTTCACAATGCATTAACTAATGTTAAGAAGATTTTAATAATGTATTAGTAAATGTTGAAATTAACATTAACAAAGATAAATGCTTTATAAGTGCAGTTCATTATTAGTTCATGTTAACTAATGTAGTTAACTAATGTTAACTAATGAACCTTATTGTAAAAATCATATACACTGAATATGTTATTATTGTTTTATAATATGCAACAATACACTGAGGTGCAAATAGTAGGTTATCTGCAACTATTTGCAGCGTTTACACTCAGTGCAAAGAAAATACTGCTATTTCCACTTAGTGTAAATAACATCTATCACTATTTACACATTGTGTAAATACTAACAATATTAAGATACTATACTAAGTGCAAATAACGATAGATGTTATTTACAGTCAAATAGTGCAAAGAAAATACTTTTTGTTGCTATTTTACAGTTTTTTTGTTTTGTGTGTGTGAAATAACAGTATATTTCAGGTTAATTGACTTTCACAGTAATTCCTCAGTAGGACTTCTCTTGTGTCTAACTGCACTCTTGGAATATCAGACTGTATTTCTACAGTGCATATGTACTATGAAGGTACCCAGCATGCAGTGCGGCAGGAATAGATTATGCTGTGGATTTTCTTGATTCTTGTTGGTTTTATCTGTTTATCTTGGTTCACTTTTAGCAGTTTGTGTTGTTTGTTTGTTTTGTAATGTTCAGAATTGATCTTTTTTATTGTTATTATTTGTTGAGTGTCATCATTGTTGTGTTTTGTATGTTAAGTATTGATGTCTGTGCATCATTAGGTGATGGAAGAAAAAACACCTTGTGTTGAAAGATGAATCTCAGCTGCTGCTTTACTATTGTGAAATATCCATCTATGAACAATTATGAATTTTTGAAATAAGATATTGGTAAATCTTTATACAGAAAAAACGCTAATAAAACTATAGTTTGACTAACTTAAAATCAGTTGATTCTCTTATTTTATATTCTAGCTTGTCATTGTTTTAACAAATGTTTTCATTTGTCACATTTCTGACTTGGCTAGATCAGAAATTTGAATATGAATATACAAGGTTCAAGATCCCAAGCAAATGCAACACTGATCACCATCATGGTGACTTCAAAACAATTACAGCACTAAACAATATAATTTCTTACAGTGGCATGGTTAAAGACAATTTTATCATGTGAATTCACAGTAAAACAAGAGCAGTAAATTACTGTGATGTCAGCATCATTCTGCTGTTGATTAACAATAATTTGTAAGAAAATGACCCAGCATGCATTAATTTCACTGTAAATTCACTGTAAATTTCTGACTACAGTAATTTATTGTAAAATAATACTCTTTAATCCTGTCAATTACTGGCAATTTTTTACAGTGCACTTAGTGTAAAAAGCCGCTGCCTAAAACTGATTGGTACTGCACTAACTCCAGTCTGTCTGTCTGTATGTCAGCTATCTCTCAACACTGACTCTCTGTTGAATTTATAGCCAGTGTTCAGGCCACACACTTTGCTTATAAAGTGCAGGTGCAACTAACAGGACAGCTCGCGGGGATGATAAAACCTTTCACCCACACGGCATGCTGTCATCTGGTTTCTCTCACAACATTTTTTCTCTGTTGCTCAGTGGGACGGTGACCCTTGTTCTGCGATGTTAGTCAAAACCAGAGTTTGGTTTTGCTCAAATAGTTTGTCGCTGTGAATGTGCTCCTAATGGAACTATAAAGCAGATGGTAGACTCTGTGGTCTGTGTTTTTTATATATAAAACGTCTGGTCTGCTTTGGCCGCAGTGCTCGCGTTCGGTTTTCAGAGAGCACACTGTGTGATTTAGTGGCACGCAGACTGCCTCAGGCAGTGCAGTCCCAATAATTAAACTCCCCGGGCTCGGGATAAGTGAATTAAAGATGGCTCAGCATGCACTTCCTGCATTTGATTGACAGACATACATCTTCATTAGGGGATTGAATGCTGCAGCCTTTGAGGACCTATCTGCAGATGGAGGTCAGGTCTGTAGACCGTGCGTCAGTTCCGTGAAGAAGAGGGGGAAGATTCTGGTCAGCAGTACAAGCTGCAGTGACCTAGAAAGAGTCCTCAATAGCCACAAACTTGAATTGTTACCAGTTTAGAATTTGAGGAGTGATGTGTGAAAAATAATAATATAGACTTTATATTAGAAGAATATGTATAGAAGAAGTATTTTAATATTCCAGTAACCCTTAAACGCATACCTCGGGTCTTTAGTGACCCTGGACGTCATTCACTACCCTCCCCCTCATTAATTTTTTAAAGTTAGAAATCAACCGTCTTAGTATTCCTCAATCAATTCATTATAAACAATGTAATAAGAAAAAAAGTAACACAATTCTAAAAAAATGCTTGTTTTCCCATTAATCTTTTGTAAAAATTGTATAGCACTAACGACCCGAGGTGTGTAAAGTGTCCAAAGCTCCAGACAACACAAGGAGGGGCAGCCCTGTGCCTGTAAACAAAGTCAAAGTGTCATGTTTGTTATTTTCATTTGTCAAGTAGACAGATCCTGCCCATGAAAACTTCATTTTATTTATTCAGATGCAGACGTGACATGTTTATTTTATTTATTTATTTATTTATAGTTTATTTGGTAGGGACAGATACAATGACCATAGATTATCTTCATGTCAGTGGAAACTCCAACAGCCTTCCTTCGTTTGACAGACGCCCTTTTTTATTTTTGACAAGCTGCAGAGATATTAAATGCACTATATTATCCTCATCCATTTTGAAACAAAACTTTATTATATATTTTTAAATTATAGGCTCTATACATAGAATTTTTATTAACAAGTGTTAATTTATTTAAAGTGTTTTTTTGTACTTTGTTATGAAGATTATTTAAATCAATACTTGATCAAGCAATATTCAGAAACGAGTGCAGTTATTTATATAAGCTATTAGCTATTATTTTTCTGATGAACTTTTTATTAGATTGTAAAAAAACGAGGGAAGTTTGTTTGAGAGGTAACACGTCTTATTCTTACCAATAGTAATACAATATTTTAATATACAATTTAATAATATGAATATAATAGATTTAATGCGTACACATAAACGGTGCTTTAATGGGAGCAACGGCACGCGTGGACGCTGTATATAATAGGCTAATTCTGTCACGTGACGCCACATTTATTTGCGTTAAAGTATCGACATAGAATTTATACGCTAAAGTTAAACGGAAAAAGATTGTGTCGACATTTGCAAACAATTTGGCATTTCCATCAGCTATACCAGTAAACATTTTGATGCTCTAAACCTTTTTCCGCTAAAAAATCCTGGATGGAATCCTGGCTTATCTCAGTAAAATGTTTCTTCCAAGATGGTAGGCTGAGTTTCCAGAATTGTTGATTGTAATAAATACATTTCATTAAATACTTATAATTTATTGATAAGAATTGTTATATCCCTTACGAAAAAGAAGTATACTTAAAGTTCATTTTATGAAGTATACTTATTGTAAAGTAATGTTCTTTGTAAGTGTACTATTTCAGTACCGCTTGGGACTAAATTGGCCCACTTTTAGTATATAAAAGTATACATTTAAGTGTAACAGTAGTAAACTTTAAGTGCACAACTACGTTTCTCATTTGTACTGCATCTGTTCTACAAGTGAACTTATAACTATGCTAGTAATTTACTATTTTAATACAAGTAGTACATTTTTTTGTTTATAAAAGTACACTTTGAAGTGTACCCTCAGTAAACTACTAGTTTAGTAGTTTATACCAGGGGTTCTCAAACTTTGTGGGACCAGGGACCCCTTACAGTGGAGAAAATTTTCCAAGGACCCCCTCATAACAATGACAATGATTTAATATGCTTAAAACTATTTGTACTCTTAAAGGATTAGTTCACTTCAAAATGAAAATTTCCTGATATTTTACTCCCCCATCTCATCCAAAATGTTCATGTCTTTCTTCCTTCAGTCGAAAAGAAATTAAGTTTTTTGAGGAAAACATTCCAGGATTTTTCTCCCCATCACAGACTTCCATGGCAACCAAAATGTTGACGGTCCAAATCAATGCAGTTTCAAAGGAAGGGCTTCAGAGGCTCTGCGCGATCCCAGATGAGGATTTTGGGTGAACTATCCCTTAAAATTTTAATTACTTAATGTTGCTTTACGTGCATCAACTTTAAAATAATGAACTCATTGCACCTTATATCAATGGCAGAACAATCAACAAATCATAACAATTAACACTGTTGCAGAACACATCCTAGTAATTAGGCCGCATCATATAGTCTCACATTTTTACGGTAACTCGTTTGATGCGCTAACATGAACTAATGAGATGGGTGTGCCTCCCTCTCAGAGCAAATTTGGTTTATTCCTGGAGTGATGGATGACAGGCAGACTCTAAGGTCATTCTCCACATTCAAACGAGCCCTGTACGTTTTCATTGCAGCCAAAGTTGAGAATGATGATTCGCATAGGTAAGTGAGTTTATTTCAATAAGAAACAATATTGAGTCTATAAAACACATCAAAACTCCACGAAGCACAACAAGCATATCGGTGAGAACACTTGTGTAGGGCCTACTTTAAACCTTTAAATATAAGGGTTATTGAGCGGTTTACACGGTCATATACAATAAAAGAGCCTGCACAGCGACAGGAAAGAAAAATAAACGCCAAAAACCTACCTACCTTATCAGAGCATGTGAGCGGAGCTCCACTCATGAACCGCGCACCAGTAAAACCACGTGCGCTTTTTTATCGATTATGTTGATTATGAAAAGTTAACAGGACACATCATAAGATATGTCAGAAGAAATGGGGGACAGAAATGATTTTGACCACTTCATTAAGTTTTGTTTTTGTTTTGTATAAATTGTATCTTAATTTTAATCAATGTTTTATCAACCAATTGCCTGTATTTAATAAATAATAAGCAACTATAGCAGACAATGACATGGAGGCGCCGGCGCTGCATCAACAACGGCTTAAATGAACAACTAGAAAAAAGCTTAAGTCGGGGGCAGCCCTATAGCTACTTATTTCAGATAGGCCTATATTCAAACCAGCATGTCACAAAGGGCATTCTGGGTTTAGCGCGTGGCGCTTAGCGGAATGAGCTTTAGAAATGAATGGAATCTCCAGAAAGGCGCTCTCCACATGGAGGAAATATTACCGCTCTTTCTACGCACACCACAACGGTCACAATATGACCTCATGTTTGTTTTAAAAACATAATTCAACATATACATTTACATAATACATAATTACATAATTCATAATACTTTTAAATAGGCCACTTAAAGTGTTGAAAATGACAAAAATTTGCATTGCATTTGCAATCCTGTGAAACCACTGCTACAGTGGCGGAAACGGGCTTCCATTACAAATGACATAGGCTAGCTACTAAACGTCTTAAACAATATTCATTTAAAAATATAGGTAGCTGAAAAATATACTGCACATACAAATTAAGTCAATCAAATAAAATGAATATCAGCAGTATGGATTATGCTATTTTATGAAATGTCATATTATAGGCTACCATTGTATAAAAATCTTGAATTGATTGTCTCAGGTGGGAGCAGAGGTAAACGAAAATTTAAAAAAACTGACGGATGAAAAAAAGAACAGAAAAAATTTAAACCTAGCCCCTTATTTTGATTTTACAACTAGGCTACTGTACATATCCGCGGATTCACCCTTCTCTCTGGATATGCGCGCGTGTTTGTGGGGGGAGAGAAAGAGAGCAGGCGTGCTCTGCCAAGTGACATGAGAAAACGGCACTTTTTAATGCATGGAATAAGAGACTGGCACTTTAAATAAAAAAGTAAGGGTATGTTTTGTTCATTTAGTTATCAGTAACGCAATAAAGTAACACACATGCTTTTTTTTCTCGCGTGTGTTAAGTATGGAGAGAAAGCGGGAAGAATTTGGTTCGCCTTACTGCTTGCATATTTATACAGGCCATATAATACCATTTATAACCACCATGAAGAGCTGTGCAAGCGCAAGCAGCAGAATTTTGTGTAGGCTAAACGAGCAGTGCTTGTACGCTCTCGCCCCTACCAAAAACGCCTGCGATTTGCTGCTTTAGCTACGTGTGTCTCTCGTTGAAAATGAGCCAGACACTTGCACTTTCTGCGTCAATTGTGAAACTGACTTTATATCAAAAGTGCATCAAGAATTTTCCCAATGGCCACTCCCTCTCTGACTGGATTCCGCGATTCCGTTCATAGGGCTCTAAAATTATTCTGGCAACGGGTAGCGGACCCCACTTTGAGAACCACTGGTTTATACTGCAAGTATACTTGTAAGTTTTATTTAAGTCAACATAATGATATACTTATAGTTTACTATTTATATATTATTTTTGCACTTTCAGTATACTACTTGATCAGATTCAGAACGGTGATCAAAACACAGATGGAGTAGATCGAGTCCATCAACACCACCAAAGCTTCACAGTCGTTTCCTCTTCATGGGTTCAACATTTCATTTTGTAACATTAGGCAGTTTTGATTTACATGATGTTTAATGTTTGAAGATCGTGTTATTTTACATTTGCATGAGCAATCTTCTATCACTGGTTTCTGCTTCTTCTTCTCCTGTATTTTGATCCGGTGATTCTGTACTAGAAGATGTGTCATAGCGCCCCCTACCGTATAACAGTGAAAACATGGATAGCTGGAAAATTCAGTCAATGGCGGGGAAAGAGTAAAGTAGATTTGAAGTAAATGTACACCACCAGTTGACTAGACTACACAAAAATTCAGATACGCAGAATTAGGAACATAACTGTTTTCTATCAATATTCTAATCAATATTTTCAAACAATGTATGTTTAATAAGACTGTATGTAAAACTATGTAAAAAATAAAGTATATTTAATAGGCTACTCAATCAAAAGATTAAACACAATTACATGCCAAGTATACTTAGAATACTTAATTATACTTTTAAGTATATATCGATCAAAAGATTGAGTACAAGTATAGGCCAAATATTAGACTTTTCTGTCAGTACAAGTCAAGTATACTTAAGTGGAATTTTAAGTATATTTCTGAGAAGTGTATAAAAAGTAGACTGAAAGGAACATTCTTATTTTTAGTTTAAAATAAGTATACTAATAGAACATCTTTTTACAAAACAATCCAATACTATTTTTGCGCCTATTATAATATTGAGTCAGCTGTGAGCATTCGTTGAGTCTCTCTTGCTGTTTGTGTGGCCTGTGAGTGACCGTTAATGGAGTTTCTGCCCTTGAAGAGCGTTTCAATTCATTCACTTATGAGGCTCCATTTGGGTTAAAAGCTAGCCTGCTTTACAAGCCACACACTCCCATGAAATAGTCTCTTTATAGTTACTTGCGTTGAGTGGCATTCTGTAATGAAAATCACTCTCACTCCTTACACATGACACTGAGACGCATCCCACATGAGTGGATGGTCATTCTGTGGAAAACCCTCCTCCCACCGCTGACACACAACTGGCCTGTGTGCATTTCCATGAGTGTGTTATCTCATCCAGAGCCATGAGAGCTATCCCATCAGCCTTTGCGCAATATCATGGGTTTCTTGTGTTTATTTGTGTCTTTCTGTGTGCTCAGTGATAAAGTTCCACAAACATGTCTGTCTGGATCTGCGATTGTTTACACCAGACTCCCGTTGACTGCTTTTTGGACCCCCTTGCGAGTTTCATTGCCATGACTAATTTTAGTCGTTTGTCATGGAAACTCAAGTGTTGAATGTGTGTGGTGTTCTGTTTTGAGTGGTTTCCTCATTCCACACTATACCCTCATGTCTGATCACAGATCCACTGATGGGGCGATCTGTGATTCCTGAGAACATTAGTGTTACTGTAATTTCTTTAGAATCAGGGTTTGCTCATGGGGAATTCATGCTCCTGCTCCTTTTGTTCTGGACCAGCCTAGTCTCAACCCACAATGTTGAGATCTGACTGATACCAGCAGTTTCAATCTGATTGGCTGGAGATTTCAGGGTGCAGAGTTGTCCCATGGCATCAAATCTTTGAGAAATTCCCAGGAGGCTTGATTAAGCCACTTCAGATTTTAGCTTTGCTTTTACCGCAGCTGAAGATTTGAGTCTGTTTTCCTTGGAGAGGTTGTGTGTGTGTCGGTGGGAGGGTTGGGTCGAGTGGGGGAGGTGTGCGTGTCTGCGCAGAGATGCATGTGCTCGGCAGGAAGTGATGAAGTCACCCACTCAGAGAGAGAGCGAGAGACAGAGGGAGTAACACAGAGCTTTCTGGGATGAGCTCAGTGTTGGGCGTATGGGCTGCGTTTTGTTTATGTGCCGGGTTCGCTAGAATGATCCGCGCGCTGTAGTTGCCGGTCATGGTCGGCGATGTGTTTTACTGGGGCTTCTGCTGTCTGAAACTCTGGAAGAGAGAGAAGAAGGTAAGCCAGATGCTCTCGCTCGCGCTGATGGGATTTTACACAATTTACACACACATGGAATATGTTTCATTCATTTTCAGCTTAGATGTTTTATTTGATTCATTATAATTTAAAAAGCAAATACAGTTTGACTCTGATGCTGATAGATTTACAGAACATTATCATTTAAACATATTCAAGCATGTGTGTAGATGCAGCTCAGCAATTCTCAGTACGGTTCATTGAATCTGGATGTTCACAGACATGATGACCCATAATCATACAGTCGGTCCCGTTTCCAAATCGTCATTCACACATAATTTTCTGTTTGATTGATTCTGAGTCTTCTGGCATCATATGAAATGGGAAATTCATGACCTAAAATAGAACATTCATTAAGTCTTTTATTTTATTATTTACATTTAATTCTCCCCTAGCAGTAGATTGTCTTGGGATCACATCCTTGACTAGTTAACCAGGTCATGTTTGGCCTCACGTCACAGTATTTGTGTGGCACTGATGTCTGAGCGTCTCTGCGTTTACAGCTGCTGATGCTGCACTAACAGCACTGGGACACCGACATGGAAATGTCGGCCTGTACCGATCGTTATTCACATTTATTCATGTAGCAGGCTTTGGCCCAGTAAAAGGGGTTTTAAGCAGTGGAATCAAACCCATGGCATTAGCATAGCTAGTGCTGTACAAGTAAATCTATCTAATTTGGTAGGAAAAAAAGAATCTGTCAAATATATCATAAAATTGTGCATCTGTAGAACTGCTATGCAGGGTAGACGCCATATTTAAAACCAGCCTGTGAGGAAAGACATACAGTAGGTTTAACAGGTTAAATGCTTCCTCATCATTTGTAAATATGAATGTGAATAAATATACATGAGACACAGAAGTACTGTCTGTTTAAAGGATTAGTTCACTTTAAAATGAAAATTACTCCATGATTTACTCACCCTCAAGCCATCCTAGGTGTATATGACTTTCTTTTTTCAGAGGAACACAATCAGAGTTATATTAATAAATATCCTGATGTTTCCAAGCTTTATAATGGCAGTGACGGTCCATTGAGTTTGAAGCTCAAAAAAGTGCATCCACCCATTATAAACATACTCCACACGGCTCCAGGGGTTAATAAAGGCCTTCTGAAGCTAATCAATGCGCTTGTGTAAGAAAATATTCATATTTAACACATCATAAAGTAACATATCTAGCTTCTTAATATAACTCTGATTGTATTCGTCTGAAAGAAGAAAGTCATATACACCTAGGATGGCTTGAGGGTGAGTAAATCATGGGGTAATTTTCATTTTAAAGTGAACTAATCCTTTAATAGTTTGTGCTGTGAAGGTCAAGAGCAGTTTTCACAGCCGTGTACAGCATATCGAGCAGACTGTACATCTGTCCCTCAGGGCCCGGTTGTCTTTCACTCTGCTCTGTGTGCTTCGATTGAATGTTGTGTTACATCAGCAGGAAAACTTCCCTGCCCAACGTTAGGGGGGGGGTTTGTGATAGTGGGAAATTTCCCCAGAAGGGTTTCCGAGCAGCAGCAGCAGCAGCAGGTTCAGGAGTGTTTGGTCTCTAGAGGGGCATTCAGATGGTTTGTGTCCGTGGACTTATTTCATTTAATGAAACTGGGTTTTGTTGAAAGGATGAACAGCTTCCAAAAGGAAGTGTATGTGTGACTGTAAGGTGGTGAATTCCAGTATTTCCACCTTTAAATATCTCTTTTGAAATCACTCTTCAGCACAGTTGTGGGCAACATGGGTGGTTTTTCATTCTTCATTATTCATTTTTTCTTTTTCGGCAAAACTTTAGTTTGGGGACCAATTCTCGCTGTTAACTAGTTGCTTTTTAGCTTGCATATTACTAGCATATTGGTTGTTTATTAGTACAGCACATATTAATGCCTTATTACATCCCTTAATCCTACCCCATACCTAAACATAACCACTACAACAACTACCTTACTTACTATTAATAAGCAGTAAATTAGTTTTTTTGAGGCAAAAGTCATAGTTTATAGTGAGTATGTGTTCCCCAAACTAAAGTGTAATATTTTGAGTGGAGGATGAATTTTTGCCTGGACAGCATAGGACGTAAAATCATGTGTACACAGTATGTCATTCTCAGTCATTGATCAAAGTGAGATTATACTCAGAACAAGGTTGTCTTTCACAGGAGTTCATGTAGTTTCCTAAAGGGAATCATGTAGTAGTGTAGTAGTAGTAGTAATACAGTAGTGACCAAAAGTGATGCACGGGGGCCCTACAAGTTTGATTAAACCATCAAAATACTAATAAAAAATAAAATAAAATAAATACTAATAAAATAAAATAAAATATATTTATATATATGAAGAGCCAAACAAGCCTAAATTCTTTCTGGCACTCTCACACACATACATTCTCCTTTCACATACATATATTTTTGCTCTCATATATGTTAATGCACACATTCTTACATTTTACTCTTATAGTCATATATTTTATAAGGAAGAAAATGTATGTATGTCTGAAGAAAATGTGTGTATATAAGAGAAGACTGTATGTGTGTGTGCGAGAGAGTATAGTGAAAACTGAAGGCAGGACATGCGCGATCACGTTCAGAAAATAAATTATTCTAAAACAACACAAATATTAAGTCCCCCCATAGTCTAATTTTATCCCTTAAAACTCAGGTTTGATCACCAAAATGACACGTTTAAATGGAAAAAGAATCTTCATGCCTTAAAATAGCTAGTTTTCAAATCAGTTGTCAAAGTTCAGCACTTTTTGCTGGGTAAATTTAAAAAAAGAAGGTATTTTTAATGTCATTTTTACTGTTTTCCATCAAACGTTGGATTTCCTACACCTTGAAACTCTCAGTTTTACAAATGGTAACAATCTCTGAAGGATGAATAATGTTTTTTGTCATCATTTTCAAAATAACATTTGAAGTGCTGGAATGTCCAATTACAAACACTGTGTTTCGTATTCAAATGTTCACACATTATCTTCAAGTCTGAATTGCAATCAATAAAACTGGTTCATTGGCAAATTAGGTAATTGTGATAACTGCATTTAAATATAAACACAGTATTAACTTTGGTTTAGTGTCGATGAAGGGGTACTTGAGCCTTATTGATGGGGTTGTGGGGGAACTTGAGGCTAAAAAGGTTGGGAACCACTGGTTTAGATTATTTAATCTGTAAGTACTAATATGTCATCGAAATATCACCTTTATGCTGGGTTAAATAAACAACCCAATTTGCTGGGTAAAATTAGCCAAACCTGCATTCATCTGACAAAATTATTTGGCAAAAAAGGCAAACTACAGCTACAGGTTTTATTTTACTATGCAAAAAAAACTAAAAAAAAACAAATAGAAAAACAAAAAGCTTGCAGGAAAAAGCATAGACTACAAAATAATCCTGTTCATAATTTCTTTGTATGACAGCCTGGGCAAAAATTATGTTGGCACAATTTGTTAATATTTTAATTGCGCTCAGTTGACTCCAAGCACAATTATGCAATATGCTTATAAATAAAAGGTGACGATAACACTTTTGACAATACTGTATGTCTCAGCTGTTCATCCAGCCCATCAGTGACACAACAGAGGAACAGGACAACTGTGGATTCCTTATAGAAACTTTACCGATCTATTTTTTCATTAAGGTTTTGCTGCTTCCCTAAATAATAACATGGGAGATGTGTTTTCTTACTGTAGTTTGCTGATGTTTTTATAAAAATGACTAATCTTATTGAAAGTCGATGTCAGGCAGCTGTTCACTGTTGACGTCATTATTAGCACATGTTAATGAGGGACTACACAGGCTCCTGTTTTGTAAAAGATTATTTTAGGGTAGGAAAAAACAGGTGCCTTTTGCATAGCTATCTTCATTGGAAACAGTTGTTTGCAGTAGATATTGAGATGTACAGTAGATGCAGCTTGTGTGGGCGCAGATGTGCTGTGTATTTTCAGACGTGTCGGTGGTCTGTCAGCTCTGTTTTCCGCGTTGGTTGATGGTTTGTAAATGAAGCGACTGAAATGAGGAAGCAGTGGGCAATCCGTGACCTCACTGCATGAAGCCATCACATTTTCCCCCGTCTAAAGGTGTCATTCACACATGAATTATGGTTCAAGTTCTCTCTATTGTCAAATTCCAAGAAATGGAAAGACCTTGTCAAACTTTTATTTAGTATACATCTATGATCAAGGCGTCACGTGTTTCCTATTTTTTTTTTAAACACCAAGAAACTGTTGCAGAGGAAGCTAAACAAAATGTGGCCTTAGAATATGGCTGTGTAATCAATTGGTCACAATGTTTTGCAACATAACACATAAATCTCGTATGATTAGTAGTATTATTATAAAGAATAGATCTAGTTCTGAAAATGAAGATAATGTATAACACTTGAGGAGATACTGACCTGCGAAGACCCACTCTGTTCTGTCATTTTCTGGAAGGTAAAGCAGAAGAGAATATAAGGTCTGTTGTATAGGACTAGATATTGATATCCCTTAATAAATGCGTATTTGAGGCACAGATGAGACTCCGTGGGATGGTGAAATGAGTAAATGGCACCCTACGAGTTATCAACCCACAACACCTCCAGAGGGTTCAGCAGTGAATCCCAGCGTCCCAGGTTCACTCCCTGGGTGCCATCAACTCACTTGAAGGCCCAGCTGGAATCCTTACTTTTCATCCACAGCCACTGGCTCCCCTTTTCAGCAGCCCTGGAGAGGTCTTTGACTGCCTGCCGATGGGCCTTCCCGTGCACTCCCATCTCCTTGAGTAGTCTGGATGTTGAGGTGGCTACGAACCCTCTGCAGCCTACTTCCACTGGGCGCACATTCGCTTTCCAGCCTTGTTGTTGCGCATCGGCTGCAAGTTTAGTGTACCTCAGCCTTTTCCGTTCGTAAACCTCCTCCACTGCACCCTGCCAGGGCACAGTGAGCTCAATGTTATAAACAAGCTTGAGTAAGGCTGACCACAGAACAAGGTCTGGTCGCTGGTTGGTAGCTGCGATCTCAACTGGGAAGCAGAGTTTCTTCTCCAAGTCTGCCAGCAGCTTCCAGTCCCGTGCTCTACTTAGCTGCCCAGTGTCTGGTCTTGTGATGGTGGCTTGACCCTCGCCCTCCCGGACAAATGTTGTCGGCTGCCACCGGGATGATGGTAGAGGAAGGGCATTCACACTTGTCCGTCGACTTTCCAGCACTACATCGTTTAATATGAGAGTATCTGTAATTATGAGACGATTGGATACCAAACTTAACCGTACAGATAGGCTAACGTTAGCGTAACTTACATTTCGTGAAACAAGAAAGGCTCAACTAAGAAACAATGATCATCAATTTAGCCGACCAGCGCACATATTAAAAAAAAACATACCTTTTCAGGTCTCTCAATTTTTATCAAAAGTTTGGAGTCATATTGTACCTGTTCGAGGAGGAGCCACTCAAATATTTGCAGCAACAGCCCCTCTGCCCCGCCCAATTCTCTCAAGTTTATGCTTGAATTTTACCTATTGTTCATAAATGACCAGTCCAGCACAAATAGAAGTTATGCCGCTTGTTGACTGAAGTGCCTGTTCTGAAATGATAGCCATGGTGATCTGCTTTAAAAGATGTAGTCTTAACATAGCTGAAAAGAGTTAATACATGATAATTTGAAATAAAATAAAATACATCTCCAGTACTTATTTTCAGGTAGCTAAAGCTTCTGGTTACAAAAGCAGTTGGAGAGTTTTTGACATCAATAATAATTGGGGGGTTGAAGTGTGAACCATTTAGGGTTTATTTTTGCAAAATCTTTTGTGGTAACATCCACATGCAAGTTAATTACAATTAATAAGTAACAAGTAATTAAAAATAATTACAGGTGAGACCACTGATATCTTCTCATTAGCATGCTAAGGCCAATGTTAACTTTTTTTTTTAATCTATAGCATTTGTTATAAAAAATAGCATCCTACACATAAAAACTATAGCCACAACATGCTACAGTTGATATATAAATATTAGTGAAAAATCTATCCCCTTAACTGATAATCTATTATAAATTCTACAACAAGTTTGCCAACATTTACCATAATAAATACAATAGAATGAGAATTCTAGTAAAGGTGGTCATGAGTAGTTTAAAACAGTTATTTTATGTTGGTGCAGGATGATGTTTTCTCAGACTCAGTGTTGTGATGGGACCAGCTCGCACAACTCACTTTTGGAGCACGCTGGTGAACGCGCGCAGAGTTTACGGAGATTCGCGCGCCATGCATACACAATTAAATAAACCGGGCTTCAGTCATGTTGTGCAGATAATTAGTCCGTTCGGTTCGTACGGGAACTTGGTGCTTATAAAAGCTCAGAACGCGCGATGTATATAATTAATAGCCTGATTCATGTTTCCATTAACCAAATATTGGGGGGTTGTACTTGCTTGAATTGTATATTAATTGTACAATTGTCCATTAATTGTTCTATATAGAAGGATCAAGTTATCCCTTCTCAGCGTGAGAAATACAAGGTGTGGCGTCTGAACTGGTTGAAATGCGTGTCTTATGGTAAATGCGTGAGACTTAAGAGGTACTTGACATTGCCTGCTCATGTTTTTTTTTTCCGCCTTTCTCGGTCGCGTGCCACCGGCTTAAAACGAGCTCTTCTGATTGGCCGAAATTCTCTGCTCTCTGAACAGGGCCTGCCGCTGCCTCACAGATGCACAAATCACTTTTGCTCCACATTTCACGTAGTATATGGTGCAAAAGTGAGAGCGCGCGTGTTGTGTTTTTGTAGGTGAGAAAAAAATCTACAAGTTTACAACTCCTAAAAGATTTTTCTCTGTGACTTCAAGTGTATTGATACACATGTGTGGATATGCTCTACAGCTACAAATTCCACTCTCACACGTGTTCAGTTGTTTCGCACCAAAAATACCTTCATACGTCACACCAACACTATTTAACCGGAGTGAATGAGAGGAGGCTGGTGTGTGTCAACTCGCTGTTGGTCGGAGAGGAGAGCAAGAAAACGCAGCTGGTATCAGTGTATTGATACTGTAGAAAGGAGTATTGGTATCGTTTCAGATATTTCAGTATCGATACATATCGAAATATCGATATTTTTGACAACACTAGTTCAATGCGTAGTGCTGAAACCCTATTGTAATTGTAAATTTTCCCAAGGATCAGCATTATCCCCTAATACTGATTGGGCAGACCAAACCGTAAGTCATAGAGACTTGAAACTTTGAGGGCTGGTAGTACTTACACCATCTACAACGACACCAATGCTCGCCCTGACGGGGGCGCTACAGCGGTCAAAAGTACGAAATGGTTCATAACTCCTAAACCTCATGCGAAATTTCAGGTATTTTTTGTACAACCTACTTTTCCAAACTAGTCCTAGGTTTTTTGCCTGATCGGAAGAGTGAATCTCAATATTTATTTTTAAAAAAGTTACAATTTCAGTTCACGGTCGCTAATGAGTACTAGGATAATGGACACATGTGTATGAGCTCAATCAGATGGCACAGGAAAAAAAATGTGGCAACTGGCAACTTGGTGGCACTATAACAGGAAAAAAACATGAAAATGGCTGTAACCACCGCTAGTCCGATGGACTTGAAAATTGGCATGCACTGTCTTTGTCCAAGGTGCCATGATAATCTATGAAGACATTGGTGTATCTCAAAAAACATGGCCGCCATCGGCAAATGAAATTTAAGCACCTATTAGACGAAGTTAATGGAGGCCAATCGGAACAAAACTCGGTGGGCGTGTTCGACTCATGGCCATAGATGACTGAGAATTTTGAAAGAAATCGGTCACTAGTTGGCGCTAACAAGTTTTATGCCTTTGTAATCATGTGGTATTTCACACATACACACAATATTAATATAATTTCATAGATCTCTTCAAACTGAACAACTTTGCCTCATGAACCACTGCTGTCAATCAAATTAAATATTTGCAATTATATATAAAAAAACTACTTTTGCGAACTAGTTTTTTCACTCAATCTGAATAAAACCAATGCAGTACAATTCTCTGGACTCTCTAGATCAATAATTATCCCCCCAAAAAAGTTGAACTTTACCTTTTGGGTAGCTATAACCAAGTCATTTAGAAAATGGCTGTGGCAAAATATACTCAAAATCCTATAAATTATATACGAAAGCTCGGAACTTCACGAAAATAGGTGGAGATCGGACCATAGGTGACGATTTAACTGTTAAATAACCATTTTTATTCCCTATGGTAAATTGCCTGTATTAGCTGTAAATGGTCTTTTTTCTCTGGCTGATAGCGTGGTCTTCAGAATTTACCCTAAATGGGTCTGATTTGCACCTTTATTTAAAACATTATGATGAGTGTATTGATCGAATGTGTTCAAGACACTGTTGTCATCCTTATCTCACCAAAATAAGTCAACAACAGCGCACATGGAGCTCTAGAGCGAGTGTTCAACATCTGAATGTGATTGTGTGTGTTACACAGACAGGCCATGATGACGGAGAGCATAGAAACGTGTCTGATCTCAGTGTTTCTGTGTTTCAGGTGGCTGGAGAGCAGAAGTATCACCCAGAATGCTTTACCTGTCTGAACTGTCGAGCGTTCATCGGTGATGGAGACACGTATGCGCTGGTGGAGCGCTCCAAACTTTACTGGTGAGTGACACCCAGGGCTTGACATTAACTTTTTTGCTCACCAGTCACTGTGGCTAGTGGTTTTCCAAAGTTACTGGCCACAATTTTGGCATCGATACCATGGGGAAAAACTGCCATATAGATATTTTTTATATTATCTCATAATTTGGCAGCAGGTTTATTAGGCGTCTGTCACTTTAAGAGCTGACGCACGGATCCATTATAGTTACACGTGTTTTCTTTCTCAACTGTTCACCTTCACTTAAAACAGAACTGACTGTCTTTACATGAATACTCGCCAAGACCGGCATTGCGACTTTATTTTGTGTTTGACTGTTTAAGAGCAATAAGCATCGAAAAATAACTCAATTTAGTGCTGAGAGGCGGCTTTATGTGCACTCGCTTTGGGTGTGAGCACAAAATCTGCGGGAAAGAGTAACATTATGCGCAATACCCACAATCCCACTCCGAAATTCAACAGTAACAGCCCTGTAACAGCGACAATATACATCCAGAGCAAATGAAGCGAGTGAGTGAGGGGAGGCGGGTTTGTGTTTCAGAGAGAGAGAAAGAGACGCTGGTATCGTGTGTGTATTCTGAGGACAATGAGGATTGGAATAGTTTCAGATATTTCAGTATCGATATGTAGCGTAAAATCTATATTTTTGACAACATTACATTGCACTTAGTTTATTATTTCAGATGATTTTTAAAACTACAATTGAAGAATGTATATTATCTAAAATTCAACCCTCCAAAGTGTCTAGTAGGAGTGACTGCGTTACATGCCACTGCTGAAACACGCACACATTTGACAGGTGTTAATGTCAAGCACTGGTGACAAAAAAAACCCAAAACCCACTGTTTGAGCCCACGGACACGCCAGTTACCCTCTGATCATTCATGTGAAATTCGGCTGACCGGTGGAAGATATTGCTCTTTATTTCTAAAGCAGAACATTAGCATGAGCTGTTGTTATGGGTTATTAATATATGTCCTGTTTTGTGGGTGTGATGTAGCTGTGCTTTATCTTCATACCGTACCATCTCAAATGAAAAGCATGCCATGAGCTATGAAAGCATGTGCTTTATTCATGTGAAAAACACTGGGAAATGACAGTCACTTTTTTCTAACATGCAAACCCAGTAACTCTGAGAAAATGTTACTTCATTCTACTTTTACTTCATTTCAGTTACTGTAACAATATTTTAACAATAATCTACCATTTGATGATTTGAATCAACTAGTAACCTGTCCTCACATGTGACCAATGCCAGAGAAAAATATCGATAAATCAATAATAGACCCTGTAAATGTTGTGAGATTTAACATAACATATGGGGAAATGTTGCTTATATTTCACCTCTACTTTCCAAAACTTATATAACCTGCTGTAGTATAAATCCTGTGCTTGTGTCCCAGAATGATTGGTGACCGCTTAATTTTCTTTTATAATCATCACCACTAATTTATAATGATTGAAGTGTTTCATGTACATTCAGAAATGAATATAAGGAAAATATACAGTGTGAAACTTTGACAGCTCGGATGTTTGAACTAGAAAGATATTTGAAAGAACATTCGTAACCAAGCAGATCTCGGCAGATCTTGACTACCATAGTATTTTTTTTTCCTACTATGATAGTCAATGGCTGCCAGGATCTGCTTGGTTACAAACATTCTTCCAAATATCTTCCTTTGTGTTCAGCAGAACAAAGAAATGTATACAGGTTTGGAACAACCTGAGGTTGAGTAAATGATGACAGAATTTTCATTTTTGGGTGAGCTATCCCTTTAAGCAATACATTAAGATGTTTGCTAACATTATTAACAGAAGTAAAATGTCACCAAATAATCTGAAATCCATGATTTCTTGTCATTTAAACTTTCCATAAACTTCTAAAATCATGTTTCCGTATCATTTGATGATTTCTGACATGTCATAATGTTGCAGTGGAAAGTGTCTCTCTGTGTCTGTCCTGAGGATGTTAAATTAATTCTTCTTCTGCTCTGTCTCCCTCTAGTGGACACTGTTATTACCGGACTATCGTGACTCCGGTCACCCTGCCCGACTCGGCGTGCTCCAGGATTCCTCACACGGTCACGCTAGTGTCTATTCCCGCCTCCACCGATGGGAAGCGAGGGCTTTCCGTGTCCATCGATCAGGGCTCCAGTCCCAACGGCTACAGCCCTGAACACAAGCCCACCATCAGAGTCTCACAGTGAGTGTGTGTCCCGCACACATGCTGCAGTCTAGAATCAAAGACACTGTGTTCATGTAGCTCCATCACAGCAGAAGAGAGAAATTCTCAAAGTGCTGCTGATCATTTACTTTTAATGAAAAGAACACTCATGCATTTTTCAGAATGATAATTAGGAGTCCACCATTAGATGGAATTATCATATCCGTTTAAAGGGATAGTTCACAAAAAAAAGAAAATTCTGTCATTTACTCACCCTTATGTTGTTCCAAACATGTATGAGTTTCTTCTGCTGAAGACAAAGGAAGATATTTTGAAGAATGATGGTTAATCAAACAGCTGATGGTAGCCCTTGACTTCCATACTATTATTTTTCCTACTATGGAAGTCAGTGGCTACCTTCATCTGGTTACCAGCATTCTTCAAAATATCTTCTTTTGACACTCATACAAGTTTGGGGTGATTAAATGATGACCTTTTTTTTTTAACTATCCCTTTAACCTCCTGGATGCCACTGTCCACGTACGAGGACATTATATTTTAGTGAATTTCTCTGACACCATACATGTCACAGTTTGAAGTCTGGATTTCCTGGATGTCCTGTAAAGAGCACATTCAGCGCATTTCACAGATACCATTTGTTTTGAGGTTTCACCAGGACAACAACTTCTCCTCTGTCTTTAAAAATGACTGAATGATCAAATTTAGCACTCTTATGAAAATATGATATTTTGTAATATTTTGTAGTTATCATTTAAATCTGACTCATTTTCAAATTGTTTGTCATAAATCAACATCTCAGGAAAATGTTGTGGGGTTTCTAAACAGCAGAGCATTGATTTCATACAATGTCCACAAAAGAGGACACACCGGGACTTAAATCATGTTTATCAGGCATTCTGGGAGACACAGGGAATAGGGAAAGAAATTACATATCAGTGTTCCTATATATATATATGATTTAATATAAGTTAGATATTATTATGAAAATGTTGCCAACTATTACTCCCATTATTGAACTTCTTTTTTCATTACATGTTGTTCCAAGAACACATTAATATGCAATTTAGAGACAGTGTATAGATACCCATGTATGGTCATTTTACCCACATATTGCATAAAGTAAAACCGTATATCAATACATTCCATTATATGTTTCATAACATAGTTGACAATCATCTTTAAACAAAGTGTGGTTAAAAAAAAAATCCTGAAACCTAAAAATTGATTGGTGAATGAAAAAAAAAATCCCATTGTTTTTGCCTATAGATGTCATCTCTTTTCATGTCATTTCTTTCCCGGTCCCGCTGTCCGCTTACAAGCACATAGCATAACTTATCAATAAAATATTTTTCCCCCATTTGTTTCTTATGCTCTAAACAATGTAATGACATGAAAAACTGTGTCCTAAGACATTTTCCTGGGTCTAAGGAGGTTAATACTTGATTTAGAATTTACTGGTGTACAAAAATAGAAGTAAAATGCAAATGTATGAATGTACTTTGAGAAGGAAAAGCTGATTTTGTCAACTAGAGGAAAAGTTAAGTTCTCGCAATGAAAAAAAGTGTCCGACAATATTTTCCACACCCGTCTTTTTCTGTATAATAGCTTTCTTATGGCCCTATCATGCTCAAATCTTTGCATGAATATCCATTTACACTGCGATGATCTGCTGTCCAGACTGAAATCACATAATGATCAGTAGGAATCTTATCACTTCCCTTACAAACTATGAAGTCAGAGCTGATTGGTGATCTCTGGTTTTGTCCATGTGTTCAGGGTGGACCCAGAGTGCATCAGTCCAGATGTCAAGAACTCCATTCATGTTGGTGATCGGATCCTAGAGATCAACGGGACACCGATTCAGAACGTTCCTCTGGACGAGGTGAGTAACTCCTGCTCGCACATTTACAGAGCGTTTGATGTGAGCTGAACACCAGACAGATTTAT
This sequence comes from Rhinogobio ventralis, assembly GCA_039654625.1. Classification (NCBI taxonomy): domain Eukaryota; kingdom Metazoa; phylum Chordata; class Actinopteri; order Cypriniformes; family Gobionidae; genus Rhinogobio; species Rhinogobio ventralis. Next base: position 3,597,033 of record CM077199.1, read on the forward strand.
GCTATTGAACAGTCAGAAATGAACTTTCCCATTCCCATTTTCCCATTTTCCCAAATTTGCACCCTAGAATTGATTTCCAGCAGCATTTTTACCTTTCAAAAGGCAATTTTTATAATTACCGAATTGCATGAATCTCTGTGTTGTCTTACCTCAATTTAACCAATTACTTAGTTCAGAATACTATAGACTGTTACCAATAAAATGGTATTATCATCATCAAAAGCTATCTTTACACTTCAGAGGTGGAACAGAAGCTGGCATTTATGTTTAATGCTGCTCAAAGTTGGCATACATGTATTTACACAGCAATTGCATGATGTAAATAGCCTACATAAACTATATAAAATTATACATTTTTAAAACAGGAGCTTATTATAGGATTGGGCTTCAATATGATGACAAAAAAATCATTATTGTTGATTATTGCTCTTTATATTGTAATAGTCAGTTTTGTTATACTTTATAATAAGTGTACAGTAATAAAGTACTTACAAATCATTTGCAAACTATTAGTAATTCATAGTTAATATATTGTAGTCTTTACACTTTTAATATATACAAATAGTGAGTTAGATCGTGTTTTTTATGCTTTGTTAACAACTTATTAACTGCAAATAGTTTTCACTTTTGATCACGGTCATGGAAAATGGGAAAATGTCATAAAGTGCTTTAAACCAACCATTATTAGACATTAATTGCATTAGTATAAAGTGTCCCTTAAAACAGTATAACTGTACTGCACAGTTTGTACAGTATAAAAACAATTATGCATATGGAGAGTCCCCATAAACAACATATGCTAACGTGTGTGTGTGTGTTTATTTTATTGTAAACATTTTAAGGAACACTGAATATGAATGCAATTAATGTCTAATAATGGTTGGTTTAAAGCACTTATTTAATGTCATTTTCCTATTTTCCGTGACCGTGATTAAAAGTGAGAACTATTAATAACCTATTAACATTTCCTTTACATATGAGCTAATTAAACAATAATTGTGGCTAATTACAGTGATAATGAATGTAGAACTCACTATTTGTATATCACCTATTAATATATGTACAGACTACAATATATTAACTATGAATTAACTATAAACTAATAGTTTGTTAATGATTTGTAAGTACTTTATTACTGTATACTTATAATAAAGTGTCACCAACATTTTGTTGATTAATGTTGATTAATACTAAAAAAAGTGTTTGGAGAAAGGGCATGTCATATTCTGGCTACACAGAAACAAACTAAAAACAGTTTATGAATTAGATTATTGCTTTTTGCGAATTAGAGAATCAAGACCTCCCATTGGTTGTTTTAGTAGCATGGAAAACAAAACAGTCATGCAAATTGTGAATAAATTGTAAACAGAAAACGTGCAAAGAACGTTCCCCTCACTGAAGCGGTCCATGACTTCAGTTCAGCGCGAGTTCTGCACACCAGATTGAATCACTGAAGCTGTCTGCACTGCAAAATGAGTCGCTTACATCCTACCTGCACTACACCTACACTGAAACAAATCTCTCACTGGCCATTGCATTCATGCGCTCAACAGATACGTGCGTGACGCTGCAGAATAACAATGCGTAAAAGCTGTAATGCTGCAATCGACGTATATTTTCACATTTCACTTTAATTGTGACAGTCTTAATAGATTTAGTTTAATTTTGCAGGTGCATTTTTTTGCCCCCTTATCTTGCATTTGGGGGGAATTTTTGTGACATTTTCGCCTCAGACTGCTGTTAATTTCTGAAATGGTGAAACTCTCTGTCAGTGTTAACACGTGCAATTTACTCCACAAAATGAGCTTTGTTCAAATAAGTGAAATGTTAAAAATGATTATAAAACGGATTCTGTTCTGACACTAATTTCTGATTGGATGAGCCACAAGGCCATTAAAGTTTCTCAAAGTCTGTGTTTGTTTCTTGCACTCTGATATGTGTCACCCCTGACCAGCATGCACTGCATTCCCAGTTTTACTATAGCAGTCATCAGCTCAGTGTGTGTTATATTTGCAGTTTTCTCTGTTAAGTTCAAGTAGGTACAACACAAGAGGGCAGTGCTCACATACGGTAGAGTGTGTTTCTGGCCTTCACAGTGTCTTCTGTAAATGTGTGTGTCAGATTGATTTGCTGATCCAGGAGACCAGTCGCCTGCTGCAGCTGACCATTGAACATGACCCTCATGATCACAGCTCTTCAGAGGATCAGGTGGACGGCCCCACACCCCCGTCCGAGGGGCCCAGTCCCATCATGCCCATCACACGGCCGCCCAGCCAGGACATCAACAACCTGCGCTCACGCATGATCACGTCAGTAAAGCACAGCACTGCCACATACACATGTGCAGTTAGCCAACACTACTAACACTAACAGAATATGCAACTGCATTGTTACAGCCTAGGCAATCCATCTTTAATCGTGATGCATGTTATATTACAGCACTGATCACTTGAGTTAGTAGTGTGATTTCACTGTAGTTAATGTGTGTTTTGTGCAGGCGCAGCTACAGTATCGATAAATCGCCGTGCTCCAGTAACACACCATCTCCACTGTCTCTGAGGAAGGACATCGGTCGCTCGGAGTCGCTGCGCGTCGTCACCAACCGCACACACAGAATATTCAGAGCCTCCGATCTGATCCATGGAGAGGTTCTGGGGAAGGGCTGCTTCGGACAGGCCATAAAGGTCAGCACACACACTCACACACACACATACGTCCATGTTTTATGGGGACTTTCCATAGCCATATTGGCCTGGTTTCACAGACAGGGCTTAGATTAAGCCAGGATTAGGCTTTAGTTCAATTAGGACATTTAGGCCGCTTTTATAAACGTGCCTTGGAAAAAAACAATACTGGTATGCATCTTGAGACAAAACAATGGCACTGACATATTTTAAGATGGAATATGCTTTCAGTTAAAACCACTCAAACATGCATTTTAGTCTTAAGCCTTGGAGAAACCGGGAGAATGATTTGTATACTGTGCAAACTGTATATTCTCTCCCATACCCCTAAACCTACCCATCACAGAAAACTTTATGCATTTCAAAAAATATATATGTATTTTTAAAAAAAAATCTGTTTTCCCACAAGATCAAACATTTCTGGTATATTACTATCCTTGTGGGGACATTTTGTTCCCACAATGTTTGGAATACCAAAACCACACACACACGTGCTTGTTCATCTATTTCTTTTTTCTATAGGGCTTTATACAATACATATTCAAAGCATAATAACGTCATCAAATATGAGACAAATTGAAGTTCTCCTGTAAAGCAACTATAAAAAGACAATCCGTTTGTTAATTATGATGTCATGCATCAGTTTCAGGGTCCAAACGCTTTATCGGATGCCAAAAGCAAACCTCAAACGGCATTAATGTACACACACGGTTTGCTGTAATGCTACTGAAAAATCTCCATACCGTGATCCGGAATGCCGTGAACCCAGAGACTGTAGTGTACACTGTAAGTTTATGAAAGCTTAGCTTAAATGTGTGCCATGATTAAATAGTGCTCATAAACGGCTGCTGTGATAGTATTCGCACTTGAAATGAGTGAAGGCTTGGACCCAGAAACAGTATTGCTCACATCACGACTTAACAAGCGGATAGTGTCGTTATTCAGCTTAATTCAGTTCAGTGTTGATTCACTGTGGTAATATGCTGTTCTGACATCACTTTCAGGTGACTCACAGAGAGACGGGTGAGGTGATGGTGATGAAGGAACTCATTCGTTTCGATGAGGAGACGCAGATGACCTTCCTCAAAGAGGTGAGCACGTCCTCCTCACTTATATGACGGTATAGGACAGATCGAGTGTGTGCTAGAAGCACATCTGGAGGAGACTGTTGAACATTTGCGCTGCATGTGTGTCCATTAGCTCATAATTTACCCAGCAGGCTCAGGGGTTAAACGAGGAGAATGAGCATGTGGTGTTACCAGAGTCTCATGAGAGTGTCAACACCATAAAAACCCTGCAGCTTTACCAGCTGAAAGACTGCGCAAACACTTTGACGTCAACTAGCACTCGTTTGTCTGTGATTCGTTTATGATTAGCTCCCATAATTCGCTGTTTAAATGACTTTGCTGTACACTTGTGCTTAAAAGGAAGGAAACGCTCGTGGTCTCAGTGCAGCTGGTGTTCCAGCCAGTTCATCTGAGGAGAAAGCCAACATACGCATGAACACCAGACCCTGCGGGCCCTTAAAAACTCTTCAGTTCAGTTGTATCAAATCTAAGACCATAATATAGCTGTAAGCAGCAATTATCAGGGCCAAGCACAACAGAATGAAACAAGGAAGCTAGCAGAAGACCAACTGCAAAAATGAGTAAAGACATTTGGAGACAATTTCAAGCGAAAATGTTGAAAACCCATAAATGCATTGAGCTGTATAGAGCCAATTTCATGTTTTGTTTAATTATAGCACCAGCAAGTGGCCTAGTCCCACCACTTTTTGTGTGTGTCCTCAGAGTGCCCCCATACATAAGCGTGTCAAATTTGGTGAAAATATCTCATTTCGTTTAGGAGTTATAGAAATTTGTATTTATGAGAAAAAAAATAACCTACACCTGACTTTGACTGCATTTTTTTGCCACTTACTATCAAAATTTTGACATTTGACCATTTTCTTTCAGTCAACTCGCTAGGATTCTGATTTTCCTACGGTGGTTTAGTCTCTGTCAGACTAGCGGTTTCAAAGTTATTCGCGAAAGTTGTTTAAACACTAAATCACAACATTGAACAAATCATAAGGGTGAAACCTAGCATGTTTGGTATCGTTGGACTGCAAGGATTAAAGAATCTAAGGATGTGACTCCCATGAAGTCGACCAAATCCAAAGTTATAAGCATGTGAATATTTGATTTTACCACTAGGTGGCACTGGCTCGAAACTTCTCAGGCTCTTTCAGAGCGTCATGCCAATGACCCATACCAAGTTTCATAACAATACGCTAATGCGTTCATGAAGTACAGCATTTTACTCCAAAATTCAAAATGGCCGATATGGAAAAATGGGATATCATTCGACTCAGCATGCCGCCCTGAATCGAATAATCCACTTTTATTTTATCACCTTTCAAAAGTTATAAGCAAAAATAGCCATTTTTTTGTATCTCCGGACCCCTAGGTGGCACTGCGCCGAAACGGTAGCCTCAGATCATGCTTGTAATTTATCTGTACCAAGTTTGGTCAGAATACGATAAAGCGTTGAGGAGATACAGCCTTATGTCTATTTTCGCAAGCGCTACGTAAAATTTGTTTGTGCATTATTCAAAAACACTTTGATGAATTGAGTGGATTGAGTTAGAGACTCCAAAATTGGTGTAGTTAATGTTGGGCCAGTCCTCTATCAGTGTGCCAAATTTCATAACTTTCCCACAAGCGGTTCTATGGGCTGCCATAGACTCAAGAGCCGAATAAGAAGAAACAAATGCAGAATAATAAAAACGCCAATGGATACAATGGGTGCCTAAAAAGCCTTAAATATCCTAAATGGAATAAGAAAAGTCTTAATTAACATTTCATGAAATATTACGCTATTAAGAATAATGCTGAGATCCGACAGAAACACCAGCGGGTCCACAGACAGGCCGCTTCAGTTGTTCAGCCTAAGACAAAAATATCAGGAACTTCTTTAAGTTACTTTAGTCGTGCGTGATTTGAATGAGTTTAGTGTATACTCTTATTGATTGTAAACATGTTTGTGAAAATGACTGATGTGTTCTGTGACGGTGTGTGTTCAGGTGAAGGTGATGAGGTGTTTGGACCATCCCAACGTGCTGAAGTTTATTGGTGTCCTCTACAAAGACAAACGGCTCAACTTCATCGCTGAGTACATCAAAGGAGGAACACTGAGAGACATCATCAAGAACATGGTGTGTGTGTGGTTTATGAAGACACAAATGTGTGTAATGACGTGGGTATTACAACGTAAACATGATTTATGAGGACACTTCCTGGCTTAAAAAACATACAAAATGGTGTTTTTTAATGAAAAAATGCAGAAAGTTTTGTGTGATGGGTAGGCTTAGGGGTAGGGTTAATGTAAGGGGAGAGAATATACAGTTTATACAGTATAAAAACCATTACGCCTAAGGAGAGTCCCCACAAAGATATTAAACTGGACATGAGTGTGTGTCTCACTAGTTGTGTTTGATGAATACTGCACATTTATTCCAAGCGATTGCTTATGATCTACTGTTGATGAATTATGACATTGTTTACTGTATGGTGTTTATATCATACCTGCAAATGTGCCGTCTTTCTACAAAGCACAGCTGTGTTGTATAGAGGGGATACAAGGGTAACCGCTATATTTCTGCTGAATATAAGAGTGTAGTTGCATAAATATCAGCTCATTCTCAATGTGAATGTCTCATCTGTGCAGGACAGTAATTATCCATGGAAACAGAGAGTGAGTTTTGCCAAGGATATTGCCTCTGGGATGGTGAGTGAGACGCTCTCATGACTGCCCTCTTCTGGCTCACGGCAGTGTCACATGCTGCAATTCATTCAAAACTATTTTAAACATTGTTCTTGTAATTCTTAAAGAAGTATTTTACATTTATATTTTATGAGCTAGAAGGTGAAAAAGCTAAAGAAGTGGTGAAACAGTGTTATTTTTGTTAAAGGAACACTCCACTTTTTTTAAAAAATAGGCTTTTTTTACCGTTTTCAAATCCATTCAGCCGATCACCGGATCTGGCGGTAGAACTTTTAGCATAGATCACTGACTCTGAAGGAACTTTGCTGCCGTACCATGGGTGCAGCAGGCGCAATGTTATTACGCAGCGCCTGAAAATAGGCTAACTTCCGTCAACATAACCAACGTGACAACCTGCTTGCACAGAGAGCATGCTGGGGACTATTTTCAGGTGCTGCGTAATATCATTGCGCCGCTGCACCATGCTACGGCAGCAAAGTTCTTGGATTATTACACAGGAATGAGAGTATAGTCCCTAGCCATATCGGTCTAGAAAATCACAACTTTTCATTTTCTGTCGGTCTTAGTACACGATGTAACTACAGAAGAGTCAAGTTTTAAATAGGAAAAATATCGGAAGTCTTTGGTCATTTTTGAGCGAGATGCTAAAGGTCTAATAAGATTCAATGATCTATGCTAAGCTATGCTAAAAGTGCTACCTCTAGATTCGGAGATTAGCTGAATGGATTCGAAAACGGTAAAACTATTTTCAAAAAGAGTGTTCCTTTAAAGAAAAGTACAGTAAAACATAAGCCTGTTTAGGAAAACAATCTAAAGTAATATTTTTTGGACTCTAAAACAGGAGTAAACTATAAATCATCACATATTTATGTTTTAGTTTATAATAGACAGTATAATTATTATAATAACTACAAAAAAATCCAGAAAAAAAAAAAAACTAAAACAAACATGATGAAAAACTAAATAAATTGAAAGGAAAATCTGAAAATAATAATAAAATAATAAAAATGTGAATTAGTCACAGAAACTAACTTTTAAACATTTGTTTTAGTTTTTGCCTTGATTTGCTGTCAGCAGATTTAGATCTGTCAACAGAAAATCAGTGTATGAACGACACAGACTCTTCTTTTGTAGCTTAAGACTTTGATTCCTTCCAGTCAGATGATAATATCAGAAATGTTTGATATGTTGAACCGATTCTATATCGCACATTGTTTTCATTTGTTGTGCATATCACCGCAAAGAGGCTCATGTTTCTGCGTGAGTTTGTTGTGACAGTCTTCTACTGTGTGACCGTCAGTTGACTAGTGTGTGATGTCCAGTTTTAATCATTTACAAAATCAGCAAGTGTAGGACGCCTAGTGCTTTAAAGTGTGTTAGACTGTTTTCAGGCCTGTGCATGACTGTAGAGGGCAGCATTTTAACATCCGTTTCCTTCATTGATCCAGGCCTACCTGCACTCCATGAACATCATCCATCGAGATCTCAACTCACACAACTGTCTGGTCAGAGAGGTGAGCAACATCACCAAACTTTCTTTTGCTTTGTTTTGCTCTGTGAAGTATTCAGGGTTTTCTAAAGCTGCTGCATCTGTTTCCAGCATCACATGATTTTGTTTGCATGAAGAGAAGAGGTTTTCTGTACTGCATTGATGTAGATAGCTTTTGACTTGTATAATGCAAGATCACATTCAGAGGCAAAGCACTACAGACAGGCAGAGCGTTTGACAGCACAGATCACTCCAGTTCATACGCTCTGATTTTAGGAAAATACTCATTTAAAGAGTGATGTCAGCTGTTATAACATGAGGAATGGTTCTGGGATGAATTGCATGCTGTCAAATGGCAAGTTTCCATATTTTTTTGGTGAAAAAAGGTTTAGCGCTTCAAAAGGTTTACCGATATAGCTGATGCCATTTATCGATAATTTTTTCTGTTTAATTTTAGCACATAAATTCTATATTGATGCTTCAAATGTCACAAAAATTAGGCTATTAGGCCTATAGCCTACACAGCGTTCATGGTTTCTCTGTAGTTCAAAGGTGCAATAAATCTATTGTATTCATATTATTAAATTGTATATACAATTATTTTATTACTATTGGTATATGGTAAGAATAAGAAACATTACCTCTCAAACATCATTCATCTTTATTTTTGTAATTGTCTATAATATTTTTCTTTCTTAATTTTATTTTCCTTTTATTTTTTAACATTGCAAGTCAAAATGTATTCATTTTGTTCTGAAGATGAAAGTCAAAAAAAATGTTTCAACTTAAAGTTAGTGTTTGCACGCTGCTTTAAAATGTTACGTTTAGTCAACTTAAAATGTGAAGTAATTGACCACTTGAATATTTGGGTTAGCCTATTTCACGTTAAATCTGGGAATGTTAATCTAAAGCAAATATTTGAAGTTGCGAATTGTGAGCTAATTGCAACAGTAATTTATAAACTCAGAATAAGCAGATGTTTCTCACATTTTAAAAGTAATATAGGCCTATAGTATTAGATTGTTGCTATAGCCTATGCAAAGACTGAATATTTCATTGTACCAATCTTTTTATAGGCCCTAAAATTTGGAATACATGACAAATAATGAGCTGCCCTGTGTCTTGTCAGATGGGCTGCTCCACTTCGTCGTAGCCTTCTGATATTTCCTAATATTGTCTCATATTATAATAGCTTATTTGTGAAAATATTAACTGCTGATTTTCAATCTCGTTACTCTCTACATTTTACAAATATTTGGGATAGAGACAGAGCGACCCGCGTCATAATCTGAAAACCACGCCCACCGGGGGGGGGGGAACAAACCAACCGTCTCCATTGACTTTCTATTGCGTGAAGCGGCCTCCTTGTCATTTCTGACTTATTACAAAAAAACGAACAATGTCTAAAAGCTGATATGTGACAAGGTGTACAGAAAACAAGCTCAAAAACCCAGAACCAAAAACCCAGCATTTTTTATAAGCTGTTGACCCAAAAAACGAGCGTTTAAGGACACAAAAGTGGATACAGGCAATTGAGACAGAGCGCGACATGTTATATTTCTCTGAGAACTACGCCCACTGGAGGGGAACGTAATCAGCGACAGGAAATATAATATATAAAACTGACATTTGGATATTTGACAAAATGTTTACTGCACACGTAGGCATACTGAGGCATATTGAGTGTCAGGATCCCAAAATTTACCCATTCTTCCTGCTGAAGCTTCACGTCTTATTGCCTGTATCCACTTTCGTCTTCTTAAACACTCATTTTTTTGGGTAGACAGCTTATAAAAACTTAGTTCTGTGTTTTTTAGCTTGTTTGCTGTACACCTTGTCACATAACAGGTTTTAGACATTGTTCTGTTTTTTGTTATAAGAAAGAAATGACACGGCAAACGCTTCATGCAATACAAAATCAATGGAGAGCGTTGGATTGTTTTCCCCCTGGTGTGGGCGTGGCCTAAATGCGCTCTGTCTCTATGCGACAGCTACAAATTAAATTATGTATGGAAACGGCTCAAGAGCAGATTTTTTTAGGGACACAAAACTTATGAGACTGCTTTTTTTTTAGGGATGATGCACACCATTTTACCAAATATATGGAAAAAGGCTGAATACAGCAAATTGCGCTAACTTTTTTTTTATGCATCTTTGTCGATAAAAAAGCAACACAAAAATCAGATGGAAACTTCCCTGATGTGTCATGCTGCTGTGCAAAGGCAAAGACTTTTGTCAAAGCTGAGTTATATCAAAATCATGATCGGTTTGGCTCAATTATCCTCCGATTCAGAGACTGATAATACAAATTTAGCTGAAGGAGTCAACATTGAAGGCAGTTTTCTCGGTTACTGTGTTTTGCCTGTGTAGATCAACACAGACTTGAGTCCATCTGTTCATTGTTCATGTAAATGGCAATGGCAGATTTGTTAATGGTTCCCTGCTCTGTACAGAATAACAGTGTTGTTGTGGCGGACTTCGGCCTGTCCCGGCTCATGGTGGAGGACAAGAACCAGGATAAACTGTCTTCCGGACAGATCCCGGGCGTCAGGAAACCCGACAGAAGAAAGAGATACACTGTGGTGGGGAACCCGTACTGGATGGCTCCCGAGATGATTCACGGTGAGAGTCATCTGCGTTCATCATCTGTTTCCGCTTGTCAAGTTTTGATTGAACTGAATCCTCTTCATTACTATTAATGTATTATTCTGTGTTAATCTTGGTGATCTCATAAAAAGATTGTGTGGTATTTAGGAGGAGTCATATGTGACCCTGGACCAATGGTCCCTCTAAGCTGCGCGCGTGCGCAGGCGTGCACTTGTGATGCCACGGCCACGCAGAAAGAATAAAATGCCGCGCAGACGACAGACACAGATGCGAAATGTGGGGAGAAATCCATTTGATTGTAGTTTAAATGAGAAATAATTGCAGTGCTCTTTTCAATATAGAGTTAGTATCGCTATAGTGCTAGAACCGATTTATGCGGTTTACAGGTTTCATAGAAAGGGAATGATGTGTGTGTGTGAGTGTGAGTCATGTTTGTGGTCCAAATAGCTCTATGAGGGCCAACGTGAAATGCAAAGACGTGAAATAAAACGTCATCATGTTTTAAAGAAGAGTGGCTTGATTAAGTGCTGGAAATAACGGATGATGGGCACATGACGGTAACAAAACAGACATTTACAGTTACACACTCACCACAAGTGTAGCATGCAGACTCAAAACACCTCAGTAACACATGTCAGTTTAAAGAGATTTGTGTGTGGTTTGGGTTTGAGTGATGTTTAGATAACTATAAAAGAGTTCACGTTTCCTTGAACATATTTAGCTATTATATCTATTTAATTACTTCATTTTTGTATTTTTTTTTAAACAAATTAAAGCATTTAAACTGATATAATATATATATATATATATATATATATTATAGGCTATTATAATTATATTATATTGTAAGCCTAATAAAGAATTGATCTCACAAGGGGATTGCTTAGGGATTCTTGCAATTAAAAAGTTTAAAAATATTGGAAATTCATAAGCAATAAACAAACATTTAATTTTGATGGTTTAATGATGCCTGTAGCCAATAATTGACTGTACAGAAACACATTAAAAACCATCTCATATTATATTATATTATTATAAAGAATTTAACTGTCTTGGGGGAGATATTTAATAGTATTTCTTGGTAAACTCAGTCAACCTAAAATGTGCTTAATTTAGTGACTTCTGAATTAACTGCTTTAAAAAAAAAGATACATCAAGGGTTAAATAAAATAGAAATGGCACATTAAAGTTAAAAGTTATAACTGCACTTGCTCAGGTGACCAAAATGTCTGCCCAATAGAGAACAGTTTTGCTCAGCGAGAAAAGAAATTAGAGGGAACATTGCCCTGGACCACAAAACCAGTCATATGGGCACATTTTTTTGAAACTGAGATTTATACATCATCATGAATAAATCCGCTTTCCATTGATGTATGGTTTGTTAGGATAGGACAATATTTGGTCGAGATACAACTATTTGAAAATCTGGAATCTGAGGGTGCAAAAAATCGCCTTTAAAGTTTTTATATATATTTACAATGTATATTTAGATGTACAAAATATCTTCATTTGGTCTTGGTGGATTAGATTGTGAGTTGCATAGTGTGGACTTGATACTGCTAAAAGACACACAGACTCCTGTAAGACATGCTGCTGCTGCATAAACAGATACACGTACATGAATCCCGTAACAGATCTAGGCAGGTTGAGCTGGGGAGGTGGAGGGGTTCAGAGGCAGGACTAGCCCACAGCAAACACTGAACCAGACTATTTCATTGTTGAGCAAGCAATCTCATTGGCTGCAGGGTCTGCAGAGCCAATCAGCTTGTGCCATCTAGAGTTTCATGACTGAACTAGATATTTGAAATGTAGAAATGTAATCCTTGTGATCATGTTTATTTCAGATCATTCTGAACAGTTTTTCTTTAATGTCTCTTATTAAAATGAAATTCTTTCCTTACACCTTGAATACATGCAAGTGCACTATTTTCAAACATTTCCAAACATTTCCAAGGTAGAACACATTTACAAAAACATTAATTTAACATGAACTAATTTGATAACCTCAACTTGCAGGGTAATAGATGCAGACACTAGGGGTGTGCGATATATATATCGTTTAACCATGTGCTACTTGACATTATGAAATGCACTCACCTAAAGGATTATTAGGAACACCTGTTCAATTTCTCATTAATGCAATTATCTAATCAACCAATCACATGGCAGTTGCTTCAATGCATTTAGGGGTGTGGTCCTGGTCAAGACAATCTCCTGAACTCCAAACTGAATGTCAGAATGGGAAAGAAAGGTGATTTAAGCAAATTTGAGCGTGGCATGGTTGTTGGTGCCAGACGGGCCGGTCTGAGTATTTCACAATCTGCTCAGTTACTGGGATTTTCACGCACAACCATTTCTAGAGTTTACAAAGAATGGTGTGAAAAGGGAAAAACATCCAGTATGCGGCAGTCCTGTGGGCGAAAATGCCTTGTTGATGCTAGAGGTCAGAGGAGAATGGGCCGACTGATTCAAGCTGATAGAAGAGCAACTTTGACTGAAATAACCACTCGTTACAACCGAGGTATGCAGCAAAGCATTTGTGAAGCCACATGTATTATTTAAGCATTTGTAACTGCAGGTTAAATGCATTCATGTCTAAATGTAAGAATTTGACACAAAAGATGATGCATACATTTAATTAGGTTAAAAATGGCTATATAAAGGTAAAAAAAAGATAAATAGCTATTTAAATTATTGGAAAATATCATTTCTGTCACTGCTGCGAATTGACCACCACACAGAATATGAAGGATATCAAAAACTTGAGTCAGCTGACCACGGCAGTCCTAAAGTACCAGCACAAAAACACACTCAACAGCAAAATATCGAGAAAATCCCAGAAGATATAATTTTTTGTCAATATCGCACACCCCTAGCAAACAATGTTAAAATTTCAAATCAAATTGTTAAATCACATGTGAATAGGGTTTTTTTCACTGGGTTTTATGGTGAGACTGATGTTTTGCTGTTTCTGTTCCTCAGGAAAGAGCTATGATGAGAAGGTGGACATCTTCTCCTTCGGCATCATGCTGTGCGAGGTGAGTGTTTCAGGACTGATCTGTGGGAATAATCACAGGCTGTAAACGTTCAAAATAACTGCTTCCTCCACATGAACTTCCAAAGATTGCTCTTTTAATGGGAAACACTGCTACCACATACAGCAGCTCTGCCTGGCACAGCAGCGCCAGATCAAAATAGGACAGCAGCCCGTCATTACTGAATGACATCCAGAGGAAGCAGTTAGAGGGGAAGTAGTTGGTGGTTGGGTGTGTGGTGTGGGTTTAGGGAAGCCCAGCGCTTACCGTGTAATGATTAGAACTGAGAGGAAACCTGATCTCACTTCCTCTTTCTTAAATCAATCTCACTGCCCTGTCTCAGATTATAGGGCGAGTCAACGCCGATCCCGACTACCTGCCCCGGGCCATGGATTTCGGGCTGAATGTGAAAGGCTTTTTGGACGATTACTGCCCATCGGACTGTCCGCCCTCTTTCTTCCCCATGGCGGCGCTCTGCTGTGATCTGGATGCAGAGAAACGGTTAGAAAATACATGGGACATGCTTATTACACGTCACATTTGCACAGAACAGAAATATAGTGTATTATATTAACAACAATATTATTGCATTTATATTATAGATATGACTCATTGTTTATAGGGATGCACTGATATGAAATTTTTGGCCGATACTGATATATATCGATATTTGAAAACCGATAACTGATATATTGGCCGATAAATCTAAATTCAAATTTTCATATAATTTGTGAGAGCCTGATAACAAAAAGTCATCATTAAAATCCATGTCCCAAGCACACAATGATGATGTTCTCATTATAATTTTACGTAGCCTATCTGACAGTCTTGCACGGCACAAGTTGCTCTTTACTGTATTTTCCTTTTTTGAAGTGATTTCAATCCTATTTCAAGCAATTCAAAACCACATCTGAAGTGTCTCAGCTGAAGGAAATAATCCATTATTTTATCGGCTTTAATATATCAGAAAAATGTTCTTATCGGGCCGATAACGATAACATAAAAAATTAACAAATGAGTGATTCTATAATTGGAGATACATTTTGCATTTAAAAAAGTTAAGGAAAAAAACTGTTCACTAACAGAAATTCTTTTCAGTATCTTATTGAAAACATATTCAATTTTAATAATTCAGTGCTTGCCAAACACAAGTTACTTATGACTTTTTTTTTTTTTTTTTTTACTTTTAACAAAAAAGTAATTTCTTTATAGTATTGTTTGTCAACTCTGTTACAGACAAATTAGGCAATGTGTAGAAATATTGGTAACAGAGTTTGACAGTAACAGGATTGACGATATTAAACTTTTTAGCCAAAAACTCCACTTGCTAGCATAAATGCTAAGAGCACATGGCATTAATGAAATCATGATTAAAAGACTTTTAAACAACCCACTGTGTGATCAGTGATAAATTCTGTTTTCCTTTTGATATTGTGGTTATAATTTCGACCTTTTACAAAATAACTTTTTAATTTTTTTACGTTTTTAGATTAAAATATTTTCTCAAAGAGCACACACATACCCTTCAGTGTTTTTTAGATCTTATCAGTGAAGGGGAAGTGACATCATTTCCTATATCTTACATAATTATGTGAGATAATTCCACCAATTTAAAGACAATGTTAAGAAGACACATTTTTATAAGATAAAAGTTATTTTTAAACAATTTAATGTTGTAAAATGTATAAATAAAATAGCTTATATAAATGAAATAAATGAAATATTACCAAAATAAAAGTCAAATAAAATATTTTGACTACACAATGATACATGATGGAAAAAATACACTAATTCAGACGACAAGAAATCATGATTTTCAGCTATATAAGAAAATATTATATTATGTAACATCTTGTGATCCATTACAATGGGTAACAAATTATTAACAAAAAATAAAATAATAAAATAAAAATTTGTAAAAAGCTGAAAAACACCAAATGTAAACGTACACCGGCCGATACTGATATGTGGCTGATATGTTGTGCATCCCTAATTGTTTATAATAAGAGTAATTTGAATGAAGTTCATCAAGACAAACACTGAATGTTATAATGGTTAGGCTTGTCCTGAGATGCACGTGTGCTTCTTCCGCAGGCCTGCGTTTGTGAAGCTGGAGTCGTGGCTGGAGAACCTGAAGATGCATCTGGAGATGGGCCTACATCTGGTCTCAGAGCTCGAGCTCATTCATCAAGACTTCTGGCAGAAACACTCAAGCGGCAAGAACGGGCTGCACACGCACCCAGAGCAGCCCGAGTGACCAGCTGACGGAGGGAATACCGCCTTGCGCTGAGCAGATCTACAGGCGGATGACACCGGATGTCTGCTGTCTGTGGCCTGAAGGCACCATGTTTCTGGAAATCCAAGCATCATTAGACACCTGCAACATAACGTCCCGCGCGTCTCACCACAGATGATCCAGCTTGAAAACATCACCTCACAAGCTCAGTTTCATCAGTTATAACGCATGTCTGTTGTGGCTTACTGTGTGATGTTCTTCATACGGTACTGATGGTGCGTTCACGTCTCGTCCAGATGAAAGTATCCGAGGAAATGAAGTTGGCCGCTGAAGCTCTGACTCGCCCTGCTTCAGTTAAAGGTTGTTTTGGTACAGCTGGTAATGAGACCTGAATGTTCGGCGCGGGTCTCTGCACATCATCCTCGTCAGCGCCCTGTCCTCGTGTTCGTCTTCACACGTCAAGCGGCACTAATATTCCTCATGTCAGGCATTTCCCACAGTGTAAATAGAGCTATAGTACATATTGTAAATGTTTGACATTATTTTGTATAATGATCCCGCATTGGCGTACTTTTCACGAGAGCACCAGGAAAATAATCAACTTTAGAGTGTAAAAAACATGATACATGTGAACTGTGCGCTTTCTCTTCCTCCTCTATAGACCTTATTCACAGCAGCGCCATCTTTGATTTTTAACGGGAATGACAGCGAGGCTGTGAGGGATGGACATACATCTCTTCAGTGGGTTGTACTGTTATCAGGGCCCGAGCACCGATGGTGTGAGGACCCTTTTGGAATTGCTCAACCTATTATTATTCTTCTCCGAAATGAATCACATTTTTTAGGGCCTAAACACGCTCGAAAACTCATGAAACGATATGAGTTTCAGAATTAGGCGTGGCAAAATGGCTCGATAGCACCACCTACAAAATTTCAATGAAGTGCCCCTCCCGCTACGTTTCACGTACAGGTATGAAATTCGGTAGACACATGTAACAGCCCAATACCTACAAAAAAGTCTCCTGGTACGAAATCTGAAATCCAACAGGAAGTTGCACATTTTGCCATTTCCAGACGTTGTACTTTAATTAACTCCTCCTAGAGATTTAATCAGATCATCATCATATTTGCACAGTCTAATCTAAAGCCCTTTGCCACGTTAAATTGCGAAGATCTTGAGTTTTCCCTGAAGGGCGTGTCCGTGGCGGCCTCACAAAGTTCGATGTTTCGCCATAAAACAGGAAGTTGTTGTAACTCGGGCATACAATGTCCGATCTGCCCCAAACTTCACATGTTTGATAAGACTCCTGGCCTGAAGACATCTACATGGCAATATTCAGTTTTAGTCAAAGCGCCACCTGCTGGCAGGAAGTGTGGCACATTGGAGTGATTTTGCCATATTTCTCCTATATTTACCTGCTTAAATGCATGTCGCCCACTATTCGCTGTTTTCCTGAAGGCCACCGGGTGGCGGTGCTCCCGGGTGCGAGGGCCCTTTCATCGCTGCTTGCAGCTTTAATTTCATGTGTTTTTGGATTGTTCTGCTGACAAGGTTCAGTAGACAAAAAACTCCAGGCAACATGAGCTGTGGAAAATTATGTGATCTAGTAGCTTTATACAGCTTTTTACAGCGGATGCCATTGAAAACACGGTAAACCACTAGCCTCGCTTTTCATACCTGTCATGGTGCTGCTCTGAATAAGGTCTGTTGTGTGTCCCAGTTCAGCCCTATGGGTCAAATTAACTCATTTACTGTCCTCTTTTACCCCAAAATCTCTCTCTCTCTCTCTTTCTCTCTCTCTTTATATATATATAATTTAAATTGTATCATCATAAAGTAAATGTATATCACGTTAGTATGTGTTGAAATTAATGTAATTTATGGTGATTGAAATAGAAAATCTGATCGATTTCCTTATCTCTTTCTTTTGATTTTGGGGTGAAAGATGCACCAGACAGATTTCCTGTGCTCTGTGGTGAATCTCAGCCGAAGCGCTTGTCACTCTTGGTCGGGATCTGGGTTGAGTTTGTTCCCAGGCTTGTGTTTTGGAAAGGCAGAGCCTGATTTTAGACCCACACGCGGGCCGGTGGGTCTCGGGGTCTGTCCTCACTTAGAAACAGGTGAGCGGAGGCGGCGCGGGACGGATCCAGCTCAACGGGCGCCTGTGTCTGAGTTTACACAACACTGCTGGTGTAAAACGCTTCTCTCGATGTTTCCTCCTCCGTCCTCCGCTACCAGTCCAGCTATTCTCATAACGATGGACAAATGTCATTATAAAAACACAAAGGAGGATCGCCAGGAAAGCACGTGTACAGACTGAAAGAAAAAAAGACTAAAAAAGACAAAGTAAAAACACAGCCTCTTCCTCTCTCTTTTTGAATAGAACCACTATTTTCTCTTTTATAAAAGGTTTAAATGATTTCATTTGCACTATGGAAGAAAGCGGCTGCCGCTCGAGCCTTTTGGTTTCTTTGGGTTGTTTGGTTGGTGATTGTATGAATGCACGTCACTGATGGAGCCTTTGGTGACGTTTGGCCCCTGACGCCGCGTAGCCTGAGCAGCACGTGTAACAGAACACAAACACATTCATTAACTTATTAATACAGAGTATCTCAATCACAGGCTGCCGCTGAAGTCAACATGAAGCAGCATCTGCAGTCCATACTCTCAAACTTGGCATTAACCAGAATTAGATGACTGCGTTCACTGTCGGTACGATTTTGACATTGTCCAAATAGATCAAGTCTGTCCAGTCCTGCTCCTGGAGGGCCACTGTCCTGCAGAGTTCAGCTCTAGCCCTAATTAACACACCTGAACCAGCTAATCAAGGTCTTCAGGATCATTAGAATCAGAGATGGGCTGTGTCCGAAATCGCCTTCTATACCCTCACTAATCCCTACATTACTCCACTAGTATAGTCCACAGGAGTGGATGAAAATGAGTGAGTGAATTCGACACTGAGTGCACCGGAAGGGCTGTCCCTTTTGCATAGTTTGTGCTTGCTGTTTAATAATCATCTGAAACTTAGCAAACTGGCAGCTCTAGTAATAATGAAAATATTTATTTTGAACTCAATAATGTTGACTGGTGTCAGACACCTCTACAAATGGCTGTCCCCTCAAATAGTGTTTAAGGGTATAGGGGGCGATTTCAGATACATCCATGGTCTTATTATTGGGAGATATGAGGCTGTACAATTAGAGAAAGCGTAACGGCCTACTTGGATCACGCGTGCCTTGATGACCAATCACATTACAGCCTTGACATCAGTGAATTTCTTTCAGTTGTGCGACAGTCAATCTCTAGCCTGGTTTCCATTACCGTTTTTTGTGATATTTTCTAAAATTCGATGAAAAACGTTTCTATTAACCAGTGTTATGCGACTAAAATGTCATTATTTTTCCTCTCGCAATAAGTTGGATGTTGGTAGGTTTACGTATACCGCAGCCACCGCACTAGCCATTCTTTTTAATCGAAGGAGATGTAGGTGTGTTATCCAAGCATTAATGAAAAGGAAAGACCCTTATACTTGGAAGCGGCCACGCATGAGGTGTTTCTGGGTGTTTCTCCCTCATATCTGCTTTAAGGTCTTTATAAATTGTAGTATTTCTTTATTGTTTAGAATCCAGTATTCCCGCAATTATTTTGTCTTTTATAAGTTTAATAATGAACTCCATTTCATCTTCTGTCCAAACCATAGACTGTTTAAAACAATGGACATGACGTCACCTATTTTTTGAAGCCCAAAGTGGTCACTCCCAGATTACCGAAAATGGGCAAAGAGGTGGGACGTGGGTGGAGCTGAGGTGCCTGGTTGCTGAAACCAGCAGTGGCAATCCACCTGGCCACGCCCTTAATTATGCAGAACTTTAAGACTTAATATAATTTAATATAATAAAAAAATCACCCCCCTCACAGTTGTCATGAAGGGCAAAATTAGCTATACAGACCAAAACCACTTTTTGTACCAGGCTGTAAAAAAATGTTCTGCTGTAAAGTTGGGCATTTTAACATGGGGGTCTATGGGATTGACTCTCTTTTGGAGCCTGTCTCTAGCGGCCAGTCGATGAATTGCAGTTTAAGTCACTTCCATGTTAGATTCAAGAGAGAGGTGCCGTTTGGTCCAAACATACTGCGCCATCTTTAAATAATGATCATGTGTCTTGACGTACGCCAGGTGACCTGTAAATGTGAAAAAAAACAGTTTCCATTGCCGTTTTGCGAAATATTCCTTTTTTTTTCGAATTGCCTGAAAAACCACCTCATGCCAGCATAAAAACTTGTTTTTGATATATGGGAGTTTTTGTGAAATTGACGTGTTTCCATTGGCCGTATTTTCAATTCGCAACTTCAATTTGCGCAATTTGAAGGGTAATGGAAACGCAGCATCTGTTTGCAGATACAAAAGAAATGAATGAGAAGTGCTGTAATCTGAATCGTACCTGTTGCAAAATTGACCTGACTTCTCTTATAAAAAATTTTTTCGGTGTAAACCAAAGAGCAAACGTTGAAGATTAGCCGATAGGCAGTCGATTCATTAAATGATAAGCTGTTATCCCACAAAAGCAGTAGTGAAGCCTCTCCTCCATTGACATCCATAAAATAACCAGCGGAGTTACACTACTTTTTGCTAACCTTGGAGGCTGGCCTTAAAATGACTTTGCTATAACTCTGGCGCTAAAATCTAGGATCAGGATTGGACAGTCCTGAAATAGATTTGGCTATTGGTTAATATAAACCGGTAGCCTGCACAACCTAGTAAAGGTTTTAGAGTTGATTTCATGTTGACTTTAAGCCCTGATGATTTGATATCAATACTATCAGCATTGCCACTAATAAAAAGCCATATTGCTATGTAAGCCATTATACAGAATTGATTACGAGTCCAATCCAAATACTGATTGAAAATGGATTTGAGCCAAAAAATACAGCGCTTCAGGTGATTTGTGATCTGCTGCTCAGGCGTCCGGTGCGGCGGCCGCACTGCTGCCTACTGAGAGTCCTGTAGCATGACGACTGCAGCACGTCCATCTTCATGTCCGGTTGGACCAGACAGAAAGAGCACTTAAATGATGTAGTCTGGCTTCTAGAAGTCCAGCTCAGGGTCCCACCACTGGTCACGTCACAGCATGTGCATCTGTATCTGTACATGCATGGCATCAGGCAAACATCAATGAGAAAGTGTTCAAAGGTACTTCACCGATCCGCAGACGTGACCGAATGCTGCAGAAACGATGGCTTTACCTCTCTCGACATTGCTGTGCCTTTGTTTTACGCTAGCCTTGCCAACGACTTGTAGTGTGTTTTGAGCCGGATGAGTTTGTCATCGCTTACCTGTTTCCTTTTTGTTCTCCAGATATATTTATATTTTCCATGTTTTCTTTGTCCAGATTGCTATTTTAGGTTTATGGTTTCTTGTAATTTAATGTCTTTACTGAAGCTGTGAAAATGACTCTGCACTTTAAACGCACTGGCCGTGAACGTTGAACTTTCAAGGAGACTGAATAAACTGACGCTCCTGATGTTACGCCGTTGTCTCTTGACTCGTCATTGCTGCTGTGTTCAGGTGTGTCACACTCCATTCCTGGCGTGCCAGCTGTAACCGCTTTAATACAATGCTTTTGTATTCACAATCAGGTATTCAGCTTATGGCTTTGTGATCATAGTGATTCACAGGGGACAGATGAATACAGTGGCAATTCAACAATTCATTAATTAGTGTGAAGAGCCTGACAGACAACAGAGCTAATTTACAGTCTGACATTAAGGCCCTTTTTCCACCTGGTATTAAGATGCGTTTTGGTCGATCAGATCACAAGTGGACGACGCGAAATACAGGTGTAAACGGGGTCTAAAACGTTTTGAGCTTGTCCACTTTTGTCCAGAGGTAAATGTGGTCATGTGGTCGAATGTGTTCAAACAGCCACTAAAAGACCACCTACTCTCCCTCTACTGACCTAATGGCGTAAACATTATGCAGGGATGCAAACAGCGCGCTTTTCGGCGCCTCCCGCTTTTTTCACGTCAGTTTGAGTGACTTGTGTGAATCGTGCAGATCCGAAGAGTTTTTAAGGGGGGAGGGGGGGGGGGGTCTGAGAGGGTCTGATTATAATTTCACCAAAATTAATTCTAGATTGCCTTCACCAAACAAGTAAATAGGAGCTAAGCAAATCAGAACACTGCGTGCCAAAACAGCAGTATGTGCGCAAGCGTGAACCACTAGCAGACATTGACTGCTACACCTCCTCTGTACTGGATTATATCAATACCACCACTGACAGTGTTACAACCCAGAAGCAGATCACCACATACCCTAATCAGAAGCCATGGATGAACAGGGAAGTACGACTCCTGTTGAAGACACGCAATGCTGCCTTCAGATCAGGAGATGCACAAGCCTACAGCACATCCAGAGCAAACCTGAAGAGGGGCATCAAAGAGGCCAAGCACTGCTACAAGCTAAAGATAGAGGGACACTTTTCCAACTTTGACCCTCGACGCATGTGGCAGGGCATTCAGGCCATCAGTGACTACAAACCCACCCACTCCACCCCCGCAGCCACTGACATCAACTTCCTGAACGAGCTAAATTACTTTTATGCTCGCTTTGAAAGAGACAACAGAGAAACTGCCACCAAGGCCAAACCCTCTGCTGACCACCCGCCAATCACACTCTCCTCCACAGACGTCTGCAATGCACTGGGTCGAATCAGCCCGCACAAGGCTGCTGGACCAGACAACATCCCTGGACGAGTACTCAGGGCATGTGCAGAACAGCTCGCTGGGGTTTTTACAGACATTTTCAACTTGTCTCTTGCCCAAGAAACCATACCAACATGCTTTAAATGCACTTCCATTGTGCCAGTACCAAAAAACTCTAGCCCGAGGTGCCTTAACGACTACCGCCCTGTAGCACTCACACCCATCGTTATGAAGTGCTTTGAGCGGTTGGTCTTGGCACATCTAAAAGACTCTCTACCATCCACATTGGACTCACACCAGTTTGCCTACCATAGCAATAGGAGCACAGAGGATGCAGTCTCCTTGGCACTGCACTCTGTGCTTACACATCTGGACAATAAGAACACGTATGCACGTATGCTGTTTGTTGACTTCAGCTCAGCATTCAACACTGTCATCCCAACCAAGTTAATAGCCAAACTTGGAGACCTGGGCATCAACACCTCAATGTGCAACTGGATATTGGACTTCCTGACCAACAGACCCCAGAATGTTCGATCAGGCTCCACCTACTCCACCTCCACCACACTCAATACTGGCGTACCACAGGGCTGTGTGCTAAGCCCATTTCTCTACTCCCTCTTCACCTCCGATTGCAAGCCTGTGTATGGATCTAATTCCATCATCAAGTTTGCGGACGACACTACGGTGATTGGACTCATCAGCAACAACGATGAGACCGCCTATAGGGAGGAGATCCAGCACCTGGCCACATGGTGCACTGAAAATAATCTGCTCCTCAACACCACCAAAACAAAAGAACTCATCGTGGACTTCAGGAAAGAGGCAAGAGGCACACACGACACCGTCCACATCAATGGAACGGCTGTTGAGCGTGTCTCCAGTTTCAAGTTCCTGGGGATCCACATCTCGGCGGACATGTCCTGGACAACCAACACCTCCAGCCTGGTCAAGAAGGCTCACCGGCGTCTTTTCTTCCTGAGGACACTGAGGAAGAATCAGCTATCCTTGGCTATACTGGTGAACTTCTATCGCTGCGCAATAGAAAGCATCCTGACCAACTGTGTTACAGTATGGTATGGGAGCTGCTCTGCTGCAGAGCGCAAGGCACTACAGCGGGTGGTGAAAACCGCCCAGCGCATCACAGGGACTCCACTACCTGCCATCGACCACATCCAGAGGAAACGCTGTCTCCATCGAGCTTGCAGCATCCTTAAGGACTCCTCTCACCCAGCCCACAAACTGTTTTCTCTCCTGCCCTCTGGTAGGCGTTTCAGGTGCCTCCGGACCAGGACCAGCAGACTTAAGAACAGTTTTTTTCCCAGAACTGTCTCCATATTGAACTCTAACCCTCGTTGATCCCACTCCCCCTATATACTGATAACCCTCCTCTCCCCCTCACATCTGCCTTCACTTGTTATTTGCACTACTGGATGCTCATTTGCACTATCGACTGTTTATTACAGTAACCCCTGTACATATATGCATCTTGCACTACTTACCTAACTGGAATATGCTCATTTGCACTATCGACTGTTACTACAGTAACACCTGTTCATATATGCATCTTGCACTACTACCTAACTAGAATATGCTCATTTGCACTATATCGTTCATTGCTATACTGCCCATCTTAGCTAACATATCATTATATACATCTATCTGTAAATTCTGCTTATAGTAATAGCCATCTGTATATATATTCAGTACATATCTACCCTGTAAATTCTGTTTATAGTAATATCCATCCGTATATTACATTCAGTATATATCTATCTATCTGTAAATTCTGTTTACAATAATAGCCATCTGTATATATATATTCAGTACATATCTATCTGTAAATTCTGTTCAGTATATATCTATCTGCAAACTGTTTATAGCAACATCCATCTGTATATTATATTCTGTACATATCTATCTGTAAATTCTATTTATAGTAATAGCCATCTTTATATTTATTCAGTACATATTCATGTCCTGCACTTGCTGCTATTGCACTTCTGGTTAGACCCAAACTGCATTTCGTTGCCTCGTACCTGTACTTGTGTAATGACAATAAAGTTGAATCTAATCTAATCTAATCTAATCTAATCTAGTGTTTCTTGCTGCATATCTTTTACTGTCTATGGTATCTGCCACTGCAACAGATTACTCCCTGAGACCAGAGTTCGGCACCGCGTCTTCCCGTCTTACTGGCAACTGGTGAGATTACTGGAGTTAAGGATATTTTTGGTTTATAATGTTTACAGGGTTTTTCCTGCATAGAGAATTACGAGGCGGCCACCACCGTCAAATTTCTTGCCGCCTCCGTCTGTCGACAAAACTCAAACAGGCAGTCACATGCTCAGATTAGGCCTGTCATAATAATTAAATAATCATCAGAAATATATATCGTCACATAATCCTCTTCAGCAATCATTCTTATATTATGATTTGCTGGTACAAAGTCATCTAAAGCCATTCCATAGCTGAATGTGAGGGACAGAAGAATATTTACATCATTAAAGTTAACGGAAACTCGTCTTCCCTCTGCTGCAGCTGTCAATCATTCTCCGTTCAGCATTCAAACAACGCGCCGCGTTCGGTTTGGTTCGTGGTCAAGACAATCTCCTGAACTCCAAACTGAATGTCAGAATGGGAAAGAAAGGTGATTTAAGCAATTTTGAGCGTGGCATGGTTGTTGGCAGACGGGCCGGTCTGAGTATTTCACAATCTGCTCAGTTACTGGGATTTTCACGCACAACCATTTCTAGAGTTTACAAAGAATGGTGTGAAAAGGGAAAAACATCCAGTATGCGGCAGTCCTGTGGGCGAAAATGCCTTGTTGATGCTAGAGGTCAGAGGAGAATGGGCCGACTGATTCAAGCTGATAGAAGAGCAACTTTGACTAAAATAACCACTCGTTACAACCGAGGTATGCAGCAAAGCATTTGTGAAGCCACAACATGCACAACCTTGAGGCGGATGGGCTACAACAGCAGAAGACCCCACCGGGTACCACTCATCTCCACTACAAATAGGAAAAAGAGGCTACAATTTGCACGAGCTCACCAAAATTGGACAGTTGAAGACTGGAAAAATGTTGCCTTGCAGATGGTAGAGTCAGAATTTGGCGTAAACAGAATGAGAACGGGAGCTTCGTGCCCTGGATGTGCATCCCACAAATCTCCATCAACTGCAAGATGTTATCCTATCAATATGGGCCAACATTTCTAAAGAATGCTTTCAGCACCTTGTTGAATCAATGCCACGTAGAATTAAGGCAGTTCTGAAGGCGAAAGGGGGTCAAACACAGTATTAGTATGGTGTTCCTAATAATTCTTTACGTGAGTGTACATTATAGACTAGGATTTGTGCGCTCAACATCTCTTCTCTGTGTGCCGTGAACTTTTCAATGTGCACTAGTGCAGCGCTGCGCACTCTGACTCCATGTTGCTTTAAGCGCATCATTCTGCACCCGGGATGTGCAGAAGCGCTTTGTGTCTGAAACACATATGGCGCAGGTGCACTTAGGGCGTGTCCGAATCCACTTTTGCTAGTTTAACGATGGAAAAAAATGGTCGGTGTTACCTCATCTCTTAATGAGTCATGGGTGTTTTTTGGGTGTAACGTGCAATAAACCAATCAGAGTCTCATCTCCCATTCCCTTTAAAAGCCAGTTGCGCTCGCACCATGGCGGATTCACTATTTACATGGAGGAATTTTTGAGCGGAAAGACTGAACGGTTCTCCAGAGAGGAATCCTTTTATTTTTAATATTTAAAAATGTGTGTGTAGTAATCAGAGTGTGTGCAAGTTGTGCACTCGCCTATAGGCACATATTACTAATGGCCCTTTAAATAACACAAAAAGTACTGCTCTGTTGACTTTAGACCAGGTTTTTGTTGGTCAATGGCGCAGTCTTTTTCAGTTCCTCAAAATAGCAACGCACCAACAATGCTCCTGAACACACCTGGTTTTCAGACCAGCAAACCCATGGGTGAACAGATGGGCGTGAGTGCATTTGATATTTAAACAACGTGGAGCTGGACGTGAAATTGAAAACTGCGTCGGGCTGAAACTAGCAAAAAACATTTGTGTCGCACCTGGTGTATGATAGGGCCTGAAAAACGTACCAAGCACAATGTTCTCTCACCATTCCTGATTTTTAACACACACTCACAGCGTTCGGCTGGTCTTGTGGCTGTCAGAGCAGAAACGAAAGCTGATTCTCTGATGGTTTTTCTGTCGTCTCTGTGCACGTTCATATGTAAATTGTGTGTTTATTTCGTCCATTAGATGGAAAGATCTGAAAAAGCCCATACATTTACCCGCCCATAGACCCTCGATCCCCTCGAAATCAGGACAGAAGTGGTTGAAAGTGGACAAAAGAGACGGACTAAAACACCAGGTGTGAACAGGAATTTGTCTCTCTCTTCTACTTGTCATCCCATCACCCAAAATCTTACCAAAACCATCTTACCAGGTATAAACATTGGCAAAAATTAGAAAAATGGTCAAGAAAGACTTTAGATGTTTTTGTTGCCAAAAAACTTGATAGGGTTGAATTATTGGTTTAGGTTTATTTTGCATGAATCTAATGAGAATATGTGGGAAAATGTACATAATTGTTGTAACAATAATGTCACAATCAATAATAATAAGAAGAACAGGGTTAGTTTTCTTCATATTATTACTATATTATATTTGGCACAAACCTAAGCAACACCTGGTGTCACAGAAAGATGATATGAAAGGGCGGGACGTGTTTGGCTCGCCCATGTGCGATTGTTTTGATGGTGCGCGTGACGTCAGCGGGGCAGGCGGTGCGTGACGTCACGGCGGCGTGGAGCCGCATTTAAAGCGCTCAGGGATGCGCCGGTGCAGGGAGTCGTTCCGCACAACGCCAGCCGTCCGTCTGTTTGGGGCGGTGGATTTCTCACAGCACTGAGGAGTATCTAGAAAGACGAAAGGGACTTTCGGTTTTAGAGCGATGGAAAACTCGACTGTCAACAGCCGGTTCAGGACTGTGCTCTTCAGCCACGGTGAGTGACGCTCTGCGCAGCGATATGGGCGACAAAACGCATTTCTGTCATATTAAACTCACTGTGCGCGTGTTATTGTATCGCATTCCTGCGTGGCGCTACTATTAAACACTGCGCATGTGTATACAAAAAGGCTCGTGTCTGTCCTCCTC
Organism: Rhinogobio ventralis; assembly: GCA_039654625.1. Taxonomy (NCBI): domain Eukaryota; kingdom Metazoa; phylum Chordata; class Actinopteri; order Cypriniformes; family Gobionidae; genus Rhinogobio; species Rhinogobio ventralis. The sequence continues at coordinate 3,624,730 of CM077199.1, forward strand.
ACGCCCCTGCATTCAAGATGCTCTTGAGATGCTTAAAAGCGCTAAAGCTCATCTATAAACCTAAATAAACATGACTGATACCTAAAGAATCTGAACAAACCAAAACTCAAGAACTGCTTTTACTGGAGCGTTTCTCATAGCCTACATTATAAAGGCATGAAGTGTTTGCATTGGGTCAGTCTGTCTCCAAATGCTGTTAGTCAAGTGATGAGACTAATTACACAAGTGACACAGCAGTGACTTCATTTACAATACAGCAGGGCTTCAAGTGCATGTTTTTGACAGTGCTATTGTATTTAAATGAGATTATTCAGAGAACATTTTGTTTTCTTCTTTTTTTGGACAAAATTTCTCCTCCAAGAGCTGCTGTTAACACTGTCCCAATCGTCTATCAACCATGCTACTGTATCTACCACCTAGCAACCAGTCAAAACCACGTCAATACTGCTTAGCAACACCCTAGCAACCAGTCAGTACATCACCTTTAAAGGGGGCATAACACACAGTTTCTACCAATCTCATGTTAATCTTGAGTACCAATAGAGTAGTACTGATCCTATATATATCATATTTATAAAAGACGGATACGCTGTATTGATTCTTTCCGAAAATGGCATAACTCGTGAAGGCGTGCAGTGGGCGGAGCTAAAGAATCTCGGCACACACTCCCTGGATAACTTTCGATTCACTATATGTTGGTGTTGTTCACATTATATGCACTCATGTGCCGATTGCAAACAAAACACACACATTTGATGCAGTTTCACTCACCGCCTGCGGTTTCCACTCGTGACCTGGAACAAACAAACACACTTGCAGAACTCCGGAAACACAAACTGCATCCACTGTTCCCTTAACGCTGGGTTATTTGGGAAGTTGAACAAGGTTATCTTTCCCTCACAACCAAAAACACACTTCTTTAGTGACATTGTGTTTTTAGACCACGAAACAACAATGCCAGCGCTGCCGACGGCTTCTTTAACCCGAACGAAGCTCGTTGATGGACGCTCTTGCTCTCGCTCTGGTTTGTGTGTGTGTGTGTGTGTGTGTGTGCTAATCCAGGAGAAATGCCAATACAAGGAATTTTGCCCTTTATGACTTCATAAAGGGCCATACTTGAGAAAAACTTTCCAAAACTTGTTTGAATCCTGAAGGAGTGTATTTGGCACAGAAATACTCTGTCATACATCTAACTATTTTTTTTTTTACATTTTGGCCATGTTTAGCATGAGAATGAACTCTTTAACAGTGTAAATAAGAATACATGAAATAGCATTAGACATCTCCTTTAAAGTTTTAGGCAAGGCAAACTTTCATATTTGAGTTGTTTTGATTCAAACAATTGCTAAAAGTAGGAAGGACACAAATAGATTTCATTAAACAGTCTCAGGGGCCATTTACACAGAACGTGTTTTTGCATTTCTAGAACACTGTGTCAATGCGCAAAATGCCGCAAAAGATGCGAGACGCAAGTGCAACGGTCAAACATGTCGGTCTAGTGCATGTTTACATTGAAAAACAATGGAAAAGTAGCGCAGTGTAATGGAAAACCGCGCGCCCCTCATGCAGTGACATCCTTCCATTATACAGTGTGCTGTGTCCTGCTTCCCATACGCTGAGTATGTACTACATTCAGTGAAGCGCTGATGAAGTATGTTCTTCAGAGTATGAGTACATTCCCAGACGTATAGCATCAGTCATGTTGCTATTGTTCTTTCATTGTGCTTTCAGTCCTCCCCCCCCCCCCCCCATATTTTTGGCAGCTCCTCAACTCCTGTGGCATTATGGGATAGCAGAGTGTATTATTTGCCCACTGCTTCATGAATACAGTGATACTGATTTGATGTTTCTGCATATGGTATACTCTCGCGTAGCCAGACCTTCAGACTGAAGGCAGAAGGTCTGGACTCTATAGCAGCTTTCATTGGTCAAGGACCGCCCAAGAGGACGTTTGACTGACATGTAACTCAACCAATCACAGTTCGTTTTGTGTCATGTTTAGGGGCGTACAAATGTAAAGTCGATGTCCCTGCAATAACAGACCGGCGTGCATCTATGAACTATTCATTCAAGAACATTGTGCAAGTTTACTGCAACAGTGGAGCCGCAAACTTCTTTTATACTTTTGGAAATCCAGCATTTAGCTGATCCTGGTAAGCGCTCATTGTCACAGTTGTAAACACGACTGCGTTCTTCTTCCACGAGGGAGTTTGGAGTCACAGCATTTGTTTCTAGGCGGACCGTTAATGAACGCAACACACACGTCTCGAGGACATCCTGTAGAATTCAACCAATCAGATGACGACTTCAAAACTCCTGAAGTGTACATATGGTATAGCTAGTAAGTCAGTCCACAACACATCAACTAAGGTTAATGACACACGCTTGCTTTTCGCCAAATCAGTTCAGCGAAAACTCCGCCCCGCAGCCGATTCTAAAGATTTCATTGGTCATGTCAACCAGAGTGCTTATTGCCTACACAATGCTACAACATAGCTGCAACGACCAGTTGGCATCCAGGACTAGAACCACTACACCACCAGAGGTTTTTTTTATGGTGGAGAAAAGGCGAAGCAGCGAGGTGATTACGTCATGATCCTGTGGAGAGAAGAGTGGAAAAAGGAAGCACACTAACTGTTGACCATCTGCACTCATGCTGCTTTAAGCTGCTCAGTTCAGCAGGATCTGCTAACGCGTCCCACTGCTCCTGGACAAACAAAATACAGTCAGCCACGTGACATTTGAGTGACTTACTGCCATACAACTTGTACTATTAATGCATTAATGTATAGTGCACTGTATGTTAAATGACATAAATGACTAACTGCAGTACACGGAGTGCAGTATCCCACAATGCAATGCATTTGACTTGGCATTCTGCTGTGTGAATGTTTTTATGATTGAATAATGTTTCTCATAGCTTGACAGCATTGAGAGTGTATTGCAGAGGATGCACTTCTGCACTGTAAACCCGAATAAATTGGCAAAACTCAAAAAAATTGAGGCAATCGGTTACATCAAATTTAAGTTTAATTTAAAGTTTAAGTAAGCAGAACTTGCAGATTTTTATTTTGTAATCATACATTTTAATTGCTCAACTTCAAATACATACATTTAAATAAAAATTATCAACTTAAATATTTTAGTAGTGGAAACTTAGCTAGCTTTAACTAGCTAATTCAATAAATGCTACCTTGTTAATTGGTGACAGTGCTTTGATAGCATTAGCATAGCATAGCACTTGTTGAATGAGTACAGCAGTATAGAACATTTAACACCTGTATATCTGTTCTCAAACTAAGATTATGCTCCGCTCGTCATCAGGATGGAACCCCCCAAAAAGCCAACATAACAGAAACTCTTTAAACATTAGACACTACTAAATCTCCAAACAAAGTCCAATAGAAGAGAGTGCATCTTAGGGAAAAGTGTACAGCCAAGGTGCCCTATGGTCTAGGGTTTGTAACAGTCCATAAAAGAAAACTTTCAGATGACCATGGCACTCTTTTAGATTAAAAAGCCTTTATTGTCAGATGGCTACAAATATTTTTTGTATATATCCATCTGACAATAAAGGCTTTTTAAGACTGCCATGGTCATCCTAAAGTTTTCTTTTATGGACTACTAAATCTCCACCTTAACATTTAATCTTGTACAAAAAACATTACATAACACTTAATTTTGGCATTTACTCTCCCTTTTGAGTGTCATGGCAAAGCGTGCTGGGAAATCCCAGCCGAGTTTCAGTTAAATTTAAGTTAGTCTAAATTAAATGAAACAACTTCATAAAACTCAAAACAATGAAACAATTCAGATTACTTAAAGTGTGTCAGTTCTGATAACTCAAAAGAAAGTTCTAAAAACTCATAAAAGTTATTTGATTTAACTAATTTGTTTAATTTGAGTTGGCTCTACTTAAACCAAGTAATTATTTTGAGCGTTAGACATGCAGGTCAAGTGCTGCTTATACCAGTCAAACTCAACATGCAACCTTGTGAAACTGAGGCCATGTCGCACAACTAGTCAATGCACTAAACCTGACAAGCAGTCAGCTGATACACTTGCGATGCAACTAGTTCCTCCGCATTGGGCCTCCTTCAGGGACGGACAGGAAAACAAGTTGAAGTGCGGTTCCTCTCTGAAGTCCAGCTGAAACAACAGTCTGCGGTCAGATGCCAGATCGGTTAGAGGATCTCGCGGTGAGCATTCCTCGGCTAGTGTTTGGCGGACAGCGCTTGGAAAACACGTCTCTGCTTGGATTTGAGTCAGTGAGCTGCAGAAATACAGAAATGCGTAAAACGGTTGAGTGAGAGACGGATATAGGCGCTCTGGTTGGATTTGGCAGGAGCAGGTGACGCTGGAATGCCATTAGTGAACTGCAGAACTGACGGAGAAGCACCACATCTGAAATACTCATCATCTGGCTCTGGATTCATAACACAATACAGACATACACATACAGCTCACTGCCTACAAATACTGTATGGGAAATATATTTAAAGGAATCTATGGTTCAAGAACTAACCAGAGTTATGTTTACAGTGATGTACTTGCAGTGAAAAGTGTAGTGGATTTAAAAGAGAAGCTTTTTAAAGGGGTCCTTTTGTGCTTTTTTTTTTCTTGCTCATCTTTCTTTAGTGTGTAATGTTGCTGTTTGAGCATGAAAAAGCTCTGCAAAGTTACAAAGTCCCTCCAGCGGGAGTTCTTTTCTATATCAGTGTCAGTGTTTCTGAACTCCTGAAACGCCTCCATTGTAGTTTTGAGTTTTCTTCCGGGAATGAACACGTCACAATATTCCTCATTTAAATAATTCCCACCCAAAGCATAGGCAGAATAAAGGGGCGGGGCCTGGTTGAGTTAGTTAGTATTGTGTTGTTGCAATGCCCAACAGATGCTGTTTTTTCCACCGTGAATCTAAACGCTTTTATTCGGCCTTCCTAAAGACCTAATGGTAACTCTTTACTTAAAGCCCTTATGTATAATGCATTATAAACATATTTTTAATGCAGTAATTATGCCTTGTAATGCACCTTATAATGAATTGTATTATCTCATGAGTAATTGTAACCACAGTTATAATACAAACAGCCAATTTCAGAATCTGCAAACATTATAATGCATTTTAACTTTGGTTACAATTATTTGTGAAAAGATATAATGTATTATAATGTGCATTATACATAAGGGCTTTAAGTAAAGTGTTACCAATGTATTTTTAACTCTTTTGTTGTGTTCTGACCATTTTTATAACTAGGCCTACTGCTTTCTGAAATATGCATTTTGATGCAGGTCGGATGTTATAAATGACACAGTAGTGTTTACAGTGGCTCAAGAAGCCTCAGGAGCTGATACGCGCCGGTTATGGTAAGGGCCGTTATATTTCAGACACACGCTGTAGAGGCCAATTCACACCGCACCGTCAGACGGCAACAGACACTTCGTCAGGTTTTGTCGGATCAGTGTGTTACCCCTGTCGGAGTTTGTTGGCGTCTGTCTGAACTTTTTTTCGCAGATTGAACATGCTGAATCGGAATTAGAATGCCGTGGCGTGCTGTAATCTGACTGTCGGTGCAGTGTGAATTGGCCTTAAGCAGTAGACCAATCAGACCAACAGACTGCGCTTTTCAGAAGGCAGGTTTTAAAGAAGCTGAAACTAAAATGGTGCTTTCAGACAGAGGGAGAAAACAGGTGCTGCAACAATTTTTCAATTATAAGAAATATGAGTTTCTTTCAACATTAAGGGCCAGATTTACTAACCGCTTGCGCCAGCGCAAACCCTCTTTTGGCGTTAAAATACTACTGTCAGGATTTACTAAAGGCACGCAGTGAAAAGTTGCCGCTGAAAAGGCATGAATGGTTATTTTTGTGGCTGACTTTATTGCATATGCATTTGTAGGAGTTTCCCTTTCAGACGCAGTATTTATGGGAGGAGAGTCTTTAAATGAATCATGCAAGGTGATTTACTAAGGTTTGCGCTCGTCAATTTACTGGTGTTTGTGCCATTATTTACCGCCTCAAAAAAGCACGTCTTAAACCAGATGCTAACTGGTAGATCGTGTTGGTCATTATGGAAATGATCTGGCTGTGTCTGTGTGCTTTAATTTGTGTGTCATCAGTAGATCACATGCTGAACTTTACACTCCCACAGCACTTTTATAGGATTGTGCTCTCACGCTAATTTGCCCTTTTAATAAATCTGGCCCTAAATGATGTAAACATATTCTAGGAGTCCCCATAAACAAAATTATGAACTTGTATGTGAACATAATAGGACCCCTTTAAATGTTTTACATTTTCTGTTGCACTTTATTTTACAGTAAGAAGAATATAAGAAAGAAGTAATAAAAGGTAACTTACAATGGATTAAGGTTAGATTCAGGGTTAGTACCCAGTTATTACATGGTTATTGTACTTACCTAATGTTCAAGACTGTGGTACCAATTTTCTGTTTAAAAGTGTAATTTGAGCTGTATAGTGCCTGCAGACGCTTTTCTCTTTGTCTTGTCAGTGCTATTTGATTAAAAGTCCCCTAATCTGCCAATAGTCTCTGGTAAATGATAAGAGTCCATATCCTCAGTTTTCAAACCGTGTAAAGGACTGTCTATAAGCTCCAGAAGAGCATGTGTTGTACATGTGCTTTCCATTCATCCAGGTTTAACAAATAAAAGACAGCTTTCATAAGGTTCATATGGCATGGCCTGACCGTCTGAACCTGTGAACATGTAGAAACTGTGCTGAGCTGAAACTCACAATCTGCTGCTTCCCTCACTGGTGCAGTTTTCCCAATATCACACAACAGCTACTCAAGACTTCAAGTCTTTAATTTATTTCGTTATGGAGTTCAGTATGATTTCGGCTATTCTTTGCAATCATATTTGCATTTGTTTGTGTACAGGTTTATGCAGGAGGTGTCTTGTTGAAATATATGATGTTTTACTAACAAAGTTTGGGAGGATCACGTTCAGATAATTAACCTTATTAACACGGGAGGAGCTCATTCAGTTAATCAACTCATTTAGCGTCAGGAGGTGTATATACAGCAGATCTACCTCTGTTCTATGACAGTTTTCCAGCATTCCTCCACCACCCCATCTCCTCACTTCTAACTATTCCTATCCTAGCCTGGGATGGGGGAGTACTCTGGGTTCTGGCCAAATTCAGAGCTCGGAGCCCTCCCCTCAGATAGCACGCCAAATACTCATAACCTTTACTCTATTTGATTTATATGTAAGTGTGAAAAGTGTGTTGATCTTTGTTTTCTGCTCTCTTTCTCTCTGGGTTTGTTGTGCTGTCGAATCCGTCGTTCCGGTTGAATCCCCCTCTTCAGCGGATGATGAGGTAAGCCAGCGTTCACATGTGCACATGATGAGAGTTTAATGTAACACGTCTGTCCCGGTTTCATTAGATGGGCTGACGAGTGGCACACTATACTGCTCATACCGTACTGTGTACTGCATATTATTGTTTTGTTTTTTTTGTTTTTTTTAGGATAGCAATGATGTACAGTAACTAAATTGGGAGCCTTTTTCTGAAAAAGCCACACTACACTACCTCAATTCAAACAGTCATATTAATTAATAGAGGTCGAGTGCATTATGGGATCCATTGTGTACCGCAACGTTTTTGTGCAGTACTGCAGAAATAGTATGAGCAGTATGATAGTGTACCATTTTCTCATGCTATGAATCATGGGATGGTCATTCTTATACTCTCGGATGAGAGATGACTTCTCATGCTGTTGATAAACCTCATTCCTGCTGTTGCTCAAGAAAGGGTTTGGTCACTGGTTTCACCGAGCCCAGTTTTTCTTGTTCTAAAAAAATTCCTTTGGAATGCTGCTTGATGAACGGCACATTGAGCCGGAGAGACGATCGGCTGACATATGAGCCGCTGGATGAGAGAGAGAGAGGCCGGGTCACTGTTTGCTCTGACATTTAACACGAGCATTCAATACCTGATCATGTAGAGAAGATACTGACTGGTTTCCCAGCATGCTCTGCGTGATTGGGCGTCATGTGGCGCTGCAGCTGTGTTTGAATGTGATGAGTTGTTGCCAAACAGAGCAGGCAAACAGTGTGTTGGTGTCAAGAGCATCTTGTTTATTTTACCTGCATTCCATGCCAGCATGTTATAATGTGTCCTGCCGTAGATGAGCTTTGTGAAGAAGATGCTGTTTTAGATGTTTCTCCTAAAATTCCTGACACACACTCTGTTATCGCTGACACACAGTACCAGCACTGAACTATAAAATCAATCGTGTATAGCATCTCAGATCATCTGCACCTGGAGGAGTTTAATGTCTGAGTTCATATTGAGATCTCCCAATTTGGCTTTTGATGGACGTTTGACATTGGCAAATTATTGAGATGTCTTCTGAAACTTTAGAGGAGACACGTGAGATTCTTGATGGATTTTTCTCAGCAGGCTTCTCAAATATCGCTCCATTTCATCTCATTGATGTTTAAGAGAAACAATACAGCTATTAAACTGTTTTGGGATTTTTCTTTCCTATGCTGTTGTTATCATTGGTATCTCATTGGTATTTTCTCAATCTCATCGGTCACACAAAAGTATAATGTAGATGCATTTCCATCCACGCCTTGCAATAGTTAGAAAAGATAAAACAACATGAAAATGAATAAACCATGACCGAGTTTTCTCTCTTTTAGAGACTACAAAGCTCATATTCCTTCAGTGTATTTTCAATTGTGCTTATAACAGATGACCCACAGAATATGAAAATTGATGTTATGAATTCTGTTTGTTTTGTGGGTGTCTAAAAGACTGACGGCGACTCAGTGTGTAGCACTGTCGCCTCACAGCATGGAGGTCCCTGGTTCGAGTCCCGGCCGGGCCAGGAAGAGTTTGCATGTTGTCCCTGTGTCTGCATGGGTTTCCTCCGTGTGCTCCGGTTTCCCCCACAATCCAAAAACATGCAGTTTGGGTGAATAGGACTTGCTAAATTGTCCGTAGGTGTGTGTGAGTCCCAAGCCATGTAATGGGGAGTAATGGGGAAAGACCCCGGAAAAATCATTGCCAAGAAAATTCATACAGTCTCTCGCATATGGCAAGAGATGGTCGATAGAATCACCAAGAGTTGGATACGACTGAATGAATGAAAAGACTGACAGCAGTTTTTGTTTTAGATATACTGGCTAGAATCACAACCCACCATAAACCACCCGAACCCACTGATGACAAACCACTTTACAATAACATGCTATTTGTAGCATCCGCAGCTTAGCATGAGCTGTTGGGTGTTTGTGAAGTTTTTGCCTTTGCTCGTCTCTTCTGGGTGTGGTGGAGATCGCTGCTGCTTCTGGTGCAATAAACGCAGAAAAAAAGGCCCAAATACCACAACTGCGCCAAAGCCAACTCTGAGGTTGTGATGTCATCTCATCCAGTTTTAGATCTGCAGACTGCTTTTAACCACAGATATATTGTGTGTATGTGACGCCTGCAGTGTGAGACGTGTGCTTCCTGGCTATATTTGGACTTTACTAGGCCTTAAACTGTGCTGTTTGCTTGCATACATGTCTAGTTTGTGTCTTTCTCTGTCCTTAAGCTTCCTCCGTTCAACGTTCCAGCGGGTGTGTTGGAAACACCCATCAGTCCCTCCCAGAACCTCTCCAACCTGTGCACCCAGTAACGCCACGGCTTTAAATATCACTTCAACAAAAGCAGCTTTAGTGCAGGCTTTATGAGTGATGAGTGACGTCACGTCTGATGCCGTTTCTCCAACTTCCTGAAGACTTTCACTTGACTCATCTCAGCATTTCTTTCGCTTCGCTAGACGAGTCTGTCATCTACCTTTCCTGCAAATGCAGTGTCCGATTCCTCAACGCTGTTTCCTAACCAAGTAAATTGGCCCTGTGTGATGGAGTAAAAAGAAATTTTTTTTTTGGACAGCATTCTAAAAGCCAGCGGTTACTGGAGTAGACCATCTCTAGGCCTGCAGATGCTCAGGATGATTAAATCACGATTTTGATTGTTATTGGATTATGACTGCAGAGAAAATTTTCTTTTTTATTTAAAAGATTGACCACAGATGGATGCATGCATGTTTGTTCTAGTTGTTATTGTAAATTATTGTAAAGGGAGTGTGTGTTTGTGTCAGACAGGAATTTTCATAATTCTCTCTTGCTCACTCACTCTCTCAGACTTTGTGTAGGGCGTAACACAGGGTCACTTAGTTCAATTTCTGCCACCAATAGTCTGAGATTTGTGCTGGTTCTTTTTTTTTAGGACACATTTAAAGTCCCCCTGTGGTGAAAATCAAGTTTTTAATGTTGTTTATATGTCTCTGTGGTGTTTTAATATGCTTTCAGACAAACCATGTGCAAATTCAGAAGTCAAAACACCATTGTTGAGTATTTTCTCTTTAAAACTGCAGTGAACCAAAGACAGTCTGAGAAAGGCAATTTGAAATCACTGCTGTTTCTGACATCACAAACAACCTTGTAATCAATCACGTCAACGTGCCGTCGGGCTTTAGCATATCATTAAAGGGCATATTGCAGGTAAAAAAAAAAATTCAAAATGAATATGTAACCTTGTATGAAAATACCATATGAAAAGTTAATGCAGGATTTAAAATGTTTTAAAAAGACATGAGGGAACAAATTTAGTAGATAAAGTGACCGTTTCGTTAACGCTTTTTTTCCCAACATGGCGTCATATTATGTCACGAGAGGGAGTCGTTTTCCGGGCTCTGCGTTGGCTCAGTGCAGAGTAGGTTGGCATTCAGTAGGAGTCAGCATACTTTGGTAGTTTTTCTATTTCAATTTATCATCGTCATGGTAAATTATTGTGTCCAGCTTGTCAGGACTTCGAGTCCACAGGTTTCCTAAAAAAAAAAAGTTGCCCACCTGCCTGGTTGGCGTTTTGTGCCGGTAAAGAGACGGGACATCACTTCTGCATCTGCTTTGAAAAATGCGGTGGTGTGTAGCGTTTACTTTAGACCGGAGGATTATCATCCCGGCGATATGATGGAGTACAACATTGATGAATACAAAGTATGTACATTAATACAAATGCATACAGTCTCACACGTTTCAAAACAGTTTTGAATTATGTAACTTACTGGTAAATATATTATTCATGCCATGCATGTACATTCAAGTTCACTCAACTACATACTCATGGCGTCATATACATCCTCACACTATCGGTGAATCGACACGAAATAAACTCATAACACAGAATTAATGAATAAAGGATAACATGAAACACACACAATAACACTATATTTTCTGTGGTTCGGCCGCCGGCGGGAGATGTGACGGTCACAGATCCGTCAGAGATGCAGCTCGAAGAAAACGTGAAATGTGCTCCGTAAGTCTTGTTTTTTAAACATTTGCTAACTACCAAAGCAGTCGTATTGAGAAACCGCCAACGTTATATCACGTAAGGTTAGTATCACGTAACGTTTAGTGTGGACAGATATTAACGAGGGTGACATACGCCTGATCAAAGCTTATTAGTTTCTGTTATTGGGAAGTATCAATACTAGATGACCAATACCAGCTTTGCCGGATACATGATAATAATCTGTACAGTATTGTGATCTGAGCACAGTGTTCATATTGTTAGCTAACGTGTATATATCTATAAGCTAACACTGGTCTCTCACCAAGACACCTGCTCTGTTCTCCTCACACCACAACTCAATATATCTTCTCTAGTCGTTGTTCTGTCTAATCCTGGCCTGTCCCTAATTGCCTGTTATAATTGTGTGGTTGTGGTCTGTGATATGAGTATGAATAAACATTTACAATTTCCTCAGCATCCGAACTGTCATTGCGATCCATTGTTTTCCTATCGTTGAAATTCACAGCACTCCCCCCCGTTATATAACTTCCGTTTTTGGCATTTTTGGATGCAGAAGTAAAATTTTCCTCACAAAAACGACTCCAGAAGCCTTAGTAGCGTATTTATAAGTATATTTTACATTTTAAATTATTTTTCAATACATTGACTCACTTGGGGCTCTAACCTGCAATATGCCCTTTAACTATTCTCTAAAGCAGGGGAGTCTCAAGAGAAGCCAGATTATCCCAGAATTTTTTTCTGTTAATGTGAAAAATTGGGTAGATTTAGCAATATAGCAGGTGAATTATGTATATGATGTATATTACGATGTTATGATGAACTATATGCCTTTTTCCACTGACGTTCTGAGTTGTTCAATGCGTTTCTAAGGATACTGACTGATACTGAGATGGCAAATGGGAACATGGTTTGTGTAAAGGGGCTCACTTGCATATTCATGAATCTGCAAATACTAAATGAAGCAAGGGTGTAAAGTTACATTCAAGCTATTTTAAGGCACAACAAAAAAAAATTCACAGGAAAAAAAACGTTTAAATGTGTAATTTTGAGATAAGATAAGTTTTAAGGGATAAAATGATTGACTACAGAAATTATAATTATGAATTATAATTTCTGTATGAGAATGTTTTACTGACACAGGTTCTATACACAAAGATGCAGATGTAGACAGTAAATAAATGAGACTCACTTTGACTGTAATATAATAATAAGCAGTATCCACCTCTTTCTTCACTTCTCCAGTAGGATGCTCCACACTTCTGCTTAGGATCTGTTAGAGAGTTAAACTACTCCTCTACCACAAGCCCAAAACAAGAGTCTAGTGCCAGTTACTGTACTGAATGAGAATTTTATTTTGCAATGCAGTCATTTTGTACAGTTCTGTCTTCGTTTCTTCACGTTCATGCTGCATAACTCCACAATAAACACTCAAAGATGTTATTTTGGAAGCTTCTGTGTAGTTGACAACCGTTTTCTTCATTGCTTCCATCGTCCTCCTGTCATCTTTACTGGCTCAGCCTCGGCCTCGTGGTCTGCAGTGACTCTGGAATGCCTGTGAACACCCAAAGACGCTTGCGTTACAGAGGCTTTTTCTATAAATACAACCCAGCCTGGTTCTCATGGCTCTGTGTGACCCGAGCGTTACATCAGAGGACCATCCAGCCTCGGCATTAGTTTTGGGTTGCCGCTAGAGAGTGTTGGGCATGTGGTTTAAAAGCAGCCAATCAGCCAAAAAGGCATTTCAAATGTCTCATTTCAGAAATGTGTGCGAAAGCAAGTCGTAGCTAGTCGGCTGAATGATGTCCTGCTGTTTTATAGAGTTTATTGCTTTTATTGTGTGCAGATTTTCTGTATGCACAGATTACCCAGTGTAATGTGGAGTGAACAGGGGCACATCCTCGCCTTTCTCTTAAGCACTATTTTCGCACTATTTTCCATGGACACTTTCTCATATTTAGGGCCCAAGCCCTGAAAGGGGTTCTCGGGGCCCTTAACATGCTCCAAAACTCTTGAAACTTTGCACACAGGCCAAAGCGGGTACATGGGCGTGGCAGGGGGGCTCTACGGCGCTCCCTAGAATGGGATCTGAAATCTTGGATACATACTAGCACATATATGTATGCCAAACAACTTCCGCACTTTGTCATTAGCTCGGCCCAACAGGAAGTCAGATATTTGGGGTTGTTTGAAAAACACATGCTCTGGAGTTTGAAATACTCATCCTATGCGATTCATCGGAATGCAACCAAACTCGGTCAGCTTGAAGTCAAGACATTGAGGATGCTATATTGCGAGCGGATTTTCGGTTTGGCCGTGGCGTTAAAAAGAATGTATGTCGAGAAAAGGAAATTAGAAAGTCTCTGAAACATCTGCACGTTGATTTGATTTTGATGAAACTTCAGCTGTGTCTTCGTTGTGGGAGGCCGATCATATGGATGTGACTATTGTGAGTCAAAGTCATAGCGCCACCAACTGGCAGCAGGAAGTGTGTCACTTTTAAAACTGCTTTAAAATCACCCTCTTATTTTTATCTGATTTGCTTCAAACTTCAGTAAAATATCAAAACATAGCAAACGAAAGGATGTGAAAGGATTCTTGATATCTTAAATGTCGTTGCCATGGCAACATGTCAAACTTTAATAATATTCTTGGGTGTTTTTGAGGCTCTTAGCTTGCTTGAAATTGCATGAAACTCGACACATACGTCAGTTGTCGGTAGTTAGACAGTGGCAAAGCCTTAGAAATGGGAGTGGAGAGGGAGCTAAGTAGTGCAACCTTTTGACAAAAGTGGGGGGCTTAGTTCTACCTACACTCACCAAACTCACTACATATATTGTTCTCGTCAAGTCGGACAACTTTCTTATTTACATTCATTAGCTCCGACCAACAGGAAGTATTTTGGTTTGAATGTGAATGTTAATCTACTCCTCCTAGGGATGTTAGGGTTCTGTCACTTAGGTCTAGTTTTGCTCTTGGGTTTGTGACAGAGCCCAGTGCCTTTCTTTCCGGAAGTGCATCAGGAGCTCACAAAGTCGTGGACCGCGCCCTACAGCGCTAGAAACCGATCGACTGACTCCTCCATCCTCACTACCCTCGACGGTTACGTGGAGATCCCCCCAGTAGAGCGGTCGGTTGCGATGCAACTGTGTCCTAAGACCGCTACTGACTGGCGGGGAAATCCGCGCCTCCCCTCCCGGGCGTGTAAGTTCTCGTCCGGGCTAACCGGCAAGGCTTACACAACCTGTGGAGAAGCCGCGTCATCCCTGCATGCCATGGCGCTCCTGCAGGTCTACCAGGCCAAAGCGCTCATGGAATTGCACGAGGGTAGTTCCGACCCAGGCGTTATGCAGGAACTGCGTACCGCGACGGACCTCGTCACCGCATGCTCCCTGGGTCGGCCGATGTCCACACTTGTGGTCCAGGAACGCCACCTGTGGCTGAACCTGGCAGATATGCGTGAGACCGGCAAAGTGCGGTTCCTCAACGCCCCTGTCTGTCTGTCAGGCTGGCCTCTTCGGCGACGCAATCGAGAACTTCGCCCAGCAGTTCTCGGTTGCCCAGAAGCAGACGGAGGCGATTAAAAATATCCTGCCACGGCGACCCGCTGCTGCCTCCACCCAGTCACCGGCTGCAGCGCCTGCTCGTCGCCGAGGGCGTCCCCCTGCGTCTGCCTCCGCCCCTGCCAAGCCCAAGCAGCAGCCTCCACCAGCGAAGGAGGGTGCCAGGCGCAAGGGTCCCGCCCAACCCGTCCAGGGTCCCGCGAACTCTGCAGGCAAGCGCAAGGGCAAGCGGCCCTGAGACGGGCAGCCCAGGGAGAAGAGGAGCTGCTCCAGGGGAGGTGGTGTCCGCACCCCTCCTCCCCCCAGAGGAGGACCGGGGGGAGAATGTCTACAACACTGGTCTCAGCATCCTGCCGCTGGCTCTCCGGAGTCCAGCGGTACCCACATTCTCAATAAAAGAGCAGTTTCCTCCTTCCCTGGGCCCCAAGAGGGTCAGGTTGGCAGTGTGCGACGCCCCCGGGCCTTGCCACTCCTTTCTTCCCCTCTCCCCTTTGCCAGGGGGCAGCAGTGTGGGCACCGAGGACGCCCCCGGGCCTTCTCACCCACACTCTGCCCCACCTTGGAGTACTCAGACAACACTCCGGGCCGCCTCTGGGCCTCCCGAGTCGGGTCTGCGTACTCCACCTCGCTGCCTCACCCCGGGCACGTTGGTCCCGCTTGCTCTGTCTCTGGGGGCCTGGCTAGGTCTCCCCAGGCCGTCTCGCTGGCTCATCCGTACCATCAGACTCGGCTATGCGATTCAGTTCGCCCGCCGGCCTCCCAAGTTCACGGGCATCCTCTTCACCTCCGTGCGGAGCAGCGATGCCCATGTCTTGCGGTCCGAGATCGATGTCCTGCTGGCGAAGGACGCGATCGAGCCGGTTCCTCCAGTCGATATGAGGTCTGGGTTCTACAGCCCCTACTTCATTGTGCCCAAGAAAGGGGGTGGGTTAAGACCGATCTTGGACCTGCGTGTCCTGAGGGCATTTCAGTACAAAGTCCTGCCCTACGGGCTGTCCCTGTCGCCTCGCGTCTTCACGAAAGTCGCAGAGGCAGCCATTGTTCCGCTCAGAGAACGCGGCGTTCGGATTCTCAACTATCTCGACGACTGGCTCATACTGGCCCAGTCCCGGGAGCAGTTGTGCGAACACAGGGACCTGGTGCTACGTCACCTCAGCCTGTTGGGCCTTCGGGTCAACTGAGAGAAGAGCAAACTCTGTCCCACGCAGAGGATCTCTTATCTCGGTATGGAGCTGGACTCGGTCAACCGGACTGCGCGCCTCACAGAGGAGCGAGTCCGGTCAGTGTTGAACTGCTTGAATACGTTCAAAGGCAGGACAGCGGTCCCACTGAAATTCTTTCAGAGATGCCTAGGCATATGGCATCTGCAGCCGTGGTAACGCCGCTCGGATTGCTTCATATGAGACGAGCTCTCTCGTCAGCCGACACCTCCGGGACAGTGGCGACTCCACCCCTGGAGCGTCCAGCTGATATGGGACCTCTTCGGAGCCGCGCAGGTAGACCTGTTCGCCTCTCCGGACTCGACCCATTGCCAGTTGTATTACTCCCTGTCCGGGGGCACCCTCGGTACAGATGCACTGGCGCACAGCTGGCCCCGGGACCTACGCAAGTATGCGTTTGCGACTGAAGGGGAACGTCTCGAGACGTTTTCCCCCTTATGGGTAGTTTTTGTTTGTTTTATTTGTTTTTGTTATTAATAAAACCTAAATTCTCCTGCATTTGAGTCCTCACTCCTTTCACCCATACCTGTCACGTGACAAGGGAATTCATATGATTCACACCAGACTTTCTGAACATGGTGGCAAGACATTGAAGATGTTAAATTGTGAACAAATGTTGGATAATTCAAATGGTGTTGCCATGGCGAGCGATTAAAGTATTGACAAAAAGGGAAACAGGCAGTCAAGTCACCTTTATTTATATAGCGCTTTTTACAATAGAGCTTTTTGTAGGAATAGTCTCATATCTTGACATAGTCCTTTTAAATGCATATTGCCTGTCATGCACAGTCTCCATAAAGCCTCCGGGGGCGGTGGCACCGGGGCTTGGGCCCGTCATCGCTGCTTGCAGCTATATTTTAAATATGTTATGTTCATTTTTATGCCTTACACCAACTCCATAGTGTCTGACTTTACTCACCTGCCACACAGGAACACCAACTGCATTTGCCAAAGTGTGCAGGATATAGCAGATAAAACTGTGTTTTTGATACTTTAACTTTTACTTTATTTCTCTGTTCTTTCAATAAATTGATAACTGGAATAATATATCATCTTCCTTTGACATGAGTTGTCTGAATGTCTCAGCTGTGGTCTTTCAGATTGGATGGGCGTTGCATTGGGTCGAGGTGACAGACATGGTGTCGAGCCGTCTG
This sequence comes from Rhinogobio ventralis, assembly GCA_039654625.1. NCBI lineage: Eukaryota > Metazoa > Chordata > Actinopteri > Cypriniformes > Gobionidae > Rhinogobio > Rhinogobio ventralis. The sequence continues at coordinate 3,641,995 of CM077199.1, forward strand.
CAGATGTGCCACAGACAGGAAGCAGTAAACACTGGACGACTGGTCGAAATCACTGCTGCTTCTGAACAGGATATTACACCTGAAACCCTGCAAGACACTGGGGGCATGAAAGCAGTGTGTACGTCATACATTACAGTCATTTACCACAGCTCATGGGTGTTGCTATAACCCAGTTACATATGGTCAAATGATGCAGATCCTCAACAGCAGTAGGATTAAAGATCATTTTATTAACAATAAGAACCGTGTGAATGTAGATGGGAATAATCTGGCCAGTGCAGTGACTATAACAGGCCTTTGGCATGTCAAATGAAAGGAGTGAAGCTATAGGCTGTTCATATCATGTGACCGAGAGCCTCCGATTGATCTGTGTGTGGAATGTGAAGCCATGCTGAGACAAAACCAGCCCCTTGATGAACTTAATAAAGGCATTCATGTTCACTTTAGATCACGTTACTTCCACATCTGTCTGGATGTTGATGCACAAACACACTGTTGCATATCTCGAGACGGTTTTTGATGCAGACAGCATGTGATTTTTATGTTGTTTTGACCCTTTGGCTCTTTGTTTACAGTTACAGAAGACCTTAAAACACACACACGTCACAAGCTGTCAACAGTAACACACTAAAATACCTGTGCAGATGCTGATATACTTCTATCTGACAGGCAAAATACAGTTCTCCTCAAGATATTCACTGTCTAATGATTCTACCATTGTTTATAGTGACTTTCTAAACCCCAGTGACCAGCAGCAGAAATTCGGTGTTTGTTCACGCTACAATTCAGTGATGAGTAGCAGTCAAAAAAATATCATCATATGACATGCATTGTATTTCAAGTTCTCTAAATTCATACAGTAGCTTTGATTTATTATTTCCTGAAAATCTTCTCTTGTGCAATACATCTCATTCACGCTTGCACACTTTTAGATGTTACAGTTTTTTTTTGGAGATTGACAGCATCTGTCACCATTGACTTTTATTGCATGGACATTCTGCTGAACATCTCCTTTTCACCCTACATGAGTTTGACTTTAGACATGAGAGAAATGGCCCTTTGGATAAGTTATCCAGCCTGTGGACAGTCAGGTCTGCTACAGAATGTGTGATTGAGATGAATAAAGACAAATGCTTTTTGCAATACAGTAAAAGTGTACTTTCTACTGTCTACTACTTTTCAATAATGCTTTTATTAATAGTATGCGTAACATATGCACCCTACACATTTCAGATTGTTGTATTCCTTTGTTTGTTGCATTTTAAAAGCAGCAATGGAATGCAGTTGGCAGCTCAATCAATCAATCAATCAATCAATCAATCAATCAATCAATCAATATTACATTGTAAAATATGTATAAGTTTTTTTAATACATTATATAAAACACTGAACCTAGCAGGAGATAAACACTGCAGCTGATGAATGATGATATACTGGTTCAGTTGTCACATAAATCAACATTATCTCACGGCAGAATGTATTGTTGCATATTGCATATTTTTTTACTTTATTAAGACTTATAGGCATGCTTTCACAGACAGGGCTTAGATTATTATCATCATCATCATGTGCCTAGAAGAAACATTACTGATGTGCATCTTGAGACAAAACAATGGCACTGACATATTTTAAGACGCAAAGTTGCTTTGAGTTAAAACATCATCATCATCATCATCATCATGATGTTCCTCATTTTAGTCTGGGAATAGCTTAAGCCTTGTCTGTGAAACAGGGGGATAAACTCTAGTTTGTTCTGTATCGTCAACTGCTAATGCATTGTTGTAAATAACTCTAAAAATATAAGATAAATGTTTGCTTTTATGAATGAAGTAAATGTGTGACGAGTGTGTGAGAGGCCCAACATGTGCTTTCCATTCAGCGAACAAAGCACTCCTGTCTGCCTTCTGTGTGTTTCCTTCCCTTCACGTCACCTCACACTCTCTCTTTCTCTCTCTCTCTCTCTCTCTCTCACACACACATACACACAGACACCACACACCACACACCACGCACGCACACACACACACACACACACACACACACACACACACACACACACACACACACTGTTTTATGGGATACATAATGATTTTTATACTGTACAAACTGTATTCTCTCCCCTTACACTAAACCTACCCATCACACAAAACTTTCTGCATTTTTACATTTTCATAAAACATAATTTAGTCTGATTTATAAGCAGTTTTCCTCATGGGGACCAAAAAATGTCCCCACAAGAATTTTGGATATTGCCATCTTTGTAGGGACATTTTCTCCTAATGTAGGTTTTTCAGTACTTGTTTGAGTATGTACAATGTTACTAAATCACCTTTTAAAGTGTAACCAAATGTCCTCACTAGTCGGTTGTTATAATATTTCTCTATATAAGTGAGGACATTTGGCTCTCACAAGTATAGCTGAACCTACACACACACAGACACGCACACACAGACACACACAGTTGTCTGCTGGAACTCAACCTCCCTGTCAATCATCACAGCTTGTGCTAGACATACAGGACCTTTATAATTCATCCCTGCAGTTCTTCTGCTTTGAGTCACTGAAAAACAAATCTTAACCCCAAACGCAGTTCTCTGCTAAACTGAGGCAAGTTCCTCATAGATTTGCCTGCAATCTGCCATCTCAAAGCATGATGCTGGCTCCACTGTATTTTATGTTGTGTTGTATGCAGTTTGCGTCAAACAGAAGGCTTTGCTTGTAGGCTAATCAACTTTATCAGGCTTAATCACATTTCCAAACTTCAGGTTTAGTGTCAGGGCTCTCAGCAGATTAGTTGCATGTACTTTATTCCAGCATTTTTACTCTCCCCATTAAGTCCCATGCAAAGCATGCTGGAAACTACAGTTTCAGTAATGTGAACAGCAAAAATAATTTTTGAGTTGATTAGTTCACATTCGCCCTAATTGATTCTAGTAGAGTGCACAAATTTAAAGAGTTACATTAATCAAAAGCAAAACATCACAAAGCACATCGTTTTGTATAGAGCACACATAATATAAAGTTAATAAAATCCTCATAGACCTGGAAGAACCAAACCATAAAGATCCTAGTGAACTTCCTGTCAGGATATAAGGCTCCCAACCTTCTGATTCATACTTTACAGCTATAAAACATGATCCAGTGAGCTAACAGACTTCCAGATATATGAGCCAAGCCTCTCAGCATACAAGACAACACTTGACTTGCATCAGTCCATTACACCAGCAGACTGCAGATCACAGATGCACTTGACTCAGTCTGACCTGCTAATTCATTTGTATTGACATTCTTATCATGGTAACCCAAAGCAAAAATTACTTTATATAATTGCCACAGATATTCCCCTTTAAGTACTCTTCAGAGATGAGATCTCATGTGACATAAATGGTTTTCTCCATCAATGATGGAGAAGCATGCTAGTGTGTGCCAGGGTCAGTCGCGTTTCCACTGTCACTTCCAGGGGGTTTTGGCCCGCTGAATACCTTGGTCCAAAGTGGGCCAACTGGGGCTTGAGGAGTGGTAATGAACAGAGGTGGAGTTTAGCTGAGTCAGGAGATGGCCAACACCGCTGCTCATTTCCCATGTTATTACATCAGGCTACCATCTAACTTCAACATTTAAGACATGTTAAACCATTTTCAGCTCAAAACTCTCTTTCAGACTCCAGGGAGTGTTTGAAACAAGTGTGCTGAAAAATTAAGCCAAAGTGTCTCGATCGCCCCCAGGTGGCTGGATGCAGTATAGCTCATAAACCCCGCCCTCTCCGTGTAATATAATGGGACATAGACAAACTAAACAATCAAATTACACTCCAAATACAATTTTTCCATAGATGGTTTCTTTCATTTTAGGCAGTTTTTTTTCACACTAATGTAAGTTCAAGTGTTTGTTCTTTAAATAAGTTTGGTTTTAGTTAGTTATTTGATGCTTTAAAAACAGGGGTGTGACGTTATGATTGACAGCTGTGATTGACGGCTTCTCTGAGTGAAGAAGTCACTGAAGCACCAACTGACATTTTTGGGAACTTCAGGAGGAGATTGGAGCTTTAACTTTAATTTCTACATTTCCATAACTGTTTATTTCTCAAAAAGGCGGGACCTCGATATTGCGGCTCCACTTCGTGCTCACTACTGCACAGACTCGAGACCCAAGATGTCAGCGCCATATTTGAACCCTGTCGTCCATCTTTTTTTACAGTCTGTGGTGTGAAATAACTTCCGATTGCGATCCATTGGGGATTCTGATCACCGTATGAGGCAGAAATATATTTCTATGCGATGCTGAATGCTATATATGCTAACCACTGCAAAAATAAATACACATATGATTATAGAAAAATAACAGAGACCCCTTGAAAAACTTCAATACCCTTCAACACCCTAGAAACCTTTCAGAATATACACGTAGTAACACAGAATTGTGCTGAACACTCAACAAGAACATTAGCAACCACATATTAGCGCCCTGGCAATGGCCAAAACAACAAGAGCTCATTTTCTCCTGAAAAAGGTAAAGATCCAGTGTATTGTTGGGTATGTGCCCATGTTATCAAGCATGATTATGTAATCATTTGGCTGGTTTCCAGTTTGGTAATGTTCAGCTATTATGCCCGAGCCTCAGGGTGGCACTGCACGCTAGCAGGCTACTTGGAAGAAGAAAAAAAAAATCAGCTATCGCTCAGCTAGAGTAGATAGAGTAGTAATCAGCAAGAAAGCCCTTCAATCCGCTGTGGTTAGTAAAGCCTCTGCAAATCTGAGCCGGCGACGTGGAAACTAATTGAAGGGGACTGTGTGAAGAGTCATTCAGCTCTCTGCAGCAGTGCATCGGGACAGAGCGGAGGATGCTGGAGCCGATAGATCATGCTTCATCTGCTGAAGTAAGGCTGATGCTGAATTGATTTAGTATTCATTCCCTCTGGGTTTCTGTATTTGTGCATCTCTAGCTGATTACGAGCTACTTGCAGCCAAAACATTTTGATTGGTTCTTTTTGACTTCATCTTGGTCGTCTTTTTCTTTTCACTTCAGTTGGTAAAGTGTTTAGTTGTAATTAAAGACCTCACCCTGTTAATGTGTTTTATAAATATGTTAAAGATTTTCATTGAATTGTTAGATGTAGCTAACAGTGCTGCATCTTCTAAAGTAAGTTTCCCAGTGTCACAGAAAACACTTATTTTCCACAAATACTGCATGGAATAACATATTGAGACCAAGTGTGCACCCATCATAACAGAATGTGTTCATTTTTTATATCAGTGATTTTTGTGTGTGTGTGTGTGCATTGTGCATTGATCATCCTGAATGAAATGTGTGTTCTCAAGTGACGCTCAGATGCACAGTTATGTGGGTAGGTAGAAATTGCTTGTTTAGACTTTTGAGGCTTTTTTATTGGTTTATTTTCTATGATTTTTTTCAAAATGAAAACAGAATTGACCTTCTTAACTCTTTCGCCGCCATTGACAAGTTTTTCTGTCATTTATGACACAACGCAATTTACGTTTTCACTGTTATGCGGAAGGGGGCGCTGTTACGCATCTTCTGAAAGAGTACAGAATCTCCGGATCCAAAAACAAGTGAATAAGAAGATCTGCATAAACCAGGGCTGAATCCGAAATCGCCCCCTACAGCCATTTGTAGTGGTGTCCGAAACCATAGTGGACGTTATTGAGTGCACTAATTCTATCCCACAATGCACCGCATTAACGAGTGTACAGCCAATATACACACAACGGCTGTCTGAATTCACTCACTCGTTTTCATTCACTCTTTCAAGTGAACTGTATTAGTGGACTAACGTAGGGGATAGTAAATGAGGGTTTAGGGGGCAATTTCAGATGCATCCAAAAACTTAAAATTTCCAAGGTAGGAAGGCATCAAGGCACGTCCGAATCCAATGTTAGTTTCACTTCCTGTCTCCTGAGATACCTTCATCTGATCGTTTTTTGAAGGCGGCATAGATGTATCCTTCACTGCCTTTGATATCCCACAATCCTGTGCGTTCCATTCAGTGACAATTAAGCTAGAAAAAGAAAGATGGCGTCTGAAAGTTGCGGTTGCTGGTCAGTTTGTGTGTTAATGTACATTTTTGAACAATGTTTTCCACTTCTAATGTCATTTCTAGCGAGAAATTACTATTTTAGTAATTAAATATTTGTTTAGTTAGCACGTTCTATTTTGCTGTAGATCATTAAACTGTTACGCTGCCTCAGAGGTCTGTCTGAAATCAGTTTCGTGAGGTGCCTTTATGCGCAAACGCCGCCTGCAGAGTCATTGCCTATAAGGCAGCGAGGCAACAAGTCACTGCCTACGTTTTTAGAGGCAGCCCAGAAGGCGCGGACAGAAGTTGCTTGCGCACAACTAAGCTAACATGATCATTTTTGATATATTGACTGTTTAGATATTCATACAACAAATATTCTGGGGGCCATGAAAGTTTTGTGAATATGATCAAAAATGCTGGCGCTGACTGGCGTGGAAAGATATACATTCATCGGGCTCTATCATACACCCGGTGCAATGCAATGGCAGGTGCGACGCAAGTGTTTTTTGCTAGTTTCAGCCCGACACAGTTATCATTTTCCCATCCAGCTCCACGTTGTTTAAATGGCAAATGCACTCACACCCATCTGTTTACCCATGGGCGTGCTGGTCTGAAAACCAGGTGTGTTCAGGAGCATTGTTGGCGCGTTGCTATTTTGAGGAACTGAAAACGACTGCGCCATTGACCAACAAAAACCTGCTCTAAAAAAAATTGTGCAGTATTTTTTGTGTTATTTAAAGGCCGTGTTAGTAATATGTGCCTATAGGCGGTGCACAACACGCGCACACTCTGATTATTACACACACAGGAGCACACAAACATGCCAAATATTAAAAATAAAAGATTACAATGTAAAAGATTATTGTGTGTATAAAGATAAAAATGCCTACATGTCATAATGGATAGTCATTGCATCAGAATGACCTTTTTGCAGTAATGATGAATGAAATTGGCTACTTATTTAACACGTCATGGCAATACACACATGTATTTAAACTGACTCGTCAGGTTGAGGGTGTCTATATATATGGTGCAAGCACAACTGGCTTTTAAAGGGAATGGGAGATGAGACTCTGATTGGTTTATTGCATGTTATGCCCAAAACACACCCATGACTCATTAAGAGACGAGGGACAACTCTTTTGGACCATGAGCCTGGCGGGCTGACCATCGTTAAACAAAAGTGCATTCGGACACGCCCTAAGTGCAGCTGCGCCATGAGCTTCAGAACGTTAAAATAGGGACCAATGTCTTATTGTGCACAGTTAAAAAGGGTTGCTTTTGGAAACTTTTATCAAGATGTTATATCTTTAAAATGACCTAAAAATATTACCAATAGTTAGCACAGTCATTTCATGCTGGTTAATGTAATAATAGCAACCAGTGCTCTGGAGGATGAACTTGAACTTTAGCCTTGATGTCCTGCTCAAAAAGTAAATCTCCCACAATCCACTGCAAAACAGCCACTTTATACCATCTAATTAATCCCCCTAGATAAAATCAAGCCCTACATTTATTTTCTCATATTCCATTGTTCACTCAGGATGTCACATTACAGAAGTAAGACGGGTTGAGAGTGAATGCTGTTTGATGTTGGCTTTGGATTGCTGCTCATGCACCACATTGCAGCACAATTAAAAGAAATATGAAGAGGGAAAATATGAAGAGTTATAATTTATTTACATATTTATGTCACTGGATGCGTTTGGAAGAAATCAAGTGCTTGAAACTGGTCAGATGCGATTGATCATACAGTAGCATACACTGTACAGACTGTGCGTTTATGATTTACACCCATGGCCTCCTGGAAGTCAGTTTAAGGCTACTCGCAGGAGTGTTGGGACAGATTGAGAGGAAGCAGTATTGTTTTTCTTTTGAACTAGGCTGGTCAGAGTGAGGCAGTGCATCTTGGGAGATTTCTGGGTTATTTTTAGAGTTAGCCTGAGAATTCAGGCGGAGGTCACCTCGAAAAATTCAGCTCTTGCAAGTGGCCATGAAATATATTCTCCTGTGATTATGGTGAATTCCAAACATTTTATTTTCTGCTACTGATGAATTTATCAGGGTGCTGTTAAAAACCGCCTCTCGTGGACCATTCGCTGTGCTGTTGGTGCCGGTTCTACTCACACCACTCCAAACGGGATTTTTTTCCTCAAACAATGTTTTATTGAATTCATGATATTTAGCATTGGGATAATCACTCAAAGTATTTATTTTGAATGAATTGTACAAAACTGATTGAAAAGGCATTATAATGCCAGGAATAATTGGTCATGGATGTGCTGATTTGAAAAGATTTATGACCCATGACGTTCAGAGAGAGACAAATATTCTCTCTTCTCAAGGCTGTGTTCGTTTGCACTCAAATGAAGATGTGATCTGCTGGTCTGCTGTGTTGATGGAACAGTCCTACATCCTCGTGTAGGTGTCTGATATTGTGATTTGTCGTTCACTGTGTTCACTTGTTCACTTCCTCCCACAGCTCTCATGAGTGAACACTTCCCACATCACACATGTGTCCGATTACTGTTTTTATCTCATGCACTCTCACTTCCACTCATCACCTCATCTTCCCATTTCACCATGTTCAGAAGAAACCTGTCTTCTGGCATACTTCCTCTCTACAGCTCTTAGGAAGTCCTGTTGATTATAGTGAATTGCCTCCAAAAAATCCATTTGCAGGATTCTACTTTTATAAGTAAGTAGCTATTGCCCCAATAGCTATTGCCCCCAATGGCCTTGGTAGTCTTAATATGAAATGTAGCCAACTACTCAAAAGAACAGCTCCTGCTTGTAGTTTAAACACTTTGAAACTTGAGCTTCCCAAGATTCAAGCAACTCACGATTTTAATTCGACTCTCTAGTCCTGTTCCACCATCATCACATGAATTATTGACTCAGTACTCATGTAACCTTACACAACTCTTCTCACACATTCCTCCTGTCACCAATGCATTACAATCCCATCAGCTACATAACCGGCATAATCAAAAAGGAATCCTTTTTTTTTTTTTTTTTACAGTAATGTAATGTGATGCATGTAGTTCTGCACTATTAATATTCTCAAAAATAGCCTATTATACATTTCATTGCTGAAAGAAAAACTATTCTCAACACTTAAAGTGCTTGTAAATGATCAGCATTCATCTAACGTTAATCTTATGTTTTATTTGTCAAATGCTGTTATTTTAATGCTCAGCTCATCTCAATCAAATGTATGATTAATTGGGCCATCATACACGCGGCGCAATGTGACGCCAGGTGCGACTTAAGTGTTTTTTGCTAGTTTCAGCCCGACGCAGTTATCATTTCACGTCCAGCTCCACGTTGTTTAAATAGCAAATGCACTGGGACCCATCTGTTCGCCCATGGGTGTGCTGGTCTGAAAACCAGGTGTGTTCAGGCACATTGTTGGTGCGTTGCTATCTGGAGGAACTGAAAACGTCTGCGCCATTGACCAACAAAAACCTGGTCTAAAGTCAATAGCGCAGTATTTTTTGTGTTATTTAAAGGGCGCATTAGTAATATGCGCCTATAGGTGGTGCACAACTCGCGCACACTCTGATTATTACACACACAGGGGCAGCAGCACACAAACATTTTTAAATATTAGAAATAAAAGGATTCCTCTCTGGAGAAGCGTTCAGTCTTTCCGCTCGCAAATTCCTCCATGTAAATAGTGAATCCGCCATGACGCGAGCGCAGCTGGCTTTTAAAGGGATTAGGAGATGAGACTCTGATTGGTTTATTGCACGTTACACCCAAAACTCACTACGCCGTTTTTTTTTCTCCATCGTTAAACTAGCAAAATTAGATTCGGACACGCCCTAAGTGCACCTGCGCCATGCGCTCAGATTGTTAAAATAGGACCCTCTGTACTTCAAAACCTTTCAAGGTGGACAGACAGGTAGACCACTGCAATGAGGTTAAACACTGAAGGCAACTAAGGCAAGCATAACTCTTTTTTGTGCGCTTTCTTAGGATGATTGTGGATGTTTCAAAGACCCAAACCCCAAGTACAGATCACGATTGTCACTGACCCAAGCCATATAGAGTCCAGAGCATTACAGACTGTGAACTTGAGCCAGTGAGAAATTAACATGGAGACCACCAAAATACCCCTGCAACCTCATAGTAGCTGCCTGGAAACCACTCACAAAACATTAGCATCATCACAGTGAGTTTTAACACAAATCCCTCAAATTTTCTTCAGAAAAATCTATCAAGTTTATAAATGCTTGTTTGTAATGGTGACATAGAGTAGATGTATTCTCTAAGCTAATGAATGTGGATCAAGCCTCTTAACCTGTAATTATCCAGCAGTGTGATGCCGCTGCTTGTGAAATGTCACTCGGCGGTTGGCCCTACAGAAGGTTAATGCTCTGTTGGTTGCTCAAATGTCCTTTTAAATGCTCTTTCCATATCCTGACTGTGATCTCTGGTTGGCGTCATATTCATTACATTTGGCAACGATGAACAGCATTTAATCAAGGCAGTTCCCAAGAAAAGAGCTTCCAGTAGTTATATGGAAGTATAGAAATATGGAAGTGTGTCCTTTTTACATGAGTTCAGTAAAGAGCTTGTGAGCATAGTTTGAAAAGGAGTATTAGGCTGCGTTTGCACTGGCACAAAAAAATCTGATTTTATACTCCCATCTGACACAGATCGGAATTTGTTGCACACGTGTAAACACAAAAATCTGCATGAGATCCAAATGTGGTTTTAAATCAGATACACGAATATCCGATTCCCTTTTAAATTCCAAGTCACCACAAGGCGAGGGCGACACATTTGCCCACAAATATAGCTTTTTAATGTTTTATTATGAAGCAGATGTGCCTGTATGCGCTCCCTGCGCAGCTTTTTTATTGAGGTGGAAACTTTATAAAGGAAAGAAATTACACAGGAACATTTAGGAGCTGGTATTCAACCTCTGCCCCATGAGTTTTAAAAATAAAACAGCTTCACTACTGAAAGCTACATTATATTTCTCAGCAATGAGGTGACAACTGTAAACAAACCAACAAGCTTCACTATACCTCTCTCTCTCTCTCTCTCTCTCTTTCTCTCTCGTTAAATTCATTCAAATTCATTAACAAAGTAATCTTACAGCGCTACTTTATTTCACTTCAGAATTCTAGATCTAACAAGCCGTAGATAAAATAACAAACGGAAATTACCATTATTTTCTGTTCGGTCAGATATTGTGCTGCAAAACATCCATGACAGCTGTTATCTTGTCCATGCTGGCAAATAGGCCTAATCATGGCCACCCGGAATGAATTATTTAAATAATTTTAATAGCATGGCCATTCAAAACCAGAGGGTCTACCATGTGCATAGTAAAGCGATCACCGACAATCATTTTGGGCGGGAATTAATGTAAACACAGATATGTGAATGTAAACAGGCAGGCCAAAAAAATCGGAAATGTTTAAAAGATCGGATCTGTGCATTAAGACCTGCAGTGTAAACGCAGCCTTAAAGACCAGATGAGATAAAAGAGATTTGTCCTTATCTGTAGATTTGTGTAAAATACACCTTTAGCAGATATATGCGTTTCAAATGCATAGTGTTTTCCAAGAATATGAATAAAATATTGATGGCATCCTCTCCTGCTCAAATTTTTGTCCAATCAAATGCTACGCTATAATAAGTGCTCCTCCCCCTTAAAGCACCCGCCAGCGATTACCAATAGCAAGCAGCAAATGTTGTGCTGGGCCTAATTGAAAAGATATTAGCTATTATAAAAGATAAGTCCTTCAATCTCTGCCCCAACTTCCTGTTTGAATAGGAAACACTTCAACATAATAAAGACAATTGTGCTCGTAAAACATTTCATGGGTTTGTAACACTTTCATGAGTCTGTCGGCTGCCATTCTTTCTGCAAGAAATTAGTTTGCCAACAGCAATCCAAACCTGCTCCCGGAGGGTCACTGATTTTTTCTCGACATTTTGGCCTTCTGTCCACACTGAATTTATGTATTTGTACATGTAGATTTATTGTATGTTTTGTCATGTGACGCATATTGTATTGATATTCATGTTTATATTGGTATTGTGCCTGTTGTGAGCAATTCACAATTCACACAGTTGCTAAAATGTTACTTTGTACTCTCTCCATATCACAGTCCTGCAAAGATGTCAAAATTTACTCAGTCATGAGAGCAAAACTTGAGAGCAGTTGCGTTTTAGACCAAACATATAATGATGAGTAAGCGCGATCAGTGAATGAGGAGATATTTTGCTGAATAAAATGATCCTGCAAGAAGAATTGCGTGAGAACTTTATTATGTCTCTATCATGTGATCTCAGTGAGCTTTTATGAGGGTTTACACATACACAGTAAGCTGAGTGTGGATAAGAAACTTTTGGAAAATGCTAGTGTGGATGGAGAGCACTTTGAAACAAAAACGCTGTTTTCAAATGTATCCGGATAATTGCAGACATAGCCTAGGAATACTAGAAGCTTCCAGGCAGTTGTGTTAAGGGAAGATGGAGCTACACTCTGCAGGACAGTGACCCTCCTTGAGCAGGACCCCTGCTGTACACTACGATTGCTTCAGACTCACATTAGTAGTCATAGGGCCCTATCACACACCCGGGGTGCAAGTGTTTTTTGCTAGTTTTAGTCTGGCACAGTTATCATTTTCCCGTCCAGCTCCACGTTGTTTAAATAGCAAATGCACTGGCGCCCATCTGTTCACCCATGGGCGTGCTGGTCTGAAAACCAGTCAATAGCGCAGTATTTTTTGTGTTATTTAAAGGCCTTGTTAGTAATATGCGCCTATAGGCAGTGCACAACATATACTCTTCTTGTTACACACACAGGGACGCGCAGCAGCACACAAACATTTTTAAATATTAAAAAAAAGGATTCCTCTTTGGAGAAGCGTTCAGTCTTTCCGCTCGCAAATTCCACCATGTAAATAGCGAATCCTCCATGTTGCGAGCGCAACTGGCTTTTAAAGGGAATGGGAGATGAGACTCTGATTGGTTTATTGCACGTTACGCCCAAAAAACACCCATGACTCATTAAGAGACTAGGGACAACCCTTTTGGACCATGCTGACCATTTCTGTTGTTAAACAAACCTGCGTGCACCTGCGCCATGCGCTTCAGACCATGTGCTCAGATCGTTAAAAAAGGGCCCAAGTTGTATCAGATGCAGATGCTAACCGGACGTGTCTGCCACTTACTCTGCAGAGCACCGGTGAGTAAACTGTTAAACGGGTACAGCCTGTCTACCACATAATCAAATGTATCAAATGTAAAACTCTGCACATGGAAATAGCCTGATGTCATATTTTCAAAGCACTTTCATTACAGCCCATTAACTAGACATTTGCCTGCATGTCAACACATGCTGACATAAATTATTCCTTTGTGATGTGACTTGACAAGTGCAGTTTTCACGACTGGTGCTGTGGAACTTTAGAGGAGCTGCTCGACTGACATGCACAGAAACCAATCGATAGGTTGATACGTTCTTACTAATGGAAGTTAAATAAAATAAGATGAACTGGATCTTACTGGACTGAGAAAGAGCTGTTCAGTTTTCTGTGCACAGACTGTGTCACTTCTTTTATTTATATTTACTTTAAAACAATCGGTTGACAAGGCTCTCAGTAGAGATCAAGATATCTCACTATCTCCTTTTTACTCTGAAATATATATCATATCAGTGAATGAAAATGGATTTTGAGATGTTCTGCTGAGTTTTCCTCACAGAACGTCTTGATTTCTATCCCCACGGAGACGCCTCCCCTCACTCCGTCCGCTGCTTCCATATCCTCCGTTTATCTGCGTCTCCTGCTGGTATTTCCTGAACTCCATTGTGCCGGGCACATTTGGTCTCTCTCTCCGCTGCGGCCCCTCTGGCCTTCATGCGTTCACTATCATTCTCCTTCTGCAGCTGCTGCTGAGCCTCTGCATGCGTGTGTGTGTGTTTGTGTGTGAGGACTCATTCATCTTGTGCTTAGGTGGTTTTGCTGAGCCGAGCCAGTGTGTATCAGCATTCTGCGGGATGGTAAGTGGATCTGTGCGTCTGTCAGCTGCTGCAGGCAATACAGACGTCTGTCTCGCCACCTGTCTGTCTGTGTGAGATCTGTCTGAGTGTTACATTTATGTGTAGGCAATATTAATGCGTCAACCTAGTGTCTATGATGGTGGTCTGGTGGTTTTGCATGCAGGAATGCTTGGTTTGAGACTGAAAGAGTTACACAACGGCGGGACGTCGCAGGTGGCATTAATGCCATGATGTAGCCAGCGGGGTCATTCAGCTGGAGATGTTTGGAATACGTCATCAGGTTTGTGTGTGTTTGAACATGTCATCAACAGACCCAGAGGCAAAATGAAAGTCTTTTAATATTTTCTGCACTGCTTTTGGGGGGGAAACAGGCAGAATTAAATGTGTTTGAGTATAACACTGTTTGGTAATATGACATTTCCTAAACGAATGAGGATGTTCAACACGGCCAGGACTTGATTGCGTTGATTAAATAGTGAAAAGTGTCTGTATATGACTAATTCATTCCAAAGGTGTTCTGTCGGGTTGAGGTCAGGTCTCTGTGCAGGCCAGTCATGTTCCTCCACACCAAACTCGCTCATCCATGTCTTTATGGACCTTGCTTTGTGTACTGGTGCGCAGCCATGTTGGAACAGGAAGGGACCATCCCCAAACTGTTCCCACAAAGTTGGGAGCATGAAATTGTCCAAAATGTCTTGGTATGCTTAAGCATTAAGAGTTCCTTTCACTGGAACTAAGGAGCCAAGCCCAACCCCAGAAAAACAACCCACACCATAATCCCCCCTCCACCAAACTTTACACTTGGCACAGTGCAGTCAGGCAAGTAGCATTCTCCTGGCAACCGCCAAACCCCGACTCGTCCATCGGATTGCCAGACAGAGTTGCAATTGCGAGTTATAAAGTCAGAATTGAGTGATTATAATGCTTGGCATTCAAAAGTGTGAAAACTCCTGGTCTCGACGACGGCCCACTTGACTTCCATTGGCCATTACTTGTGTTCTGTTCATTTTTGATGACTGGTTTATGAGTCTTCATAAACAGCATGCATAGATATGGTATATAGAGGCTGATCCAGAAATAATCCAGTATATTCCTCTAAGATCAGCCATTATACTGGTCAGAGACACTACAAAGTGAACTGCAGTAGACTCATTTAATCTAATGGCTTTAGCTTTGCACACAAAAAAAGTTGAACAAACTTGAGGGATTTATGGAAATTGATCGATTGACTGTGATTGGTTTAGAGCACAGAGTGGTCAGATTTAATTAAAGGGACACTTGAGACTCTGTTGTCTATATTCTCTAATGTTGAGTCTCTGTTGGAGTATAAACTCTGTAAAAGGTCTTGAGAAAGTGATGCATGTCTGCTAGTAGTGGACGGAGATCAGCGGTTCGTCCAGGGGCTCTGTGGCCTAAAACACTGTGGCCAAAGATGATGATGGACAGTTAATGCATTAGAGAAGATGAATGTATGAGTCTCTTATGTTGACGGCCTGATCTGTGAGACAAATCCACCTTTAAAGGTGAAGTATGTAGTTTCTGCGACACTAGTGACACCTAGCGGAATCACAAAAATAAAACGGTAACACTTTAGTATGGGGAACACATACTAAATATTCACTATTCATATTCACTATTAACTACGACTTTTGCCTCAATAAACTCCTAATTTACTGCTAATTAATAGTTAGTAAGGTAGTTTTTGTATCGTTTCAGTTTAGGTATTGGGTAGGATTAAGAGATGTAGAATAAGGTTATGCAGAATAAAGCATTAATACTAGCAAAAAGTACTAATAAGCAACCAATATCCTAGTAATATGCATGCTAATAAGCAACTACTTAACAGCGAGAATTTAACCCTAAAATAAAGTGTTACCAAATAAAAAATATGAATTACAAAAAATGCAGCATATTTTGCAAAGGCCCCTTTCGCACAGCGCACCTCCCACAACTCAAATACATCACAAATACAGCTCTGGGTGCTTGTGAAGACATTTCTCAACAGTTAAAAGTAGACTACTTTCAATAAAACATCCAACATATATACAACAATATACTTTTAGCTGTGTTGCTAAGTATCACGAGTAAGTAAATGAGTAGCCAACACAATGTCTAGAGTGAACGTGAGCACCTCGCTTATGAGCTCATCCAATGTATCTCCACCAGACGCAACTACTTGGCGGTCTACAATGGACACGTCAAAGTAAACATTACAAACTGGTACACTTGTCTTTCTGAACGGGTGCATGATCATAGGCGCCAATTTTTTTTTCTGCCGGTGGGTGCCCAACCCCCACCATTTCCCCCCATTCTGGTCTTTTTTGTTTTAAAACATCGCCAAGTAAAACACTGCAACATGACAATACAAACAACAATAAAATCAGAAATGGACTTTAACTGTTAGCGCTCCTGCTTAGAGATCGTCTGGGATTCGTGATCCTGTTTCACGCGCCTCAGTCCAGAGTTTATAAGAAAGTTAGTGCGCACCATTAATCTATTTCAGAGTGACAGTATGAGATTAATAATGTTTCTGATCAAAACTCACTCTATTGTGACCTAATACAGATATTATAATAAACGGACCCATAAATGTATTATGAGACAGAATTAAGGTTATTTTCGTAAACGAAAACTGAAACTAAGACTAAAACTATTGGTCAAAAAACATTTTTGTAAACTGAAATAAAATTTTAAAATCATAATAGATGAAAAACTAAAACTAAACGAAACTAACAACAGTTACTGACAAACGAACTGAAACAAAATAACAATTAGCAAAAATAAATAATTGTTTTCGTAATTAATAAGCTCTTTACTGTGGCGGAAAATCTGACCTGTGGCTGTTTAGGGAAATGTCTGTATATGTCGCTTCAGGCGTGTGAGGTGAGCTGAGGCAATTAACCGCTGTCCTGTGACACGCTCAGTGAATGACTGAAACGTAGAACACATCACTAGTCTTACGCGGCTGTTCACAAAGAATGCGTGTGTGGCAGTGACATGGAAAATGACACAAGGTAATGAGACGGTAATGAGACCACTTTTAACTTGAGCACACTGCTTTTAGAGACGCGGGTACAACAGCAACTACTAGTAGCAAGTAGCCTACTACTACTGTGTGTTGGAGATTTCATGTTTGCATAATATTGACAGGCTGAAAGGTATTTACTACTAATAATATTATTATCCATGTAGAGACATTTCCCCTCAACGTAGGGAATACCAGGACACACACACACACACACACACACACACACAGTTTTTTTCTATAGTGGTCACACTACTAGCCTTCATTGTACTGCTGAAAAAATTAAAATAGGCATGTTTAACAAGATATCATCTTTAATATGAATATGAGTTTGTCTGGAATTTTCATAGTTTTTATTTTTATTTTTAAGATGTCTGCACAAGAGATAACTCTAATCTGTGCAAAGATTAAACTTTGCTGAAATGAAAAATCTTGCTTTGGTCTTCGTTCTGGTAACTCTGCTAAACTATAATTACTAAAACTGAAACTAAATATATAAAAACTAAATAGAAATGTGTTCACAAAATAAAAACTAAACTAAAACTAGCAAAACAATTTATGAAACTAACTAAAACTAAACTGAAATTTATAGCAAAATTGAAAACGATACTAAAATAAAAACTAATTTAAAAATGAAAAACTATAATAACCTTGGACAGAATGCAGAAGTTAGGTCACCGTAAGGTCGGAATTATTGACTGATGGATCGGCAGAGAACCGTCTTTCTGTTATCATCAAGAAATTGTGGTTCTATTCTATCTAAAGAAATATGAGGTAAACATGTGAATGCATATTTCTCCAAATGTGTGCACTTTTGGACTAAAAGTTTGTAGCCTATCCTGTGTTGTGCACCGAAGCACTGTGATAAAGAAAGGGAGCAAACACGATTGATTATGTAAGGTTTGTGTCTCGTCATTCCATTCAAAATATCAATAACTACCGATTGATTTTGCATTATTATCAGAATTTAAGAATTATTAGTGTCATAAATAGTGTTCAAATATTTAATACTTTAAAGATCAAAGTTAAATCAGAATATTTATTGTAAAAATGTTTCTGTAACAGCTTTATTTTCAAGAAAAAATATTATGCATACTAAGCGTTTTCACTTACGATTGGCATTAGAAGCAGAATTAATCTTTACATTTTTAATTGTAGCTCTACACGAGCAAATGCTAACTTAAAACATGTTAACCTTACTCAAAAATGTGTTAAAATCCAACAAAAGTTACAAAAACGGAGCTATAGACACAAGAAATTCACATAAAACATATTTACAGTCATTTACAGCCTTTCATAATCGAGAATCAAAAATTTACCTTAAGATAACGGTTTGACAACCACACCCACCATGGCTTTAAAAAGGCATGCACTCATATAAGGCAGATATTACGACCAGCGAGGTCCACCAATCAGAGAGGTTCCCGTATTTCAATAGGTGTTTTGATTGGTTAACATTAATGGAGAATATCTCTTGTTTTTTTTCCGTGGGTGCTCGACCATTAAACAGGTCATGAACATGTCAAAGCAAACAACGCACTACAATGGACGCTTCAGTACAGCATCATCATGCACATAGGCGCCGAGCCCGTGGGTGCTCCGGGGCTCAAGCACCCACGGGATCGGCGCCTATGTGCATAATGATGCTGTATTGAAGTGTCCATTGTAGTGCGTTGTTTGCTTTGACATGTTCATGACCTGTTTAATCATTAAAGGTCTTGAAGGTTTGAACTTCTCTAACCGAAACTAAATGTCATTCCCATGTAACGCTGCAGCCATGGTCCCACACCGGCTAAACACCATCTGGCTCCGCCTGCTACAGTAGCCACGCCCCAAACTCACGCTAGTGGTTGAGCTTGAAAGAGACTGACGGATCTGAGCGGACACTCTCAATGTTTAGATAGTGCCTGAGTGGATTAATGTTTAGCATTTGGTGTTTCATGAGGATAAACCCATGAATGGCATACTAATTGTAGTCAATGAACAATAATCTGAATTAATATAATGTATTTTAAATAGAACATCATATAGTCCACTCACAGTACATGAGCTAAAGCCACAGCCTGTCCGTGTCCAGGTCTCACAGGATGTAATAATGATGCTGAGCTACAGAATAAGCACGGTGTTTGGATTTGATCTCGGCATGTCATAATAGAGATTGTGCATGGCACATTGCCCAGAATTACATTTTTATGGATGTTATGTTTACAGTAAAACGAAGTCAGTCTAAAACCTACATACTTTTGTCTGTTCAGAAGAAAGTTTTGTGCTTATATAGTGGGTGGTTGAACATGAACAATGAATATGACTCCTAATAAAGCATGAAAACCACATACTCTTTCACATAATTTTTGTATTTAATTTCACATTTTATAGTCTAAATGCATATTTTTAAAGTAAACACGCCATTAGTCTTTTATAATCAAGCTTTTTCATGTTTGATAACGATACGAGAATCATCAGCATCATCCCTTTCTTCTGTCATTTCAATTCATATAAATTAATCCGACTGTGGCCAAAGATGATGATGGACAGTTGATGCATTAGAGAAGATGAATGTATGAGTCTCTTATGTTGACGGCCTGATCTGTGAGACAAATCCACCTTTAAAGGTGAAGTATGTAGTTTCTGCGACACTAGTGATTCATATAATTCATATAAATTATATAAATTCATATAAATTAATGCTGACATAATTTCTTACTGTCCTTTTACAACTGTCAGTAGAAACAAATGACTTGTTGCTGGATATTTTTTTTCTTTCTCTGGTCTGGGCACGGTGTTACATGAGATAATAACCCTTTCAAAGTTAAAATAATAATAATATTAATAAATAGCCAAACACACTTCGATGCCAATAAAAACTGCAGAAGTTAAAACACATATGTATACATTTTACAGTTGCATTGCATATAAACAATTAATGTATTTCCAAATGTCTTGGTATTATTCAAGTAATAACATAAATAATATGTCCTAGACAGTCAGAAATCCCAGTACAGTCTATTAGTGCTCTGTTTGATGAATAATAAAAACATACATTGTAAGACATTTAGTTTTAGCCATATAAGGCAATGCATCCACCAAAGTTAGTGACACAAGTATTTCAACACTCAAGTCACTTAAAAATGTTATGTTTTGTAATATGATAAGTGTCATCTGTTTTAAATAGAGCTCACACAAACACAATACTTTTTAAACAAACTATTACCCGAATGCAGTGAAGAATGAAGTGAACAATGCCGTTTTTGAGCACATACATTAATTTCCCCAAAATGGCTACTTTATTCTTAATTGTTTGTGCATGTTTGTACAAAATTCCTCATATACGATGAAACTGGTGTGAAACTGGTCTTAGTGTGTTTATGTGTTCAAATGAGGATATATAATCAAATCCCTCCAGAGAAACAGATCTCAACATGTGCTATCAGTTTGATCTGAACGCTCAGAGCTTCAGCCGCACCCAGAAGCTGTTACCATATTGCTCATGTCTTCCCATGTTGAGCTGCTTTTATTTTTTGTATTATTTATTTACATTCATTCATTTGCACCATTTATATTATGTGATCAGATGTTGAGTTGTTAAAAGAATAGTTAACAACACAAAAATAACATTTCTGACATAATTTATTCACCTTGATGTTGTATCACTCCTGTTGCACTTTTTTTCTTCCGTGGAACACAAAAGGAGATGTTAAGAAGAATGTCATTGCTGCTCTTTTCCATGCAACGAAAGCATGCAGTGACCTGGGGCTGTTCAAAAAGCACCATAAACCCATAAAACATAAAATGATGCATATCTCATTTTCATTTCTGCATATTCAAACCTAATCTGTAGCATTTGGTGTTTCATGTCTTGATGTAAAACCTGATGCAACCAGCCACACCAAGCTTGAATATTCATATGGCGGATGAGATTGGAGAGCTACAGTAACATTTGAAAGTGAAAAGGACGATTTTTAGTGAAAAAAAAATCTAATTTCAGGTCTGTTCTTCACACAAGATGTGGAATGCAATGTACAATTCATACAATTCTCTCTTTTTGTTCTTTTGACAGCCATTGCAACTTTTGTCTCCAAAAAGAAATTTGTCTCCAATGGAACAAGGAACATTTTTACTGACATGAGGGTGAATACATTTTCTCTCTTAGGCAAACTATTCTTTTAAGGATGGTGGTTTCTGTGATTGGACAGCAGAAGAGGACAGGCGGGTGTCTTGGTCTCTCTGTCTCTGCTTGTTAAATCACATCCTCAGGGACAGTCTAATGCTCTTATTAAAGCAGCCCTTGTCTTCCTGCAACAGGAAATGACCATCATATCTTCTGTTGGCGGGCGTGGCCATGATGCTCATGTATATATGGGACTATTTGTATACATACATGAGTGTGTGTGTGTGTGTGTGTACCTACTTAACCATATTTTGGGAACAAATTTGTACCCAGAAATGAGCAAAACCTGACAAAATCTCCAAAAACCTCCCTTTGGGGACATCCTCATTTGTAAAACTGGTATAAAAATAAAGTAATTTAAGTTTTTTTTTTTTATGTAAAAATGAAGAATGAAGTGAAGGTTTTCTATGATGGGTAGGTTTAGGGTTAGTTTATAAAATATACCATTATCTGAATATAAAAACAATAGAAGTCAATGTCCCCATTTAGATACAGTAGCTAAATAAACAAGGATAGTAAAACCTAAATCATACTAAATTATGGTTGTTGTTTTTTTATATAAAAATGTAGAAAGTTTTTTTGTGATGGGTAAGGGTTAGTGTAAGGGGAGAGAATATACAGTTTGTACAGTATAAAACCCATTACGTCTATGGAGAGTCCCCACAAAGATAGCGTATGAGTTAGTGAGTATTTTTATAGAAAGAAGCATGTGAAGTATTATCTGGCAGATTCCGTTGTAATACCACTGTTTCCCCATATGTTCTCCCGGTAGTCTTGTCCTGGTTTCATAGTAAAAATGGAAATAAGACAGAGAATGTTGGCATACTTTCACAGCAGCGCATGCAGCACGACTGCCAGTGAAGAAAGATGAGATGAGTCTCTGAATCTCAAGTAACTGTTATGTCTGGAGTTCACAGTCATCATGGCCTTCGTCTTCATTTCTACAGCCAATGCTAGAGGACACATCAGTCTGGTGAACGTAATTTCACCAAGTGCAACATGTTTGTTGAACCTGGAACAACATTCCAATCAACCAATTAAATTTGAGGGACATTTACAGTTTATGTCAAGTTTAGGCTTACGACCAGGGTTAGGTGCTTCTACATCATTTCAGTCTGATTTTAGAGATAACTTATGGGTAGGGTTAGATTTAGGGGTAGGGATAGGAATACATTTTCAGACAGGAATATTGTTCCAGGATCAACAAAATATATTGAACCAGGAACATGTCTTACTTGGTAAAATTACAGTAAAAACCTGGGGTCTTGCTCAATGGCCATATTGGCTTATAGCTCACAACATACCGTCCAGTTATGAATGCTGAGCTTACAAATGGACATCACTCTGTTTGAGCAGAGTGTGTGACGTGTCAACTGACTCAAACACTGGTGTGAGTTTGGGCTGGACTGTCTGTTTGTTGTGGTGGGAATGTTTGGGGAAACCCGTTTGGCAGTTATTAATTTTGCAATTCCATTTGGCAGAGATTGCACACATCAGCCACTAACACATGGGACGCCCATGGGTGAACAGATGGTCACGAGTGCATTTGCTATTTAAACAATGTGAGCTGGACGTGAAAATGATAACTGCGTCGGGCTGAAACTAGCAAAAAAAACTTGCGTCACATTGCGCCGGGTGTATGATAGGGCCCAATACTGTTATATAACTAATAGTATAAGTAATTCTTGAAAAAATATCTGATTTTTTTAAGATACTTGTGTTTAGTCTCTTGAGCAGCAACCCAATCCTGATTCAACAAACCTATCTGAAGTTTTGAGTCATCCTGAAAACTGTTACCTTCTTCAGGTATGTTTAATTAGGTTGAAGCTAAACACTGCTGGAAGGCGGTCCTCCAGGAGCAGGTCTGGACACCCTTGATTTTGCGTAGGACAAGCTTAACTCCTGGCCTTTCTAGAGACACTGGTCAGTCACACATTGATATGTTTTATGGGGAATATTTGACTTGCAAACTCAGTGACCTGTTGGCTGACGTACAGTTTGTGTTGCCCAGTCTGCAGAGGGGTGCCGGCAGTCAACGTGCTCTAATGGCATAATGGGATAATTGTTCAGAGGATACACTGCAGGGAGGGGTGTTGCAATAGAGGACACAATGTCAACTACTGAAAAAAAACAAAAGGCCCAGACTTCCTCTGGACATTCCAGTGCAACATACTTTTTTTACCCAAGATAATTTACCTGCAAGTGTTTTCTTTTTTTATGAGGGAAGTGTATGTGATTCATAATCTAGTGACCATGGCTATCTCAGGCCCTGTTTACACTTTCTCAGCGTGATTGAACCACAAGCGGACAGTTGAGGCATGTGCTCTAGAGGTGTGCTACATGAGCCAAGTCCAATTGGACCCCAGGAAAGTTTCAGGCCGGTTTGAGTGCAAGTCTTCTGGCCATGCTATATGATCCTTCACATGTCAGAGATGCATCAGGGTTTACACTACAAATAGCTGTATAACAACTTCAATATCCCAAACCACTAGGAAGGTCTTTCTCAGCATAGACTCCAAAGGAGGTAAAAAACAAGACCGGCATCAGATTTCCAGCCCTTCTGTTGCTAATAAACCTCATGCCCTGGAATTAGGCCACCTTGATAGCAACTAAAGCTCTTTCACAATGCATCAAGCAAATCCAAGACCGGGGCACGACCTTCCACATTCCTCTGTTGTTATGTCTACGTCTATTGTTTGCATCTCAGGTGAAGTCGCTCTCCACCCCTTGCCGTTTTGGCACAGATAACTTTACATAAGAAGCATTCAAGACCACGACTCTTTATTCTTTATGGGAGAAGTAATTGTGCCATTTACCATTTCTTTCACTTGAGGTCCACTGAAAATCAATAGACAGTGTAATCCTGCTTTTCCTGTGGAGAGTCATGGCTGTTGACAGTGAGAATGCAGCTGTATTCACGGTGTATCAGTCTGAATATGGCTCATTAGTATGTCCAAAAATGCTTGATCGCTCACCGTACGAGTGAATTTTATGCAGTATGTCTGAAGGTGTGCTGCTGGTTTGGACCTTCCCAGCTGACTGTTCTTTTGCCAATGGCTGATTTTTTTATGGCATGGTGTTTTGTTAACTGGCTGGTTTCACAGATTCAGCAGGCATAATTGTACAACTACCTGAAGTTTCTTTTGAGGAAATGAAAGTGGCAGAAGTCAGCGCTGCCTTTCTAAACCATAAATCAGCACTCCAGCATGTGCTAGCACCTATAATTTTCCCTTCTTTTAGCCACTAGCATAGGACCCGCCTGCACATGAATGGGAATGGTGGGGTCAAAGCTGCAGGTGCTTGAGACTATCGTGAGCGCGGCCCATGATAACAGCATCTCTCCGCACGTCTAATGGCCTCCGGCTGCCCTCGTCTGGCCCTTCTCCTGCTGTGGGAAGTGCTTCATCAGCAGAACACGATTGCTTGCACGACTCTGGCCGAAGGGAGGGGATATCGCCCGAGCCGCATCGAGTTTGAACAGGAACTTAGAAGACTTCTAGATAAAGACTCTAATTGAATGCGACAGGAAGTCTGGGAAAGGTACTTTGGCAGCGCCAGTCAGCCCTTGAGAGGCCGTAGTCTACAGTAAAGAACTAACTAGGTATGTCGGAAACGGCGAGACAATGTTTTTCAGACCTAGAACCAATAACATCTATTCTCTGTGGGAACTATTGAACATGATTTGATACGTTTGCTTTGCAAGAAAACAGATGATATAATATATTGCTGCTTATTCAGCTCACGTAGTATGTCTTGAGGAGATTCTACTGTAGAAGGCATTCGCTAAGTCAAGCACTATCACTGGCGTGGTACCCATCCTTCACCATTTAAGTTTCATGAATGACTCAATGACTCATTGAAGAGAGGTGAGCTCTTCTCTTATTTTACTAAGTGATCTGGATTACAGTTTTCACTAAACGAACACTAAAATGGTAAAATACCACAGAGTGGCGGATCCAAGTCCTATCTAGAGACCAGGATATCCTAGAGAAATGGGCTCTTAGGCTACATTGAGTCTCAAAATATGCCACCATTATAGTGTAATTGTATGCTTGACCGGCACTTTGCAACAACACAACCTAGTTTCTGCAGTGACTTTCAACATGTTTCATGTTTACTTTTTACGTGGCATGAGAAAGTGACATAAACCCAGCAAAGTGGGAGTGTGAAACTGATTTCCAGAAAGGTGATTTGAATAGGATTTCAAACCACATAAGAAGTAGCTGAAATCGGATTTGTAAAATTTGTTGATTTTTTTTTTGCCTTTCAGACTCGCTAAATATGATCAGATTCCAATCAGATATGCACAATAATCATATTTGGACTGACAGAACTAGGCTTTATGTACCATGTTAAAACAAGTATCCATTTAATTGATAGTTTCATTATGTTCTTTGTATTACTAGTCAAAATAATAACTTTAATTAATACACTTTAAAATAACGTACATATGTCCATCCTAAGTCCAGCCTAGGTTGTGCATAAATGCACAAACTGCCTCAGCTTAAATAAATAAATAAATATTTGTTTGGTACAAAAGATGTCTAAAAATGCTAAATGTTTCTGTGAGGGTTAGGTTTAGGGGTAGAGTTAATGTATGGGAAATACAATATGTTATTATAAAAAAAAGTAATAGAAATGAACAGGAATTTTCCAGAGCCCTTCAAGTCGATGATATGACCTCATTTAGATGGTGTGTTTGGAAATGGTAATCTGCAGCAGTCAGCAGCAGAGGGCGCTGCTTCGTCCGGCCATCAGCACTGCAGTGACGTTTTCAGCCAGAGACCAAACACATCCAGTGGGGAAAACACTCTCATGTGAACAGAGCAAAACCTGACACAAACAGTATATGATTCTTCAAAGTTCCTGTTTTTGATAGCAGTTTTTTTTTTTTTTCGTGTGTGTGTGTGTGTGCATGTTTATGTGATTTATGAGGACACAAATTTGTATAATGACATGGGTATTACACTGGTATTACAACTTAAACGTGGTTTATGAGGACATTTCCTGTGTCCTCATAATAAAAATAGCTTTAAAAACATACTAAACAATGTTTTATTAAAAATGTAAAAATGCAGAATGTTTCCTGTGATGGGTAGGTTTAGGGGTAGTGTAGGGGGATAGAATGTACAGTTTGTACAGTATAAAAACCATTACGTCTATGGAATGTCCTCATAATGATAGGTGCACAAACGTGTGTGTGTGTGTGATCTGAGACAGCTCTTAGAACCGCTGACGGCTCACTTCACTATTTAAACACTAATAAGAGCAGCTTTTGATATTTTGGGGATATGATCCAGGAACACTGGATGAGAAGCTTTCCTTTAGAATATTCAAGTAATAGTTAAATGAATATTTAGTCTTTTTTTTTTCTCCAAATAAGGTTACACTTTATTTTACGGTGTCTGTGTTACAGTGTAATTATACATTTAAGTACTGAGTAATATTAATTAACTATGTGTATTTACTATAGGGTTAGGTTTAGGTTTGTTGTAGGGTTAGTTGCATGTAATTATGCATAATTTATAGTTATTACTACAGAAACTACATGTAACGTGTAACAAGGACACTGTAAAATAAAATGTATTAGATGGTAATATCATTATACTTTGATACTTGCCATGGCGCTTAAAGGGATAGTTCACCCAAAAATAAAAAATTAGCCCATGATTTACTCACCCTCAAGTCATCCTAGGTGCATATGACAATCGGAGTTATATTAAAAAAGTCCTGGCTAATCCAAGCTTTATAATGGCAGTAATTGTTGTTGTTAATAAAGGCCTTCTGAAGCGAATCGATGCGCTTGTGTAAGAAAAATATCCATATTTAAAACTTTATAAAGTAAAGTTTCGGCCGATTGCCTTCAATTTATGGAAAAAGTGTTGAAAGTGCCTCTGCAGTTCAAAAGGCTTACGCTACCAGTTACGCTAATCAGGCGTAGCGTAAGCATCTTGAACTGCGATAAAGTTTATAAACTTTATAAAAGGCATCGATTAAATGCTTAGCAACCGACAGCCAATCGCATGCCTCATATTCACAAGCTTTGGACAGTCATGGAAATAATGCGTGTGAAGCAGTCATTTCAGCGTTTAAGTGGAAAAATGTCAAATGTTGAAAGAAAACAACAATTTTAGTGAAGAAGAGACCATTTTGTTCTTACCTTTATAAAAAGTCAGTTCAGTATAAACTTGATGGCACGGTTGGCATTATATAATATGAGGATGCGCAGTGCTGGAGTTATGTAAACATATGTGATGTTTGTCCAATCAGTGACACTGACACTGCAAACATACAAATAAGGATGTTAACCCGGGGTTTGGCAATGTACAGTGTGAAAAGTCAGCTTATGAATACCCAGGATTAAATGTTAACCCCGGGTAAATTATGAGCAGTGTTCATTATGAGTTGTTATCTGTACGCAAAAAAACTGAAGGACTACCTTGGTTTTGTTTTTTGGAATGACCCAGGGTTAAAGCAAGCCTGCCGCACTCGTATTTAAAATTGAAGCCAAAGCGTCTCAATCGCCCCCAGGTGGTTGGTCCCAGTATAACTCTTAACCCCCGCCCCTCCATGGATTCGAATGGACGCGAGACAAACTAAACAATCAAATTACACTTAAAATATTTTTTTTCCCTAAAGATCTGTCATTTTATGCAGTTTTTATCACGATGATTTTATTTCAAGTGTTCATTCTTTAATTAAGTTTGGTTTTAGTTAGTTATTTGATGATATAAAAACGGGGGGTGTGACGTCATGTTTGACAGCTGAGATTGTCTCTGTTTAGTTCCGGTCTCTATTAAGCCCCTCCTTCCAAAAAGTGCAATGTGCTCTGATTGGTTGGCTGGACTTGTGTAATTGGTCAACTTTGACCATGTTTCGGAAATTAGTTTTAACACACTACTAACAAAACTCAACCAGGCCTTGCCCCCCTTTTTTGCATATGCCTTATTTAAATGAGGGATATTGTGACTTATGTTCC
Organism: Rhinogobio ventralis; assembly: GCA_039654625.1. Classification (NCBI taxonomy): domain Eukaryota; kingdom Metazoa; phylum Chordata; class Actinopteri; order Cypriniformes; family Gobionidae; genus Rhinogobio; species Rhinogobio ventralis. The sequence goes on from CM077199.1 coordinate 3,670,233, forward strand.
CAGAAGAAAAATGCATTTTCATGGTTTAATTTCAAAGCATCAATGTGGAGCCAGAAATTAATTCTGAAATGATGGGTCTTTGAAAATAAAGACCTTGCGAAATCAAATGTCCAAAACAGTCATATCCAATTAAAGGTGCTGTATGTAAGAATGACAGCTAGTGGTTGAAATGGGTACTGCAGTCTAAATTCGACGCTCACGCAGGTTGCCAGTTTAAGACACGCAACAGGAATGAGCACAATTGACAATGGAAGGCAAGGAGACTTACACACTGTAAGTTGATGAGTCGATTTTTTGATGGATGCTGAGGCTTTTTAGGTCGGCTAGAACCTGCGATCTCTGACCCAGTTTGTAAGCTGGCTTCCATGGCAGCGATGCGCTGTTTTCCAACAACTGGCAACCTGTGGTGGCAAAATACTATTGGGTATATTGGCAACGTGCGTTATCACAGACCAAAACAGACATTCCGACATGGAACGCACATTTCAAAGTAGAATAACTGGCTGTAGAATAAATGACTATGTGAACTCAGCATGTTTCCTAAATATCTGCAAACATATTAGGGTATTTTTATGCTTCAGTACAGTCAAAAACTTACATACAGCACCTTTAACTAGTTCATGTGTAAAAACCCTAATAACTCATTCTGCAGCGTTACATATATGTTAAATAAAGACTCTCCCCTGTCCTCTATGTGTACCTCACTGATATAATTAAGACAAAAAGAGAGGATAAACAATGTATCTTGTTACCATAATGACAACACAACACTTATCCTTTGAGATGATCATGTTGAGATTATCATCTGATATAGGCAGAGTGCTTTGCTGTGTCCTCCTCAGTTTTCAGCATCTGGTCCTGTAATCAGCATTAATAAAGGCGTCTCTGAGATGTGAGAGGACGTGTTTGAGGGGTTTGAGGGGTTGTCATGTCTGTGTTTGGGTCCTTTGTGCTGCGAGCGGCTCAGATGTGGCAGGCTGACGTGTTCAGTGGCGGCACCAGGCTTCGCTCGGCACTGAGACTCCAGCCACAAACCCACGGATGGCTCGATAAACAGCTAAATATGATCGATCTTTCACAAAATATTAAATCAGTGGAAGGGACTTTCCTCTGAGAGGTTGTGCATACTGTAAAAGAGCAGTGTTCAATAGAGTTGGGTATGCGGCACATTCCTCCCACAAATAGTGGGAAAGTAGAAGAATTTAGAAGAATCTACTGTATATTTATAAGAATTTATAAGACATTATGATTTTTTTACATTCGTTTTTATTAGAATTAAGCTCATTCTAAATTCTCTACTGTAATGTGTGGTTTTATTTTTGTTTTGCGTGAGCGTGAGTGTGTGTGTGTGTGTGTGTGTGTGCATGAGTGTGTGTGAGTGAGTGTGTAAGTGAGTGTGAGATAATGTCCTCACAAAGATGGCAATATCTGAAATCCTTGTCCTTGCGGGGGTATTTTTTTTTGGCCCCGTGAGGAAAACGGCTTATAAATCAGACTACGTCATTTTTTTTTTTTTATGTAAAAATGCATAAGGTTTTCTGTGATGGGTAGGAATAGTGTGTGTGTGTGATGGGTAGGTTTAGGGTAGGGTTAGTGTAAGGGGAGAAAATATACAATTTGTACAGTATAAAAACCATTATATCTATAGAGAGTCCACATAAAACATGGAAACCTAACATGTATGTGTATATGTGTACGATAGCGTAAGTGTGTGTGTGCGTGCATGTGTGAGTTTGTGTGTCCAGGCTTTGCAGATTGGGGACACATGGCTTTTTAAAGTCACTGGACAGATGTTGTTTAAAGCCTCTAGCAAGACAACATCACTCTTGAAGAAAGACGCGAGAGAGAGAGAGAGACATACTATATACAATAGAGAAATACAATACTTATGAGGGAACAGAGACAAATGGAAAGAAAAACAACCCTTGTAATTCTTCTCTGCATTTCTCCTCTTCTCTAGCTTGCCTCCTAATCTAGTTAATAAACCTGGCATTGTATATTATGAATATTTTTGCCTCTGCTTTTGTTTCTCTTTTGTAAGTCACTTTGGATAAAAGTGTCTGCTGTAATGAATGGAGGAAAAAAACAGCTAAACATTTGTACATATTTATAGTTGCTAATTTGATCAGATATTCTGTGATGTCTTAAATGACTCTATGATGGTCTTATATGACTGATAACTGGGGGTGTGGCTATGTAAATGAGAAGCAGTGGAGGAAGAAGATAGGCATTTGTCGGCGGTGTGGCTATGCAAATTAGCTTTCGCAGTGGCATGAGATGCATGTGCTGGAGGTGTGGCTATGCAAATGAGCTTCATGGAGATGCAGACAGTGGGTCATGTGCCTTCTTGTCTCTCTCTCTCTCTCTCTCTCTCTCTCTCTCTCTCTCTCGCTCTCTCTCTTTCTCTCTCTCTAAACACTGACCGTTTGCTCTCCATCAGTAATAATGGCAACAAACTCTGAAGTCATCAGTGATTCTGAGGTATGTCTGCAGTCTGCACACTTACTTGAATTTGTGGATGTTGACTTTGCATTTGCACAATGCATTTACAGTGATGGAGGATCTTAGAAAAGAGTCTGAAATTGGGAATAACAAGAGCTGATTGCTGACCACAGCAACCGAAGCCGCCAGACGTTTCAGTCAAGCTGTGAGGATGTTTGGGTTTGATTTCATTAGATGTGGATGTGATAAAGTGGATTCTAGTCCAATCTGGCAACTGATCAGCTTTTGTGTGAACTAAACTGCTTTTGTGAAAAAAGCATGATTATCTGAATGGTTTTATTAATGATTAGCTGATATGAGTTTTTTGACTGATGCAATATTTTGGCCAATATGAACTGAGGCTTTATTGCCAATATAATCATGATATTTCAAGTTAAATTACATGTTTAAATTGGTTAAATGTACAAAAAATATATTTACAAGTGGATAATGTACAGTTTCAAACATGAATGCACATTCATTTTGATATTTTTGCTCAGGTTTATGTTGTGTATCATTTTGATATTGTGCACCTGTTTGAGACTTTCACTGGAGTCACACACACACACACACACACACAAAGAGCTCCGCTGTGCTGATTCACACAACAGCTCCATTGACACACTCAGCTGCTGTCACACACACTCACACCTACAGCTCACTGCAAATATATCAGTCAGCACTCCTGCTGAAGTACAGGTTATGTGAAGCACATGTCAAACCGAACAGGTCGATGCAAACGTCGCCCTTCCAGCCCGACGCTGACCTCCCAATGTTCAACAGGACCCGAAAGACAGTTCAGGTGGGTCTCATCCCAGATAGCAAGCCACCATCGAAACAATGTTAAATCAATGTTAATGTGTCAATGTTATTAACTGCATTGAATCAACATCATGTTTGCACCTGCAATTAATATTGACATTTTTTTGAAATTACATCCAAAAATCAATGGTAATGACATTGAATCAATGTTACAATGTGATGTTGGTTCAACATCATGCTTGCCCTCAGAAAATGAAACACAACAACTACAACTGACTTAAAACTATACAGCCTGAAATCAGCTGAAGATAAAAGCAGACAATAAATCTCTCAAGATCTCAGCAGAAGTGCTTTTTGAGAATTAATAGAGGTTTAGATGTTGATGTTTGGTCGCCATTATGGTGATCAGTGTTTCTTTAGTTGGGCAGTTTGACTCTTGACTTGTTATGTGAGTTTGTTGTCTTTTAACAGTGTTTACCAAAACACATCATTTGTTGCAAAGAAAGACAGAAACAAAGAAGATCAGGTGATTATAGTTTTCAGCATCATAAAGTAGAATAATTAAATAATCTTATCCCTGACCAAAAGCTATCTGTTATTAATAGATGATATTCACCAACAACACTTTATTGCCACAGATCAGACATTCTGAATTTTGATTCTTAAAACGCATTACAGGAAATTACATTTTTAGACACACACACACACACACACACACACACACACACACACACACACACACACACACACACACACACACACACACACACACACACACACACACACACACACAGACTGTCAAGAATCAGCATATGAATCTCAACAATGGTGACATGCTTCATGCCGCAAATTGTCTGAGAGTGCAACCAACATCACATTGTAACATTGATTCAATGCCATTACCATTGATTTTTGGATGAAATTTCAAAAAATTTTCAACATTAATTGCGGGTGCAAACATGATGTTGATTCGATGCAGTTAACATTGACACATTAACATTGATTTAACATTGTTTCGATGGTTGCTTGCTATCTGGGATGCTATCGGTGGAGCAATCGGCTGACATGAGGAAAAAGTCACAATGTTGCATTCTTCAGGAGGTCAACTTCATTAAACTACCAGAAAATATTTGATCCGCAAAAACATACAAACAGTGTAGAGCGCTTGATTGTTTGAGATGTGAGAGCAGGACTGTGTGCAGCGCCACCAGTGAGCTTGTGCTGAACTGCAGCTCTCAAACAATCACAGCAAACTGCGTGAACTTTGCAGCTTAGTATTGTTGTGTTGCTCACTGTCTATTATTTATTAAAAAGTTTAGCAGTTAGCCTAACAATTTCAGCCTTTAACCTCTGCAGTTGTCGTTTCCCTGTGGGTTTGTTCAGTAGTTTTGTTGTGGCGGTTTGTGTGTTATATCTGTGTGGGTCGTTCAGCTGGATTCACACACTGTGAGATGAGCGGAGATGTTCATGCGTGGCTGAACGGATCTGACCACAGTGACCTGACAGACAAGCGCTGGAATGACCTGTTTTCCTCTTCACCGACTGAAAGGTGGCTGTTTTCTGCACCTCTAATAAAATATAGTACTATAGTCTTTGTCAGATGACATTTCACTTTATTTGCCTTTGAAATGGAAGCAAAAGAATTGTTTTGAATCCTTGCTTGCCTGCATGTCTGTGACATTAGAGCGGAGATCTCTTTAAACTTTAATGAGAGCAAGACTGTTATTGGTTTTGGGCCCTCTGTAGTTGCTATAGAGACAATACTAATCTTAACCTTGCTAATTTAGTGTACTGTATTAAACCATCTTTGGACAAAGATGGGTCGTATGTTAGATTCCTCCCTTAAAGGGGTAGTTCACCCAAAAAAAAGAAAATTCTGTCATCATTTACTCATCCTCAAGTTGTTCCAAAACTGTATGAATTTCTTTCTTCTGCTGAACATGAAGATATTTTAAAGAATATGGGTAACCAAACAGTTGATGGGACCCCATTGACTTCCATAGTATTTTTTTTTTCCTACTATGGAAGTCAATGGCTTCTGTCAACTGTTTGATTATCAGCATTCTTCAAAATATCTTCTTTTGTGTTCAGCAGAAGAAAGAAATTCATACAGGTTTGGAACAACGTGAGGATGAGTAAATGATGACAACATTTTCATTTTTGGGTAAACTATCCCTTTAAGTTTGACAAACAAACAAATACATGCAGTGGCTAAAGTCTTGTCTTTCTTTTAAGGACTCTAGTTTTAACAGTTGGTCTATGTACACACGTGTATCTGACAGACATCTTTGCCCATTGCATTGCATTATAAGACGTTGTCAAGTTTAAAGAAGTTTTTTTTATTCTAAAAACAATATATGCCAATGTCACTTTGCTAATGAGAAGATGTGAGAATCTTCTTGGACTATATCGTTTTACAAGTCTTTAAACCAACGAGTACAGATATTTACTTACCAAATTTAGAATTTGTTAACTTAAAAAAAAAAAATATTGGAAACAACTAAACTACAAAATCAGTGTTTGACACAAAATACTTTTAGTATTAATATTGCGGCACACTATGAATTTCTAGCGGAATGTTTTGGAAAAAAAAAAACTTGTCATAGCAGAATGCACAGACTTCTACAATCTTATATCTGAATCTTTTGTTTATTAGACCCAGAAATCGACTTCTGAAGGGGGTAATGAGATCTGGGACATGCTCTGAAATTCCTTAATCTTGCTCTTTAAATCGTTCTCAGCTGCGACTGTTAAGACTTTAATACCGATTATAATCACACACTTGACTTTACCTCATGTCAGCGGCTGGCCTCTTACCACAGCCACATTTTCCACCATGAGTAAGAAGCTGAAGTGAGTAGTAATCAAGGGAATAGTTTACAGTCCTTCTAGAAACTAACTCATTTACTTCACATCACTTGGTGTGTCAGGTTCATCAATGTAAATGAAACCAAAGGCCATTGCTTCTCACTTGTCTCATAACTGAACTCACTGCATGTGAATGACATTTGGAATTTTTTGTGAACTATTCCTTTAAAATAAGTGACTATAACTATGGGCCAGATTTACTAAACAGGGCAAATTAGTGTGTGCGCGCAATCCCATAAAAGTGCTGCGCGTGATCTACTGACAGTGAGCAAATTAAAGCAGCCGGATCATTTATATAATGACCAACGCAATCTACCAAGAACAGCACAAATTAGCGTCTGTTTTAAGACATGATTTTTTGGGGGCGGTAAATAATGGCACAAACACCAGTAAATTGACGAGCGCAAACCTTAGTAAATCACCTTGCTGGATTCATTTAAATACTCTCCTCCCATAAATGTTGCTTCTGAAAGGGAAACTCCTACAAATGCATATGCAATAAGATCTGCCACAAAAATAAGCCCATTCATGCCTTTTTAGCGCTTATTTAGTGTCTTTAGTAAATCCTGACTAGTTTTTTAATGCCAAAAGAGGGTTTGCCCTGGTGTAAGCTGTAAATCTGGCCCATGGTTGCAAACAATTACAGCATTTTGAGAGTATGTCTTTGTACCTGGCTTGAGGAATTTGAAACTCATTCTTGATATTCTCAAAAATGAGCACCTTGCGATAGGCACAAACACAAAATCCCATCATTCACCACAAGGCTGAAAGCACGTCATTGATCTGTGGAGCCCTACTAAATAAGCAGTTCCGTCAACATCAGAACAGTCATTAATTCCCCATAAAGCACTGTAAAACTCATGGAGTTGATAGTAGTGTGCTGTAGCAGCCGTGTGGATCTGGTGACTGTAGCGGTGTCCTGGGTCAGGTTTAGTGCAGCCTGTGTGTCGATAGCGCTGCGATGGAGGCTGCTGCTGATTGGTGCCCTGGGGCAGCGGGGCAGCTCGATGCAGTGAAGGGCACTGCGTCCCTGGCTGTCAGGGTATAAAAGCCTGAGCTAATGAGTGGGCCACCGGGTCTTGAGTGGGGAAGGGAATGAGGAGCTGGCTCCGACAAGGCAAGAAGTTTAGATTGTTTCATCCTCCCAGAGGCGTTTCAGGTGAGATTCTGTGTGCATGTTGGGATGAATGTGGAATATGGGCATCAGAGTTATCTTTTGGGCTCACTGTCCTTCATTTGTTTTACTTAATTTTATTTTATTTATACAGAGTGAATATCTTATTCTGCTTAGTCTTTTCCACAAGACCAAACTGAGAACATATTTAATGCATAAGAGGATGTTGCTGATGTATATGCTTCTGGTAGATAGACATAATATAACTCACGGGGCCCTATCATACTGTACACCCGGCGCAATGCGACACAAGTGGTTTTGCTAGTTTCAGCCTGACGCAGTTATCATTTTCCCGTCCAGCTCCACGTTGTTTAAATAGCATGGGTGTGCTGGTCTGAAAACCAAGTGTGTTCAGGAGCATTGTTGGCACGTTGCTATTTTGAGGAACTGAAAACGATTGCGCCATTGACCAACAAAAACCTCTAAAGTCAATAGCGCAGAATTTTTTGTGTTATTTAAAGGGCGTGTTAGTAATATGCGCCTATAGGCAGTGCACAACATACACTCTTCTTGTTACACACACAGGGACGCGCAGCAGCACACACACATTTTTTAAATATTAAAAATAAAAGGATTCCTCTCTTGAGAAGCGTTCAGTCTTTACGCTTGCAAATTCAGCCATGGTACAAGCGCAACTGGCTTTTAAAGGGAATGGGAGATGAGACTCTGATTGGTTTATAACACGTTGACTTGCCCAAGTGCAGCTGCCCCATGCGCTCAGATCGTTAAAATAGGGCCAATGATGACCAACCTCAGGATCATCAGGTATAGATGTAGCATGGACGACAGAGACATTTCAGTGTGTCCCAAGGACTAAATATGCTACCAAAAGTTAAAAACCACCACATGATACCAATACATTATCACATTCAATTGTGTTGGTGTTTGAACAGAATTTGCCAACACATTCCTGACGAAATGTTTTATGCTAGTAATAATGAAGCAGCCTGTCAAATGTCTAATGCACACATTCTGAGGGAAACCTACATGCTAGCATGAATTGACAGCATGATTATGAATAATTCAAGCTGAACAAAAAAAAAAAAAAACTTTTTTATACAGAAAAAGAAAGAAAAACATACAAATGTTGTTGCAGGCCCTTTGAATTTTAGTGATGAAAATGAGTATTGGTATAACGTTATTATGCGCTCAGATCGTTAAAATAGGGCCCATGATGACCAACCTCCAGCACATCTGTAACGTCTCAATAATATGACCTGTATGTCCAAGTAGGCTGAGCTGAAATCTTGATGTTAGACTTGAGACAGACTTGAGGAATAATGCTTTACCATGAAGACATTTCAGCATTTTCATTACCTCACATCACATCACAGGAAGCCAGCTTTTTGGCATTATACTGTCCAGTCTGTTTCTGGAGGCCTTGCCTTCAGTATCGGGCAGTGATTTGAAATAGGCCAGTGAAGCCTGTGGTGATGGAGATTGAACATTGATCTCTGCAGCTTGCGTGTGGTGTAAAGCAGGTCACCGTCATCTAATCTGTGAAGCTCTTCATTAGTGCTGTTAGTCAAGTCAAGCGTCACTATTGCTATTGTTTTAGCAGTATAGCATAATTATGAATCATATTGGGTTTATAATCTCTAGTCCTGCCTGTTTAATTAAAAGATTAAAGCCATCAGACTGTGATGATCAACATAATAACGTTTTACCAATACTCATTTTCATCACTAAAATTCAAAGGGCCTGTGACAACATTTTTATGTTTTTCTTTCTTTTTCTGTGTAAAAAATCGTTTCTTTTTGTTCAGCTTGAATTATTCATAATCATGCTGTCAATTCATGCTAGCATTTAGGTTTCCCTCAGAATGTGTGCATTAGACATTTGACGGCTGTTTCATTATTACTGGCATAAAACATTTGGTTAGGTGTGTTGGCAAATTCTGTTCAAACACCAACACAATTGAATGTGATAATGTATTGGTATAATGTGGTGGTTTTTAACTTTGTGCATATATGGTAGCATATTTAGTCCTTAAGACACACTGAAATGTCTCTGTCGTCCATGCTACATCTATACCTGATGATCCTGAGAGTAGTTCCAGTGGCCAGCAATGTTGCACACCAGCATCTTCTGCTTTTATGTCCATTGGCTGCATCAAGACCAGTTGCATTAATGTAATCATTTCATCTTTTTCTTTTTCTCTCATCCCCTCACCATCCTTTCCACCAAACATTACTCCCATGTAACATCCCTCAACCTCACATTTGAACTCTTGCTGCCCTTGCTCTCGGTCTGTACCTGCCATGCACCTCCTCTCCTCCCCTGTCTCTTGTGGTTGGAGATGGCAGAGTGCTCAGTAGCTCCAGTAGCGATGGAGGACAGTGACCGTGAGACCGACTCAGCATCAGATGAGCAGGTCTCTGTGCCAGCGTCACCTGAGCCCAGGACGCATGAAGTAGAAAAGGTACTGGTGCACCTCCCTTCCCCGCTCCCACTTCGTTGGGTCCATTTGACCTCTGACTTCTTAGGATGACCCCAGATGACTGCCCTTAGATGTAGACAATATATGAGGAGACATTATAAAGGCAGTCGTGTTGTTGCCACATTTCGACCAGCCGTTCCGCCATCTCTGGTGGACACGTACGGCTGCTTGTTGTTTCGCGGTCTCCATTTCAAAAGTTCTGTCACTTCCGTCTCCTTGTAAACTTGTCTCTCATTGGCTATTGTGGAAGTACTGATGTAATCATAGTCGTAATCATCCCGATTTAAAATCCTAAATATCAAACATGTTTGATATTGTCTGGCCAGCCCTGATGTGTCCGCGAGCAGATCAGGAGGTTTAAAGGGGGCATAACACACACAGTTTCTGTTAATATTGAGTACCTATAGAGTAGTATTGATCCTTCATATCTCGGAAGAGTCTTTAGTTTTATCAGATTTATAAAAGAGAGATAAGCTGTACCGATTCTTTCCGTAAACAGCCCAGCTCGTGCAGGTGTGCAGTGGGCGGAGCTAAAGAGACATGAACACACACACACATGTTGGGTTTTCATGTTTTATGGGGACTTTCCATAGACATAATGGTTTTTATACTGTATAAACTGTATATTTTATACCCTTACACTACCCCTACCCCTAAACCTACCCATCACAGGAAACATTCTGCATTTTTACATTTTCAAAAAACATCACTTAGTATGAATTATAAGCTGTTTTCCTCATGGGGACCAAAAAATGTCCCCACAAGGACAAGGATTTTGGATATTGCCATCTTTGTGGGGACATTTTGTCCCCATAACGTAGGTTTTACCAGGCCACACACACACACACACACACACTACACAAATACACAATACATCATGGCATTATCCCTGGATAACTTTAGATTCACTATACATTCGTGTTGTTTAAATTATATGCACTTACGCGCTGATTGCCAACAAAACACACACATTTGATGCAGTTTCACTCCCCGCCTTCGGTTTCCACTCGTGACCAGGAACAAACACACACACTTGCAGAACTCTGGAAACACAAACTGCATCCACTGTTTCCTTAACGCTGGGTTATTTGGGAAGCTGAACAATGATATCTTTCCCTCACAACCAGAAACACACTTTTTTACTGACATTGTTGATTTTGTGTCTAAAAACAAAATGACAGCGCTGTTGATGGCTTCTGTAACCCGAACAAAGCTCGTTGATGGATGCTCTTGCTCTCGCTCTGGTTGATATGTGTGTGTGTGTGCGCTAATCCGGGAGACGTGCCCATACAAGGAATTCCACCTTTTATGACATCATACAGGGCCATACTCGAAAAAAACTTTCCGAAACGTATACAAATCCTGAAGGAGTGTATTTGGCACAGAAATACGCCGTCATACATCCAACTAATTTTTTTTTTACTTTGGCCATGTTTAGCATGAGAATGAACTCTTTAACAGTGTAAATAAGTCAGAATACATGAAATAGCATTAGACATTCCCTTTAAGATTTGGTCTGTAAATGCCTTACAGTACCAGATAATCTAGGGGCGAACATTAGATCCAACTGATACCCTGGATGTGTTTTTTTCTTCTTATCTGAATGTCAAGAGAGGCAAATCGGGCATAAATCGGCCTGAAACTCCTGTAGTCTGAGCTTGGCTTAAGACGGAAGTTATATTAAACGGTCAGTCAAATATCTATTTAGGCTAATCACAAATGCAGTTTTGTAGAGCCAGTTAAAAATCATGTAATAAAGGCTATGCTGTAATAGCGTAATGGCAAATAATGCAGTATTTATCCCAAGGAGACCAGTGGGATACATTGAGATGCTTTGTATCCTCACCCTACTGGTCAAAAAGTCTCCTAAAGTGTGTAATGGAGGAGAGGAGTAAATCCGACCAATCCACTGCAAACTCACACTAAGCTCTGAAACAATGAGTTGCAAAAGCCATTTCATGTTGACTTTAAAATGTTTTTCATATCAGATGTGGCTTTGAACTCTTCAATGGCACAAATCAGTTTGACAGTAGAGAAAACATGGAGATAAATTCAGTGAGAAGAAGGACTGGCTGTCTGTCTAGTTTTTCCCTGCCTTTGGCTTGAGACACTGGGAGCAGCAGCATCCCTGAGACCCTATGTAGGACAAGAGGTTTGGAGATCGTATTCAGTAATAAATGTTATAGATGAACAGCAGGCAGGACTCATATAGGACATCTGTTCAGGTCAGTGTTTGTGTCTTCCAGGTTCTAGCAACAGATTGACCATATGACCATCATAATCACTTTTCCAGTGTACAAGATCATGCCTGCATCTCAAACACGGATTCACTGCACCACAATGCATTATTTATCTGGACAGGTCTCAGAGCAGTGGAAACCTGAGAGAGTCAAATGCAGCCTTTAGTTTTGCGTCATGGCCTTCTCTGAACAGGTTTCCCAAGACAACTAGGCCATTGTTAGAGTTTAATGACAGTAATGCAGTTAAATATGGTTGTCAGTCATGTTTGAGTGTTTAATAGTGTTCTGTACTCATTAAGTTCGCTTGTCAGAAGCTCATTAAAGAGCATAAACCAAGCATGGCCCTCTGCTGATGTGTTGAACAGAACTTCTTTAATGTTCGGATGTCTGCTCGCGTGTCTCGTCAATCTGCTGTGGAGCGACTCAAATTTGGAGTGAGTCTGCGCTCCTCTATAGGGCTGTGTGGAGCAGGAACCTTTACACTCTACTTTCACAACAGCATCGATTCTGTCATTATCAGTGCAGCAGCTTGTGTGCAGGGAGTATCAATGGCATCTGTGTTGTGTCTTGATGTCTTACGTCTTGTGTGGACACTAACATCAGTGGTGTAGATGTGTGCGCTCCAGTTTTACTACTCCTTTTACTACTAATGTGCTTTTCTTGTATACATAATACCTTGTCAATCTTTTACCATGGTAACCTTAATTTCTATCAAAATGTTTCACTGAAGGAGATTTCATTTACTGCGTTACTACTCTAGTAAATGAGTGTTTACCATGGTAATATTTTGTAAGGGCATGCACAGTGTTTTGTATCTAACCTCTAAATGGTCTATTCTCTTTTTGCTTCTCTTCTCCTTGACCTTAACTTTACCTATTAAACCGCTTCTGCACCTGCCCATATGTTCTGGCCCGACCCCTAACTTGCCCGATCCCCTCCTGACCTCAGCACTTCCCTAAGGAAGACTCGGAGGACTCGGAGCTGGAGCACATCATGGGACATCACCTGCCCAGAGAGGGCCACCCGTTCGCCCACCCCGGGCCCCATAAGGCCGATAATGAGGGTGAGGTTCACAGCAGGCCTCACACCCCGGGAACACCCACCTTCCTGAGGCCCGCAGCGGCACCCAGGGGCCCCGGAGAGTTAGAGCATGGGGCTCAGCGGGGCCATGTGGACTTTAGCCTGCCGTCTCCCATCAGCCCATCCAGGCCTAAAAGCCCCTGGGGTCGCTATGACCCCTATGACTCTACTGAGGTAATGAACGTCGGGGTAGAGAAGGTCTGATTACCGTCATGAGCGTCCGTGCACAAACACCTTGAAATATCACTCCCAGCAACTATGAGAATCACATGTTGGAATGTACCATGGTATTCTTTGAAGTTTCTTGAATGGTAATCCTTTAGTACCGTGGTACATATCAAAGTACATTTTGTGAGGGATCTCAGTAGCCCGGTTACCTTCTGAATTGGTCACGTATTTTGAGATTGTGTTTCATCTGTCTTTTTGGGAGGATCGATTTACATTTTAATGGCATGTTTTTGAGTGGATCCTGTTGGTGGTCTAGAGCATGTTTGTAAAAGATGATAATTAAAGGCATAAATCCCTTTTTGGGTTTATGACGCTCCACCCCATATCTTAATTTACTTCAAGCCAAAGCCTGGCATGTGTGGTTTGCCTCCCAGAGAGAAACTCTCACAATGTCCGTCAGCTCCTGCTGGCTGTTATGGTAATAAGAGATATTGCCTACAAACTGGGGGCTGACGTTTCACTACGCTGAATTCTGCTATGCTTGATTCTTGGGTCATCTCTCTATGATCTTTTTGATTTTTCTCATTTTGATTTTGATTTTATGTTTATTTTAGTATTATATCCATTATATTTTTGTGTATTATTAGTGGGGGTTTATTATTTATTTATTTAACCATATTAATATTCTTTGTTATTTCTCTCTCTCTGTCTCTTTTATTTCTTGGTAGGACCAGGACAAGGAGTATGTGGGATTTGCTACTTTGCCAAATCAGGTTCACCGCAAATCTGTGAAAAAGGGCTTTGACTTCACTTTAATGGTAGCAGGTAATTTCAACTTCACATCTGTGGAAATTAGCTTCAAAACAAACTGTGTGAAAAGTGTATGTTCTCCTTTTTCTGCATGTTAAAGGTATAGTTCATGCAAAAATATTTTAGTGAACCACCATGCTGTTCTCTTTTCCATCTACTGAAATTGAATGAGAACTGAGGCTGTTGAGCTCAAAATGGCAAAAAAGCACCATAAAAGTGTCATTACAGTAGTCCATATGACTCAAGCACTCTTATGGAGACTGAAATATAAGCTGTTATTCAATGAAAATCTCCCCCTCCACTCCATTCAGACATGTAGTGCCAGTTTGAAGGACAGTGACGAGACAAATCTGTGTTATTGACTTCAAACTTGGTGCGGCACACGATTGTGAGAAATGAAGACAAGATTTACGTTTTCCGTTAATATCAATGGTGTCACTGATTGATGGAGTTTTTGTTCCTAACAGGAGAGTCAGGTTTAGGAAAGTCCACCCTGGTCAACAGTCTGTTCCTTACAGATCTCTACAAAGACCGAAAGCTGCTCAATGCTGAAGGTGAGTTCCTACCTCGCGGTTGTTTGCTGTGAGTGTTGCTGTATGTTCTGATGGCTGTTTTGTTGGTAGAGAGGATCACTCAGACGGTGGAGATCACCAAACACACAGTGGACATTGAGGAGAAGGGCGTCAAACTGAAGCTCACTATCGTGGACACACCAGGATTCGGGGATGCTGTCAATAACACTGAATGGTACATAAACAGCGTTTCTGCATACAGTAACATGATGCATGCTAATCTCATGAGATTCACATTACTTTTAAATAAAATGTTCTATAAGGCATTGCACCAAATACTACAATAATATATAAATACTCTCACCGTCTCGGTTAACTTTAGTCCCGATATAGTCCGGCTATGAGTAACCCACTTCTGGCCAAAATAACCTTGAATTTGGTTGCATGTCGTTTTTGCCAAAATAACTTGTGAGATGTATGATATTCCATCATGTAAGCAAAGTCAACAGTGATCACAAGGTGTTTGGTTTCATTTCTTTGACATGTTCATGTTCTAGATCAGTGGTTCTCAACTCTGTCCTGGGGAACCCCCACCACTGCACATTTTGCATGTCTCCCTCATCTAACACACCTGATTCAAATCATCAGCTCATTAGTAGAGACTGCAAAACTTGAATTGGGTGTGTCTGATGAGGGAAACATACAAAATGTGTAGAGGTGAGGGGTCCCCAGGACAGGTTTGAGAACCACTGTTCTAGATGACTGGTCTATTCTATGGTTAGAATTCTATTCAATTTTCACTGACAGCCCAAATTTTGCCTTGTTTTAGCCTAGACGTCAGGGCTGTGCTTGGACGGCTATTAGACGTCTTTTAAACGCAAAATTGCTTGCTGGGATTTTTAATTCACTAATCACGGAAATGTCACAATGTGTGAACGGTGTGTTTTCAGCTGGAAGTCAGTGGCAGACTACATAGACCAACAGTTTGAGCAGTACTTCAGAGATGAGAGCGGACTGAACCGCAAGAACATTCAGGATAACCGAGTGCACTGCTGTCTCTACTTCATTTCACCCTTCGGTCACGGGTATGTGCGTCATCAGATCTGATCAGCCCTTTGACTTCTTTATGGTGGTGTGGTGTATTGGCTGAAGCTCAAGGCTTGTAGATGGTATTCAAACTCCATAAGGCCAGCTAAAGCTCGTCTTACTCATCTCTATAGTATGATAGTATGTGTACTATCACAAGCACATGCTTTTATGCAAGACATAATCCATCTGATAATGCATATTTCACTCACTTTAATGTGACATACACACATTTCCATTTAGTCCAGATGCGCTTTTTACATCACTTTTTAATGCTTCACATGTTTGTTACCATAATGGCTTTTTGTATTTGGAGAACTGCTTGATGTCAGTCTGAAATACTAGTTCCAAACTCATGACTATTAGAGTCATACAGTATATAGGAACAGTCCTACTTTAATGTCAGTCATGTGACATAGTAAGTGATCTGTCTCAGTGAGAGATATGACAGTTAAAAAGTAACCACTATGCACCTGTGCCCTCTGCTGGTCATTGTCTGATCTGTGACAGGAAGGCAAGCCAAGTCAACAAGTTTTGTTGTTATTTCACCTATTGCCAACATAAACACACAGAGATTGCTGATATACGTCTAGTTTGTGCTGTTGTGTGGTGATTATCGTCACTGTGTGTTTGCATCAGTTTAAGGCCTCTGGACGTGGAGTTCATGAAGGCTCTTCATGAGAAGGTCAACATTGTTCCTGTACTAGCTAAAGCTGACACACTCACACCAATGGAGGTCAAGAAAAAGAAAATCAAGGCAAGTGTTCAAGCTGTCAAAAGCTGTCACGTGTGCTGTTTGTGTATGTGCCGTGGGCTTATTTCAGTTTCAAACCCTTTGTGCTCCAGCAGATTCGAGAGGAGATCGAACAGTACGGAATAAAGATCTACCAGTTTCCAGACTGTGATTCAGATGAAGATGAGGACTTCAAACAGCAAGACCAAGAGCTCAAGGTTCGTATCCTGAGCCAGTGAAAGAGAGAGAGAAAATGTGTGTGTGTTTTGCGTTTTATTCAGAAGCCAAGTCAGTCCATTCAATTAAAAATAACTGAATTTGTAGTTTTGCTTGCTGAATTTGCTGCTGTTTCAGTTGAGATAAGTTTTCTGCTGTCAAGTCTGAGGGTGACGGCTGTGTTGGCCATGATGATCCACGGCTGTTTTTTTTGTTTTGTCCTGATCAGTTAAACTGTCCAACGTTCTTCAGAAAAATCCTCCAGGTCCTGCAAATTCTTCAGTTTTCCTGCATCTTCTGCATATTTGAACCCTTTCCAGCAGTGACTGTATGATTTTGAGATCCATCTTTCACACTGAGGACAATTGAGGGACTCAAACACAACTATTAAAAAAGGTTGAAACATTCACTGATGCACCAGAAGGAAACCTGAACAGGGAACTTTTGAACAGCATGAATATGTCCATATTTTTCTTATTTTGTTTAAATATATTTTTTTCATTTAGTACTGCCCTTCAGAAGCAACAGAAACTTACATGTTTCCCAGAAGACAAATTAAGTACATTTACCTTCAAATTCTAAAAGTTTTCACCCCCGGCTCTTAATGCGTCGTGTTTCCTTCTGGAGCATCAGTGAATGTTTGAAGCTTTTTTAATAGTTATGTTTGAGTTCCTCGGTCGTCCTCAGTGTGAAAAGATGGATCTCAAAATCACACAGCCAGTGCTGGATTTGTCTTTTTTTTGTTGTCTTGTGGATTATATGTAAACATTTTTTATGTAAAATATCTTATTCAGGGTTCACATACTTTTTCTTGCAACTGTATTTTGAATTGATGTTAGTGGAGAATCATGTTTTTTTTTTTTTATTATTGTAACCTCACTGCACTGTCTTTACCTGTGATGTGAATACCAAAACAAACCTTGTAAAACATTTCTAATTTTGCATTAATTTATAAAATGGTCTTTTCTTGTGAATGAAAACATCATTTCAAACACAATCAAAGTCCATTCATGTTGGCAGTTGTAAAGTTATTTGACAAAATGTGAAAGAGTTTATATACTATAAGAAGTGTTCTCAAAAAGAGAGAGAGAGAGAGAAACAGAAAAAAAACAGCCATATGACTCCAAGAATAACAGTAGTGCAGCATAAGATGGTCAAGTACAAACCAACATATGTGTTTCATTGCTAGCTAAACCCTACTGAATGGTCTTCAAGTCTTTAACCATGTTACATTTGTCCATTCTAAACCTCAAATAAAATGAATAGGTAATAACATATCTCTTATAATGTCTAAAAGGCTTCTTTTATAAAAGTTTTAAGGCCCATTTTGTACCATTTGTGGAACGTGCCACTCCTAAAGCATGATTTCTGTTGAGATGATTAGTTTGCTTGTTCTCCTCCTGTAGGACAGCATTCCCTTTGCTGTGATCGGCAGTAACACAGTAGTGGAAGCGAAAGGCAAGAGGGTTCGAGGACGTCTGTACCCCTGGGGAATCGTAGAAGGTATGATCCTGATCCAAGAACATTCACGCCTCAAAAAAATGTCCTACTATGTCAGTAAAACATACAGGGGTTACAAAATTATTTTATGATCATTTAATAGACTGGATATGTACTGTGTGTTTGTGTGTATTTGTTGGACAGTGGAGAACCCAGCACACTGTGACTTTGTGAAGTTGAGGAACATGTTGGTACGAACGCACATGCAAGATCTGAAGGATGTGACCCGGGAAACCCACTATGAGAACTACAGAGCCCACTGCATCCAGAGTATGACCCGCATGGTGGTGAAAGAACGCAACCGCAAGTACGCAGTCGTGATTCAGGCAGAAGAAGCAGTGTTTTCACGCTTTATCAGCTTTTGTTTTGAACAAAAGTGGCCCCAAAAAGTATTTGAAAACTTAAGTCACATATGATATTTACATTAAGAAAAGAAGAATGTTTTATATACTGAATATAGCACCTTTCCACAGCTCAAAAAGTACAATTCAGGGAAAACAAAGAATCGATACAAAATACAACACACCAAGTACAAATGATCGAAAATACATTTCAAATAGATATTTTTTTAACTGGTCTTGAAAGTAGACAGAGAAGAGGGTACAAAAACCTCAAAGCTTACAATGACTTCAGTCATTACTACAGAGTGATCATGCTTTTCATTTCTGAATACTGATCCTAATAACCCTAATAACTAATAATTAACTAGTAATTCCTTCTGAAGGATGTAGTAATACTTGAGTCATTACTAGTGGGTTTCCAGGATCTTAACTTTAGAATTAATTGTAAATTGAGTTTACTCTCATTAATTGTTCTTAATAGTCCTCTGGGAGGTATGAAAAATAGTAGTTATTGATTAGCTAATAGTGAGCAGAGAGAGAATATTTTGAGTGAGCTTCCAATGACTCAATCTTTGGCAATAGATTCAGTGATTGTCTGTGTAAAACTGAAGGAAGCCATTCACAAGCTCATCAGAGCCAGATATAGCATGTTGTGGAGGGTTAGTGAGCTTGTTTATCATAGCAAAAAGGGCTTTGGGTCTGCATGTAGAGTTCTTAATAGTGGAAGAGAGATATGAGACGTGTGAGACAGTGAGAGCTCTGCGGTAATTAAGAAAATATTCTGTTTATACCAGAGAATGCACAGCAAATCCAGTTTTCATGTACAATCAGCCTAGTTTTAACAGCAGCACACTTCTCAGGTCTTTGGGAAATAACATCATTATAGATGCAACACATTTCTAATGGACAGTGAGATTATAAAGAGCCTGACAAAGTAGAGGCCCTTATGGAAACAGAGAAAGACGATGGGTTCACAGAACTGATTTTACGGTAGTAGGGTATTTTTCCATATACCTCCTAAAGAAATTTAAAAAACTGAAGCTTATAATCCAGTAACACAGATATTATGTAATACAGATGAATAGATAATATCAAGTATATGACCCCTGGAGTGAGTTGCAAAATGAACATGTTGAATTAGTTTGAAACATTCCAACACAGCGCAGTATTTTTATGTATTAAAAACCCAAGTACAATAACAGATAAAAATGGCCCCAATGGCCCCGACAGCAAAGTTCTTTTTCGTTCTTCATTGAGGGGTAAAAAGAAGTTTGAAAAACCTTTGCTGCATTATACTGTTAACAAACATCCCAACGCCGTCCACACTGCTGAGAGCGACGTTTAGGCATGCATGCTGCATGCTGCATGCTTTTGCTCTCAATAACAAAATAAACACAACAAATTATAAAAACAGCAGTGAGAAAACAGCAGTTCAGAAAGCATCTGATCATAGTGATGTGGATATGTTTGCATGAGCTCTGCAATTCGGCACTCTAGTCAAGCAAAGTCACATTTATTTATACAGCACTTTATACAATAGATTGCTTCAAACCAAACAGCCTTACTGTAGTAAAACAGTGTCAGTCTCTCCAGTGTTTATGTTTCCACTCGCAGACATCTGACCTTGACTCTGACATGGCGCAATGATAGTTCGACGGTGTTTACCAGCCGGAGTGAACTTTTCCAAACTCCAAACAAACTTAATTTTGGCCTGATTTTGTTCGAAACGACACCTCACCAGTTCGTTCTTCGATTTCGCTTGAAGTATATCGGGGCCTTAAGTGGCTCTCTAATCTCAGTATGGGATTTTGGAGGTCTATAGATTAAGATCACAGCTAGTGATGTTTGACCAACCATTTTCATAGCTAGGTATTAAATGGAGGAAGCATCATGTAACTCAGTTGCTGATATTTAAGGGTGTTTTCACACTTGAGTCCTCTTTAAGTGTGGATTTAAGTGGACCAAGAGGTGAACCAAGTGAAAAAGGATCCAGTTCTCTTCACATTCACACTGTCCCTGTCCCTGAAAGAGGACTCAGATCCTTTTTTGGCCCAGTTAAGTAGGAATGTGTTCATACTGTTGCTTTTTGGATCTAGTCCAGTTCAATGTTTCATGGCTGACCCTATGGCCTTCAAAATGTAATCCCATTCACTTACATTGTATATATCTCACTAGCCAAGATATTTGTTTGTAAAGATTATTATTATTATTAATTATTATTATTATTATTATTTTGTAAAAACGCCATTGCTACAAATGCTGTTGAATGAGCTTAACTCTAAGTTGTTTATCTTTTACACAAAAATATAAATTTTGTTGCAATACTACATCCATATTCTTGCACTATATCACATATCCACCTTTGTAAATAACAATTATTTTGAATTGTTTCCCTTGAATCATGTTTTTTTTTATTGCAGAAGGCAATGATAACATCAGCATAGAAAAAAAAACAATAGGACAAATACAATTTGCTCGAAAACCATTTAAAACTGGCGAGGCACGCAGCCGCATCTCTCTTACACAGTTTGGAAGCTTTTGAAATTGCTATAAACAAGTGTACATTGTGAATAAATAATTTGTAGAGATCTGCCAGAAGAAGAAGCCATGATGAACAGCCGATTTGTACAAAGGCATCTGATGACCAAACTACATTGGAATTCGCAAACGGAAAAATCAAGTGAGCCGGTTTGTGTTCAGATTTTGTGTTTTTAGCGAACCGTACCCAGACCACCTCCCGAGATGCTCTCGGTTTGCTTCGCTTGAAAGAGGTCTGAGATCGTTTGGAGTGTTCACATAAGGGCCAAAAATCACGCGAACCGCGTTCAGACCCCTGAAAAGGACCAAGTGTGAAAACACCCTAATATGCTCACGGCAGACCACAGCCAGCCCTCCACTCCTGTGACATAGATGTGGTTTATTAAAATGCATGAATCCAGGTGGTGTAAGCAGAGAAAGTCATTGGGCACCTACCAGGTTTCTGTCAAAAAATTATGTCATTTAGCACTGATGCTTTATTAGTCAAAGAGTGAATGTTGACCAGAGAACACTGTGAATCTGAAGATGGTCTATGGTTGCCAAAGTTGGGATCAATGAATAGTGACCTCAGATTTCTATAGGTGATCGCAGGATTTTTCTGTCAAGATTTACGGGGACCACCGGTGAAAACCCCAAAGTGTCATCCACGAATGTTGTATGTAACGTGGGTGGCGTAAAATTCCAGGCTGTACCATTTGTAAATGTTTGGAGGCAAACGGAAAAATCCTGAGCAATTGAGTACTGAAGAGCCATGTCAGAAGGAACCAAAAACAATCCAAAAAGACAAATGAGCAAAGCAGTTACACAGAGAGACATGACCAATGATCGCTCGGGACTCAAACAAACAACTTATCAATATATCTGCATTAGCCAGAACGGTATCGAATTCACATCTACAATCCGCAGAAAGGAAGGCTTCCCAACCACACCAAGGAATAAGGATGCCAGTACAAATGATAAAGAGAGCGGAGACTCACTGTATCATGTCGAAGGGGTCAAATCAGTGTGAGGGGATCGCCAAAAAAGCCAGGTCAGTTATCAGGAGTTTTGAGGAGGAAAAAAAAGAAAATAAAGTATATAAATAAAACAGTATCCAAAAAACAATCAAACAGGACACAAGCACACCTAGCATTCTCACACCGGAAATCATACCGTTAGGTTAAACTAAATGATGGTCCAAATAATGTTCATTCCTTTCCACCTTACAGGGTTGCCTGCAAACTGTAGGACACAGCTAAATGTTAAGTCATTAACACACTATAAGAATTTAAGATCTTACACAATGAATTGAATATCAACAGATTACTTTTCATACTACACTGCCCAGCCCAAAAAACGTCACTGTCTGGATTTAAATGGGCAAATGCTTAAGAGTCTATGATTGGATCATTATTGCAGTGATTATTATGTTTCTAGCATTTAATGTGTTTGCCAACAGTTCTTCTAACACTAATTGATGGAGTGTGTAGCTTTTCATTTCTTAAACAACCATGTAGGACATGGAAATATATGTTGTGATGTTATTTCCATCAAGAGGTGCATCAATTTTTGGTCAAGATCTTGTATTGGCAATGCAAGTGTCCAGCACTCTGTAAAGTCTCCTCCAGCACATCCCAAAGACTTTCAATGAATTTAAGCTCTGGACTCTGAAAAAGATTTTTTTCACGCTTCCTCCCAACCATTCTTTCACAATCTGAGCCTGATGAATTTTGACATTGACATGACGTGTCTTCTTACTTGGTTGTTTAAGAAATGAAAAGCTACACACTCCATCAATTAAGTTTAGAATTATTAATCACTGCAATAATGATCCAGTCATAGACTCTTAAGCATTTAAATCCAAACAGCTACTTTTTTTTGGCTTGGCAGTGTATGTTCATTTTATGTTAGATAACAGTTGAACATGGGATTGTTGCTGTGTTGCATATGAAGCACCAAGTTGTACCATGTTCTTGTACAATGCTTTTTGGGGCTACAGTAAACGATGGCATTTCTTTTGCTGTTGAAACTGACCGTACGTGCATGCATGTGCTGTTTTGCTCCGAGCAGCAAACTGACCAGGGAGAGCGGCACCGACTTCCCCATTCCCATGGTGCCCGGTGTCACCGACGAGACGGAGAAGCTAATCCGAGAGAAAGATGAGGAGGTACGGCATTCTCCCTGCCAAGATCAACATGAGCAAGCGCCACATCACGAGCAGCGTTTGGAGCCCGAGCCGTGTGTGGATCCTCACTCAGAGCCCGAACCCAGCGCTGACCCCACAGGGTCCTGACGGCTTCTGATAGGGCTTCATATAGTTTGTCACACTAAACCTCGTGAACCTCAGATCAACCCTCTAGAGCAGTGGTTATATGGGCCACTGGCGCCCCCTGTAGGTGTATCCGGAGCACTGTCAGGCAGTTAGAGCACATGCTGTGTGAGGCTCATGATCTGTGTGTGTAATGCGTTTATAAAGCCTGCACATCTCTGGCATGATGCACTTTAATCCTGCATCGCATAATGGGTGAATCTTACTAAGAAATGTCTAGAGTATGTATATATCGAACCCCAAAATGATGAAGATGATGATTATTATTATTTGCAAATTAGGCCAGTTGTTAGGATTTTTTTTGTTGCAGTTAAGAACATTTTCCCTAACTTCACACCACCACAATGCAAAAAAAAAAATCATATTACTGTAATATAGTACTAAGTCGAACTGTCTATTTAATTAAGTCACAATTATATTCAATACAATTTATACTACAATTATATAATGAGCTATAATACTATAACCCACTTTATATTAAGTGTCTTTAACTACTGCACTTATTGTCTACAAACATGGTTTGACATTGTACTTATATTTAAAATACCTGCATGAAAATACAGCTGTCAGTAATTTATATTATTACATCTATAATTACACTGTTGACTCCCATACCTACCCATACCTTGACCTACCCATAGCACCAAACCTGTCCTAACCTTACCCGTATCCCACCTCAATAGCACAAGTGTTTTTGGGTAGCATTTTATTTTACAGTATCCTTGTTACACGTTACATGCTCTTACTGTAGTAATAACTATAAATTATGCATAATTGCATGCAACTAACCCTAAACCAAACCCTATTTCTAACCCTAACCCTATTTTTCAGTATTTAAATGTATAATTACACTGTAACATAGACACCTTAAAATAATGGGTTACACTTTATGGTAGCACTTTATTTTACAGTGTCCTTGTTACACATGTTACATGTAGTTACTGTAGTAATAACTATAAATTATGCATAATTACATGCAACTAACCCTAAACCAAACCCTAATCCTACCCAAACACTATAGTAAGTACATGTAGTTAATTATTATTACACATTACCTAAATGCATAATTACACTAACACGGACACTGTAAAATAAAGTGTAACCCACTTTATTTCAAGGTGTCATTGTTACAGTGTAATTATAAGTACGATAATTTAAGTATGAATAAATAATAACTACATGCACATACTATAGGGTTATGGTAGGATTAGGGTGTGGTTGAGGGTTAGTTGCATGTCATTAAGCACAATTTAAAGTAATTACTATAGTACCTAAATGTAACGGGTAACAATAACTGTAAAATAAAGCGAGTGTATAAATAAACTTGTTACATACGTATGTTACATGTACTTACCATAGTAATAACAGTAAATTATGCATAATTACATGCAACCAACCCTTAACCAAACCCTAATCCTATAGTAAGTACATGTAGTTAATTAATATTACTCAGTACTTAAATATATAATTACACTGTAACAATGACACCGTAAAATAAAGTGTTACCAAATAATGTGTTTAACACAACATCAACACAATAAGTACATTGTATGTAACATTATTTGTAACTACATAGTAGTTAAATACACCTAAAATAAAGTGGACAATACTATACAACTGTTATTAATTATATAATGTATTACAGTAATGAGAATTATATATATATAGTGATATAAAGCTTTTATAGAATTTTCCTGTAAGACATTTTATCGGAGTATAGGCTAAAATATATTTTGTACTTATTTCAGAAATAGAGTATATGTATTTTTGTATATATTTTGGAAGATTAACGTTGTCTTTCTGAAGCAGCTACTGCATTATATGAGTTGGAATAGAATGATGAAAATATATGAAGGCTTTGCTTTGAATTCGTTATCTGTTATGGATTTATTGCACTGGAATCAGTCTGTGATTAAAGTCTTGTAAACACTGGTGATATGATTTGACATGGCACATCTGTATTCATACGCACTTTTCGCGACCATTGTTGACATCTGGGTGTTGTTCTGGTAACTTATACCACGGCATTATTATTGTTCACGGTTCTCGGTTCATTTCATTTTCTGCACAGCTTTGAATAGCTCCAGGTTTGCTGACCTCATTCCAGCGGCTCGGCTTAAATGCCCAAAGAAGTCATTCCACACAAAACAAAGCATTAAAAGGATAAATGTCTTGAGATGAAAACACTGACATATGATATGGTATGCATGGAATAATTGACTCTGGACTGTTGAATTGCTGACAGTACCTGAGCTGGGAATTCAGTCACCAATCACCACTTAATCATTTTTCAATAATTACTAGTCAGAAAATGACAAATGTTAACATTAATGTACAATCAAACACAAAACAAATGATTTAACATTTTATTCACATGAATATTTAACATATGATTTACATGAAGCCATGCACTGTTGAATGTACCATGGCACGTGCAGGAAGTAGTATTGATTTTAGCTTATATGTTGTGCATTATGTAACAATGCCATCGATCTCCTGCACACCCTGATCATGTAGACGTGCCAATATCGAGGTCACATACTGAAGGCATGCGTGTTATTGATTTTCCACTCACGTGACTTTTGCCTGGCTAATATGATTAGTTAGTTTGGAGATAGCTGATCGACATCACGTGACTCAGTGCAGCCTCACAGACTCATTGATTGATCAGTTTTGGTGATCTGATTCTTTGTTGTTTTCTTCTTTGCAGTTGAGACGAATGCAGGAAATGCTGCAGAAGATCCAGGAGCAGATGCACACGCAGAAAGAGGCGTATTAACGGCACTCGCTCGGTCCTCTCGACCGGCACCTTCACAGTAACATCAGGAGCATTACTGCGGTCCGTGCCAGTCTTCACATCTCACTAACACGTCTGGGTCACATTTCATAATAATAATAATAAATAATAATAATAAATTCTTTGATTTTGAGGTGAAATTTCACCCAGACATGTTGATATGAATAAAGGTTCACTATTGGCATTGATGGTTCCATGAAGGTTCTTTGGGAAGCCAAAAAGGGTTCTTCTATGGCAAAACCCCTATACTAGGATATTGTTGTTTCCATTCTGACTGACACTATACTTTATTCAATTTAACTATGTTCTTGTTTGAATATAAAAGTACAGGCGCTCATGTGAAGGCGTGTGGTTTAGGGCCGGGAAAGACAACAGCCCTTTAACCACTTTGCTTGTTGTCCAGTATGTGTCTCTACCCCAAGATTGTTTTATAATTGCTTGATATCATAGGATAGACACAATGGAATTATTTAATTTGTTTTTTTCTACAATGTGTAACTTTATTTTGTACAATGTTCATTAATTGCATCGGTTGTAATGTATGTCTTTGGTTTTGTTTGTATTTCTATACAAAACTGCAAAATGGCTTCTTTTAGAAAATGTCTAAATGAAAAAAAAATTATTTTATTTTCTTATTGGAGAAATAAAGTACTGTAGAGAGATATTTTTGTTAACACAGCTAACACATGTATTGTTTCTCCTCTGGATAAGATGTTCCTGGCCTTGAACTCATTCCACAAGTGCATGTTTAAAGAAGAAACGTCTGATTCTGTGCTTTCGGTGCGTTCACGTCATGTCAGAATCACAGTTTAGTCATTACTTATTAAAACTGTCAATGTCAGAAGTTGAAGAGCTGGCTGTGAGCTGCTGCTGGTCATGTGATCAGCTCAGAGAACTCAAAACTGACATTCTGACAAAACATGAATGAACCAATATACTTCTGCTGTTTCAATTGTGGTAAGGGTGCTCATTGTGACCATATCTGTGTTACAGTCCATAGAAATAAATTATATTTCTCCTGCATCATATATATTTTATTGGGTAATGTTGGTGAAACAAAGAACACTTGTTGATCAAAACAAACCTTCAAATAAGAGTTCTGAAAAATGTTGGGTCAGAGGTGAATGAATAAACCCATTTACTATGACTTATGTTCTATTGTTGCCAGTTATTTCTGTCATTTTTAAAAGGATATTTCAAGACTATTATAATGATTGTAGGCTCAAGTCATAAGAAGAATATTTATATTCTTTTCAATGGCCTTTTGAAACTGTATTAGAGATGTAACAGAAATATTCTATGTAACCCCTCCTTTTCGAACCTGCCCACTCCAAGCAGGACTCGAACCCTGGTCCGCCGGCATGAGAGTCGGACGCTCTAACAAGGAGGCTAAAGACTACAAACTCTAGTGTCAGTTGCTAGAGCATCTCTTTCGATCAGAGGAGTAATATTTACTTAGTCTCCTTATGACTACTAGCTGGCCTCCGTTACACTTACCCCCCTAAACCTCACTCCCATCCGGGTCATGGCACCAATGTAACCCCTCCTCTCTAGGCAGGACTCGAACCAGGGTCCACCAGCATGACAGTCGGACGCTCTAACAAGGAGGCTAAAGACTACAAACTCTAGTGTCAGTTGCTAGAGCATCTCTTTCGATCAGAGGAGTGATATTTACTTAGTCTCCTTATGACTACTAGCTGGCCTCCGTTACACTCACCCCCCTAAACCTCACTCCCATCCGGGTCATGGCACCAATGTAACCCCTCCTCTCTAGGCAGGACTCGAACCAGGGTCCACCAGCATGACAGTCGGACGCTCTAACAAGGAGGCTAAAGACTACAAACTCTAGTGTCAGTTGCTAGAGCATCTCTTTCGATCAGAGGAGTGATATTTACTTAGTCTCCTTATGACTACTAGCTGGCCTCCGTTACACTCACCCCCCTAAACCTCACTCCCATCCGGGTCATGGCACCAATGTAACCCCTCCTCTCTAGGCAGGACTCAAACCAGGGTCCACCAGCATGACAGTCGGACGCTCTAACAAGGAGGCTAAAGACTACAAACTCTAGTGTCAGTTGCTAGAGCATCTCTTTCGATCAGAGGAGTGATATTTACTTAGTCTCCTTATGACTACTAGCTGGCCTCCGTTACACTCACCCCCCTAAACCTCACTCCCATCCGGGTCATGGCACCAATGTAACCCCTCCTCTCTAGGCAGGACTCAAACCAGGGTCCACCAGCATGACAGTCGGACGCTCTAACAAGGAGGCTAAAGACTACAAACTCTAGTGTCAGTTGCTAGAGCATCTCTTTCGATCAGAGGAGTGATATTTACTTAGTCTCCTTATGACTACTAGCTGGCCTCCGTTACACTCACCCCCCTAAACCTCACTCCCATCCGGGTCATGGCACCAATGTAACCCCTCCTCTCTAGGCAGGACTCAAACCAGGGTCCACCAGCATGACAGTCGGACGCTCTAACAAGGAGGCTAAAGACTACAAACTCTAGTGTCAGTTGCTAGAGCATCTCTTTCAATCAGAGGAGTGAGATTTACTTAGTCTCCTTATGACTACTAGCTGGCCTCCGTTACACTCAGCCCCCTAAAACTCACTCCCATCCAGGTCACGGCACCAACGTAACCCCTCCTGTTTGGCCTGTCCGCTCTAAGCAGGACTCGAACCTGGGTCCACCGGCATGAGAGTGGGACGCTCTAACAAGGAGGCTAAATGCTGCAACCTCTAACATCAGCTGCTAGAGCGTCTCTTGAGATCAGCAGAGTGAGGTTTACTCACACAGCGACTACTAGCTGGCCTCCGTTACATCTACATGCTTTGCTACAAAAAAACGAAAACATTGATCAAGGTTGAGCAAGCTTACTGCTATTTTTAAAACTTTTCACAATGCTTTGTTTTGGATTGATGGATTCTCCTCCAGGCATCCACTAATACATTACTTTTTTCAAAGTTCGATAAAGATAAAATAACTAAAAATATTTGTATTAATACATACGGTCTGGCCATAATTACTTTTTAATATGTTACTTTATATATACATACATATATTAACCACACATTGTGGTTTAAGAGATAGTTCATCCAAAAATGAAAACGATCACACACTGTAAAAAGTGAACATGTGCAGTTGTTGCTTTAAGGATGTATTTCTACCTGATTCTACCTATAAATAATAATTTTGTTGTTGTTACCTAATCCAATCAGGTTTATGAAACATTAAACTAGGGAATGCTGTTTTAACTTAATTGAGTTACATTCATTTTCCATTAAAGCTCAGGATGGACAGCATTGTCGTGAAGCTACAGGACGTCTGCTCTGACGGACAAACAAGAAGAAAAGGTTTGTGTTTTGCTGCTCCTTGCTGATTGGCGAATTTTGCTTCAATGAGAAATTGTGATTTTGGGTTATTAAACATTATTTTGCATCAAAGTGAAAATCACAATTGACATTATAAAACAAACATGCATTCAAAAAAATTGTTCAGTTTAATAAAATAAAATTTAATTAAATTGAAATAAAATCAAAAATGTTATTTAATTTAATAAATTATTTTAAAAAAATACTAATTTTAAATAAATGATTTAATTAAAATTAGCTAAAGTAACACAATTAAACATTTATTTAACATTGCGTCAGAAGTTAAGGCCCTGATATAGGCCTACTCACAGCGAAGTTCTTTTTCGTTCTTTGTTTAGGGATAAAATGAAATTCAAAATACATGAGCAGCGATATCCTGTTAGCGAACATCCTGACACCGTCTACTCTGCTGAGAGCAATGGTTAGACGAATATGTAAATATGTGCTGCACGCTTTCCTCTCAATAAAATAACAAACTGAGAAAACAGCAAGCATTTTTTAATAAAGCATAAGAAAAGTATCTGATCATAACGTGGATATGTTTGCACGAGCTCTGCAATTCAGCCTTCTAGTAAAGTCGTGTCAAGTTTATTTATATAGCACTTTATACAATAGATTGCTTGAAATCAAGCAGATTTACTGTATTAAACATGAAAAAACAGTGTCTGTCTCGTTTCATCAGAAGTACAACTTAATTTTCTTCTATAAAGCATTTTCTACTATAAGGTGCACATTGTGCAGAAGTCGCCAACTTTCTGCAGAGTCAATAGCTACAGACCTCCACACTTCGTGTGGCCTTCAGATTAGCTCAAGAACAGTGCATAGAGAGCTTCATGGAATGGGTTTCCATGGCCGAGCAGCTGCATCCAACCCTTACATCACCAAGTGCAGTGCAAAGAGTGGGATGCAGTGGTGTAAAGCACGCCACCACTGGACTCTAGAGCAGTGGAGACGTGTTCCCTGGAGTGACCAATCACGCTTCTCTGTCTGGCAATCCGATGGACGAGTCTGGGTTTGGCGGTTGCCAAGAGAACGGTACTTGCCTGACTGCATTGTGCCAAGTGTAAAGTTTGGTGGAGGGGGGATTATGGTGTGGGTTGTTTTTCAGGGGTTGGGCTTGGCCCTTTAGTTCCAGTGAAAGGAACCCTTAATGCTTCAAGACATTTTGGACAATTTCATGCACCCAACTTTGTGGGAACAGTTTGCACAAAGCAAGGTCCATAAAGTGGAAGTGTCCAAATACTTTTTGGCATCACTCCTCTGACTTCAGCTCTGATCTTGTATCGCTTGTGTGGCACAGGTTGCCAGTAAAGAGCACAGCCACAGTCGCTTGAACGCAAATTAATTCACTGAATCACTTACAATTAGGATCAAGGCAACTAGTCTTTACACTATTCTGTGATGCAATAACTGCATACATATGTTGGGTTTTCATGTTTTGTGGGGACATTCCATCGACGTAATGATTTTTATACTTGTATATTCTATTCCCTACCCCTAAATCTATCCATCATAGAAAACGTTGTGCATTTTTACATTTTCAAAAAACATCACTAAGTCTGATTTATACCAAAAAATGTCCCCACAAGGACATGGATTTTGGATATTGCCATCAGTGTGGGGACATTTCATCCCCATAATGTACACACACACACACACACACAAACACACATGTCTGGTTCACTATCTTTGTGGGGACTCTCCATAGACGATGATTTTTATACTGTACAAACTGTATATTCTTTCCCTTACACTAACCCTACCCCTAAACCTACCCATCACACAAAACTACAGGCATTTTTACATTTTCAAAAAAACTAATTCTGTATGATTTATAAGCTCGTTTTCTCATGGGGACTTCAATTTCAATTTAGTCCCCACTGTGACAGTCCCCGTGAGTCAGTGTGCATTCAGGTTGAAGTCCCCACCGGGATAGACACACACACATATAAGAATGAAAAAATCTAAGAATAAGGGAATACATGTGTTGTATTTTATTGATATAAAACTCAGTCGCAGAACTTTGAGATTTGCTGGACATGAGGCCAAATCTTGACAAATAGCAAACCTTCTTTATCAGTGCAGGTGGGTGTCTGTTTGTGAGAGCAAATTTAACCCCAATGATCCTTAAACACATGATCCAGCCAATCAATGCATCAGTTTGGACACAGAAGAACAGTTGAAACCGTCTATTTTGCCTTTATTTAAATTGTTCCAAACATTTAGATGCAACTAGGCAGGAAAACATGTTAATAAGGGCTTGGATGCCTGCAGAAAGTCAACCAAACATTTAATGTTACAATTTAGCGCCTTCACAAAGTACCTTAACAACACGAAACTGCCAAGAGCACACTCTGCATTCACTTTTTATAGTGGCCTTTTCCCTCAGGTCCTTCAGTTTAGCCATGAGGACAGGACTGCAGTCTTTCTGTTGATGGGGGTGAATGAGGTAAAAGATCAGTGTTTTGTAACGATTGTAATTTGACCCTACATCAGCAAGCAAACGCCACTATTCCCCCCCTGTTTCGAGTCGAATGCAACTATAAAAGAACCATACAATAATGAACGTTTCAGATGAGAACATGATTCGATTCATGACTCGATTCATGTATCTCATGATCTTGAAAAGTTTTTTGCTTTACATGCTGGAAATGTTTTGTAGACAAATTCATTAAATTCCTCTATAAAAAATAAAATTTTAAAAAACAATTTCCATAGTGCTGTGTTTATAATTGAACCCACATATTAGCAAAATTGCTTAAAAATGATGTACGTAGATATAAATTGAATCCCCCAGTCATATTATGGCTGACTGTTTTGGATCAAATTTAGCTTTGAAATATTTTCGTAATGTTACTTCTAGAGAAATGACAAAATCCCCCCATTAAAATAAATATTCAGCACAGCTTAATGAACCTTTAGATGTGCAGACAATATCTCATCTCAACATTTTTAATGAATGGTTATGCTATTTTTAATTTTGTAATTTCATTTAAATATTACCATTTGTGAGATTTAGTTAATTGACAGCTCTAATTTGATCCATTCATACACAAAAAAATCATGCTTTAGGAAGAAGACTAACAGTCCAGACGTCTCCGCTCACACCAGGACAGAGGTGAGAACTAACGGCCACTCAAATGGACCCTGAAAGCAGAAGTGGGCTATTCATACACACTAGCAGCAGGAGAGAAGAGAGGGATACATGAGAAAGAGAAGTGTTAGAGCACTCATAAAGATGAATGAGAGAGGATGAAAAGAAGGGAATGACGCTGGCAGGAAATAAAGATCACAGAAACACGTTTGCCACTTCACTTACAATTCTGGAGCGTTTAATGGCTGCTCTCTACACACAGCAACAAAAGAATAAAGCACACTAGATTCTGTTTATGTTTTATTTTCAGTGACAAAAATCCAATTCAATTGAAAAATAAGTCAAACTGAAACCACTAAAACGAGAAGATTATTTATAATTATTTATTTTTGAAGTAAAGTCATAAAAGAATCAAATAAAAAATGTAAAGCCAATAAGACAACATGATAAATGGTTGCTGATGATAAACAGAACAGCATGAAATTAAGGCCGTGACAAAACACATTTTTTTCTCTCCGTTCTGGCCTTCTGTCCACACTGAGATGGCGTTTTTGTCAACAAAGGAGCATTTTGAAAACGCTTTCCCAAATGGATAAATTTGAAAACTCAGTTTTCGTGTTGTAGTGTGGACTGTGAAAACATATAATGGTGAGTGAGCGCAACCTGGACGCATTAGTGAAGGATGAGATATTTTGCTAAATAAATTGATCTTGCCAGAAAAAAGCATGAGAACTTTATTATGTCTGTTCCGTCTGTATCACCTTCGCTTCATTTATATAGCGTTTTTTAAATTATTGTTTCAAAGCAGCTTTACAGTGATAATAGGAAATTAATAGAAGAGAGACTGTTTTTGCTGTACATCAGCTCTAGAAAGTTATTGTCCAGCTAAAGTAAGTTTTTGATTGATTATTTTCCATTGTAAAAAGTCATTAGTTATTTACGACACCATTTTTAACTAAAATAGAAAACTTTTGAAGTGTTCTTTACTTTCATTTGCATGGCAACAGTGTTTGGTGGCTAGAGAACGCAAACTTTGAAATAGGTTTTGAAATAGTTTTGAAACGATACTCTGCAGACATTTCAGGGATGCATTGGTCATGTCTAGGCGCAGGTCCACCATCTGATCTGGATACGGACCGGATCCGGCTGACTGCAGTAAACCTCGGGATAAACAGAGAGACTAACATTAGCGTAGATGCCATTCCTCTTATGATGTAACGAGTACATCAGGTGTTATGGGAAGTGTTCCCGGTTCCGGCTGACCTAGTTAATGCAGCCTAACAATCATTTAAATGATTTGAATAATAGAAATTGATAATGTTCTATGTGTATGCCATAGTAAAGAGATGAGTTTTTAGTCTAGATTTAAACTGACAGAGTGTGTCTGCTTCCCAAACAATGCTAGGAAGGCTGTTCCAGAGTTTAGGTGCTAAATAGGAAAAGGATCGACCACCTGCAGTTGATTTTGATATTCTAGGTATTATCAACTGGCCAGAGTTTTGAGACCACAATACACATGATGGAGTATAATGCGTTAAGAGCTCGCTCAAGTACTATTTAGTGCTTTGTAAGTAATTAGCAAGATTTTAAAATGTATGCAATGTTTAATAGGGAGCCAGTGCAGTGTGGACAGAACCGGGCTAATATGGTCATACTTCCTGGTTCTAGTAAGAACTCGAGCTGCTGCATTTTGGACCAGCTGCAGTTTATTTATTAGGCGAGCAGGGCAACCACCCAGTAGAGCATTACAATAATCTAGCCTTGAGGTCATGAACGCATGAACTAACTGTACAGCATTTTGCATATGCCGTAATTTAGATATATTTTTAAGATGGAAGAATGCAGTTTTACAGAATTTTGGAAAACGCTTGAAAACATTAGTGTGGACAGAGAGCATTTTGAAACAAAATGCGCATTTTCAAATGTATCCGGATTAACGCAGACATAGCCTAAACAGTTAATTTCTAGAGCTTTGAAGGAATATATAACATTTAAAACATTTAATTGATTAGGGTTTTTTAAAGCATCTAGAGATTCACCAGTTGGTGCCATAATAATAATAATGACAGTGTTGTCAATATGGCCAAAGCACACTCAATAAATACAAAGCTGTAAATGTGAATGGTTGTAAATACACAGTTGCATTTCTGTGGTTTGGTTATGATTCAATGAGAACTAATTTAATCTGTATTGTGAGTATAGTTTCTTTAAGCAACAGCTAAATTGATCCCACTTAACAGCTGATTAACTCAGGATTTAGTATATGTTGACAGAATACATGAACAGATAAAGAAAAAGCAATGACTACTGCCCTTTTAGACTCCTGCTCGAGCACTCAAACTCAAAACTGTGTGTGAAAGCACTGCTAGGGTCAGGGTTTTCACAGCAGTAACTGTCACTTTGAATAAACGCTTCTGCTACTATGAATAAATGTATATGCATGAGTGTATGAATGGGATGAAACTGGCTCATTATTGATTCTTTTACAGCCACTATTTTGATGCAGCTGAATGTGATACAGAAGGCTTCTGAATCAATTCTATTAAAAAGAGCATGGACATTAATTATCATTGTTATCATCCGAATCCCTCCATTTTACAAAGAGTGCTTAACGGTTTTCCTCCACACACACACCAGAGCCTCAAAGTCCACACACAGCCAACGGCTCGAATGACTCTTTAACCCATTTGCTCTCAAACAGCGGCTGGCAGTGTTCTGTTGTGTGCTCATATAGACAGCGTGTACTAGGAACAATTACGACATTCTCCTTACATAGCCGAGACTGGACCGAATGCCCCAGCAGGCCTTATCACAGAGGACATTCACACAAGTCCTGGCCCTTACAGAGAAAACCAGAGACACACATAAGGGACGAAACTCTGCTGACATTGATTTTCAACCTCGTTCTGTGTTTGCTTAGTTATTTGCTTGAGTAGTTTACTTAAACTCCTACTCAGATGAGCTGATACGCACAAATCATGACCCCCCCCCCACCCCCGATTTTACGTTGTATAGGGTTCATGTTTCTCTGAAAAAAAAAAAACATGACAAAAGGCAAACAGATGGCATATGATTAAAGAAACGCATCTTTTGAAGCTTACACATCAACTTTTCAAGTCTCACATCTCCACATGAGGTGTGATTGCTCACAGGTCTCTCAGAGAGTTAAACGTGTCTCTTTATGTTACACACGGATACAAAAGTCCTAAAGATGCATCGTTTTACATTAGTTCAAACATTCTGGATTAAACATTTTTTAGTCATTTTACAGCAGGGTGATTATCAGGAAACAGTGTCATGTTTTATTTATTTTATTGCACATTGATAAACTTTCAAGAAATCATATTTTTCCACCTCAGACTAAATAACTACATGTGTTTCTAACATTCAGATAGTAACAAAATCATGCGTATAAATGCAAACCATTAATATCATTTGAAGAGAGATAGTTAGGAATAATAACTTACACATTATAATTGGAAACAAATAAACTAGACAAAAAAAAGTTTATGCCAACCCTGTTACATTCAATGTGTTGTTTGAATGTTATGGGGTCAAAGGTCAAGGGGAAAAAGCTAATAATATATAAGATACGCTAAAAATCATTATTTACATTCTTGTGCCCTGCTCCAAGAACAATATGATTAAATCATGTATCAAAGTTCAGTATCCAGTTAATCACATCGACACATCATGCAAAGCACACAGATGTCGTTTCCAGAGGAAGTCCAAGCAACATTTTGAGAAAGTGTAAGCTGAAGAAAAAAATAAAATGACTTAAAATAATTGTGTAAATGAGCTTAGATAAAGTGCTCAGAATAGTTAAAGTCTCAAAGTCAAAGCTTTATTTGTCAAATGTGCAATAACAGCAAACAACAGTATGTGTTGACGACGGAATGTGGTTTTGTGTCACTATTGAAACCGAACATTTTTAGGAAAAAAAAAGAAGAGAAAGAATAAGAAGTCCTATATGTAAAGTAACAGATGTTAAGACCACACTGAAAAAAAATTTGCCTCATGGGACAATTATAAACTAATTGGATTAAAATAAAAAATTTAAAAATCATTTAATATGACTGAAAACCAGTCTATATTAAATTATATAAAAGTCCTAAGGGTCAGATCTGGAGGAAATGACTCCTCAAGGTACCAACAGCAGAGTTCTCACTTGTGTCTTAAGAATAGTAATGGATAGACATTTTGATGTGAATGACATATTGTCAAAACTCAAAGAGCCTGAAGCAATCTATCATGTGCATGCGTGTGTTTGTATGGGCCTCCCCCGTCTCCTCAGAAGGTAACCTTTGAACCCTGTGGTGAGGGGGCGAGGGGTTGAGGTTCAGCTCCAGATACCTGCCCCCTCCCTCCCACTGAGCCTTATAAAAGACATATCTCTGGCCCTGCTTCTTCAGTCTCGTCCCAGACCAGCTACATCAACAGGTAAGCAGCCCGACCTCGGACTCTATAGAGTAACTCAGGATACACTTTTGTCAGGAAACAGCTGGACCGTATGGACTGTTAGCAAAACAGCAAATTTGTATTGAATTATATTTTTTAAATGTAACTGTTGTTGAGAGATCATTGACAAAACATTTTTGGAATGTTGATTTTAAAAGTACCTAAAGTAATTGTTTGTGTTTGAAGACTAATGACGAAGTCTTATTGATGAAATATGGTGAATTACTGTAGACATGTAACCCCTCGAAGGCATCTGGCCACCTTTCTGCTCCTCGGCTGCCTGAAAGTATCAATAGGTTTGACTGAATTCTGCTAAATTTTCCAGGTCCACCATCAATGTATCCAAGTTAATCCAAGGATTTCAGATTATATAGTGGTTGAGAGCTAATCTGGTTGTGAAGCCTTTGTAACTCTGTCTAATCTGGGATCAATTAGAGTCTGTTCTAATAGGCTGACATATGTCGTAGTGTAAAACTTTCCAGAGTGGTCTGAGTAGGTTGCATGCTCTGCAATAGTTATAGTATCAATCTAGAACAATTACAGTACTAAAAGGCTTAATAACGTTAGAATGAATTATGCTGAATCGTGTCCACTCTCCCTTTGCTTAAAAATATCAGACCTATCTATTCATTGTGAGCTGCTTCAACTATATTAACAATATCTGATGTTTGTTTGTTTTTGACCCAGATCCATGATGAGGTTCGTAGCCCTTGCCCTCACTGTTTTGCTGGCAGGTATATAAACCCATTGCTTCTCTCAACACTAACAAATAAAATGTTTGTTCAGTTTTTTTTTTGTTTTTTTTAAGTTTAAAATCTAAGCCAAGATACATTTTGTTAAGAAAAGGACTTGTTTTTATATATACCTTTAGTTTTTGTTTTTGCTTTAAGATGTTTTTACTAGTTTATGCCAGTGGGGTTAGAAATAAACTTCAATGAAGAAACCTTAAATCTTAAAATCTCACACAATTTAGATTTTCAGTTAAAATGATCAGAATGCTATCCCTTTGTTTCAAACACAAGCTTATGAAGTGACATTTCCTCCAGGTTGCCAGGCCCGTTTCCTGCAGGACGAAGCACCTTCACAGCTGGATCACGTGAAGTCTGCGCTCCAGGTTTACACAGATCAGCTGAAGCAGTCCTCACACAAGGCCCTCACTCACCTCGATGACACAGAGTTCAAAGACTACAAGTAAGAAAGCACAAAAACGTTTTATTTTCTCTAGAGCAACAGTGCATTCGTTGGTATTAGTAGCATTAGTAGCATGGTATTAATCTTAAAGTCAAATTGAAACAACCCATTTAACTTTTGTGATATGACAAAGAATATTCTCAAACTAGTTTCAAAGAGCATACATAGTCCTGACGTTATTTTTTGCCATTGATTGTACCAATCTTGCAATGTCTATGGGCCACCTTATAGTTTTTACGAAACGCTATATCAATTTTCCAGTTATAACCAACCTAAATCCTCGTTCTGTTTAGGGAATTCCTGGGCCAGTCCGTGGACAACCTCCATGGCTACTTTCAGGCCGCCTTTCAAGCCATCACCCCAGTTGGTACTCAGGTGCTGGAAGCCACCTCTCCCATACGCGAGAAGTGGACCAAGGACATCGAGGACCTCCGCAAGCAGCTCGAGCCCAAGCGTGAGGAGCTCAGGCAGGTTCTGGAGAAGCACTTTGAGGAGTACAGAGGTGAGCTGAAGCCTTTCCTCGAGGAGTACTTGGTCAAGCAGCGTGAGCACATGGAGGAGGTCAGAACCAAGCTGGAGCCGGTGGTCAAGAGCTTGCAGGAGAAGATTGGAACCAACTGGGAGGAGACCAAGTCCAAGCTGTTGCCCATCGTGGAGATTGTGCGCGAAAAGTTGACGGAGCAGCTGCAGTATCTGAAGACCCAGTTGGAGCCCTACATCGAGGAATATAAGGATCAGATGGAGAAGGGAGCCCTGGGGTTCCGCGAGAGCGTGCGATCTGGAGAACTGAGGAAAAAGATGAACGAGTTGGGCGAGCAGGTGAAGCCTCACTTCGAGGCTATTGTTGCGGCTGTCCAAAAGTCTCTTAGCAAGGAGTAATCCAACCATTTTTTACACCACTCATCCTCCTTCCCTCCCTCCTTGCCTCCTGCACCAAGTACCAACACCTCGACCCATCATCTGGAAGGCTTATCTCAGAGCATAGCTAACCTTTACTCGAAGCACACAATACACAAATACAATCATATGCACTTTTCACACATTTCCCACAACTACAAGACTCACATTCTCTCTAATGGGCAAACACAGCTATGAATAAAAGAACACTGAAACCTGTTCATTCAAAAATGCCTAGCAAAAATTCTTTGTTAAGCTGCTTTTTGTTAAAAACTGATTTTCAATGTTCAATGAAATAATAAAAAATAATAAAAAAAAACTTTCATACTATTTCTTCAATGTCTAAATGTGTCTTGGATGTTTTGTTGAAATTATATGGAAACAACAAAATTCATTAGAGCCATATAATGTTATTACACATATCAAAATAAACATATTTTAAAGGGGTCATGACATTGCTTTACTTGGGTACACTTATAATGTTAATATGATTTTTACATAATTTAAAAAAAAAAATAATTTAGAAATAAAAAGGCATTTTTCTACCCTGATTTTAGCCTCTGATTTGAAAGCTCTGTTTGAAGGGGGCGTGTCTGCTGTGAGACTTTAGTGTAAACGCCCACTGCTGTGATTGGCTGCTGTGAGACTTCAGTGTAAATGCCCACTGCTGTGATTGGCTGCTCTGAGACTTCAGTGTAAATGCCCACTGCTGTGATTGGCTGCTGTGAGACTTCAGTGTAAACGCCCACTGCTGTGATTGGCTAACATCTTTGCATAAGAAATAGCTCAGTATCACATGTGATCGTGGCATGAAAGGTTGCAGTGATGAGCATGTAGATCACAGACATGAATGAGTGCATACATGCAGTGATCTCATGATTTCTGCACTCTCACGAAGACTTTCATCATAACTAACAGTGCAAACACAATGTAAATGTAAAGAGATATAAAGAGATTTGTTTATATAACGGGAGTTTGAGGTGAGTCCAGAACTCAGTCACTGATAAACTCGCGCTGTTTGATTGACAGCTCCAGATTGTAAAGGGAGCGTTCTTTGATCACTTTCTATATATAATTTAATCATAGTTTAAATAACAGATAATTTTCATCCTACTAAGAGAAACAATGTGAAGTTGAGCACTTAGTCACTGGTTTGATTTACGGACACATAGGCAAAGAACATCTGACTGTACATGAATCATTATATATCAGAAATCACTGATCACTGACCAAGATCAGGCAATAGAATGAACACGGTCACTTGCATGTTTTGACATGACTGTCCTCTGTTTGCAAAGCCTGCTCTGGAATTGTGACTAATTTACCAAATAATCCACAGTGAAATGAACCAAATACAAATAAATAATGCTGACACATTAACATTGTTGAACATAAATAACTGCATTCCTAGCATTAGGATTCTTTGGAAGGTAATGTTATTTAAGATCCTTTTTGTGATCCTGTATTACTCTTCCCTCTTTGTCATCACGCTAACGTGCCAGTGGGCGGGGCCAAAGTTGCAATGATGAAGGAGGCTTTGATTTTCTTCTGCAGAGGCGGTCTTTAACCTATCTATGACAGAGATAGGCACATTCCACAATAAGTCGTTCCCTGGGCCTATTTTTGGACTGACAAGGAAGTTTTCAGTTCTGAAACGTACAGGTTATTCTTATAGTATGATGACCTCTTATATGTCAAAAGCTCAAGGAAAATTTGATTTCTCAGTTCATGACCCCTTTAAACAAGTATATGTTGACAGCATATATGAACAGATCAAGAAAAAAGCATGACTACTGCCCTTTTAGACTCCTGCTCGAGAGCT
The DNA here is from genome assembly GCA_039654625.1 of Rhinogobio ventralis. Taxonomy (NCBI): domain Eukaryota; kingdom Metazoa; phylum Chordata; class Actinopteri; order Cypriniformes; family Gobionidae; genus Rhinogobio; species Rhinogobio ventralis. The sequence goes on from CM077199.1 coordinate 3,711,121, forward strand.
CGAACTGCTGCAGTCTGGTTTTTTCACAGCTGTAATTGTCACTTTGAATAAACGCTTCTGCTCAATGAATAAATGTATATATATATATATATATATATATATATATATATATATATATATATATATATATATATATATATATATATATATATATGAGTGAATCAATGGGATAAAACTGGCTCATTATTGACTCTTTTGATGCAGCTGAATGTGATAAAGAAGGCTCCTGAATCAATTCTATTAAAAAGAGCATTAACATCCAAATCGCTCCATTTTACAAAGATTGCTAGGAATGATTACGACATTCTCCTGACATAGCTGAGACTGTACCGAATGCCCCAGCAGGCCTTATCACAGAGGACATTCACACAAGTCCTGGCCCTTACAGAGAAAACCAGAGACACACATGAGGGATGAAACTATGCTGACATTGATTTTCTACCTAGCTTAGTTATTTGATTGAGTAGTTCACTTAAACTCCTACTCAGATGAGCTGATATGCACAAATCATGAACCCTTTTGGATTCCAAACAGATCTTCTCTGAGCCGTACCAGAGGTGCAGATTCTGGGGGCTTGGGAGGGTATCATACATGGCCCTGATTAGGAAGCTCAGACTTGCCTAAATCATCCTCTACAGATCGGTCTGAGAACTCTAAATTTACTCACCCTCATGTTGTTCAAAACTATTTGATCAAATAAAACCTAGGAAATTCACTATGAAACCAGAATACATATCTCCCAATGCTGAAAAAAAAAACTATTTAAAAAGGACCAGAAAATCATGTCAATTATGTACTGAAGTGATTTTTATTTCAAGTGCAAACAAATTTACAAGCTGTTTCCAAAATTCATGACACTAGTACCACTAGTAGTACCACTACTACAAACAACTTACATTAGTTGGATTCTGCTGTTATTATGATTTAAAGAAAATAAATGAATAAATTCATAAAGGTTCAAAGACTTGGCTCGCCTGGACTCCACACTTAAGACACCTAGATTGCTCAGTCTATCATCATTCACGGTTGATCGCAGGTAAATCTTTACTAGTTTGAGAGTAAAGAAGCTGCGTTCACTTGCAGTTGTTCTCACAGAAATAGCAACAGCAATTTTGCACAATCTAAAGAGCTCGTCCCTAGTGAACAAATAGTATATTTAAGCACAATTTATTTGTATGTACTTTATAACTAAATGTATCTGTGGCACTCTATAAATTGGTATATTTCTATAAATCTGTTAAATTGGAACAACTAATTTTGTACTAAATGCATTTTAGTTGTCAAAAGCAGTGCTGAAGTTTAACTAAAGTTGTATTAAATATAGTTGGAGAGGAAAGGAGACTGCTAGGCTCTGGGTCTACTTGTGAGCGACCCTGTGTGTCGGTCAGGACACAAATAATGAGGAGACTGGTGCTTCTTTCCAAAGTGTATTGAAGATTAAGTCTAAAAATAACAAAAACATATTACATTAACACCTTTAAATAACTGTTAAAGCACTAAATATACAGAGAATGGGCAATTAAAGACAATATTACTATTAGTCTGGTCACACAAATGACTTTGCATTAATATATTTATTAATGAATCTAGATGCATCAATAAACAATCTGATTTCCCAAATAACATCATAAAAGGCAAATAATATGTATTAATCCGTCTGAAGGGTCATTATTTAACCGATTGCAGACATATACAACATAAACTGTAATTTAACTTTAGCAGAAAGCACGTTACATTTTGTTTATCTGTCAAGCGATCTCACGTGGATCGCTACATGTCCGTGCATACACAGGGAAGTACACAAAGCTCCATAATACACTTAAAACAGGGTTAAAACATGGAGAAATCAAAGAAAACTTACTTTATGGTCATTTACTAACACTTTGGACACCAAAACGCCAAAGGACATCCAAATAACAGGCAGGAAGAAAATTCTAGGGTGCGCAGCTGCAGTTCTCTCAGTACTATACAAAGTATTTAAAGTGAAATTGGATTCTTTGTCGAGCAAGCTGTTTCTGTCAGGAGCCATTTCAGCAAAGACTTCTCTCAGCTCTCTTTCACCCTCCTTGAAGTTTGTTCCTTGGTCTGACCACAGTTCTGCTGGTGTTCCCCTTCGTGCAACAAACCGCTGAAGGGCCATTAGGAATGAATCAGCATCCATGGTACTGAGGAGGTCCAAGTGAACTGCTCTCGTGGTTAGACACTTGAAGATTATCCCCCAGCGTTTTTCTGTGAGTCTCCCAATTTTAATCAGCATTGGCCCAAAGCAGTCTACTCCACATGAGTAAAAAGCAGGTGTGTGGAGACGGAGACGGGCAGAAGGTAAGTCTGCCATCTTCGGAATAGTTGGCTTTGCCCTCCAACGCTGACACTCTGGACACCCTTGTTGGTACCGACGAATGGCTTTCCGTCCACGGATGATCCAATAATAGCGGCGCATTTCCGCGAACACTCGCTCAGGTCCTGAATGATGCAGCTGGCAATCATAATGCTTAATCAGTAGTGTCCAATACGATGGGGTGTAAGGTAGATTCTTCAATGGACTCAGCTCTCCTCAATCGACCTCCCACTCGGATTAAACCATTAAATTGGTCCAGTTCAGGAGCTAAGCTTAGAAGGCGACTGTCTGAGGACACTGGTTTCCCAGTCACCAAACTTTGATAGTCATTAGTCATTAAAGACTCCTGCTGAACTCGCTTAAGAATAAGGATCTCAATTTGGCGATAATCTTCTGCATCAGGAAAGAAATCAGAAGTAGGGGTTACCTGAATTTCCTTAGCAGTGACATCCAAGATGTTCCTGCCAGGTATTGTGGTTCCAAAGATCAGAGATTATTGTTTGGGGTGACCCTGCAGTGGCACCGCAGAAGGCAGACTTTCATAGCTCTGTGTGGTCATTTTTCATGTCTGTTCTTGGCATTACTGGCCAGGTTGCTGGATCCTGGAGTGGGGGGGGGGGGGGGCTTGTGACCATTTGTTCATCTCTGTGAGGGAATTCAGAGGTTTGCCTCTAGTGAGGTCATCTGCAGGATTGCTAGCTGAATCCACATATCACCAGGAACACTTCTCTGTTAGCTCCTGGATTTCAGCGACTCTATTGCCAACAAAGACTTGTGGTCTCTATTTGCATGGTCAGTTCACTCTTGAGTAATCTAGCTAACTGAGCAGCCACAAAAGCTCCACAAAGCTCCAAGCGAAGAATGGAATGAGAACGTTTGGGGGCTACTCTGGATCGAGCCACCATGAAAGACAGGTAAACTTGGCCTCTCTTGTCAGTGGTCCTCAAGTATGCCACAGCTCCATATGCCTGTTCTGAAGCATCTGAAAATATGTGGACTTTATGTGTGGCACCATCCTTCTCCACCTCAGGAGGGACATAAGTCCTAGGGAGAGTGATGTTTGGTAGGTACTGAAGTTCATTCTCCCAGACACGCCATGAATGCAGCAGCTCAGGTGGTAGGTTTGGGTCATCCCAACCCCACTATTTATTCCATAGCTGCCTAATAATGACCTTTGCTCAAGTGGTATAAGGCAAAAGAAGTCCCAGAGGGTCGTACTGAGTGGCTAGGACCTTGTAGATATTCCTGAGGGTGGGAGTCTCATACACAACAGGTCGGTGCTTGTACGCCAGGGTATCAGTCTGCCAGTTCTAGCTCAGGCCTAAAGTTGACTCAAGTATGTCAGACTTGTCTTGAGCTAACCAGAGTTCCAAGCTCTCAGCTTGAACTTCTGTGGGTAAGTGACTCAGAACACTGGGAACATTGCTGGCCCATTGCCGTATCTCCAATTCAGCTTTGGAAAGCATCTCTCTCAGTCTGTCGACCAAGTGCCTGGCTACCTCAGGTGTGCACAGACTCTGGAGGCAGTTTCTCGATACTGCACAGGCTAGGCATGACTGACTCCTTGGGGCATGCAACTGAGGCATATCCTTCTGCCGTATTAATGGTGTTGCCAGTCGAAGAATTCTACTCACTTCAGTGCGGATGGTCTTGATTTTAAGTAACTTTAAAGCCTCCAGATCTTGTTTGGATCGAGTCACCTCTTTCTCATCCCTGTGTGGAACAGCTTCTATCTGCCAGAGTCTTTGGACATTCTTAAAGAGCTCATCTTGTGGTGGAAGGACAGATGTCAGCAGGCATTGTTGGGAGGATGTCGGCCACCCCATGAATGATGCAGGGCCCTGGAGGGTCCATTCCAGGCGTGTGTGGACAGCAGCAGGTCCACCTGGAGAACCTAATCTGATAGGCTTGATTGGTGTAATGAGATGTGGCTGATCGGACCCAATCAGAAGTAGAGGCTGAGCATCTTTAACCGGCAGGATGGGAAGACCACGCAAATGTTTATACTTCTACAGTCAATCTTGTAACAGGTTTGAGGCTTATGAGTTGGAGATACTTGAAAGGATATACACTCATCTAAAGGATTATTAGGAACACCTGTTCAATTTCTCATTAATGCAATTATCTAATCAACCAATCACATGGCAGTTGCTTCAATGCATTTAGGGGTGTGGTCCTGGTCAAGACAATCTCCTGAACTCCAAACTGAATGTCAGAATGGGAAAGAAAGGTGATTTAAGCAATTTTGTATTGTATTTTGTATTTCACAATCTGCTCAGTTACTGGGATTTTCACGCACAACCATTTCTAGAGTTTACAAAGAATGGTGTGAAAAGGGAAAAACATCCAGTATGCGGCAGTCCTGTGGGTGAAAATGCCTTGTTGATGCTAGAGGTCAGAGGAGAATGGGCCGACTGATTCAAGCTGACAGAAGAGCAACTTTGACTGAAATAACCACTCGTTACAACCGAGGTATGCAGCAAAGCATTTGTGAAGCCACAACACGCACAACCTTGAGGCGGATGGGCTACAACAGCAGAAGACCCCACCGGGTACCACTCATCTCCACTACAAATAGGAAAAAAAGGCTACAATTTGCACGAGCTCACCAAAATTGGACAGTTGAAGACTGGAAAAATGTTGCCTGGTCTGATGAGTCTCGATTTCTGTTGAGACATTCAGATGGTAGAGTCAGAATTTGGCGTAAACAGAATGAGAACATGGATCCATCATGCCTTGTTACCACTGTGCAGGCTGGTGGTGGTGGTGTAATGGTGTGGGGGATGTTTTATATGTTTAGAATTAAGGCAGTTCTGAAGGCGAAAGGGGGTCAAACACAGTATTAGTATCTATTTTGTTTATCTGTCAAGCGATCTCACGATCTCACATGTCCGTGCATACACAGGCACTTAAAACAGGGTTGAAACATGGAGAAATCAAAGAAAACTTACTTTATGGTCATTTACTAACACTTTTGACACCAAAATGCCAACGGACATCCAAATAACAGGCAGGAAGAAAATTCTAGGGTGCGCAGCTGCAGTTCTCTTAGTACAACAATGAAGCAGCAGGCAGCGAACGAAACAATAATGCCTCCTACTGAATCATGAACTGCACTCTACAGTAACTAGTAACTAGTAACTATCAAAATAGAAGTCCCACAATAAAAGCCTTTTTCTCCAGGAGCCTTTTATACAAATACACTTGTTTATGCTAAAGTGGAACTATTCCAAGTATACTTAAATACACTTTAAATATACTCTTGTATGAAATGCAGAATTCACTCAGCATAAACTTCAAATGTATTTTGGTGACATTACCATTGCAATTCAATTAAGAGTGTTGTGATTATCGAGTGATTATTATTATACTGATGATTTTAAAACATTCCAAGTAAACTTGAAGTGTGCTAATGTCATCATTATCATGTTCTTTATATAGGCTACAATATAGTATTCTTTATAATTAATGGCACAGCTTAAGAATTTGCCTTTACTGACATTTTATAGACAATCCCAGTATACCAGTAACTCACTTATCCGGAGAACATCAGTGAGACAATGGGAACAGATATATGTACATTAAATTAAACGTAGGAAACACTATGGACTAGAATTAAACCCGGGTCACTACCACACAAGCGCACACTCACTTTTTCACAGGTTCCTGGGCCTACATCGATTGCCCCTGTCTGCCTCGCTGCTGAGTGTTTTACATCTGCACTGCAGCTCCGTACAGCTTTGCTTTTGAATCTCTATTTGATATAATTCCTTGTTGTTTATACTGCTAAATATAACTTACTCATCACCATATATTGTCTAATATTGTCTATCACATTAAAATCTGACATTGCAAGCTTTTAATCTAAATCACTATCACAACGTGTTAGCATTTCACTAGCCTGTTAGCCTGCCATCCGTGCATTTGTGTCTCCTGTTTTCTCTTGCACGCCTTTTACGAGTCCATCAAACAATTCGGGTGAGTTAGATTAGTCAACAAAAACAGTAAGCCATGTCATCTTCTCCTGTTATTGTCACTTGCACTGCCTGTCACATATTTAGCATAACCTTCTCTGTCGACAAAGAAGGTTTCATTTGTGATAAATGCATGGAGATAGTCAGGCTGACAGAGAAGATTTCAGAATTAGAGACACGCATTCAAACTTTTATTGAGAATAGTGAGAATGTAATAGCTTTAGACACTGCTTTGGATGCGACTAGCTTAGTGAACTCTGTACATTGTTCGGTTCTGGCTGTAGAGCCCGTGCAGCAGGGCAACTGGGTGACTGTGAGACGGCATAGTCGCGGATCAAAAAAACACTCTTCCGTTCTGATTAGAACATCAAAGAGGTTCTCCCCTCTCAGTGAGAATCCTGTTGAAAGTGCCCTAGTTATTGATGATTCTATTACACGGAACGTGAAAATAGAGACACCAGCCACCATAGTCACATGTTTACTGGGAGCCAGAGCGCCTGACATCAAAGCAAATTTAAAAGTGCTGGCTAATGCTAATCATAAATCCTCTAAGATTATTATTCACATCTGCACTAATGATTTTCGACCTTGCCAGTCGGAGATCACCAACATTAACATTAAAGAGGTGTGTGAACTCGCAAGTACGATGGCAGGCAGCTAACAATTTTTGGCAGGCAGTTAACGTTCTCTGGCCCCCTCCCAGTTAGAAGGAGTGATGAGATACTTAGCAGACTATCATCACTTAATGGCTGGCTGTCTAACTGGTTCATAGACAATTGGAAAAGCTTTTGGGGCAGACCTGACCTGTTAAAAATAGATGCCGCTCTTCTCTTTAGTAATTTGGCACATAGTCTTAGAGCTGAACCTTGACTAACTGGGGCCCAGGTCAGGAAGCAGACGGACTGGCTTAACTGACCGTCTGCTAGCTGTCTCACGTCACAGAAGTCAAATAAATCCCAAGACATAGAGACTCTAACCTAGATATTATCACATAGAGACTGTGTCTGTTCCCCGAATTAGTAAATACGAAAAACTCTCCAACCCATTTAAGGGTAAACATTTAATTGAGGTTCAACAAATAAAAACAGATATAATACAGATGAACAAATGATAAAGCTCAGGCTGCTAAATATTCAATCTCTTTCCTCAAAAGCGCTTATTGTTAATGATATGATTACAGATCATAATCTAGATGTGCCGTGTTTGACAGAAACCTTGCTAAAACCTGATGACTACATTACTTTAAATGAGTCCACCCCACAAGATTATTGCAACACGAGCCGCGTCTGAAAGGCAAAGGGGGAGGTGTTGCTGTAATTGATAATAATATCTTCAGTTTTACTCAGAAGTCTAGTTTTAAATATAATTCTTTTGAAGTTTAGGTGCTTTATGTAACGTTATGTAGTGTAAATGATAAATCCCGTTTGACATTTGTGCTGGCTACTGTATACAGGACACCAGGGCACCATACAGACTTTACCAAAGAATTTGCTGATTTTCTATCAGAGTTAGTACTGGCTGCAGATAAAGTCCTAATTGTTGGTGATTTTAATACTCATGTAGACAATGAAAAAGACGCATTGGGATTGGCATTTAGAGACATTCTAAACTCTATTGGAGTTAGGCAACACGTGTCAGGACCAACTCATTGTCGTAATCATACTTTAGACTTAATATTGTCACATGGAATAAATGTTGATACCGCTGAAATTCTGCAGCAGTGCGACGACATCTCAGATCATTACTTAGTATTGTGTATAGTTAATTTAGCAAAGGCTACAAAGCCGTCCCCTCATTTCAAATATGGCAGGACTATCACCACTGCCACTAAAGACTGTTTTGTAAATAATCTTCCTCATCAGTTCCATCTCCTCAGCATCCCAGATAGCCTAGAGGAACTTGATGTTGCAACAGAAACTATTGACTCTCTCTTTTCCAGCACTTTAGACACAGTTGCTCCTCTGCGCTTAAAGAAGATAAAAAAATTAAAAAAATAGTCCAACGCCGTGGTACAACGAGCACACCCGGGCCCTTAAAACAGCAGCCAGAAAAATGGAGCACAGCTGGAAGAAAACAAAACTGGAGGTTTTCCGCATTTCGTGGAAAGAGAGCATGATTGCATACAGAAAGGCCTTAAAAAAAGGCTAGATCTGTTTTTTTTTTTCGACTCTCTTAGAAGAAAACAAACACAACCCTAGGTATTTATTCCATTACATTGGCTAAATTAACCAAAAACTTCTTTATGTGCAAGATTGATAATATTAAGAAGAAAATTAGAACTATGCAACCATCTACTACAATATCGCATCAGACAGTGCATTGTAGTGTCACTCAGGAAAATTCCACTCATTCACTGCTATAGGAGAGGAAGAATTGGCTAAACTCGTTAAATCATCTAAATCAACAACATGTTGAATTTAAAACATGAAACTTCTAAATTTTCAAATAAATATCCAAATAAATGTAATTACTAAACTAAATTAACTATATCAACTACATTACTTAAATATATATGATAATTGAAATGAGCTAGATGACATCACTGTTTTCTCCAGAGCGGCTGTACAGCAGAATCAAATTCTGTTCATTATTTTCCTGTTTAACACTGTGAAGCTGCTTTGAAACAATCTGCATTGTAAAAAGCGCTATATAAATAAAGTTGACTTGACTTGACTTGACATGTATGCTTGACCGTATTCCGACTAAGCTACTAAAAGAGATGCTTCCAGAGGTCATAGATCCTCTTCTTAATACCATTAATTCATCTTTGTCATTAGGATATGCACCGGAAACTTTTATGTTGCTATTATTAAACCTCTTAGTCAATTACAATTTCAAAAATATTTCTGTCAAAAATATTAGAAAAGGCAGTCTCTTCACAACTATGCTCATTTTTAGAAAGAAATTATATCTGTGAGGGTTTTCCAGTCAGGATTTTGACCGTATCATAGTACTGAGACTGCTCTCATCAGAGTTACAGATGATTTACTCTTATTATCTGATCGTGGTTGTATCTCGCTATTAGTGTTACTTGATCTTCGATTCGATACTATCGACCACAACATTCTTCTGAATAGACTCGAAAATTATGTTGGTATTAGTGGAATTGCATTGGCATGGTTTAAATCATACTTATCTGACCGTTATCAGTTTGTAGCAGGAAAGGAAGAGATCACAAGTTCAGTATGGAGTACTGCAAGGCTCAGTGCTAGGACCGTTGCTTTTCCCGTTGCTACCCTGTACATGCTACCCTTGGGAGATACCATTAGGAAGCATGGCGTTAGTTTTCATTGTTATGCTGACGATACTCAGCTCTATATTTCTTCACGCCCTGACGAAACTTACCAATTCACAAGATTAACGGAATGCATAGCTGATATAAAAAAGTGGATGACTGGTCATTTCCTACAACTTAATTCTGAAAAAACAAAATTTCTAATTATTGGACAAAAAAACCTCTGCACGTAGTAACCTAGAATACTGTCTAACACTAAATGGCTGCTCTGTCAAGTCCTCGTCATCAGTTAGGAACCTGGGTGTGCTCTTTGATACCAATCTTTCATTTGAAAGACACATTTCTAGCATCTGTAAAACTGCATTCTACCATCTTAAAAATATATCTAAATTATGGCACATGCTTTCAATGCAAAATGCTGAACAGTTAGTTAATGCGTTCATGACCTTAAAGCTAGATTATTGTAATGCTCTACTGGGTGGTTGGCCTGTTTGCTTAATAAACAAACTCCAGCTGGTCCAAGTACCACGTCGGAGTACCGACGAATAGGAATCTCGCTCGCGAGAGCCAATCTACTTCGAGTGAAACTAAACGAGCCAATGCACATTGGCATGCAATGATTGCACCAGGTGCTCATGCCACGCAGCGCGGGTATAAATGAGACACAGGTGTTTGCATCAAGTTAGCTTTTTGCTGAGGAGCCGAGTGGTAGATGGTTCAGCCAGATATCACTCTCTACTTCGCAGTCCTGACTGAAAAGAAGCCTGCCCTTTTGGAAGCGATCTCTTCAGTCGGTGTTGGTGTGACGGCACTGCAGCGGGTCGTGTGGTTCTTTGATCATCTCTCTTTCTCTTTTCTGAGCAAACACAAAGGCTGTTCTCACAGCTGGTTCGGTGCGCTAGGTGGAGACCGCTGAAAAGCCGTTCTTACGGCTGGTAAGAGAGCGCCTTCGTGTGAGAGAGAGCGCGCACGTCAGGCTGCACTTCTAGCATCTGTAAAACTGCATTCTACCATCTTAAAAATATATCTAAATTACGGCATATGCTTTCAATGCAAAATGCTGAACAGTTGGTTCATGCATTCATGACCTCAAGGCTAGATTATTGTAATGCTCTACTGGGTGGTTGCCCCGCTCGCTTAATAAATAAACTGCAGCTGGTCCAAAACGCAGCAGCTCGAGTTCTTACTAGAACCAGGAAGTATGACCATATTAGCCCGGTTCTTTCAACACTGCACTGGCTCCCTATTAAACATCGCATACATTTTAAAATCTTGCTAATTACTTACAAAGCACTAAATGGTTTAGCTCCCTAGTACTTGAGCGAGCTCTTAACGCATTATACTCCCTTACGTCTATTGCGGTCTCAGTTGATAATACCTAGAATATCAAAATCAACTGCAGGCGGTCGATCCTTTTCCTATTTAGCACCCAAACTCTGGAACAGCCTTCCTAGCATTGTTCGGGAAGCAGACACACAGTTTAAATCTAGACTAAAAACGCATCTCTTTACTATGGCATACACATAAAACATTTTTAATTTATATTTTATTCAAATTGTTAGGCTGCATTAACTAGGTCAGCCGGAACCGGGAACACTTCCCATAACACCTGATGTACTCGTTACATCATAAGAGGAATGGCATCTACGCTAATGTTAGTCTCTCTGTTTATCCCAAGGTTTACTGCAGTCAGCCGGATCCGGGCCGTATCCAGATCAGATGGTGGACCAGCGCCCATACATTACCAACGCATCCCTGAAGTGTCTGCAGAGACCATGTCAATTAGTCTACCCTCTGAAATTGCTCATCGACATGGCATCCTCAATGGATCCATCTCCGGCGTGATGATTCCCATATTTCCATATATATACCTATAAGGCTGCCAAAATAATAAACATACACTGTTTGTTAATTGGCCAGAGGAGAACTGGCACCCCGACTGAGCCTGGTTTCTCCCAAGGTTTATTTTTCTCCATTAGGACACCTGATGGAGTTTTGGTTCCTTGCCACTGTCGCCTCTGGCTTGCTCAGTTGGGGACACTAAATTTTCAAATAAATATCCAAATAAATTTAATTACTAAACTAAATTATATCAACTACATTACTTGAATATATATGATAATTGAAATGAGCTGATGACATCACCGTTTTCTCCAGAGCGGCTGTACAGCCGAATCAAATTCTGTTAATTATTTTCCTGTTTAACACTGTGAAGCTGCTTTGAAACAATCTGCATTGTAAAAAGCGCTATATAAATAAAGTTGACTTGACTTGACTTGGCAAGAGCAAGGGCAAGCGGCCCTGAGACGGGCGACCTGGAGATGGGAAGGACTGCTCTTCTGGAGACGGTGACCGCACCGCTCCATCCCCCGGAGGAGGGCCGGGTGGAGAATCTTGTGTTCCGTTTTGTTTCTGTTCGGTACCCAAATTTTCAATAAAAGAGCAGTTTCCCCTATCTCCGGGTCCCCAGGGGGCTCGGAGGGTTGTGGCCGGTCAAACCCCGGACCACACTCATCCTCCCCCTTCGCCAGCGGGCAGCAGTGGACGATCCCCTCACGGTCCTTCTGCCCACCTGTGGAATCAGGTAAGTGTTGCAATGCACACTCACACCTCGCTGCGGGCCGCCTCCACGAGACAGCCGCCCCAGCCCGGTACCTGCATTCCACCTCGCTGCCCCACGGTGGGTACGCCAGTGGTCCCTTTGGTCCCGCTTGCACGGTCTCTGCGAGCCTGGCTAGCGCTCCCCAGTCCGTCTCGCTGGCTCATTCAGACCATCAGTGGCTTTTTGAAGTGGAATCTGTTCGTCGAGTGGTGTTCTTCTCGCCGAGAAGACCCCCGAAGATGTTCGATCACATCTGTGCTTTCCTTCCTGCAACGAGGGTTGGAGCGTAGGCTGTCGCCCTCCACCCTCAAGGTCTATGTTGCTGCAATATCTGCCTATCACGACCACGTAGAAGGTAAGACAGTTGGGAAGCACGACCTGGTCGTCAGGTTCCTCAGGGGGGCGAGACGGTTAAATCCTCCTCGACCCCCCTCCATACCCTCTTGGGATCTTGCTCTGGTGCTCCGAGCACTTCAGAATGCCCCATTTGAGCCCTTGCGGTCAGCAGAGCTTAAGATTCTGTCTATGAAGACTTTGCTGTTGGCCGCACTGGCCTCCATCAAGAGGGTAGGGGACCTGCAGGCATTTTCGGTCGACGAATCGTGCCTAGAGTTCGGGCCGGGTGACACCCACGTGGTACTGAGACCCCGGCCTGGCTATGTGCCCAAGGTTCCTACCACTCCCTTCAGGGACCAGGTGGTGAACCTGCAAGCGCTGCCCCTGGAGGAGGCAGACCCAGCCCTAGCTTTGCTCTGTCCCGTCCGCGCTCTGCGGATCTACGTGGATAGAACTCAAAGCTTCAGGACCTCAGATCAGCTCTTTGTCTGTCACGGAGGCCAGCAGAAGGGAAAGGCTGTCTCCAAGCAGAGGATGGCCCACTGGATAGTGGATGCCATCACCTTGGCTTACCAAGCACAAGGTGTGCCCTGTCCGCTCAGGGTGCGAGCACACTCTACTAGAAGTGTTACATCCTCCTGGGCGCTGGCACGTGGCGCCTCGCTGTCAGACATCTGTAGAGCTGCGGGCTGGGCGACACCCACACACGTTCGCTAGATTCTATAGTCTACGTGTAGAGCCAGTGTCCTCCTGTGTTCTCGCCTCAAACGGGTAGAAGGCCCTGGCTCTTGTCGGCTTGCTGCGCCCCGGCGCTTTTATTCTCCAGAAGCAAACTCTGTCGAGTCCTCCATCGTGCCGGACATGGCGGAACGTCTGGCATCAGGCCCCTTGCCGCTGAATCCTTGAGAACCGGTACTGGGCTGGGGATATATGAGTGACCCTGCGGGGATCCCATATATTTTTCCACGGTCGCTCCTACGGGAAGCCCGTGTCTTTCCCTTGGGAGAGCCTTCCCGTCACTGGGACTGAGCCCCCTCTCTCCATTGCGGGCTACGGCTCAGCATTGTACTCCACATAACTCCTTCGGGGTACGATGTGGGCTCCGCAGCGTTCCCCTCACTATGGCACGCTTTCCCAGTGTTATCCAAAAGTCACTGAACGGGTCATGCGGAACAGCAGTGATGGACTTCTCTGTGTGAGCCCCGTCTCATCAGGTAAGAGAGCTGAAGGCTCACACGGGGCACTGGACGGGGGCAGAGGCCATGGCGCTTTGGTAGGGATTCCTATTCGTCGGTACTCCGACGTGGCGTCGAGAGTGACCGACTGAATGGGAACGTCTCGGTTACGTATGTAACCCTCGTTCCCTGAAGGAGGGAACGGAGACGCCACGTCCCGTCGCCATGCCCTCTGCACCCTGCTGGGGTGCCAGTCTACCTACTCGGCTCCTCAGCAAAAAGCTAACTTGATGCAAACACCTGTGTCTCATTTATACCCGCGCTGAGTGGCATGAGCACCTGGTGCAATCATTGCATGCCAATGTGCATTGGCTCGTTTAGTTTCACTCGAAGTAGATTGGCTCTCGCGAGCGAGATTCTTATTCGTCGGTACTCCGACGTGGCGTCTCCGTTCCCTCCTTCAGGGAACGAGGGTTACATACGTAACCGAGACGTTCTTACTAGAACCAGGAAGTATGACCATATTAGCCCGGTTCTGTCAACACTGCACTGGCTCCCTATTAAACATTGTATACATTTTTAAATCTTGCTATTATAAAGCTCTAAATGGTTTAGCTCCCCAGTACTTGAGCGAGCTCTTAACACATTATACTCCATCATGTGTATTGTGGTCTCAAAACTCGAAACAAAGTTGATAATACCTAGGATATCAAAATCAACTGCTGGCGGTCGATCCTTTTCCTATTTAGCACCTAAACTCTGGAACAGTCTTCCTAGCATTGTTCTGGAAGCAAACACACTCTGTCAGTTTAAATCTAGACTAAAAACACATCTCTTTACTATGGCATACACAGAACATTATCAATTTCTATTATTCAGATCAGTTAAATGATTGTTTTAGGCTGCATTAACTAGGTCAGCCGGAACCGGGAACACTTCCCATAACACCTGATGTACTCGTTACATCATAAAAAGAATGGCATCTATGCTAATGTTAGTCTCTCTGTTTATCCCGAGGTTTACTGTAGTCTGCTGGATTCAGATCAGATCAACACGATCAACGCATCCCTGAAGTGTCGGCAGAGACCATGTCAACTAGACTCTCCCCTGTGAAGGCCTCATTCCTTTTCCCTCTATACAGATAAAAACACATATGCACACATACGTATTCAAACATGCTTACATATAGGCTTTTTACAACAGAAATTAATCAAAAACTTTTCTTCAAAAACAAAATTAATTTCCTATTATCACTGTGAAGCTGCTTTAAAGCAATCTGTGTTGCAAAAAGCGCTATATAAATGAAGGTGACTTGACTTGACTTTATCAGTTGCTGTACCACACAGATATGTTCCTCGCAAAAAACTTTGTGTTCTTTCTATACTGTTACAAGTACTGCTATAAGCAAACAGACTTTTTCATCAATGACAGCACAAATTATATAGATTTCAAGACTGTGAATCGTCGAGAAAAGTTTAAATATAGGCACAGTAAGCGGTGCGTAAAATAAATGTAAAACGGCCTGTATAGAACATGAAAGTGCATTAAACTTGAAGCTGTTAAAGAAATAAATCCAGCAGACAAAAAGCTTCTCTTTTACCTGACATGATCTGTCATTAACACTGCAGGAAGCAGTTGCATAAACCGGCATAACATTAGTTTTATTCCTGTGCACGTATTAAAACACAGACAGTTTACATTTACATTGAGCAGACACTTTTATCTAAAGTGACTTTCAAATTAGGGGAACAATAGAAAACAATCAAACAACAACAAGAGGGCAACAGTATACAAGTGCTGTAACCGGTCTCAGTCTAGCACAGTACACATAGCAAGTTTTTTTTTTGTTGTTAAAAAAAACAGAATAGAATAGAATAGAATAGGTAAATGTGCTACTATTAATGGGTCAGGTGCTGACGAAAAAAGATGTGTCTTTAGACGTTTTTTGAAAATGGCTAAAGACTCAGCTGCTCAAATTGAGATCGTCAGGTCATTCCACCAGCTGGTAACAGTCCAGGAAAAGGTTTGTGAGAATGTTTTCGTGCCTCTTTGGGATGGCACCACAAGGATTTTTTATTTGGGACACTACAATGCACTGCCTGATGCAATACTGTAGTAGACGGTTGCATAGGTATAATTTTCTCTCTAATATTATCAATCTTGCAAGTAGAGAAATTCATTCAGAAAAGTCATTACTGCTGTGCTGTTTGAAAAACAGTTTTGCTCTTGGGTTTGTGACAGAGCCCTGACACTGCTATATTGTCATGTTTGGTGTGAGCACATGGCTTGTGTGGTGGAAAAATTTAATCATAGAGGAAGATTAATTAAGACATATATTTGAGATCATACAGGAGCTAACGTGTTTCTGCCATGCGGGACACCTTATTTGAGGGCTTACCTGTACCAAAGGTGTCGGGCAGAACTAATTCTAAATCTGTGTGCTGTGCCTCCTACTTTTACCATGTGTGGAAAACTACTGAGAAGGATTGTTTACACTTTGGGGGTATAAAAGATTGCAGCTTCTGTTATGTCTTCAGTTAGCACTCTACAGACATTCAGGATGGCTGTATGACTGTGACTCTTTTCTTGCAAGAAAATAAATCTTTATAAAGACGATTGGCTAAGGTTTGTCTCTTATTCAGATAAGAGTCAAATATGCAATTTTTTGCCATGACAATTTGGTGTCAGAAGTTGGGATTCCTTGGATGTGCCTTCTGGACCCCGAGAGCGGAGGGTGACTGATCATCCTGGACGTTAGAGTCACAGCCCTACCCCGACGGATTGAGGGAGAGGGGCCGACTGCTCAGGGGGGTCCGGGAGTCCGACCACTGGAATTAGAGAAAACGAACCCGAGGTGGCAACGGGACGCTTCTGGTAAGAGACAAACGTAAAATTCGGGGAAGAATTTTTGGTTGAATTAAAATTGGAAGTTAAGGGAATAAACCATGGGGGGGGTCTGATTCTGTGGCATAGCGGCATGATTGGCCTCTTGCTGATAAGAGGCTGCAATCACGTGGGCTAGGCGGCGTGAAAACTTACTGTGCAGGGAAGTAGTCACGTGGGCCATTTCAAAAGCGGCGTGGTTGACCTCTTGCTGATAGGAGGTTGCAATCACGTGGGCTAGGCGGCGTGAAATGCTTGCTGTGCAGGGGGGGTAATCACGTGGGCCATTTTAAATAGCGGCTGGGTTGGCCTCTTGCTGATAAGAGGCTGCAATCACGTGGGCTAGGCGGCGTGAAATGCTTACTGGGTAGAAAAAGTAGTCACGTGGGCCACCAAATTGGGACGCTATTGCGAGTGTCTAACCTTCTGGTCTTGGGTGAAGAAATCAGATCTGAACGGAAACGTCCGACAGATTATAGCGCGCGCGCGAAAGCCACAGAGACAGACTGCCAACATGGGGAAATCTCAAAGCAAGCTAGCTGAATATGATACACCGGTATTTTGTCAAATGAGAAAATAATATGGCAAAAAATGCATGCAAGGTATAGTTAATTAGATATGATGGGTTCCCAAAAGGAGGAATGCTGAGTGTCACCAGACTGAAAGTGGTGAAAGTATAATTTCAGAAGGGCTGTTGTGGGAAACGTGTGTGAGAAATACGAACAAACATTGAAATGTTGGGTGAAAGAGTCAGATAACAGGGAAAGGAAAATGTAGTATTATCAGGCAGAAGCAACAGCTGTGTTTAAAGATCGCCGCTTCCATCTCTGCTGGTATAACTTTAGGTGAGTATGAACTTTGCCTAAATTATTGCTAACAATTTGAGTGACATGGTCAGTAACTTGATCAGTCGGGATAAAGACATTGAGACGAACGAGAGCAAACGCTGTAAGCAGCTCTGCTCTGAAGCCCTCACTTCAAAGAAATTTGTAGAACTTAATGAAATGGGCAGCAATATTTTAATTTTGATTGGAAAATTGAACAACAATTTGACTGGCTACAAACAAAGAAGAGACTTACACTCTGTCTAAGAAACTAATGAGATAATAATAAGGTCAATAAACTGGAGTTTAATTTTTAATTCTTTTTGAAGGAAAGATCTATGATAATGTTAATATTATGAGTATGTAAATTATGAGGTTAAAATTAAAGACAATGGTGATAAAAATCTGAGTGGTAAAGATATACAAATAGTTATGTAGAGGGTTTTAAATGACAAAATTATGAGAAAATTCCTCTAACTTTGAAAATTCATTGTAAGATAATTGGTGTTAATATGTTCAAAACCCTAGAAGATGATGTTTTGGTTTCAAAAGATAAGCTCGGGCTTAGCTAACATAAAACAATTCGCTTATCTGAATCCGGCCCCACCATGTCATTTCTGGTGCTGGGGCCTAACTTGCTGTGTAACAGAGACTCAATCTGAGTGGAAATTTATAGTTTCTAAATTCATTGTATGGGCAAAAGACAAATTTAAAAGGATAATGTTTATTTGAAAACGAATGTTTATGAAAATGCAGTACAGGTCCTGAATGCCTCAGAGTCTCTCTCTCATGTAAAGTCAGCTCAAAGCTGATATCTGAGCCTGTGTCATAGGTGATAAGATATTTATAGCAAAGCACAGGGCATCAGTGAAAATAATAGACAGTGATTTGTTAAAAGAGGATTGCCATTAAGAGGGCAATGATAAATATTTCAGGTAAAACGAAATGCGATGTCTTTAAATACAGACTTTAAATGAACTGAAATTTTTGACTAATTTATTCTATGACCAGTAACATCTTTGTCTGATCTTAGCCTCCACCATGTATAGAACCGATGAGTTATATAGATAGCCAAACATTAAATTGAATTGACAGCTGTTATGGTTAAATTCACTGAGTATAATCTACGCACTGGTTGCGGCCTTGAAGAGGTATGATGGATTTTAGTGATTAAGTTGTGTTGTAATTAACCTGTCTCCATGTTCTACCAATAGTAAGCAGACCAAGTGGCTCTGGTGACTCTTGAACACACTTTCCCCAAAGCTCCAGAAAACATCTGATCCTGTTAAAGGAAATGGTCAAAGATCTCGAGCGGTTACCAGTGTGCATGAGGTGATTTCTCAAAGACGGGTAAGACTTTCTTTGGCCAGATAGAGAGCAACCTAAGCCAGAGGGTCATCGCCGCCACTGGGCACCTCCAAAAGGGGGGTGTTTTATGTGAGGTGTGTATGTGTGTGTGAAGCCAGCAGCATCATAAGGGGGGAGCTGTGACAGATACAGCAGTCTGCCCCAG